>RCWM02000065.1:1002500-2202500 GCA_003667255.2 Euschistus heros | reverse complement strand
CATTCTTCTATTGACATTATGGTTGAATTACTAACTGCCAACCTCCTTTCCATCCTCGATATCCATGCTTCTCTCAAAACCTGTACATTTCATCGCTGCAGGCCTGCTCCGTGGACGAACCTAGAAATAAAAGACTGCATAGAAGACGTGAGGCTGCCCAAAGATGTTTTAGACGCTCTAGGCTTGATGATGATTACCATGCTTTTAAGGTTCTCCACAATTTAACTCAAGCTACCATCTGGCGAACAAAATCCAATTACTTCCACGAAGCCTTCTCATCCGCCCCCGATCCCAAATCCAAATGGCAACTCCTCCGTAAACTTTCTCTTGTTCAAAATACACCTAGTTCGTCTTCCTTGGGAGTCTTTCCTGTCACACCTAATGAGTTAAATTCCTATTTCGTCTCTAGCTCTACATCTACACCATCTCCATCCTCTCAGTTGCCTCTTTTACCTCCTCCATTCAATGATAATTATTTTTATTTTCCTTACATCTCTCCCACAGACCTTATTTCCTCCATAATGAAATCCCACACCAATGCAACTGGATTAGATATTATTCCTGTCAAATTGATAAAATTATGCCTGCCTGAAATCCTACCGGTTCTCTTCTTCATATATAATTTTTCCCTCCAGAAATCTGTATTTCCCATCTCTTGGAAAAAGGCCCTAATTCACCCTATAGTCAAGAACCCAAATCCTACAACCCCAAAAGATTACTGACTGATCTCCATACTTTCTAACCTCTCTAGGCCATTAGAAAGATTAGTACAATCCCAAATCTCCAATTACCTCGAAGATTCCAATTTACTTGACCCGTTCCAACCCGGTTTCCACCCCGGCCCCGCTCCAGTCCGGTTTCCACCCCGGCCACTCTACTCAATCCGCTCTCACCAAAATCATCAGTGACATCCAGGCTGCAATGGATAAAAAAGAATTAACCATCCTCATACTCCTAGACTTTTCCAAAGCCTTTGATTCATTCCTTAGACCACACCATCCTCCTTTCCAAACTGAAATTTCTAAACTTCTCCCATAGTGCTCTCATTCAATCCTTTCCCACTGTTCTCAATCAGTTACCATTCCCAACCAAGGTTCCTTCTCTTTCCTCACTCACAGGCGTAGCTCCAGGATCTAGCATTTCTCCTCTCCTGTTTAATTCCTATATAAATGATCTTCCTAACTCCATTCATAATTGTTCCTACCACCTCTAAGCCGATGATTCTCAAATTTATCTTTCCTTTCCTCCAGCTGAGTTATCAACTGCATTATCCAAAATTCAGCAGGACCTGGATGAAATCTGTGCCTGCGCATTCCTGAATAAATTGATTTTAAATGCAGCTAAAACTCAAGCAATTGCAATAGGATACCATTCCCTCCTTCGACGGAACACCAACTTCCCTACTTTATTCTTAAATGGTCACCCTATAGCTTTCCTCTCTGTTAAAAACCTAGGTTTAACAACCGATCAAACTCTTTCCTGGAAACCCCACATTGCTCAAATCTCCTGACGATCGATTGGCATCCTAAAATTATTCCACCATTCCTGACACCTTCTTCCTCTATTCACACGTAAACTCTTAGTATCCTCCCTCATATTCCCCCAATTGAGTGGGCTCTCGATAATTCTTGAAGATAGATTAAAGCGTATCATGTACAGCTTCATAAGATTTGTTTTTGGAATCTTAAGATGCTCTCATGTGTCCCATCTTTACACCGAGTTAAATTGGCTTTCCCTTGCTTCCGTAGAGATTACTTCCTTGGTACATTCCTCTTCCAAGTTATTAACACACATCACCCTCCTTTTATTCACAATATCCTTCATTTCAACTCCTCAATCCAATCATTGCATACAAGGTCCCGTCTCTCCAATCTCTACACCACATCCTTCAGAACTGCCCGCTTCTCTATTCTTTGGAATTCTCTCCCTCCTTCTATTCGTAATGCAACCTCCCTCGGAACTTTTAAAACACTCCTCTTCCACTACCTTTCCTCCCTCCAGTCGGATGCTATCTAATTTTATAGATTCTTTAATGAATTTAACCCAAGCATATCAGATATAAAAGTTTAGCCTGTTTAAACAATCTTCATATGATAATGTTTTCTCTATCATTGAAATAATTTTCATTTCTATTTTTCATCATTTTTTTTTTTTCTTCATTCTTTACTAGATTTGACTTCAGAAATCTATTGTTTAGTCAATTTCTTATGTAATATTTTTTCTTTTACTGATTTTAAATATAGTTTATGTATGTATGTAGTGTGTATATATACGTATAGATTTTTTTTTTCATTTTATTACTCATTTCATTGTATTTGCTTTCAATTATCTTATTTCATTATCTAATTTATAATCTCTAGGCCAGATATAACTTATGGTCTGTCTTGTAACTATTATTCTGAAGGGACTTGGTCCCAGAATTAAATTTTTTTTCTATTCTATTCTATATTTTAGGATGATTTACCTACTATGGAAGAATTAAAAAATCTTCAGGAATTGTCATGGTGTTTGGAACAGTGCAATGAAACAGAAAATAAAAATAACCACAGTGATTTGGTGAATATTTATGGAATTAAAGAAATCATGCTAGAAAAATTCCTTGAATCCTTGAAGATTAAGTGTATAGAAAATCATGGAGTTAATGAGAGTGGAGATAATAATCTCATTCGAAATAATGTTATTAATGCATTTTGTCATCCTGATGTAATTACATTGGTTAGGAAAAAATTGCAACATTCTCATATGTTATGACATTCCATTCTTTGGACATTGCCTTAATTAAATTTACTTTAAATGTGTACATTTAAAAAAAATTTTTTTAGATAAATTAGCATTTTTTTTTTTCTAATTCCTCTTAATTTTAAAATATTGTTTTTATGTACATATCTTTATAATTTCTCTTGTGCTTTAATATCAAAGGTACCACATTAAAACCTTCCATCAAACATGTTTCTTCAGAAATTTATTTAGATTTCATGTTATCATACACATAAAATAAAAAAAAAACAGAGTAAAATTGTACTCCACTCGACTTCTCATGTGCGAATATGCACACAAGTGATAGAGGGTTGAACTATATTATTACTATCACTGAATAAGGTAATATCCTATTTATTTACAAAGTTTCGAATCAAAAGGAATGTGCTGAACCTGATCTCTTCTGTTCTTAACCTCGTCCTAAGCTTTTTTTTTTTTTGGCCCAAGACTTCCATTGAAGTCCTTTACCGGCCTAGGTGGGAAGGTCAAGATTCATTTCGTGGGTCTGTCACAAAATAAATTTTAACCCGCCAAGGTGGTATTTGAACCCACGACCTTCTGGTTAGCAAGCACGCTGAGACCCTTGCCCCAATTCGCTCGGCCATTGAGTCCTCACCCTGTGAGTTTGTTGAGATAATTGTGCGGAAAAGGTTTAATTGAAAAAAAAAAAAAAAAAAATCACCTATCCAATAACTCACTACCTCTAACATACATTTAAAAAAATTACTATTCCCTCTAAGAACATTGATTCAAAAAGCTTTTCACCCCTCATATTCTGACATCAGGAACAATTTTATTTTGTCTAAGTTTTAATGTGAAATAGTGACAAGCCACAATTAATTATTAAAACGGGAAATTTATTAAAACAACAATTTTATAAATGCAACTGTATTTCTTTCATAATTTTTCAAACAGTATAAAAATATAAATTAGTTAGAACATTAAAAAAAAATCAACAAATAGATCTGACATTTTCCTGAAAATTTAGCTGACCCTTATGTAATTAGTATTCTTCACCTCCTTCTTCTCCATCATTGTCTCCGGAATCCATACCAACTTCTTCATAATCTTTCTCCAAAGCTGCTAAATCTTCTCTTGCCTCAGAAAATTCACCTTCCTCCATTCCTTCACCTACGTACCAATGAACAAAAGCTCTCTTGGCATACATCAAATCAAATTTATGATCCAAACGAGCCCAAGCTTCCGCAATGGCAGTTGTGTTGGACAGCATGCAAACAGCACGCTGAACTTTAGCAAGATCACCTCCGGGAACAACAGTTGGAGGTTGGTAATTAATACCAACCTTGAAACCAGTAGGACACCAATCGACAAACTGAATGGTCCTCTTTGTTTTGATGGTAGCAATAGCAGCATTGACATCCTTGGGTACAACATCGCCTCTGTACAACATACAACAAGCCATGTATTTTCCATGACGTGGATCACATTTTACCATCTGATTAGCAGGTTCAAAGCAGGCATTGGTGATTTCAGAAACTGAGAGTTGTTCATGGTAAGCTTTCTCAGAAGAAATTACAGGAGCATAGGTTACAAGTGGGAAATGGATCCTGGGATAGGGCACAAGATTAGTCTGGAACTCAGTCAGATCAACATTGAGGGCACCATCAAATCTGAGGGATGCAGTAATAGAAGAGACAATCTGGCCAATGAGTCTGTTTAGATTGGTGTAGGTAGGCCTTTCAATATCCAAATTACGACGACAGATATCATAAATGGCTTCATTATCTACCATAAATGCACAGTCAGAGTGTTCAAGAGTAGTATGAGTTGTCAAAATAGAATTGTAGGGTTCAACAACGGCAGTGGAGACCTATAACAATGGAAAATATTATTAAAATTTTAGTTTTCATTAAAATCAATAAATTAACTAATAAAAAATATGTTAATGTATTGAATTAATTTAATCAAAATAATGAATTATTGCCACTATGAGTAAAGTTTAAAATTTACATGTATATAATTTAAAATTTCACATTTGCCCTAATATTTGAATTAAAAATTATATCATTAGTAAATAGGATCCAGATTTGTGACATTAATAAACACATAACTGTGTAATCTAGAGTATTAAAATAGGTAGCAGACTTTATGAAACTACATAAGGACACAGGTTTACTATCAAATTATAGCAAACTGGGCAAGAATATTTCTTGGAATTAATTCCCAATTCTATGACATTTATCGAATTTTTAAAAATAGTCAAACTATACCTGAGGAGCTGGGTAGATAGCGAATTCTAGTTTGCTTTTCTTGCCATAGTCGACTGAAAGCCTTTCCATGAGAAGAGAAGTAAATCCGGATCCAGTGCCTCCACCAAATGAGTGAAAGATGAGAAATCCTTGAAGACCAGTGCATTGATCAGCCAACTTACGAATCCTATCTAGTACAAGATCGACGATTTCCTTTCCAATTGTATAATGGCCTCTAGCATAGTTGTTAGCAGCATCTTCTTTGCCAGTGATAAGCTGCTCTGGGTGGAAGAGATGTCTGTATGTACCAGTTCGAACTTCATCTGTAGCAATAATTTTTTTTTTAGTTTATTGCAATAAAACCTAATCTATCAGAAAAAACTAACTATTTAAGAAAATTATGATTGAATTAAAAAGTCAATTCCAACTAGACAATGGTTTTTAACCTCATAAAAAGTTAACATTTATTTATTTTTTTAAGCCCCTATGGCAAACAAAATCTATTAAGTTTTGATTATATGAACTCTAACTCTTTTACTATACCTACATTTTAAGAGGGTTCCCAGGAAAGCAGTGGTTTAGAAAAACAAAATCATAATGATTCACTATAAGCTATGGGGCTCACTAAGGTTTCAGAAAAAAAAACAATCATTTAACTTTCTTGTAAGATATAATGGCTATATTTACATGGTCAATAGGATAGGAAGCCTACTTTAGCTATATTTAAGTCATGCCAGAAGTACAGCATGAATAATCAGAGATATACTACTTGAAAAATTAGTTAAGTATATTTAGTAATTGTAACAAAATAAAATCTTATTTTGTTTTGATGTTGGATATAACATAATAGATAATAACAATGGACATACCCACTACTGTAGGCTCGAGATCAACGAAGACAGCTCTTGGTACATGTTTTCCAGACCCAGTTTCACTGAAGAAAGTATTAAAACTGTCATCTCCACTTCCTATAGTTTTATCTGATGGCATTTGGCCATCAGGCTGGATACCATGCTCTAAGCAATACAGTTCCCAACATGCATTACCAATTTGTACTCCAGCTTGGCCAACATGGACTGAGATACATTCCCTCTGAAAAAGTAATAAAGTGATTAATTGAAATCAATACTGTCAATGAGTGCGATTTTAAGTTTTTAAACATTTACTACCATAAATGTTCTAGTAAATTTATTATCAAAATACTTTATTTTAAAAAAATGATCAATTTATTTTATCTTATCAGTAAAACAAGAAATCAACTAAATTATTGTCTAGCTCCTGTCTCTATTTTTATTTCACCTAGCAAACTAAAATTTAACTGTAAATTTAAAATGTTTTAGAGTTTGATTTAATTGAATAATTATAAAATATAACCAAGAAATGGGATGACTCTGCTGCTCTCTTCATGCTGAGACCATGAAGTCATCATTTAAAATTGAAATAGCATTTTATTTTCATTGAAAATTTATTTAAAATTAGGTCAAAAATTTATAATTGATACATTCTTAGTAAACTATGCAATATATACCCTATGTAATAAAGAAAAATATCAAAGATAAAAAGTATGAAACCCTGAAAATTAATAAATAACATGATGATTGAGGTGCAATCAATATAGACACAATATGAACACTGTTTTATTATGTATCAGTATTTATTGACTACAACCATCTGCTTCATTTAATCCTATGGCAACAATCTATGAACTTATAAGAAACTAATTAAATTTTTATACTTTAAAGAAAATGAAAAATTCAAAATGTAGCCAATACAATGGGCAATGATAAGCTTAAGTAATCCAATTCTGAATGCAACTGGGGGAATAATTAGCTCTTAATAGGACAATGTAGATTCTAAAAAACATAAATTTGTGAATAATTATGATTCACATGGACTAAATTAGAAGATATCTTCTTATTAAACAGGAGAATTAAACAAAAAATAAAACCTAATTTTTATTATATTTCATTATCAATTTATTTTTCTAAGTATGTTTACTGCTTTATCTTCATAATTCTAAACGCATACGCCCACCCACACATATATACCTATATACTACATAGTACTTTAAAGTGAATCATTTTTCCTGAAATAATTTTCTCATGATTTCACTGAATCATTCCCCTTTGTTGGTCGTAAAATATACAATTTTTTTTAAAAAAGTTTAATTGTTTAAAAAATTTAAATTAAATTTTTCAAATTATGGCGTAAAAAAAAAGAAAAAAAAAAGTCGCCTCTGAAGAAACATTAGTAATAAAAGGTGGAACCGGAAACAGGCTAACCATGTCAACGTAACTCTAGACCAGTATATTAAAGCACGGGCAATTTAAAAAATGCCAGCCCAAAAGGTACGGAATATACATGATTGCATTAATTATGAAAATTATAAGAAATATTTAAAATAAAACAATAATTTTTTCAAATAAAGATATAGATATTTATTATTGATAGAATAACTATTAATTGAATATAACTACTCTTAATTTCCAAAACATAAATTAGCGAATTTTAATTATATTGTTTCTAATTTTTTTTTCGAGGATACTAGAATAAGTTCTGAAGTCTAAGGACGAAAATATTTTGTTTTTATAATATGTAAATCTGATAATTTATTTTCTTGCTGGTTAAGGTACCGAACAGGATTTAATGAACTTCAAAATTGTTTTAGAATATGATTTATAATACCTAGTTATATAATCTAATTCCAATCAGAAACGGATATTATTTATACCATTTCGATATATCTACTTCCTTCCTTAATGTCTATCATAAAATAATGCTCATAAAAAATATCTACTTCCTTAATCATATTCTTCATTTCATATCTACTTCATTCCTTAATGTCTATCATAAAATAAAGCTCATAAAAAAAATAAATAAAAAAAGCTCAAGTTTTTTTAAACATAAGAGATTTTACGTTGAATTTTATTCAGTTCATTGACCTTTACTCAAGCCGACGATAAATTATAATTATAATAATAATTAAAATAATTTATACACGAATTTTATTAATGTAAAATAATTAATATTCAAGCACTATCTAAGAAAATTTTGTTTTCAAACCATCTCTAATTAGATGAAATTCTTTCGTTTGGGAATGGCCGACGACCGTTACAACGGTACGACGTGGAAGCTTTCACAATTGGAACAATGTTAAGTATTTACACTCACAAAGTTTATCACTATTAAAAAAGGTCTAAAATTGATTATCAAATTATCACTTACCATTTTGATAAGTCTAATATAACAGATATATAGAAAGGTGAAAAGATCTCTACGTCTGACACGTTCCTAGAAGATATGACGACGGTTACCTCTGGAACAATGGACCGCCGGCAAGGGCACCCTCCGTCTTATAAATCCCCCACTCCAATGGACCTCTTTAGTGACGTCACCTCCAGATCTAGCTTCGCACCGAGGCGTTGTCCCAACTGCTTTGGCTTTCTGAAAAAATATTTAAAAGGAATCATCACTTTCGTAAAGTCTAACTACGTTAAAGTTAATAAGTAATGAGTGATCTATGTAACTTGTCATTAGAGCGAATACCCATCGCTAGTACTTTCTTTTACGAAAGATCATGAGGTCATAAAATTTTTATGAACATATGAGTTTATGCACTGGATTTTGGATGCGGTATTTTTTTTGTCAATTAAGGCTATAAAAGAATAATTTATTATGGATATAGTACATTTTAAATGTTATCATTCATTTGAAAAGTTATTGAAAAATATTATTATTTTATATTCTTCTATTTATTTGTTCTACGTTTAGAATTCCTCAAAATAAGCTGAATGATGACAGCACCAAATTTTAGATTTCTGACATTTAGATTTTAGATAATATAGTTATATGTTTAATTGTTCTGTTGGTTGGTTAAATATTAAGTTGAAAGTAGGGATACTAAAAAGAGAGACCGCTATAACCAGGTCCATAAAATTAATTTATCATAACCGCACATTCATTTGTGGACATTACTTATTACTTTAACTAGAAATCAATTGAAAATTTTAATTTAATTAAAATCATACTTAAAATATTTAGCTATAGCTAATAATAAATGTACTTTTGAAAGAAAAGAAATAATGATAAAGGATTCTTATTGAAAATGGACTTCAGTTAAAATATATCTTACATATTTAAATAAAGAAATGTATATTTTCTTTTAAACTGTAGACATTGTAAGTCTATTTATACATATGTATTAAGTTCCAGTCATCATTTGAGATAGGCATGCCCTTTAGTTTCTTAATTCCTTTATAGCCCAGTAAAATAAAACTCCGAAAGTTCGTTTTCTAGAAAAAACTGCCTAACTTTTATTCTCTACGGATCATTATGTTTTTAGGGGTGCTATCAAATCCGGATTTGACGAATGTGCTACCATGCCAGACGTCGACTTCATACCCCAAATCCCCCCAAAAAACGCCAAAAATACCGGTAGTTTTCGGTTTTTTACCTATAACACGAAAACTTTTGTGTAACGGAAGCTTTTTTCGAAGAAAGTCTTCACATATTAATTGTAGCAGGAATTATTACCTACGAAATAAAAAAAAAAACTATTCCGCAATCGGACCATTTACCGCGAAGATATGGTCTTGGGAAAAAGTGTAGAAACTGGCCAACCTGCGGGCAGTCCCACTTTTCCGCGAAAACATGTTTATCATACTTATTTGTCTTTAACTCCGAAACTATTTGTCCGATTCAAAATTACTTTTTTTCATCTTAAAGCTGACCAAATTTACTGTTAATCTATTATATATGAAGTTTTAATAATGTCCCTTGATTTTTTTTAATCTAAAAGCTGGTCAAATTTACTATAAGACTATAAAATGAAGTCTTAATCAGGTCTCTTGAAATACACATGCCAGAACGTTAAAGATCCCGTATTTTTAAGAAATCTACGTTTTTAAGCACATTTTTCACTATAAATCCGAAACTATTTGTCAGATCTAAAATTTCATTTTTTCATCTCAAAGCTGATTAAATTTACTATTAGATCATATGTATTTAATTTATATTAAACACCCGCGCCTGGTCACTGAACATGTCATAATTTGCCAAAATATACACATTTAGTATGGGCTACTTTACCGCAAATAGACTACATTTACCGCAGGTGGGCTAATTTCTACACTTTTTCCCAAGACGATATTTTCGCGGTAAATGGTCCGATTGCGGAGTAGTCTTTTTTATATCTTAGGTACTAGTTCCAGCTACAATTAATATCTGAAGACTTTCTTCGAAAAAAGCTTCGTTTTCGTGTTATAGGTAAAATAACCGGTATTTCTGGCGGTCTTTTGCGATTTTGGGTATGAAGCCGACGTTTGCCGTGGTAGCAAACTTCAGATTCGGATTCAGTACCCAAAAAAACATAAAGATCTGTTGAGAATAAAAGTTCTGCAATTTTTTCTTCGTCAAACCATTATTTTACTGGACTATTATTAGAATCTCTTTTTTAGTTGGAGGAACTTCACTTATATAATTGTAACTAATTTTCAAACCAAGATTTTGTTCTGAATAGTGCTATTGAGTTATAAAGAACGATTTAGGGGCCATTCGTGCATCATTAAAATAGATAATTTCTTGATAGAGTAATAACATCCTGCTTTTCTTAATCAGTATGAATATTTGTATATATGTGTGTGTAGTTTTATCTATATATTTACATAAATAAAATATTGAGTTTAGCCTACCAATAATTTTCTTAGCAATTTTATTTTCTTTTCTCTTTAAATTCATTTAATGAATGGACCATATGAATGAAGATGAATCAGCCTGACTCTGTGGTGGAGACAGGTTGGGTGGTAGTCTATCCAAGGCTAGCAGCCTTCTTAACCTACACGTACACTGCCCACTATCACACACATTTAAACCCACGTAGTTAGTTCGACCCTTGCAGCTTTTCTTCTTTGCCTCAGTTATGCTTTTATCTGATTCAGAAACTTAGATATCTCATATCTGGTTTTATGAATATAGAAAAAAAAAATTAATTTCTTCCTTTTTCATTCAACCCAATACAGCTCCTAAACTCAGTAGGTTCTAGCGATAAATGTTGTATAACAAAAATATTCTCCATTAAATTTCTGACATGGGAATTGGCAAATTTTCGAGCAACACCAACAGATAAAGAGCTTGTCAAAATGTTACATTTTCGAGTGTAAAAAAAAAACAAAAAACACTACACAAAAAGTATATAATCCAACGAAAAGTTATTAAAAAAAAAAAAATAAATAAATAAAAAAAAAAAAAAAAAAATAAAAAATAATTCAAAGACATAAGTTCTGGGAGTTTAGCATATTTTGATTTATCATTTTTAGATTATAGAAATATTTTTAAAATATTGCATAAATTTTGATGGTTTTATATTGATAAAAGTATTAAAACCTTGTTGCATACTATACTTTTCGTGTTGATAATGAATTAAACTTGTCAGAGATATTTTTGAAAGCCAAGAATTAATATGTATATAACATGTATTAATATTTAATATGTGCAATTGTAAAATGTTAAATCATTTGAATAAAACTTTTATTATTATATATATTATTATTAATGGGAATATAAATATAAATGTAGTTTAGATGATAACATCAAAATGCAAATTATTTCTTAAAAAGAGACGATGATACTTGATGTAATGCAGGCCAGTGTTTTCATGAGAGCAACGTGTTGTTACTTTAATCCCTTGAGCATAAAAGCAGGGTGGCGTGAAATTGCAGACTACACGGAAATGAAATTGTAGACAAGGTTGGTAAAGCATGGCGGTTCTTTCTTATTGCAAGGATTTCTCTGCCTTTTTTTGATGGTCTAAAATTTCGTAGTAGAGACAGGCATATTACGAGTTGGATAATTGCTATAACAAACAAATATTTGGCACATTGAAAAAAAAAAAGAAGGAAATTCTCTGATAAAATGTTAAAATTAGATTTCGATTACCATTGTTAGAATTTTTTTTTTTTCTTTCTTTCTTAAAAACTACCTTTCAAAACTTCATAGTTAGTGAACTTTTAACGTGAAAACAAAAATATTATTCATTTAACTACCAGGATTATTCTCGACTGACTTCAGGTTTAAAATTTTTATGAAAACAAGGTGAAAGAATACGTAATCGACTCATGAAGCAAGCATAGATAGTTTGAGAAGTTTATGAAAAAAAATAAATAAAACTATTCCTTGATGTTGCTGCAATTCATTTATCTGTTTGTAGAACATTACTTGAATCTTGTCCTGTTTTATTCAGTGACTATATACATTTATGAACTTATTATTTTCATAAAATTTGGGTTATGAGTTTTTTGTGTACCTACAAGCTCTTCCATAGGGTTAAATAGAGTAAAATTAAAGGAGGGAGGGAGAGGGGCGTTGTACGTTACTTTAATAGTTGAGTACGTAGAGGATTAAATCTAATCAGGATCTAATTACTTAGAATGTAATTTAGTAAAACCTTCTTCTGGATAATTTTTATTCAGAGAATACTAAAAAGTTTACCAATTTATTTTTAGATTTCTATGTATTTTCAATTATTTCATGTTAAATAGCATATTAACCTCCTGGTTCCAGTATATAACTTTCATTAAAATAGAGATTAGGAATTAGGAGCAGGAGGTAAAATGGTGGCGTTTAAGTGAAGGTGTAGGATAGATTTAGTTTGAGCTGTATAGATTTAGTTCACTGTGATTGGTGTCTGTTTACAGTTGTGTATTTTGTGGAGTGAATATTCTTGAATTCAATAATTATTTCTTTTTTGTTGCAGTAACCCTGCAATGGGCGCATATATTTCTATGCGTTCCATCTCTCGACATACCGCGGATTTAAATAAATATCTATACAAAGTATTTTTATAATGAAACATAAAATATTTTTAGAATGATTGAATTAAATGAATGTAAACAGTAATTAATTAAATTAATTAATAAGTTAAATGATAAATATAATTAAGATTGAAAATAAAAATAAAAATAATAATAAAAACATAAATAAATAAATAAAAAAAAAAAAAAAAAAAAGAAAAAAATGTTATACAAATCGAAGGAGGTATAAGTATAAAGACTGTTCAATCGTAAGAAATAAACGTGATCCAAAATGCAACAAACTCCTCAAATATTTTTCTATGAGATGATTATTTGAAGGTGGCATTGGTCTGCTTTCAGTAGAACTTAGGCTATCAGTTTGTGTCTGTACATTTCCAATTTTGTTCAGTTATAAATTTCTTTGTGCCATTGAAGTCTATTATTGTTAATAGTAGCATCTGTAACTATTTATAGATCAGCAATCCTTTGTAATTATCAGATAACAATTAACGATTAAGTCGGTATAATTCTGCATTGTGATTATTATTTTATGATCATATTTTGAAAATATAACATCTATATAAATTTTACTGTACCAGATATTACAATTGCTCATAATAAGCATTGCTAAGAAATTTTTTTTTATAAACCTTCCAACTAAACATGAGGGAACCATCACAGAGCGTAACCAATTAATAATGTTTTTGCATTATCTGCCATAAATTGGGATCTGATTCCGGATCGAGAATTAATGTAGGAGTAATGTTAAAAATTACTGGTCTTGACGAGATTCCGACTGTATAGAGGCCAGGCAGTAACCACATATATGTACAAATTTTGTTTTTATTTTGTATGGGATCAATGGATTCAAGAAAATATGCCAAAAGACTGGTGCAAAACCATTCTTTGCCCTATCTATAAGAGAAGCGATGGCATGGCATGCAAATACTACCGTGGAATAGCGCTCCTCTCAACCGTATATAAAGCGTTTTCCATTGCAATAAACCGCAGGTTGGTAAAATGGGCTGAGAGAGCCTTAGAACCATTAAAGAAGTAAACCATAACAAACCTCTTATGGAAATAAATTAAAATCAATTGCGCATGCAGTTATAGCTGCTGTTCGACCACAATCATTCTGAAGTGATGCGGACCGATTCATTTATGGAACTGCAATTAATTTACAATTGTCAAATATCACTGCAATGTCAGAAAATATTGACCATATTAATTCTATTAGCTGTACTTCCTCCAAACCAAAATAAAATTTATTTTCAGAAGCCAACCCTAGGAAAAATAATACAGAAATTGTTTGCATCAAAAATCATTTGAGATATGCTCTTTGCAATGATTACTTAATTCCAAAGAGCATATCCTTTTCCTACACGCTTTCACTGTCTGTGATAAGACTAATTTTGAAAAATGCTTAAGCTTTACATGGCGCTGCCAGAATTTTTCAAAATGTGAATAAAGATCTTAATAATTTATTTGAAGCCTCCATTTTATGATTATAAGATGCTCCGAAAAAAAATTACAGATTTAGATACAAATATAGATATAATTCGTTCTTGAAGACAGTAGCCAAAATCATCCGCGGTTGATTGCCATCTCTATAACTGATTATAGCAAACATGCGAAATTCAGAACCTACTAAACCCAAGATCGCGGGTTCGCAGCCCGGCAGATGACTTTAGGATTTTTTAAAGGGAGTAAAAAATCCTTAGCTATGCCGTCCTTCGGAAGGGACGTAAAATGGGGGTCCCAAGCCTGTGCGATGTCAGGTACTCGTTAAAGATCCCTACTCTAATTATACCTGGATAGGCAAAATTTAGGACTCCCACCGTAGCATCGTCCGATTAGCCATAGTAGCATAAAGTGACGTTAAACGAAATAAACAATAAACAAATAATGCGAAATTCAGCCATGTGTAAAAAGTGTATTTGGATTTGCGTAAGTTTAAATATGGCTAGACCATGATATTTCTTATGTAAACCGGGAATGGGAATGGTCAACAGGAACCGATTATCATGAAACAATCACCAGCGCTAGATAATCTATTAAAAATTCAATATTGTTCTTGTAAAAAAGATTAAGGAAAAAGAGGATTACACAGAACTATGGAATGTTTACAGTGCAATGGAGATATCTTCAAAGCATATCTTTTAATACGAATAAATAAAGTTGAATAAACAGGAGTAAACGAACTACTTTATTCTTTATAATTTCCAAGTTGTATCACAGCTAAAACAAATAAATAATTATTTATTTATATTATTATATATTTTTATTTTTCTACAGGCCATTGTTTTTAACTATTAACATTTAATATTATAATGACTCAAATATATTAATTAGATTTCTTCAGAAAATAACTTCCTTAAACTATATACTTTGTTTTTGTTTTGTTTTTTATTATTTATTTTTAAAATCAAAAATTCAATTTTAATAGATCTGCTTTTTGATAAGACTCATCAATAATACAGTCCAACAGGTTTCTTAACCGATAAAAGTTATAGGATTCCGAGATTAAAACTGTTTAACCTATGAACAGTTTTTCTTTTGGAGCGGAGGAATTTGAAAAAAAAAAAAAAAAAAAAATTACTTGATGTTTTATTATCCTGAAATCGGGTAATTAGTTGAAAATACCTTGTAAAGGCAATCAAGTAATTTTATTCACTTCACCCATTATTTTGAAAAATTCTTCCTTTTAAAACATTTAATTCTACACAAAATTTAGTATTACTCATATTATATTTGTCGAAACATATCATTATGTACTTCCTAGGTAGAAAGTTTATCTACTCCAGATGCTTATGGACATTCTTTTTACGAGTTATAAAGTACCCTTACTATGATTTCCGACGGCAATATTTCCTTAGGAATGTTCTTTACTACTTATTATGTACTACAAAACGTTTTTATGTTCTTGATTTCTATCATCCTGCATTCTCCATTACTAATATATCTGAATAATAAATGCCGACTTACCGACTTGTAAGTCCCCCTTTTGTAAAATGCTTATTTTGGATTAGTGAAGCGTCCTTTAAAATCCTTTAAGCATCATCATCCATAAAGTATTCTTGTCCAGAATTTCTTAAACATCTTCTATTCTTGAACTTGAAGAATAAGCAATCCTCCGCATATATTTATAAATATATTTTTAAATTTGTGATTTATTTTTTTATTATAGCAATTTTTTAATTGTTTTTCATATAATCTATTAAATCACAAGACTTTGAAAGAAAATATACAAATATGGGTTACAGGAACACACGTAGGTCGATTTAAAAAAAAACAAACAAATGTATATCTTTCATTACCAATTTACAAGTATTATAAGTACAAGTGAATCACTTAAGTTTCTATATATTTTAAGGAAAATACAAAATTGTTATAAGATGACAATATGGTTTACAAAACCAAATGTCAATATTAAATAAAAAGAACACTTAAGCGATACTGAAGAGGTAAGTTGCCACAAATGCGGCCAAGGTTTTCGCTGTTGTGCCAGCCTTGCATTGTAGGGAACAGAAGTTATCTAGTGCAATATATAGTGTGTGTGCCATTTTGTTTTCATTCTTACAGAGTAAAAACTGATGAATACTAATCAGAACAAAAATGGAATTCCAATGCAAACAAATAAAAAAAATAAATAACAAAGAAAATAGTAATGCTTATATCAACTAATAAAAAGGAGTGGGCTACTTTCTATTTGAATTGTTCTATGTTAAAAAAAAAAAAAAATATTGACTCGGGTATATGAAAAAACGTTTTATACATGTTACTTAAAAATTATTGTCTAATGTAATTGCACTACTGTTATTTACATTACTATATCTAATTTTATTGATTAGCAATGTTTATTTAGAAATACTTACCAAACATCAACAATTACACTAACAATTTGTAACATTGTCTAAAACTTATTCAAAATTATTGTTAAGTAATTTTTACCTTTTTTCCATTAAAAATTGAAACATATTACGCAGTTATAAAAACTCAATTTTTTAATAACTGGGAAAAACAATAGATCATGGATATGTATATCTATAATCTACGGCTTCTGATAAGGAAATTGTTCTCAAAATTTCGATCCGAGCAACACCAATAGAGCTAAAGCATGTCAAAATGACACATTTTTGAGTATGAAAAAACCTTACACATTTTAAGGGTGAAAAAAACAAAAACAAAAACCTTACACAAGAAAACTATATACCCACACCCAATAGACATATTTATGCCAAAATATATAAATTGGAATACGTATATATTCTTAATTTAAATATTTAAAAAAAAAAAAAAAAAAAAAAAAAAAAAAAAAAAAAAAAAAAACAAAAAAAAAAAAAAAAAAAAAAAAAAAAAAAAAAAAAAAAAAAAAAAAAAAAAAAAAAAAAAAAAAAAAAAAAAAAAAAAAAAAAAAAAAAAAAAAAAAAAAAAAAAAAAAAAAACTACACGTTTTTTTTCTACAGTCGATAGAATTTCAATGTTGAAATATTTTTTTTTCTTTTTCAATAGACATCTAATTATCTTTAAATTGAATTAAGAAGACACAAATACACTTCTAATGCAATTACTTTTTAAAATCTGTTTTCAAGAATTATAAAAGTTTTTCCTTGGGAAAATAAAAACGAAAAAAAAGGATTTTTAATAAGAATAAAAAATTTAATTTTAATAATTTCATTCTACTACCAATGGGTAGTTCCTCTACAAGTTCTAATCATGCCATCATTTTGCATTGTTTACAGCATATTTAAAATGTATTTTTATTAATACAGTTGTAAATTTAATAAAAATAAAAAAAAAATAAATAAATAATTTC
Organism: Euschistus heros; assembly: GCA_003667255.2. NCBI lineage: Eukaryota > Metazoa > Arthropoda > Insecta > Hemiptera > Pentatomidae > Euschistus > Euschistus heros. The sequence continues at coordinate 2,184,930 of RCWM02000065.1, read as the reverse complement.
ATTCAAAACCAGATAAATTTGAATATTATTGGAGTAAAATTTATAACTCCGTTGGATTTTCACTAAAATCTATTACATTTTCACAAACATATAGTAAGAAATAAGAAAAGTCTAAAGTAAGAAAATCAGAGTTGTCTGTCTAGTATAATATAAGATGAAGATGATCAAGGGTGCAGTCAGGAAGAAAATGACTTAGGGAGGGTAGGAAATATACACTGGCCAGTGTATACACAGCCGGGAAATATACACTAAGAATTTTCATTATACTTTTGTTTTCCTTTTTTTAATGGCTCTCCGATAAATCTAATAGCAAAAGTTATTAACAACGAATTTCACACGTCATCTGTCACTATCACCTTCAACCATCTTGTTTTCTCCTGACATATCAACCCCCAATTTCTAGAATCGGTCTCACGCGAGTAACTGGGTGCCGGCAGATCAACCTCTCCCCTCAGTTTATTCAGGGCTGATACAACATAATATAAATTACAATCTATGGCCCGTTTATATGATTAAATTAGTTTCTGAACAAGTAACATTAGAAAAGTTTATAAAGTACTGCCATATCCTCTAAACAAATTAGTGCTTACTGCTATCACAATAAAATATCGGGAAAAACTAAAAATAACTTATAGGGATTAGCCTTCGCTTGTCCGATCAGATTAGACAGTTAAGAAATTTGAGATTTGATTACCTACTTGAAATTGCGAAAATTTAGTAAAAACATTAAAGTTTAAAAACAATACAAATAAATTGCAAGTTAAATATATGAAATTATAGCGATACAATGTTTCATAATGAAAGAAAATTATTGTTCTCAGGTGTCGATATTCGCAACAAGAAAGTGAAAAATTTAAATCTAAAAGATTGAGGTTACTTCTCATGAACAACTGTATACAGTTGTTCTGTCACCCTGTACTGTGTACATATATGTTTTTCTAATATTACGGAAATATTTAAACTTTTAAATACAAATACAAAAAAAAAAAAAAAAAAAAATACAGACGAACAGGGCCACTTTGACAAACCTTGCAAAAATCTGACTGATGAAACTAAAGCTTTTGCCATAAGAGCATTTACTTAATATTATTTCTAGTTCTAGATCTCCTTCCAGAAATTTCGCAGGATAATACATTAGACTCCATTAGCAGAACACGATCAGTCGATGGGTCTAGTAGATTAGATCCATTATTCTAACGATCAACATCACTGACTTTATTGAAAGTCATGGTATTGTTTCTTTAAAAAAAAAAAAAAAAAAAAAAAATGATAATTTTAAATATTTTTTTATTACATACATAAATACAAAGAATCTCAATCGACATAACATTGAATTGGCAAAATCGGTGTTTCCTTTATTATCTAACGACTTAGGCCAGATAGGCTCCTACCAAGTTGGTATTTATTTTTGACATTTTCCACGGCAAAACTGTGGTTACAACTGAAACAGTAGTTTGTGTGAAATACGTTCTCATCCGTGTCACCAATGTAAAGAACCATTTATGATAAGCACACAAGTTTTGGTAGTTTGTTGCTATTGCTGCTTACGGGGTAGCAATATATAAACATTTTAATAGCCAATTAAAAAAAGTAAAATAATACCTCATTAATAGAATGATTGAATAAAATCTGAAGATAGAATGAAATGAAAGTAATGGGAAATTTTATGTTTTGCCCAAAATTTCGGTATAGCGATTAAATACATAATTTAATTATATTTATTTTATTTTAGTCCCATAATGTTCTATTACTTTTAATAAGTAGAAAATCCATGTTATAAAATTTATAATTTGTTTATTATTTGATGTGGACTGCATTTAATTCTACCTAGCAAATCTTATATCCACGAATTCAACTGTAAACAATTCTTAATAATTATAATTGTTTCTGCACTTGTCACTCAATTTTATTATGTTCATTAATAGGCAGGATATGTATCAGAAATATCATTTGTATTTTATAAAATTTTAAAGTTATTTAAATCTTGCAGTAGTATTTTTTACTATAATATCTTGGCATTTTCTATTTTTGAAATAATTAAACTGCAATGCCGTAAAAGTCTCGATGTATGAAGATATGGACTTATATTGAAAAACACGGTTCATTTTTTAGTTGCAGTAGTTGATCACAGTGGTCCATAAGCTTGGGCCCAGTTGAATACCATAAATGGTAAGAGAAACCTCGGCTGTTGTGGGTTGCCTGCCCACGGCTCTTGCCTGTTGACTATAGATGGGCTTGTTACAAAATGACTCACTCTCACCTACATCAAACAGGTCAATATAAACTCCTTACCCTTATGCCGTTATAGTTAAATAAAAAAAATAATTAAAAAATGATTAGCAGAGTTAATAAATAATATACACGAATGCAGGCTGAGATCTATAAAAAAAAAAAAATTATACCAAGAAGTTATTGAAACAAGACATCCAACAATCTAATACGGGAATGATATTTAAATAGCTAAGCTGGCCAACTGTGTAGCCAAACAGCAATCGTTTTGCTGCGTATTAGAAATTAAAGATGAATAAACATTTTTTGTTATCCTCAAAACAGTTTATATCATTAAAAAATAAATACGAAACAACTGTTTACTCAATACAATGAATCGTAGTTCTTATACCCATTGGAACAATGATCTATTTTATAGAAATTAATAGTTTTTTTTTTTTGTTTTTTTTTAAAGGTTTAATTCATATCGACAATTAAAAACATTGAAAATATTTGTTTGAGTTTCGGTAACTATTTTAAATATAGTTGTTAGTTGGGATTTATTTATCTTGGGATTATTATCGTTAGGTTTTACATAAGCTAAGCTCAACTTAGGCAGGTCATGTGGTTCTTAAACATTTTAAAATATAGAGCATCTTGCAGATCAAATGAAATTTATGATAAAATTAATAGGAATGGGTTATGGAATGACAGGTTTCATAATTTTCTTTTTAACATGAGAAACTAAATGTAACAAAAGGGGAGGATAGTAAAAAAGATACAGGATAGTACTATTATAGGCACAATTTAAATTGAGAAAAACAAAAACAAATAGTTCCTTGTTGAAAATGAGTTGCCGAATGTATCAAATGGTTTGTGACTATGAATTAAACATTGAGATGTATTTTTACATGTTTAGGGAGTTCGGACAATTTCATTACGTTTTTCTAATTTTTTTAATTACCATTTTAGATTTCCAGCCAGGGTTTATTGAATTGAAGTATATCATTTTATTAATTTAGAGAACCACTGAACCTATTTTACCTCCGTGTTAATGTAGAAAGATAGAAGAAATATATGTATGGAAATAAAAATAATCTATCTATTCCATACGTAAGAAAAAAAACAGAACATTACACTAAAACTCAATTTTTCCTTGACTGGGCAAAACAATAGATCATGTATATATCTATATATAATCTACTCCTCTTCCCAATTGATATTTTAGAAATTGATATCAACTTAATTAAATTAAATTAACAATCAATGATTATTCTAAACAAACAATGTCGAGGGAAAACGGTTTAAAATCCGACTTATTTTATTCTATTTATTTTATCTAAGAAATCTGTCGTCAAATTTTCGATCCCAGCAGCGCCAAGAAAACTAGAGCGTGTCCAAAAAAACCCTAAAACTTAAAAAATGTAGGCAAAACTTGACTTACTTCATTCAACCCAATATAGGTATTAACTGAAGGTCCTGGAAGCAGATGTTATATAAAAAAATATATTTTCCATTAAATGTCTGATAAGAAAGCTGTTGTTAAATTTCCTAACCAAGCAACACCAACAGAGCTAGAACGTGTCACAATTATATATGTTTTTGGTTGAAAAAACAAAAAAAAAAAATATTTGATAAAGAAAAAAACGTTACAACGTAACTTTTTTCATTCGGATTAATATAGCTCCTAAACGGTTGGTCCAATATTATAAAATAAAAAATAATTCTGCATTAAATTTTTGACCCGAAAACTGTCGTCAAATTTTCGATCAGAGCAACAACAACAAAGCTAAAGCGTGTCGAAAAAGCCCCAATATTTAAAAAATAGAAGCAAACGTGACTTTTATCATTCAAAGCAATATGTTCGTAAACGGTAGGTCCTATCTACAAATGCTATATAACAAAATGTATTCTCCATTAAATTTCTGACTCGGAAACTGTGGTCAAATTTTCGATCAGAGCAACACCAACAGTGGCGGAGCTTGTTAAAATATTACGTTTTTGAATGTGACAAAAACATTAGAGCAAAAAACCCCCAGCCAAAAGACATATCTAAGTCAAAAAATCTACAATTGTCTAGCGATATATATGAAAAATAAATTATGAAGTAATTTGTAATATTTATAAATAAATTTAATAAATATTGCGGATTGGATCATGTTTTAACGATTTCATTTTAACTATCTAATGATTAATGTAATAAAATATATCTTGTGTCAATTGCTAAAATCCAATCTCCTTCTAGCTAAATTTATTTAGCCACTCACAAATTACCTTCTACATTTCAAACCTTCAAAGCAAATATTACAAATATTAAGAAATTTGAAGGAAGCTTAAAGTGATATTGATAGAATAGCTGATAAGGAATTGGGTCAAATTCGTTCAAAGCACTGCCACGCCGACAGTAGTAACTTCACAAATAACACCGTCGTCTTTTAATAACATATTATGGCTTTAAGAATGAATTATTGATTAAAATTTTAAGTCTGGAGTTAATTTAACCGTTTAATTATTTTAAAAATAAATTATGAGATTTGAAAAAAAACAAAAACAATAAAAAATCATCTCTGTGTCATCTGAGAACACTAGCTTGCCTTATTTCATCGAATTGTTTATCCTGTACCAAGAAAAGAACAACTATCTGATGATATATTGAAATTAACTTGATCAATTCTTGAAATATAATGGGGTTGAATTAAACCTCAATGGAAACCATCCTATGGAATATAATTAACTTCAACCCTTATAGCTATAGTTTTAATGTATTTGGTTATAGTTATTTTTAAAAATCTATTTGTTTTTTCATTCGGAGAAAAAACAAAACAAAAATGTAGCAATTTTTCGAAACACCACTGTTTCAATGAAAAATTAAAGTGTCTGTTCAGCTTTTTATAAACTTCAATATTGTTTTCTCCAGTAGCTGTACTAGTAAGAATAAATTCCCATGCAACTGCCTGACAAGCATATTCTGGAAAATTGCCAGCCTTTCCAGCTTTGAAAGATTATCACGGATCTTTCTAAACTCATCAGATAACTATCCACGGTGTCTCCATCAGCCCATATTTAATAGTAGAATATTTAGATATTTTTTAAATAATATTTTTAAGGGTTATTCTTTCTATTTACACAGGAATCAATCATTATCAGTCCAAAGGTTATGTTTTAAAGGGTTGAATCAAAATATGACTAATTGGCAAGCATTAACCAGAGAACCACCCGGACTGTCCGACGCCGAATTTGATCCAAATTTTTCGATACGTCAAAGAATAATTGATACAATTTTTTTTATTTTCTTCCTATTGGCCCTAGTAGATGAAAAAAATTATAACGTGCTGAAAATCTTATTTTATAACATTTTATATCTCCAGTTCGAAAAATGATAACCACGTGGTTCTTACACCAAAGCATTTATATTTTAGATCAAGTGAAAGAGGTAGGTATTAAAAAATAATTAGTTTTTGGTCAAAAATCATGAACAATTTTTAAATCATTGATTTAGCTAGGTGCTTTTTTCATACAGAAAAGGATGAAAAAAATTCTTACGTTTAAATTGTAATATTTCTTTGTAATGTGGAAATTTAATTAGAATTAGCTAATTTCAGATCATTGAATAGTCATTTCTCTGATGCAGTACTTTGATGGTCCATTAAATTTCACATCTAAGGAAAATATGAGACAATGTTTTCGTAAAAAAAGTTTTAATCCATGATTGACCAGAAAATTTTCTGGGGTTTTCTGATGTACTAAAAATAAATATGACAGCATTTTATATTTCAAAATGGTTTTGAAGTACTTTACATATAGAAGGAAACTGTTTAATTCATATGTCAAAATGAATGGATCGTCAAAGTACTGAATCACTCAAAAAAAACTTTTTCTTGATATTGAAAAGAATTTGTGAATTCCATAATAGTAACTACTGATTTTCTGAGTGACCGAGGATTTTGAATTTGACATATAAATTAAATAAAAAAGTATACTTCATAGGGTAAAGTAAGTAAAAAATGTTATATTATTATAAAACAGGTATTATATTTGTTGTTAGCACACCAATTTGAAATTTTCAGGTGAATCTAAAGTTAAATCATTTTGGTGAAAATTTTAAACTTAAAATTCGTTTTGCAATTCAAATAATTATCCATAATTCCACCATTCCTTAATTGATTCAAAACGAATTTCTAAGGTAGGTAATATGTCCTAATTTAACTAAGCTTGAGTAGTCCAACGTGTTCCAGAACTTAGGTATTGACGAAAAACCTCGATTTTGTTTTAATTATTCAATCTGTTTAGCGCAAGATTTGTTAGGTAACACAATGAAAGAAATATATAAATAATATGAACTAGCCAAGAAATATTGAAATCAGACAAACTATCGGCAAGATACTGAACCTCGACATGACGATTTTGTGTCCTCAAAATTTGGACCCTCCTGGAAACAAATATATTTTTATTTTTTTGTTTTTGATCATAATTTAAACCTAGAATTTCTTTCGGGTGTAAAATCAAAACCTGATAATTTTTCGTATGAAAAAATCTATTAGGCTAGTTTTTTCGATGATCCAAAAAGTTTTTAATAAATATTTTGCCGAAAAAATAATGTTTTTTAAATATTATTTCTTTAACGTTATTTACTCTAAAATAGATATGTTATGGTAAAAGAACCATGTCGATATAATTGTTTTAATTTTAATTTTAAGATTTTTTTTTTTTTTATTCTAGAGCCCATTGGAGGAGAAGAAAAGAAATGTATTAATTTATTTTTCGATGAAGTATCACCTAATAAATTCGGAGCAAATTCGGCGTTGGACAATCCACCGATAGAATGGTGCGACCTTTAAATTATATTTTTTTAAATGCTGGGAAGGTAAAGATTCATTTCATGGGTATTTTTTAAAATGTATTCTTTCCATATTAAATAATTTAATTAGAAATTACAGTTTAATTATATATAACTATAGATTTATGTAGTTTAATAAGAAATTATGTCAGGGATTATTATGGGCTGCGGAAAACGGAATAGCTTTAAGTGTCTTAGGGAATATAGGATTTTTGGTATAAATCATTGCCATAATAGCATCTTTTTAGTATATTTGTTAGTTGAAAAAAAATCAGTAACTGATCTAACTGAATTCATTAAATGAAACGAGTTGTAGACTTTAATTTTTTTTTTAATACATCTAGTTCTAGTAATGCAAACCGTGGTTTTAATTTTTAATTGCCACTACTATCTTCCCAAGGAATGTCAAATAAAATAATAATTAGGAGCTAATTATTAGTTCCATATATTGCATAGCTTCCTTGGTCATTTATTGTTTTAATAGTTAATTTATTTTGTATACTTATTTTTTTAGAAGAGGAATGATTCTGTTTATAGCAATGAAGACATTGTTTATTTGTGTACGACTTCAAAAATATAAAAAGCCTGTGGAATAATTTTTTTTATGCTTTACTGGTTATGGAAGAGAGGTGAAGGAGAGCTCTTCTGTCATTAGATCATGTTTGTCCGAATATTTGAGACCTTAAATATTTTAAAGATAATTAGGCAACTTTTTCCATGTCGAACTTGCTTTTAAGGAACAAAGTTGAAAAATAATAGAATATTTCTAATTAAGGAGACACCGGATTTTGTCGAAACATCTTGATCGAATGGTATTTACTTCTTCGAAAATTACCATCAGGGATATGCCACAGGTGCCTGGAGGCTCCAGACAGACTTTATATATAAACAGTAACCCTGCTAGCAGGGAGCTATAAATAGTCATACACTATGGTATCCTTCACTTCCTAGCCAAGGGCATCTTCATACTCTAGGAACAGATATTTTTGTTTCAAATTAACCAATTGTTTTAAGGTAGATGGCATTAAATAATTAATATTAAACAGTTTAATACTTTTTTTTATTCAGTAAATAGTCAACTCCAGAGATGATCCATTTTAATCAGATTTTCTAAAAGATTATTCAATCTTTAAACGTTTATCAAAAGCACACACAAATTAGTAATACGAGAATTTAGTATATTCATCGTAAGATTAAATCTAGAAGATGTTTTGAACTAGTAGGAAATATGATACTATCTATACCTTTATTAATCCAGCTTTGTTTTTTTTAAATGACGGGAACTATGTTTTTCAAGGTTTTATCAATTTATAACGATTTGTTGCAACAATAATTTCCATACCTATATACTGTTACTGCTACTGATATTAGAGAGGAGATCTTGTCCGCCATAATTTTTTTTATTATAGGATTGACCTTTTTCCACAACTACCTACATAACAGATTTTGATAAAAATTCTAAAACTTAATAAATATAAATACATGATATTAGTTTCTTTGCTCCCTTCTTTAATAATTATTTCTGAATATTTTTCCTTTTCTGCTTATATGCCTAAAAACAATAAAGAATAAAAACCCGATACTTAAATTAATAATTTAATTAAATTAACAATGAATGATTATTCGAAATAAACTAGGTTGAGAGAAAATCGCAGTTTCACACGTGACTTTTTTCATTCTAACAAATATAGCTCCTAAAAGATAGATCCCAGCGACTAATGTTATGTAATAAAAAAAAAATATTCTCCATTTAATTTCGAACTCAGGCACTGTCTTCAAATTTTCGATCCCAGCTACAACACCAAAAGAACTAGAGCGGGTCAAAAAAGTTCAACGCATAAAAAATTTAGGCACACGTGACTGTTTTCATTCAAAAACAATTTAGCTCCTAAACGGTACAGTCAAAGGCCGGTTTATACTCTCCTGCAATTTGCGCAAAGTGGCTTGCAAATTGGAGCGTGTAAACGCAGGTTTGAGGTTTGCACAAGCCAGAAATTTTGACTTGAGTAAAATCTGTTGGGACAGAAATTCGCCTTGAGGTCAGTGTGTTGGCTTGAGCGTGTAAACGACGCTCGAACGAAAGATTTTTGTAATTTTCCAGGATTCAACGGTTTCATTAGTTTTCGTCCTGAAAGGTACTATTTTAAGATGGCGAAAGGACACCCTAGTCCACACACACTTGCACGCAGGCACCCCCCTCCCCCACCCACCCACCCACCCCCACACACACACACACACACACACACACACACACACACACACACACACACACACACACACACACACACACACACACACACACACACACACACACACACACACACACAAATGCCGGCGCTACAGTACGCACTACAATTGCAAAGAAGGCAAAAAAAATCCTTCATGAGGATCCTTCAGCTTAATATTAATCACTGTGCAGCCGCGCAGGATCTCCTCTGGCAGACTATACGGGACCTAGGGGTTGATGTGGCCATCGTGAGTGAAGAGTATAGAAATCCTAACAATAGTTCTTGGGTATCTGATGTCACTGGAAAAGCTGCGATTTGGGCTTGTAATCGAAGTATCATTGAAGAAATGCCACAATCCCCTACATCTGGTTTTGTTTGGGCTAAGATAAAGCATGTATATATCTATAGCTGTTATGTCCAACCCAATTCATCAATAGAAGAATATACTAGCCTCTTAGATAGAATAATACAGGATGCAAGAGGCAGAAGACCTTTAATAATTGCTGGTGATTTTAATGTTTGGGCAGTTGAATGGGGGAGTCGTCTAACAAACAGAAGAGGAGAAATTCTGTTGGAAGCTTTTGCCCAATTGGATGAACTGGTTCTAGCTAATACAGGAACGGAGCCTACATTCCTGCAAGGAACGCGGTCATCCATCATCGATCTCACATTCATAAGTGATAATCTACGGCCTACCACCACTTGGGAAGTGTGCGACTTACACACCCACAGTGACCACCAGGCAATATTAATTATAATAGGTGATAGGAAATTAAACAATCCTTTGAAACTCCAGAAGGGTACAGTCCGATGGAACTTTTCAATTAATGATGGAAGAGCACTGTGATCTGTCAGGCACAGCAGAGGATAAGGCCCAACAGGTTACGAAACTTGTGTGTGATGATGGTGTGTGATGCAGCCATGGTTCGCACTAACACCAATCATCACACAAATAGGGTGGAATCAACAAATTGCTGACCGTCTTAAAAGGTGTCATGCAGCGAGGAGACGGAGCCAGCGAGCAAGAGGCCGCCCAGAGTTTGAGGTGTTATTGGGAACCATCGGAATGAGAAACGTGAACTCCGAAAGGCAATTAAGGAGAGTAAACGCCAGTGCTGGAAGAAACTTTGTGAAGAAGTTGATAAAGACCCTTGGGGAAGGCCCTACAAGATCGTTATGAAAAAGTTGTTAAGTAGTAACGAGCAGTCCCTCACCTGTCCAGTTACTGTACAAAGGGTTGTTGCCACTTTGTTCCCAGAGCAGACGGATGTACAGCGCGATATAGAACTGTTGATGCCATCTGAAGTACCACCAGTGTCTAGTGAGGAGCTAAGCGAGGTCTGCATGAGCCTCAAGGGAGGCAAGGCCCCAGGCCTGGATGGCATCCCAAGTATAGCACTCAAAGTGGCGATGGCAACAAGACCAGACTTGTTTCTAGAGCTATTTGATTCATGTTTACGTGAAGGTTCCTTCCCTCGGAAATGGAAAAGGCAGCGCTTGGTCCTGATCCCATAGGACAAAGGAACACCATCGGACCCTTAGGCCCATAGACCACTGTGCATTTTGGATACGATTGGAAAGGCTTTAGAAAAGAAAATCGAAACAAGGTTGCAAGAGACTACCGAAGGTATAGGAGGCCTTTCTACTAACCAATACGGCTTCAGGAAAACGAGATCTACAGTGGAAGCAATCAACCTCGTTGTAGACACGGCACGCGATGACATTGCTGGAAAGAGATGGAGGAGAGGTGCGAAGATGTACTGTGCAATCATTACGCTGGATGCGAAAAATGCTTTTAACTCAGCGAGATATTGCTGTATTCTTGATGCTCTAAGAGATATGGGAATTCCTCTGTACCTCAGGAAGAAAATCGGGGATTATTTCAAGGACAGAGTCTTCGTATTTACAACTGACGATGGGCAGAAAAATTATGGAATAACTGGCGGGGTGCCCTAGGGATCAGTGCTGGGACCCTTGCTGTGGAATATAATGTACGATGGAGTTCTCAGACTGAACTTTCCAGGGGACGTCAAAATAGTAGGATATGCAGATGACATCGCAGTGGTGGTAGTTGCGAAGTATTTAGAGGAGGTAACTTTAAGAGCAAACCGGTAACTTTAAGTGCCGACCTTGATGGCAAACCGGAGCCAGAGCAACTGGCAGGCATTAGTGGGCCTGCAACTAGCTGATAGTAAGACTGAGGTGCTCCTAATTAGCAGCTGGAAAAAAATGGAACAAATCAGAATAACAGTTGGTAGAGAGGTAATTCTATCCAAATCCTCCTTGACTTACCTAGGAGTGAAAATTGATGAACGCCTAACCTTCAAAGACCACGTAATAAAGGTGTCAGAAAAAGCAGCTGGAGCGAACACTGCATTGTCTAGACTGATGCCTAACATAGGAGGTCCCCGGCAGACCCGAAGACTACTGCTGTCAAGCGTCGTAACATCCATTGTCCTTTACGCTGCGGTGATATGGAGGGATGCTTTAGATATACATGCGTACAGAAGGTTTTTGATCTCTGTGTATCGCCGAAGCGTCCTAAGAGTTATTAGTGCATTTAGAACAGTATGGTGCAATTGATGTTGGCTTCTGAGGAGTACTGGATGGCGGGCCACAGGTTAGCGGCTGAGACTATCAAGCGGCTCAGGCAAGAAGAGAGAGATAGGCGCAGCAGGATGTAGCCTGCTACCATGAGGCGGCACCTAGCTATTCCTGCCAATCGGCGGTTCTGTGGGGAGGAAAAACAGGTTTAGGGAGGTGGTTTTAGTGGGTAAGAATCCTACACATGGTTAGGTACGAGCCTAATAATGTCTTTTGAAGATTTCCCCTACCCTCGTAATAAAAAAAACACACACACAGAGTTTTCGTTCTTAAGGATACTATTTTATTATTATTATTTTTTTTAATTTTAATATTTAACAACTGTAAATTTTAGTTTTCGTCCTTAAGTAAGATGTTAATATGGTGGAAGAACATACTTGGCTAAATATATATTAGTTTTCGTCCTTAAAGGTAACTATTTTTAGGTCCGCCAGGATTTAACGATTTTTAAGTTATACGAAGAATATTCTGCCATTATTGTCCTTTTAGTTTTTGTCTTCAAGGATACTTATTTGAAATATTCCAGGATTTAACGATTTTAAGATAGCGGAAGGATATTATATCATTGCTGTCCGTTGCAAGAATCAATAGTTCTTCGTCACAATTTTCTACTTTCAACAAAACTGAGAGGTTTTCATTTCAGAACTGTGCAAGCAAAACTGAACGTGTAAACAACATCGACTTGATTTGCACAAACCAATTTGTGCAAATGGCTGGAGCGTGTAAACCGGCCTTAAGAGCCGACGACATTAAACCTGTCATGATTGGTCTCCCAAAGCTCATACATATTATTCCTCATATTATTCATAGGATAACACAAAATGGCTCTGCTGCTATGGCTGGCACCAGTCAACACCGAAAATTTTTTTTTTTTTTTTTTTTATTATTTTTTTAGGAACAATCAGGATTAGGGAGACTTACGTATTCTGATTGTTCCTCGAATCAGGAGAGGGTAGGACTATACGAAAAGGCAGAGCTGCCATTCCCCCTGGCGGGCCTAATCAGTTGCTGCCGGGAGGTAAGTGGCACCTCGCAACCAGGTTTCTATCATCACCGGTCTTCTCAAAAAACCAAAGCTTACCTGAAAGATCATCAATTTTTAATGCTAATTAAATTTTCTATAAACATAAATTTTATTTTACACATAAATGTCGAACTTCCAACGGCTTCCGAAATATACGTAATTAACAATCCAAAAAATTTAATTTTTACCTCAATTTTTGTCAAACATTTGCTTCTAATGCCTCCAACGAACGTTTCTTAGGAATAATGTCAGAATCAGTGTTGTAGAACATTAAATTGACTTTAATTTCATATATATGTTTCTGGCACTTGAACCAAATTAATTTAATTATAATTATTAATTATAAAAAAATTATTTTTGTATCGAAAATCAACGTTTTTCAATAACGTATATCTCGGAAACCGTTAGAAGTTCGATAAATATGCATAAAAACAATTTTATAGACATTTGATGAGTTTTAATTTTGATATGTAGCATATTTTTTTAGAGTCCACTGTTTTCGAGATATAATCGAAAAATCCAAAAATAGGTCATTCTCCTCTCCCCTCAACGTAAGCTCACCCCTTAGGGGCACGGACTTTTGGTATGTTCGCCTTCTAACTTTTCCTAACGAAGCTATGAAGTAGAAAATTATCGCATATTTCATGCACTCTACATCCCTCATTTTATCACTCTTAATAGTTCAATCCAAACTTTATTTTTTCCATCTGATAGCTGGTCAAATTAGAACCTATATATTAAATGTTGATCAAAACTCGTAAAATATCCATATAAAAAATACCAGAACGCTAAAAACCGCTAACTGTTTTGAAATTTATTTTAATTTCTTTTTTACACCTTTTTCACTATAACTCCAAAACTATTCGTCCGATCAGAAAATTTGTTTCTACTAAAATCTGGTTAAGTATACTATCAGGTTTTATATATGATATTTTTATTCATTCCAGTAAATTAGACTTGGGTCTAGTCTGAACGCTAAATTATCATGTTTTGGCAAAATATGACGATTTTGATATTCTCAGCGGGCTGGGTTGGGCCATGAACGCAGGGCTATTTTGTATTACCAAATGAATGACATGACGAATTATATGTAAGAGCTTTGGGAGATCTATCATGACAGGTTTAGTGCCGTCGGCTCCCGAACTGGTAGGTCCTTGTGACACATGTTATAAAATAAAAAATATTTTCTATTAAATTTCTGATGAAGACACTGTCATCAAATTTTCGATCCGAGCTATACCAACTGGACCTAGAGCGTGTCAAAATGAGTATGAAAAAAACCTTAGACCAAAAAATTATAGACTCCCAAAAAAGATCTATCCATGTCAATTATTCCTCTTACAATGCCTTCTGGGCAGAATACGTCGATATCTCGTGTTCTATTATTCAACCAAAAACCATTCTTTCCCATTAAAAAAAAAAAAATTGTGGTCTTCATAAACAATATCCACTTGAATCTAACCTGTCATGTTAATTTTCTTTTTCCTTATTATAATTTTTTTTTTTAATACAATATTTGAAGCAATATAGAAACAGTAATGCCAAGAAATATTTTGTACCATAGCATATATCCTATAATATAGTATACACTTTTGAAATCAAATCTGTAAGCTAGAGAAAGCCAGGTCACTGAAAGAGAAAGACTTGCTATCCCTCGGAGTGAAGGGAAATATGAACCGTTGATTACATTAACAACCTCCAGGAAACAGCTTTTATTTTAAAATAAAGTGTGAGGATAATTATAAATATTAACATTTTCAAATACGTTTAAAAAAAGTAAGTAAATTTTTTGGTTTAGAATATTACGGAATTAGTTTTCCTATCCCATACACTAAAAATTAATTATGGGTATCCAATAGTAAAATATTTAACATTATAATTTAATTTTATTGCAAACCATAAAATAAAAGACAACATTAAATAAAAGTTTAAAACACCATTTACTTATCTGGAAAGAAAATATTAGAATCGAGTTTACCATCCAGAAACCTAAAGTAAAGAAATTTCGCAACTTTTTTATCTTACATTTTTTACAGAAGGAAAGAACTCTGACTTTTTTTTGTAAAATCTCCGAACAAAAGATTTGTTTAGTATTCGAAATCGCCTTCCCAATAAGTAATTTTATGTTTATTTTTGCTAGGCTCGTGATTTTATCAAATAACTGCTACTAGGTGATAGAAACAAATTATATTTATTAAAAACATATGTAGTTGAATTTCCTAAAACATAATTTTTTATGAATATTTACAACAAATAAATTGCGAAAATAGGTAAACTTTCTGGAAGCCAGTATTCCTTGATGTCTTTAATCATTCTTTTGATCAGATCCCCTCTGTAGTGCTGCCTCCACAGGAACTCATACAAATAAGAATCGATCAGTATTCTGCGTGTACGCATTCTCTTTTATTCGTTTGGGTATGAGCTACAGTGACTGGTTCAATAAACTTCTTAGAATAATAATTACCTGTGAAATGTATATAATCCTTTTCAATATATAATTTTAAACTCATTACATTAGCTCCACATGTCCGATATAATCACTGTGCCTGGTAAGATAGATGATTTAATGCAGTCTTTCGTTGCAGCTGTAGAGATTTTTAATTCCTTGGAACGGATATTGGTTGTAGAATATTTATACAACACCACTGATATTCCCATATCATATATATTGTACAATTATACATATATGTTGCCTGGTAAGAGGTCGACATCTTTACGAAAATTACAATATTTTCCCGTTTTTATCTTTTTTTTTTTCCTATACATAAAAAGAAAAAAAAAAAAAAAAAAAAAAAAAAAAAAAAAAAGAGGAAGAAGCAATCTAATGATAAAGTTTCTAAACAAAATATAAATTGATAAAATTACTATCAAAATACGCCAGACAACTAAGATTTTCTACGAAGCAGTTCCGAAAAAAAATTGTTTTTAATTCAGATCGTACTAATTACAAACATAGCATAAAATAACATATAAACTGGGCGACACTTGTGTCTCCCAGTTCCATGGCTTTGTCGCCCAGTGAACGTAGCCGGTGCCGGCAAATTTTTACGGGAGCAAAAATTTCAATTTAAATACAGTTTTTCAAAATAATAAAAAAAAATAGTGAAAAGTTCAACTCCACAGCTACAATTAAAAAAAAACCTTGAAACCGACCAATGGGAGCTCAAATGTCAAGGTTTTTTTTGGAATTGTAGCTGTAGAGTTGTACTTCTATCTTTATGAAATAGGCCCCTGGTGTCAATTTAAAAATGGGTTCATACGTAATAGATTGGACCAAATTAATTGTCAAAGGGCTTGTGATCATTAATTGAAGTAGGGAGTTCCCGGTATTCAAAACCTCACGGACCATGTTAATTAAGAGTTAGAACGGCCTAAAAATGCGTCATTTGACACTTAATTTTGAAAATTTTCCGGGACCCCCCGCTCTACCCCCGGTACTTTTGCCGTCCCGTATGTCGCCCAGTCAAAATTCCTTAAAATATACACAGCATACAAATGGTTTCAAATGTTTTTGGGATTCTGAATCCTAAGTGTAAGTGTGCTGCCACGTAAAACGTCAACTTAAAAAAAAACCTCAAGCTGTTACACTTTTTTTTAGTTTTTCACTTTTATCTTAAAACTATAAATATTTCGAAATGGCGGGTTGATACAGATTCAATTAGTGAAAATATGTTACAAAATGAATAAGATATTTTGGACACTGAAAAATTGGTAATATTTTGATTTTATACTACATTTTTATTTACTGTAATGTTTTTCAGATCGCTCTCGTGCCGCAATATGTTACAAAATGAATAAGATATTTTGGACACTGAAAAATTGGTAATATTTTGATTTTATACTACATTTTTATTTACTGTAATGTTTTTCAGATCGCTCTCGTGCCGCAACTGCTAGTCATAGAATAAAAACTGTCATTTTGAATTTCGTAAGAAATTTTCTATCGATCAATTTCATCTTTAATAATGCACAGTTTTCGATCTATAAAGAAAACACTGAAAAAAGTAAGAAAAGTTTAAGATTTTTATGTTTTTCGTTTTGAAGCAGAGCTCTCATAAGGCTGCAAACATAAAATTTAGATTCAGCACTAAAAAAAAAAAAAAAAAAAAAAAAAAACGAAAAACTTTCGAGAGTAAATCGACCCTTCCATAGCAACATATAAATGAAAAGTGTCAATCGCACTGATAGTCATAGAACCAATTACGGTAACTATGTCTGTGACTGGAGAAGATAATGCAAAAAACGCCCAAAATACCGGTTGATTTCGTTTTTACCTACAACACGAAAACGAAGCTTTTTTTTCGATAAAAGTCTGCAAATATTAATTATTGCTGGAACCAGAACCTACGAAATGATAAAACAACTCCAAAATCGGACCATTTTTCGCGAAGTTATGATCTTGGGAAAAATTGTAGAAATTGGCCAACTTGCGGCTTAACTCCGTCACTATTTGTCCGATCCCAAATTTCTTTTTTTTTTTAATCTCAAAGCTGGTTAAATCACTATTAGATCCTATGTATTTATATTAAATCCCATGAAACACCCACGCTAGCAAGTTAAATGTGGGTGATTTGACAAAATATGACAATTATGACATGTTCAGTGGGCTGGCGTGGGTATTTCATGGGATTTAATATAAATTACATATATATGACCAAATAGTAAATTTAATCAACTTTGAGATGAAGAAAAGAAATTTGATATCGGACAAATAGTTTTGGAGTTACAGCAACAAATATCCTTAAAAAACGTGATTCACAAAAGAACAGGAATTGTACCGTTCTGGTATGTGTATTTTATAAGACCTAATTTAAACTTGATATATGACGCCTAATAGTATATTTAACAATCATTCAGAAGAAAAAAGTGATTTTAGTTCTGACTAATAGTTTTGGAGATATGGCTTAAAGAGTATGGCAGATCATCGTCGCTTTACGTTCCATTTGAAATTCCATGTGGTTGCAAACAATTTCCAAAAAAAAAGTTTTCAAAATTGAAACTTTAACACATCTTTTATTATTATAAACTGTAAAAATGTTCTTTTGTTGTATAAATCATTATAAGTTGTAAAAAAAATTCTTTTGTTCCTAATAATTATTATAAGTTGTAAAAAAATGCTCTTTTTCCTAATAATTATTATAAATTGTAAAAATGTTCTTTTGTTGTATATATCGTTATAACTTTAAAAAAAAAAAAAAATCCATTTTGATAAAAAAAATGTCCATTTTACTTAAATATTTCTGAAAATATTTTAAGAAAATCACATATTTAACGAAATTAAATGCATATTTTAATTAAATATTTGGCATTTTTAAATACATAAAAATCCGATCCCAACAAATATGTATAGTTCGCTAAAATTAACGCTTTTAATTCTCTATGTTTTACTTCTAACTGTATTTATATGTACTTCTTGATTTTTTTTTTTAATTTTTACTAATTGTAAATAACATAATTTAAGAGGTTCCAGTATATCCAGTTATAAAATAAAACGTCATAGAAAGGAGTGAGCTTCAGTGGTTTTAATTAACCATTGCCCTAATTTGCCTAAAGTAACTGGAGCTAGTTCAACGGAACAGGGAGCAGAACTAATGAACACCATTATCTTCGATATCCGATTAAATTTACCATTTAACCTTATTTTATTGTTAGTAATCTTTTCATTGGTTTTTATAATAAACAAATAGCAGTAACGATCTAAACGAGAATAAAACCATCCCTAAAATACTGGAATATTAAAATTAATGCACTGTTTTAAACAATAAATATAGGCTATCCAACGGATCCCTCTTCACTCAACAGAAAAGAAATGTGTGACAGAGGGACCTTAAAATGCCACGAACAAAAAAAAAGATAGCAAGAATCTCTTCAGGATTTTAGTAATTATCATTGTTTTTGGGGTGGTTGAGAAAAAAACGTATATTTCAGTATAGTTTAATTTACTTTTATTATCTGTAATCCAATCCTCATATCGTCCAATTTGGGCAAAATCCAGTAAAAACTCATTCTTCAACGCCTGAATCCTATTCTTGAATCCAATATCATCCCGAATCACCAGTTTAGTTTCCGAACGACCCACTCCACTATCCAGCAATGCTATAGTGTGGTGGACATAGTCTCGTCATCATTGGAGCACGGAATGTACTACACTGGAGCATTTCTCGTAGAACAAGATTTTGAATGAGTCAGGCTTCAGGGACTGCTTCACAAACTCCGTAAATTCCACCTCCTACATACTTCTTTATCATGCGTTCCTATCTCATTAACAGAAAATTCAGAGTAGGTCACAATTTCGCACATTCATCCCTCTTTACTCAGTCTGCCGGAGTTCTTCAAGAAAGTATCCTAGGTCCCATCCTCTACACGGGGTATACAGCTGACATCCCGACCATAGAGAATTAAAGATGAATATGATATTCAATTCTCTATGATCCCGACACATCCTAGCATCGTCTTCATCACTTACGCTGATGACACGTGTTTGTTATCAGTAAATAATGATCCGATCCCTTCATTGCATCCCAGACACACCAATTCCACATCATAAACCTTCAAGAATGGTGCAAAAAATGGAGAATTAAAGTAAATCCCATCAAATAACCTTTACCCTTCGTTGTAAACCTACGACTTCCTGTCCTACAGTATCCTTGATTGATATTCCTTTAATCCCTGTTTAATTGATCGACTACCTAGGACTCCATTTGGACAAACGTCTCACTTGGGATCTATATACAGGACTAAAATAAGAAACTGTCCATTTGTGATATAAATTTTAACTTCATAATTATTAATTATGATGGCATGTGTAAATAACATGTTAATTGTCAGTTAGTTATATGTGTTATCAGTTACATGTATTGGTTAGACAATGTTTATTGTAAATGTTGAATTTCGATGATTATTAGAACCGTAAGTAAGAAAAGGTGTTTAAAATGCTATTTTTGCGGTCTTAAGAGACATCTTCGTTCTCCTTGTTCCCTCGAGAATCCCTTCGCAAACATTGTAACAAAAAAGGTCATTTCGCCAGGGTACATCATTTGTTTCAAAAGAAATTGAAACGTATTTACATTCGAAAGGAATAGCTACGAGCCGTACTACACCTTATAACCCTTGTGGAAATGGTCAGTTGGAGAGATACAACGGAATAATTTGGAGGACAGTATCTCTTGCATTGCATTCAAGAGGCTTACCTACCTGAAGCATTAGAATCGATCCGGGCGTTACTCTGTATGACGACCAATGCTACACCTTATGAGATGATGTTTGTCCATAAACGAAAATGCAAATATGGAGTAGCCCTACCGTCGTGATTAAGTAACCCTGGTAAAATATTGGTTCGGAACTTCGTTCGACGGAGTAAGTACGATCCTCTTGTCCAAGAAGCTGAACTACTAGAAGCAAATCCCAACTCTGCATTTGTTCGCCTACCAGACGGAAAGGAAACTACGGTGAATCTGCGGCACCTCGCACCAGCCGGGGATCCGGAATCGTGTCATCAAAAAGAGGATGAAGACGATTCAGAAACAGACGATCGTCCTGAGACAGCCGAAAATCGCCAGACACTACAAGCTATTGATCCTATCAGCACGGGATTCGAATCAATCGTAGAGAAACCTCAGCCAACTAACAGCACAAACCAAGATAAAGAAAGCCCTCAAAACGCCCGTCCAGAACATCCTCCTTCGAACGAATCAAATCTAAGCATACTTCGAATATCTTCTCGTTCTAAGGACCTCCATCGTACTTGAGGGATTATGTTCTGAAATTAAGGGGGGAAGAGTTTGATATAAATTTTAACTTCATAATTATTAATTATGATGGCATGTGTAAATATCATATGTTAATTGTCAGTTAGTTATATGTATTGGTTATACAATGTTTATTGTAAATGTTGAACTTCGATGATTATTAAAACCTTAAGTAAGAAAAGGTGTTAAATTCATTACACCATTCTTATAGTCTACTTCAACATTTACTAGACAAACGTTCAAAGCTTTCAATAAATTACAAAAGACTCATTTATTTGACAGTAATTAGACCTATTTGGACTTACGGAGTTGAGCTTTGGGGTTTGCCTAAACCATCCAATTCTTCTCCTATCCAATCCCTACATTCCAAAATCCTTAATGCTCTTTACTTTGTCACAAATAAACTTATTCATAAAGATCTTAATGTTTCATGTGTTGCTGATTTAGCCCAAACCAGATACCGGGGGTGAGGTCACCTATGGTGTAGTGATTAGCATAGCAACCTACTAAACCCAAGATCGCGGGTTCGCAGCCCGGCAGATGACCTTAGGATTTTTTGCTTCGGAAGGGACGTAAAATAGGGGTCCCGAGCCTGTGCGATGTCAGGTACTCGTTAAAGATCCCTATCCTAATTATACCTGGATAGGCAAAATTTAGGACTCCCACCGTAGCATCGTCCGATTAGCCATAGCAGCATAAAGTTACGTTGAACAGAATAAACAAAAAAACCAAACCAGATACCAATCCCTTCATAGTAAACTCCACTTCCACTCAAATGCATTTGTCTCCCAACTTGCTTCACACTACATTCCTGATTACCAACCGAGACATCTGAAAAGAAGATGGCTAGAGACCTTCTAGTCTAGAACTTTTATTGGGGTGCTCCAAGTGAGTTGTTCTTCACAAGTTATTTATATATTATCATCATCTTCCTCAAACTTACTTGATGTATATTGTATACAGTAGTAAATATCAATAAATATTTTTTTTTCTTGTTTTTTTAAATACAACCTAATATGAGAGTAAATTAGTTTTTTTTTTCCACTTAATTTTTAAATTCCTCCACCCACAAATTGATTATGGGATCTCTTCTGTGGAATAGTTCTAGTGATTTGTTAAATTTAACCAATGCAATCCAGGACTTTTGTTAAGCGTAACATAAATTATAAATTCTCCTAATGTTTTAACTAGGGCAAAAAGGGCATGCTATTCCACAGGTTTTAGATAAGATGCCAAGATTACATTTAGATTTATTCTAAATGACAATGGATTTATATCCATGACAATGGATATAATAAGACAATAATTTCAAGTCCTCCAAAAAATTGTATTTATATGTTAACAGTTCAACTTGCTCATCACATTATCAACTTTTCACATTCATCCAACATAGTAAGCATATTTCTGTTAGATATTCTGATCCTTTACAGATCCTCAGGAACTTAGTCTTTTCATCCTCTCAAAGAATTTATATAATTTTTTTTAAACAAAAATTTAAACTTGATTAATCACATATTAATAATTTCTATCCATCTATTTGGTCCTTATATAAAATTGTTTAGGCTATAGTAAATGCCCCAGTAATGATTACGGAACCATCTACCAAAACAAGAATATACATTTTTGCTAATAAATTTGAAATCCTACTTCACTCTGGGTGGAAACGAATAGGTTAGCATTGATAATATACAGAAATAAGTGTGTTAAATTTAAAGACCTGTTCAGAAGAAGTGCTTGAATCTTTGGTGGTCGAATGGCTGAACCAATGCAGTTAGATTCAGTTTTTGAAGAGGCAAAGTTGGTCAAGTCAGCAATGGGAACACGTATGTAAGAAAATTAAATAATTATTTTTATGTTAGCCGAGTTGCAATTCAACACCAATCACTTATACTTTTAAATGGAATATACAAAAAACTTTGTGACTTGTGTGAACCAGCACAACCTGAAGATAAATCAGTGGAAGAATTGGTTAAAATGTTAAGTGATTTATTTTGCCCTTGTCATAATAAGATTGCTTAACGTATTAAGTTTCAACAGCAGGCGCAGGCTTGTGTAGAATCAATCCAAGAGTTCGAATCTAATTTAAATAGATTATCTAGATACTGTAAATTTCCAGAATCATGGCTTCAGGAGGCATTATGCACTAAATTTATTGCAGGGTTACATAGTGACGAATTAGGGATGTTACTGATTAATACCCCTGTGGTTGATTTTAGAAAGGCAATTGAGATAGGATCATCTAATGAAATTACTAAGGTAGCTGTATTAACCTCAAAAATTCCTAGCAATATTATGTACAGTAAGGAATCGAGAAAGGGGAAGACAAGGGAGTCGGTAAGTCAACGGGATCCATGAAAACATTGTAGCAGACGGAATCACAATGAGAATACCTGTAGGTTCCATGAGGCGGTCTGTTTTAGGTGCAAGTCTAAGGGTCATATTACTACAGTTAGTAAGTAAGCATAACCAAGGGAAGGTTCATGCCGTAGAAGAGGGCATGGAAGGTTACCCTGAAGAAATGAATGAATGTACTTCTATTAGCACAGATCAGACGTTGTTCAGTGTGGACAATGGCCAAGAGAGTACTTTGGCATGTAACGAGTGAATTAAGAAAATAATTAACAATTGATGTTTGTGTAGGTAGTAAGGTTTGTTTGAAAGGAAAGGTTTGTTGTTGACACAGGGGCAACGATTACATTGATGGGAATACGAAGATTTAATCTTACACTGGGGAGTTGATAGAGTTAGCTGGAGTGAGTAAATTAGAAGTGTCATTTGAAGGAATAACCAAAATTCTGACTTATATATTGCGACGGGGAACTTTGCTAATATGATTGGATTGGAGTGGTTACGATCACTCAATGTCAATGTTGGGGCTTTGCTTTCTAGTAAACCCAAAACTTTATTGGAAATTATCCTAGGTATATAGGTATCCCGCTATTTTCCAGCTCAGTGTTGGGAAAATTAAAGATTTATTTGTCCGAATACAACTTAAAGAAGGGAGTGAGCCCATGTTCAAAAAGGCCAGGCCAGTTCCCTACTCTTTGTTGCCAAAGGTTAATAAAGAGTTGAATTGTTAGGAAACTGAGGGCATAATAGAAAAAGTGGATAGGTCCAAGTACGCCACACCAATAGTTGTAGTACCCAAGAAAACTGGTGCAGTTAGGTTATGTGCTGACTACAAGGTTACTTTGAACAAGCAGAGGATGTTATCTGAAGACGCCGGGAGAAGAATAGAAGACGATAGTAGGAAAGAAGAGCTACTAGGGTTGCCAGGACCAAGAAGTAAAGCCAGCCAATTAACAGAAGGAAGAGATGGAGAAAGGAGTGCGGAGCCAGGAAGAATGTCAGAGAGACTGGGTCCAGACACGTGCCTATAGGTTCGGCCTTCCAGTGAAGATTCCAAAACGTTACTTATGAAATAAGAAGAGAGGAGTTGTTATGTATGATTGCTATAGAATGCATTTTTATCTCTATGGCATGTTATTTGTTGATATATGTTTTTTATTATATGTTCAGTATTAAAAAAAAATCGAGTTTAGATATAAAAAATTATGTTACTGATTAAATAATTTAACAAAAATAAAATTTCAGGTTGTAACCTATTATAGCAGGGATTATTGGTATTAGGGGAAAAAAAAATACATATAACAAAAGGAAATAAAAGTTTAATTAACCATATACATGAACACTATAGCAGCTTAAAGTACAAGAAATCTATTTTCCACCAGCCATTTTTTCAAGTTCTGCAATTTCAGCTGAAACAAAGGACAGAATGATTGAAAAATAAATATAAACAATATTTTCATCATTATTATTTTTTTTTTTTTATTTGTTTTTCAGTCGGGCAAAATGATTTAGATCCTGAAACATTGTGTGTGTCAAAAAATATAAAAAAAAACTACAAATAATTTATTTGTATTCACAAATAAATTATATAAATATCCCATTAGAGCAAGTATTTATTAATTATGAATGTACATAATTTATCAGAAAAAAATTATTAACTGAACACATGATGGGTAAAATTTTTATATTTTAGAATATTATAGTTAAAATAAAAGTAATAGAATATCATAGTTATAAAAGTCACAGTTATCATAGTTATAGAATATCATAGAAGTAATAGAGTATCATAGTTAAAATTACTAGTTAAAAACCTTTAAAGTAATTTTTTTCATTTTGTAATTTAAAGTATTTTCTATGTCTAAAGTAATTATGTTAATGAAAAAAAGTCATCTCAACAATGAAATAATTAAAATCAATGAGGAGGACATAACCTAGACCATTTCCAATCATGGAAAGAACAGTAGTAAAAACATAAAAATGAAATACTATTGTGAAAAAAAAAAAAAAAAAAAAAAAAAAAAAAAAAAAAAAAAAAAAAAAAAAAAAAAAAAAAAAAAAAAAAAGTTTAAGAATCTGAGAATCCCTGATACGGGGATAAGTGGCAAATTGGCTAAAAAAAAAAAATTGTGCTAAAATTTCATTCTGAAATTATGTCATCTTGAGGTCGCACAAATAGTTTTAGGTTTCCCGTAGCCAAAATATATATATATATTCCAATCGTTAGCAACCCTTCACTATGGATTATTTAATTTGAATGGAAAGGTGTGATTCCACAAACAAATGGCATCAGTAACACAGACACAGAATCTGAGGACTCTCTCTCAAACGATGTAACCTCACAGGAGGATCAAGCTAGTTATGTTAATATGTTGACAAAGAAAAAAAAAAAAAAAAAAAAAAAAAAAAAAAAAAAAAAAAAAAAAAAAAGACAAAATCTCCCAGAATTTGGCTACAATAGAACTATTGTATTCGATCGATCTGCTGCAATGATTGCTACATTCATTCTGAAAGATGCAGGAATGGTTTCTGAAGTACTACAAAACGTTGAGGATCTTAGCAAAGTCAAGATAATTGACTCGCAGATATTAATAATAATTTTTGATGGAAGAAAGGAACGGACACAGGTAAGACATTTGTAAACAAATTGCCTAGAGCAATGTCTTAGTCAAAGTGGTTAACGAATGATATTACACCTATAAGTGAAGTACCAGTTGCAAAACCTGGGTTCTTGGTCAAATCATTGATGGTTTTAACGCTGTTCGGATTAAGTTCTACTATTACCCAGCAGCATTAAATTGTATTTATTGTCATCCAAATCAAACATATGATGCTGAGCTTTTAGCAAATCAACTATGCTATCAAAAATTTACAAGTAAATACTGAGAAAGCAATTATTTGGTCTGATTCTTAATATGCTATAAAATCTATTAAAAACCCTTTCAAGCTAACTCCTATTGTAAATAAAATTTGAGATAAGCATAGGGAATCTAACTATGTAAGATTCATTTTTTGTGGTAATTGAATCACTGTGGCATTCAAGGAAATAAACTAGTATACAACAAGGCCAGAAGAGCAAGTTTGGAAGGAGTTTAAATGAGAAAAAAATTCAAACAGAAGCAGTATTGCTCTTTAAAATATAACTGTTTTACAGTAATCGTATTACAATGGTAATAGATTTGGTATGACAAGAGTGATAGAATACTATATTAAATATGACAGAAGAAATCTCTGTTCAGGAAATATAAAGTAGTCTTGACTTGTTTAAAGATGAGCCATGAGACCTCATGTCTAGGGGACTTCATCTCAAAACAAACTGTTTTGGACCCAGAGTATGTTTATAATTATTTATATCTTCTTAACTCAAGATATTACTTACTTGTTAAAAAAAACAAACAGAAATTCTGAGTTTAAAAAATTCAAAAGGAAATCTGTAAATAGTACTACTTCTGTAATACTGTATTATCAACCCAACCTTGGTTTAAATCAGTACAGTCAGAGTCAAAATTATTTGTACACCTGTTATAAATGATAAGAAATATTAGCATTATTTAATGGGATTGATTAAAAAAAATAATTTTAATTTATAGAACATTTTGCAAATTAGCATATAAAAAATAATTGAAAAACAACGATGACAACACAAGCCAACATCTTTGTACACATAATCAAATTTATATATTATAAAATTTTTAAATGCTATCAAATAGCATTGTTATGATGTTCGATAATAATGTTTAGCAAGGCCACCTTTGGCTTTTAATATGCAATCTATTGTAAACATAAATCTTCTATTTTGTTCCATTCCTCTAAAATAATGTCCTTTAAATTTTGATTGTTAAACACACTTTTTCCCAACTTGAAATTTTAGATTATCCTACAAAAGGTCTATGGTGTTAACACTCCAATACACACGCCATATCTGAGAGATTCATAGGTTTAGTTTTATAAGACAATAGTGACTCATGCACGGACTTCATTCCCACCACTATTCTATCAGCACAGATCCCCCTCTACCTAATCCACCTAATATTTGTCAGCAACATTGTTTTTTTGTTTGCCCAGATAGTTGCAACATTGATGATTAGTGATGGAGATGAAGATTGAGGGAACCTCTTTAATGTTCAAATACTGAGTACGAAATGTTTCTGTATTAAAACTCATTTTTTTAGCGTTTGTCTCATTTAATTTTCCTTGTCTTTCTTGTAACTTACTTAATTTTTCTAAACTAAATTTTTATTTATGAATATTGCCTTTATGCAAAAACTGATTTATTGTCTGTATTGCAGGATTTACCACCACTAGTCTTGGTCTTGTTTCTTATTTCACTAGTCTTAGTTTTAATTTTTGACTGAAACATTGTGCATTTACAACTGCTGCAACTGGAACTATTGGCAGTGATTTAAGAATTACTAAGTGCCAATTTTATAAAAAATAGTTTGTTCCAAAATGAATGAGTAAATCACATGCAGAGGACATGTGTATTGGAGTGTAAATGCCCAGTGATTGGTCAGGGGGGGGGGGGGGGAGAACCATTCAATTCAGTGTAATGTACAGGATCCACATTTTGGATTTCCAAGCTAGGGATCATTATCTTGCTAAAAAATGTTATTTTCATTAATCCCAAATTTCAACACTACCTGGAGATTACTTTTCATGATGTCAATATATTTAATATTGTCCATAATAGTAACTTCAAGATATCCCACTCCAGCAGCATTCGTACAATCCCAGTCTATGAGACTTATCTCAGAGCTCACAGTTGGAATCATATTTTTTTATTTCCATAGTTGTATTATTTAAATGTTTTACACCTGTCAGTAAATATTACACTATTCCAAAATAAATAACATTTTTTTGTGGTCTTTGATTTATTGATAACTTTTTTTTCAACATTATTATTATTTTTTATTAATGATTTCATCCCAGCTATTCCTGCAATGAAGCTTATTCCATTTCAAGCATTGATCCTTTTTCAATACACTCACTAGTTGCTGTTTCAGACCAGTATTATTCAAACAATTTAGAGGCACTTATTCTTGGGTTTCTTGTAACTTGCAATCTGTCTTTCAGTTGTGGAGCCAATTCATCCTGTCCTCTCTTTAGATTTAAAAGTTCATCTCATTCAATAACTGTCAATGACATCTTGGATTATTGAGTGAGGTCTGTTCACTTTTTTGCTGATATCTCAAAGTGACCATGACTCATTATACAGGTGCACTATAATCTGTCTTTCCTTTATAGTTGTTTCTCTGAATTAGCATCCCATTTTCAATTTAGGAATGGCAATAATAATTACTAATAAGCGCTACACCTTAACAAATGAAGTCTAGGTAAAAACGGACTGGAGGTAATCCTGAAACTATTACAGGAAGGAGATAGAAACAAAGATTAAAGTCCAGTGTATGATGAATACTTTAGACTGATATGAGTGCATCTTACCATAATGTATAAGGTATTAAGCATAATTCACTCAATACTCTTATGAAAAAAAATTATCTCAGTTTAAATCAAGGATCAAGTGAGACTTGAAAGTGATAATGTAATATTAAAAATATTAATATTAACTTTTTTATTAATGAGTAACAATAATAATTGATATGAGAAGTAAGGGATGATTAAACTCTAGAAACCCAGTTAGTCCCTACATAACATGCACCATGTTAAATCTATTCAACAGCCATGAATGCAATATTTATGACTTTGATTCATAGTTGATTTGTAATATTTCTAACATTTACACAAGTGAAACCTGAGAAATGATTATTTTGAAAAAAATCTGGATATTAGGACTAGGCTAATAATCAAAAATTATAATATATCAACACAAGTTTGTCAACCATACACGGTAGGCCAGGCATGATGAGCTTTGTTTTGCCACTAGACAATATTTGAGTTAGTAAAATTGTAATAAAAAACTAAATCAAAGTTACACAAGCAATCTCCAAATCACTTAAACATATTGCTTAATACAAGGAAGACATTGTGGACATCGACAGATATTGAGAAAGGATAAACTTTATTGTATGGCTGGATTTTATAGGGAAAGTAAACAGGGATGTATTCAGGAGAGATGAAAAAAGGGTTCTGATATCCAACTCCACCTCAACCCAAAATTTCAGACCTGTATGGCTCCACAATAATTATCTTCTTGTTTTCAATTTGAATTTCAGATCCATTGATTCATTTCCTACAATCTTCCCAATGGAAATCATTGCTTGCTGTTTTACTAAAATATTTTTATTTTATCTCCATCATAACACAACTCTTTAACCAATTAACTAACTTAATATGTTTTCGCAGAAAATACCTGAGTTATCAAATGTTGATTTTGTTTTGGAAATAAGCTTAAAGAATTTTCTTCATAGCTCACATAGACTCTCGCACATGTGCTTAATATTTCAATATACTTTCTCACACATTATACTTTAGAGATTTAAAATACTAATACAATAATAGCTAATCATACAACAAAACATGAGTAAATAAAGATTGTGATAATGGCTCATTGCTTATTTCATGTTCAGAAATGAGAAATCAATATTATCTCCATAATAAAAGTAAAAGGGGTCATTTTTAAAAGGAGGTTCGATAAGTAAGACATTTGTATAATAAGATAGTGATGATGGTTTATTTTTTTCGAAACCTCTTTACTTCAGTAGCACAGCCCCAGTTCATGCACCAAACAACTTATCACAAAGTTTTAACCTTGCAATGACAATTTTGGTGTGAATCTTTAATATTAAAAATGCATTTACATGTCCTATTATTCATATAGTTATTATATCACCAATTATTGTAACTATAAAGTGATGAATAAAATGACCATTAATCATTACTAGGGATCGGATTCGTATGTATTTACTACATATTTTTTTCCAGGTGATTTACAGACGTTTTCAACAATAAGTGTTCATACTGACACTTTTTAAGCCCTTTGAACCTACTTTTATTTAACATATTTCCACATATTTGGATGTTGTTTCATATTTATACATATTTGATAAAAATAAATACACATTTCCACCTATTTAATCAAAATAAGTACATATTTCCACACATTTATCATTTTCATAATGTGGAGGTGGTTGACAGGAACTGTAAACCACAGACTAAACACTGCGGAAAAACTACCTAGAAGATATCTATAAATATACACTAGCCAAGATTCAATATTATATCAAAGATGGACCGATTTGGGCGTAAATTAATGAAACCACTGACGTTGAAGGCAGGTATACTGCCAATGCAGTTATTGTAAAACTTGACAATGATGTAGATTCAAAGCCACTTCTTTTGAACTCTGAAGTTCTCAAAAAAAGCAACCATTCTTCGGTTTCACAAACTTTGATGCCTGGATGCATATCCTTGCAAAGTTCTTTTGTTTCTCTCTGATGCTGCCCCCAACATGGTCACAACTGGGTTATCTATTCAGATACTTTATCCTAAGATAATTCATGTGACGTGTATTGCTCATGCCTTGCATCGAGTAGCAGAAACTGCCCAATCTTTGTTCAGTGACGTTGATAGGGTGCCAGATTTCCATCTGCCAGATTTTTGATATTATCAGTGGAACAGAAATCACCTCTGAACATCGTGTACTCTTTACTCCCAACGAAATAATTTTTTTCAGCAAGGCACCTATAACATATGTAAATGTTGAACGATCTTTTAGTCGTTACGATTTCATCCAACGCCCAGATCGTTGTCGCTTTACGTTCCAACATTTGAAATTCCATGTGGTTGCAAACAATTTCGAAGAGTGAAGTTTTCTATATAAAAAAAATAACACATCTTTTATTATTAAAAAATTGTAAAAATGTTCTTTTCCTGTACAAATCGTTATAACTTGAAAAAAAAAAAAGGTAACGGTTCGGATCGGCGACACCACCAAACTAGGTTGACCCGCGCTACACCGACCAGTTCGATCCTTACGCTTCACTTCGAGTTTACATTTTTCGATAGTTCATTCCTATAACCTCACATGTAAACAATCACTTCTACAGTTTCAACTTGGATTGTGTTGTTTAGTGTGTTATATTGATATTTAGACTTCTTAAATCTAAATAAGTGAAACAGAAGTTCACAAAATGAGTTTCATAAAGGATTAAGTGTTTTATAAATTCATGTTTTCTTATTTCATCTAATCTTATGTGTAAAAGTGTTATAAAACTTAAGAAGATTAATTTGTACATGGATTTGGTGTTTTACATATTTATATTTGTTCTATCAATTTAAGTGATAAAATTTACAACTTGTAAAAGTGTTATGAAACTTAACAAGATTTATTTGTACATGGATTTGGTGTTTTATATATTTGTATTTGTTGTTTCAATTTCAGTGATAAAATTTCAGTATACATATTTTGTGAATGGATTCTTTGTCATCCATATTACTTTTTGTGCTAAAGTGAGACAGATTGTATAATTAATTCAATAAAACATATCAGTTTATAAATAAATGTGAGAAAGTATATCACAGGTTTTTTATGTTTTCTTATTTCCACTTCCCATGAGAAAATATAGCAGAAATTAACAACTTCACTTTCAACTAGGATTCTGTCTTATATTATATAATGGCTTATAACATGGAGAATTGACAATGTGAAAATAATCACAGATTAAGAGGTAAATGACACATTACTATATAATTGTAGAACTATTGGTATAATGTTACAGATTAATGTGTTTTTAAAAAAAAATAGAAGCCTGATGATGAAACATTATCACCGAAACATGTAGCTACAAATGTTAAATAAATAGGAGTTATGCCAAATAAATACTTAAGGAATTTGTCTTTTTTATATTTATAATTTGTTATTTTCACTTCTCTGAGAGAAAGTTCATCAGGAATTAACTTTACTGGTGGTTCAGTAGTATGTTAATTGTTGATTAAATTAATATTAATTCAAAATTGATTTAGTATCTTATATTTCGATATTTCCACTTTAATATTTTCTTATTTCTCATTTTAATATTAGAAGGTAAACAGAAGTTAATATTACTTTGAACAGGGATTTAGAGTTTCTCAGTAAATGTAGGAGAATAACCTTTCACCTCTAAACAGCGACTAGAACATCGAAATATATCGGAACAAGGTTAGAATCGATAAAAGGTATTCTGAGCGGGTTTAGGGGTTGGTGTCGCCGATCCGAACCGTTACCAAAAAAAAATTCCATTTTCATGAAAAAAATTTAATGTCCATTTTACTTAAATATTTCAAGAAAATCACATAATTGACGAAAATAAATGCATACTTTAATTAAATACATAAAAATCCGATCCCTAATCATTACTATTATAGTATTTATCACACTCCTAATAATAGGATTATATCGTGATTGAACCAACAGAAAATTAGGATGAGCTGAATAGAACTAAGTTTTAAAAAAAAAAATATAAATAAATTTCTGATGGGGGTTGAACTGTTCAGGAACAAATAAATAATACAATCCATCATTTTACCCCATGTCAATAAAGTGATAAGACATAAAAATTGGCAAGTGCCAGTTCATTTATTGGAATAAAAGTGACTAGCCTTAATCTTCCAAAAGAAAGATGAAAACATTGTAATGAATCACTCAATCCAGAAAAAAGTATTTTGGGCAGGAACAAGGTCAGAGTCATATACTACTAATCCAAGAAAAAAACAAAACAATGCCTGAGTGTGTTTTTTAACTCTCCTGAATGCATCCCTGATAATATTCTCCAACCACAGGTATCATTTCTGAATATTTATAAATGTTTTACTTTGGAGAAAATAATTAATTTGTATAAATATTTCCCTACCTGCACTCTTCAAAGCTTTTTCTTTGGCAAGTCTTTCATCTCGGGCAGCTTTTTCACGAGCCTTTATGTCCTTTAGGGCCAACTCTTTCTTTGTATACCTACTTTGCCAAAGGGCCCCATAACTAACACCAGCTATCAGCATAGCATACCTGCCAAACTGCATAAGATAAAAAATTAAAATTTTCAATAGAACTCCATTCTAATCTTTTAAAATGATAAAAAGCTTCACGCTAATTACAAATAGAATAGTTTATTATTATTTTTATTAAATAATAACAAAACAAAAATGGCTTGATTTATATTTTTAAATTATATACACCCTAATGCCACAAAGTATAAAAAAATTATACAGTGAAAATGCAAGTATATTTAAATATTAAGAAAACGAATAGAATTATGAATTAAAGCTTACCCGAATTAAAGGTGAAACATTAACTGGAGGTGCAAAATTCGTCGGCATTATAAAATGAGCAAAACTTCTAATCAGCGAAAAGTATGGAGATGAAAGAAAACCTTCACAGCTGATAATCAGTGTAGCCAATGCAATTATCTAGTTAACTCTTTAAAATTGAGAGAGAATTCAATATATGAGTCCAACATAAGTTTTAGATGAAATAAATTTATATATTAGCGTAGAATGAAATGCTCATTAAAAAAAAATTATAGACAAGTGTTGAAGAAAGTTACCCCCCCCTCCAATTAAACATTTTACTAATCGAGTGAAAATATAAATCGAATCGTATAATTAATATCGCATTTTTAATAATAAGCACTGCTGTAAGATAATAACGAGTTCTGAAGTTTATAGATTTTTCTGATAACTAATAGGTCCATGCAAACTAAAGAATGTAATGAGGAGAATTCGAATTTGTTCATCGATATTACTATAATGGTCTATTCAGTCAAAATAATTTCAAAATAGTTCGTTTTCTATTGAGCAATTTAAGATCCTAGAGCTGTAATTTTTCTAACAAAACACTTAATTTACGCTAGTTTAAGAGTAATAGTAATAGACCACTAAACTAATTCCATCACTTTTTGTGCGTGAATATTTGGTTTCGCCAAGTGTTACGATTGGCCACTACTCCTCATCTACAGTCCGTTTAGAATTATAAAGGATTCCTTTTTTATAGCACCTGTTTTATGACCCAAGGAAAATAAGGAAAAATATTAACCATACTATGCTGGCTTCTCGTCCACTGTCGCTAGTGTTTGAAGTACAGAACAGTTGTAAGCAACAAACCGATGGCCATTATGTCAGTGACAAGGCAAATAGCCACACATCTCTGGTGTTCCTTTGTCACTACCCAGTGATACTCCAGCAAGCCAACGTAATTCCACACCCATGTGTGGTGATAGTAAGTAATATATAGGTCTAGATTCATGTATGATCAATGAAATGAAAAAATAATCTTTATTCTAGGACATATTGTCCCCTAAGAATAACATACATGTATAATAAGTTGTACAATAGTTTGGCTATCTTAATTTCAAATGAATATAATAATATGTATAAAACATATTATCATTTATGAAACAAAACAAATCTTTCATGAAGCAAACGACCTTGGCTCAAACCCCAAAATTAGATTAACATTAACAGGGTCTTTGCAATTAATATTAATATCTCTGCTACGGACGGATAGGAAATCAATTCTGTTAACCCGTTGGAGTAACGCATTTCATTACCAAGTGCATTACTGCTTGGATCCGCTGAGCCCATTCAGCTCTATAATCATTGGAAACCTTTCATGAGGCATTATTTGAATACGTCGTATAACTAACAGCATCCTTAAGGACGAAGACTAATTCTAATTGTGGAAGGAGAGTGGCCAAGGATGTCCTTCGGCCTCAAAAAATCTTAAGATTCTGGAGGATCTGTAAAACAGTGTCCTTATAATATTATCACTCATCATAGAGCTAATTGGGTTCAGCTGCAAACACATTTACAAAATATTTTTGAATCAAAATCACCGTATTATACTTGCTTGTTTAAGATCGCCACCACAAATACAATCAATATTTTAAATGTGAGGATCTTCGTACACTCCCTGATTAGAGCAATTTATTTGAAAGTCCAAAAATCCTTAAGAAAATTTCCTTAAGAAAATTTTCCTTACACTGACTAAGAGATCCTGTATGTAAGCCTTGGTAAAAGTTCAGGCTTGTATCATAGAGTGGTAAAGGTTGATGGATACAGGGGAGGATATTTTTACTATATATAACGACAGAGCTTGGTTTGCCTGGAGGGAATATGATCAGCAGTAAGACTGATGTAACAAAGTCATACAGAGAAAAATCTCTTTATCTCACAAGGGGACCTTTACAGTTGTTACTCACAGATTTGAATGCCGATTTGTCTGTGGATAGTGGGGGCCTATAATAGTGCAAAACTAGAGTTATAGCCGCCAATGGGCATTAGGAGCCGATAAAAAAAATAAAATATGAAAACAACATTTTATTTTTTTTCTCAGCTCTCAGTCAAGATAGAGAAATGATTCTATCACGTTTAATTGCAGCTATGTATGCTATTAGATATAAAAATACATTTGTTATGCTCAAGCCACTATCCGGCTTTAGGGTGCTCAAAAATGACAAAATTCCAAGGAAATCCGCTGTAAATCAGTTGAAACTTTTTTTCATGAACAACTGACCTCAAATCTGGATTTAACGCACCATAAAACTCTTATATGTGAAATTTTATCAAAATCTAAAAATATTGATTTTTACACCTTTCGAGGAGGTTTAAATTTTGAAGTTGAGGTATCAACAACATTTTCTAATGGCCATAACAACTGCTGTGTTCAACTGATTACAACAGTAATAGCATCTCTAGAATCAGCATACATTCTATCATGCGTATAACATTGGATTTACTCCAGATTTTAGTGGACAAAAAATAACTTGAGATATTTCAAAAAGGGGAAATCCTGCGACCTCCGGATATGACCTAAGCTATGTAGTTTTACGGCTTCTAGATGACCTTAAAATTTGGTCTTAATCGGTGGCGAATTATGTGAGATAGCGCAAATTATTTCCATTTTTTTAGGAATTGACTTAGAAAATATCAGCCTTCTAAAATCCTACAAAATTTTAAAGGTAAAAAAAAAAATTATTTTTGATTTCGAGAAAATTAAGTTTCTACATGTTTTTTGAGATGAGGAATTTAAAAATAATATCAGTTTTTAGTTTAAAAATTTTCCTCACCTATATTATATAAATAAGACATTTTAAAATGACATATTTTTATTTCAAATTGCATAGAAATCCGAAAATTGATGAATAATATAAAATTAATATCAGGTTTTGGTTTAAAAATATGTATATGTTTTTTAAATGGTCTTATTTGAAATTTATTGTGTAAAAACTAAAATAATAATAGAAATAGATCATTTTAAAACGTCTTATTTATATTATTTAATTGTTTTATAGCGGCAAACTGTGTTTTTAATTATATCCGTGTATTGTATTCTAAATTTATCGCTAATAAGTGACTATTCAGTTGAGCAAAGGAGCACATTTATAACTGGAGCTGGTCGAATATAATTGAACCGAATACAGCAGTGACTTTAAATATCCAAATATAAAAAAAAAATAAAAACCATAAGTTAATGAAATACGTAATTGGGACTACATGGAGGAATATCTTAAATCCGAAGGAATATCTTCAAATTCATATTAGCACGTTATATTTTTAAAACAATGTTTGTAAAATCAAAACTATCGTTGAATCGTATCAATATTTATATTTAAATAATCAATAATTAAATATATATTTTTAAAAAATATAAATATATAAATATAAAAATAAAACAAACGCAGATATATGCTGATTCTAGTGACGCTATTACTGTTGTAATCGGTTGAACACAGCAGTTGTTATGGCCGTTAGTAAATGTCGATGAAATCTCAACTTCAAAATTTAAACCTCCTCGAAAGGGGTAAAAAATCAATATTTTTAGATTTTGATAAAATTTCACATATAAGAGTTTTATGGTGCGTTAAATCCAGATTTGAGGTCAGTTGTTCATGAAAAAAAGTTTCAACTGATTTACAGTGGATTTCCTTGGAATGTTGTCATTTTTGAGCTCCCTAAAGCCGGTGCTGTGGCTTGAGCATAACAAATGTATTTTTATATCTAATAGCATACATAGCTGCAATTAAACGTGAAAGAATCATTTCTCTATCTTGACTGAGAGCTGAGAAAAAAAACAAACGTGATTTTCATATTTTATTTTTTTTCTCGGCTCCTAATGCTCATTGGCAGCTATAACTCTAGTTTTGCACTATTATAGGTCCCTACTACCCACACAAAAATCGGCATTCAAATCTGTGAGTTACAACTGCAAACGTCCCCTTGTCAGTTATAACATTATTATCATTGGCAAACTGACCCTTAGGCACTTAATATCTGTGACCTAATCAAATTATGTTCTCCAGCAACGAATTACTCATTAATATGTAATAGTATGTTTTGAGTTTTTTAAATTAATTGTAATAATCATGTTACAAATAAATATCATCATTAAAATATTTTATTGCTATCTCTCTCCTGGTTTTTCATGTGGGCAAGACATTTGGTAGACAAATTGGATTAATGTTCGGGTGGGCCTTCCGCTCATTAGGCCTTTCCTTAAGTAAGGATGATAGTCATCCATAGCAGTCATTCCAACGCCAGTTATGTCCACATGGGCAAAGTCCAATGGAGGAATGAACTCCTGTAAAGAAGAAAAATGAAATACGTGAACCTTTATAAGTCGAAAAAGAAATATAAAGTAAGAAAAAAAAACCTTTAAAAAGGCTGCTGCTAAACAAGAACCACCACCTCCTCCTCTACCTACATTGCTTACATCCACTGAAAGGTAATCTGAAAAAATTAAACCAATAATTATTATGATTGAAACCAATTAAAGTAATTCAATCAAATAAGAAAAAAGATCACACACACACACACACACACACACACACACACACACACACACACACACACACACACACACACACACACACACACATATTATTATTATTAAACATTTAGGATAAGATAATATCAATTTTTTGTTTTTTAAATTATTTATTGAAATTTACAACTGTATATACAAAAAATAAAATACATCAAGTAAATGTGATGAAATATAAAAATGACACGTCACTTGTTTTTAAAGCAACTACCCATTGATAGCACTTATTAAGGTTCTACATGATAAAGCACTATATTAGAAGGTTCCGAGGCCATCTTCTTTTCAGGCGCCTCGGAGGGTTATCTGGAATGGAATGAGATGCAAGTTGTGATACTAATGGATTTGAATGGTTGTGGAGTTTGCTGTGAAAGGATTGATATCTGGTTTGAGCTAAGTCAGAAACGTAAGGTATATAAAGATCTTTGTGGATAAGTTTATTTGTGACGAAGTAGAGAGCATTTAGGACTTTTCTAAGGATTTTGGATTGTAAGCATTGGATACGAGATGAATTGGATGGTTTAGTGGAGCCCCAAAGCTCAACTCCTTATGTCTAAATTGGTCTAATTATTGTCATGTAAATGAGTCTTTTGTAATTAATTGGAAGGTTGGATCGTTTTTCAAGTAAATGTTGAGGTAGTCGATAGCGACGGGCAGTTTCTTGTCGTTTTAGTCTTGTATGTGGATTCCAAGTAAGACGTTTGTCCAGATGGAGTCCTAGGTAGCGGATCTGTTCAACGGGGATTAGCGGAACATCGTTAAAGGATATTGTAGGACAGGAAGTCGTGGGTTTACGACGGAGGGTGAAGGTTATTTGATGGGATTTATTTGGATTTATTTTGATTCTCCATTTTTGACACCATTCTTGATAGTTTTATGATATGGGATTGGAGTGTCTGGGAGGCAATGAAGGGATTATTGTTTACTGATAACACACACGTGTCATCATCATACACAGGTGAGGATGGTGCTAGGATGCGTCGGGATGTCAGCTGTATACACCGTGTATAGGATTGGACCTAGGATACATCCTTGAGGAAAACCTGCAGATTGGGTAAAGAGAGAGGAGTAGAAAAAAAGTTATGATTAACTTTGAAGGTTCTATCACTAAGATAGGAACGGATGATAAGGAAGTATGTAGGAGGTAGGAATTTTCGTAGTTTGTACAGCAGTCCCGGGTGCCAGACTCGGTCAAAAGCTTGTTCTACATCCAGAAAGGCTCCCGTGCAGTACATTCCGCGCTCCAATGCGGAGGAGACAACACGTCCACCACACGATGACACTCCTGGATTGTGGAATGTGATGTTCGGAATCCAAACTGGTGGTCTGGGATTATGTGATTGGAATCTAGGATAGGATACAAGCGTTTTAAGATGAGTTTTTTCCAGGATTTTACCCATAATTGGCTAGAGAGAGATAGGACGATATGAGGAAGGGTGTTTCCGGTGGCTTTTTGGGCTTGGGTATCATTTTGACTATGGATACTTTCCAAGGTTCAGGAAAATATGTTGTTCGGAGTACAGCGTTATATATGAATGTTAGGAGCAGGATGGCTTTCCAAGGAAGGTGTTTTAGCATATAGGATGTGATAAGGCCATGTCCAGGGGCTTTCTTGGTGGGTAATCTTTGGATGATACTTGATATTTCTGAGGGATGGAATGCTTTAGGAGGAGGGGGGACATTTGAAGTGGGATATTTAATTCTGTTTCAATACTTTCAAGATGGTTTGGGTTAAGGATATCAGGATGGGGTTTAAAGTTATTGAAAAGGTGCTGGCCGAAAATTTGAGATTTTTCTTCGTCAGATCTTGACCACGTTTTGGATTCAGTTAGAAGAGGGTGATTACAATTTTTGTAGTTCAGGAGTTTTTTTTGTGGCCATCCATAAGGATTTGTCAGTCGTGTTAAGGTTTTCAGTATATTTATATAAATTTTGAATTTTGAATTTTTTTATTTCTGTTTTTAGTTTGTTAGTCAATTTGGTGTAGTTATTTTTGTCTGACGGATATCTGGTTCTATGCCACCTAGCTCTTGCTTTTCGCTTTTCTGTCAATAGGATGCGAAGATGTTGTGGCAAATTACTCTGGAGAGAATTGTATGTTTTTCTTTTTGAGGTGTTATCTTTTATGCTATTGCGTATTATTGTCGTTAGTATTTCTATGGCAGTATCGATGTCTTGTTTTGTTTTAAGTGGAATTTTCAAGTCTATTTTCATTTCCAAATCATATCGAAAACTGTCCCAGTCTACTGGGCCAGTAATCAACGAAGGATGGGTGGGTTTAGGAACAGAAGTTGAATATAGGGAAAGCAGTACCGGACTATGATCAGATGAAAGGTCATTTAGGGATTTTATTGTGAGCTGGGATGAAGATACCGGGGAAGTGATGAATATGTCGAGGATATCGGGTCGTTTTTTTGAGGGATGTCGGCCAATATCAATTTAAAATAATATTTTCGGTATTTCCCCCTCATATTTTTCATATAATTCATCACAACATCTTTCTAGATCTATAACTCCCACTTCAATTTAAAATGAAAAACGGTAAATTTTATACCTGAGAATTACCATTTAATGAATAATTCGAGCTCATTAGTGAATTATCTAGAGTAAGTAATATTTTATTTATTTATGGCACTACTACCTTCCAAGGACAAGAGCCTTGCCACAAATTGCTTGCTAAGCTGGTCTATCGGCATCAACCTTTTAATATTGTAACCTTTAAATACAAGGTTCCTCCATCTTCTGACTTCCTATTGTTTTAAGTCCTCCTCTATGCCATCCAACCATCTCATTCTCAGTCGACCTCGTCTACGAGCTCCTCCAGGCTTTTGACAATGTACTTTCCTTGGGAGACGGTTACTTCCCATAGTAATATTATTAATTATTATTAACTTATCATTAATATTATTAATGTTAATATTATTCCTATAGTCCACATAACAATATTTGTATGGCCATACAAGGTTCTTAACTCCTCATCAGTCCTAATTCTCCACTCTCCCTCGAAGCAGGTGGGTCTATATTATCCGAAGACCTTTCCTTTTTGCAAAGCCTCCTTTCAATTTTTGTTGTTAGGACTCAGGTCTCACTTCCATAGGTGACAATTGGGCGTACTATAGTCTTATAAATAGTCAATCTGGCGCTCAAAGAAAGGTTTTTAAATTTTAAAAGGTTGATGATTCCGAAAAGGCAACGATTCCTGATGCTATCCTTGCATCAATTTCCTATAAGAGTTCATTCGTCTTGGTGACCAGTGCTCCAAGATATTTGAAGGTCTTGAAAACTGGGAAATCATGGCCATTTATTTTAACCGTATTTGATGGCATAGGTGGGGGTTACTGAACACTCCTCATATATTCTGTCTTCTTCATGTAGATTTGGAGACCTCTCAAGTTATGTTCACGCTCCAACTCCTCTAAAGCTTCATCCATTGCATGCAGCGTCCTTGCAACAAGTTGAGCATCGTCTGCGTAGGCCAATATCTGTGTGTATCTATTATATATAATACCACTAGGATTGGTCTAAATACCTCGCACTGCTTCCTCCATGGAAAATTTAAAGAGAGTTGGTGCCAGAGGGTCACCTTACCTATGTCCATTATTATCTTGGAACTCCTCTCCAAATGCTCCTTGTGTTTTGATCTGACATTTACAATGATCCATCGTCGTTCTAACCAAACGTACTATCTTCTTAAGCTCGAATTTCCGTAAATCATCCAGAAGTTTCATCTTATCGACACGATCGTATGCCTGCGGACGATGAAGAAATGATGAAGGGTGACGTCAAGTCCGTATGTCTTTTCCAATAGCTGTCTCAAAGAAAAAATGTTATCTGTTGCCGACCTTCCTTACCTAAATCCGATTTGGTAGTCTCCCACGATTCTTTCCATATGCACCTTCACCCTTCCACAAATCTATGTTGACAAAATCTTGTAAGCTATGCTAAGTAAGGCTATTCCTCTGCAATTTTCGCATTCAGGTTTCCCTCCTATCTTGTAAAGTAATATTTTTATATACTGTTAATTATAAGTCAAAAACTTATGAAGACATTTTTGAAATGGTCATGTCTGGCATAAAAATAATTTCATATTACAGTATTTGTTGCATATGAGTATCATTACCCAAATGGTTGAATTAGAATATCCGTAATATATAAGTAGGTTTTATATTGCTCTAAATCTTTAAATCATAATATCCAACCTTAATTTTCAACATTGATTATTATAATTGTTTCATTTAATCTTGAAATTTGAAAACTCATTTACTGAAACAGTGTATATCTTTTTTCATTTTATCACCTCACAATTTACTTCAAATAATTAGGTATAAGAAGCCTTTCTGCTTCTTTTAGAAAAAAAAAAAAAATTCTGTATATCGCAATTGAAAACTTAGACAAATTAGTCATAAAACATATTCCATATTTAGGTTTTCCAGAAAATGATCCACTCACTTTTTTATTCAAGAAATTCGATTCCTAACTCTCAGATAGGTTTTATTTATTTTTTTTTTTTTTATACTGTTGTGACCAATTTATATGTGTGTTGGGGTCCAAGGGTACTTTTTTTTCTTTTATCGAACGAAATAATATCTTCCACATAACTTCTCATCAATATATATATATATTTACAATATTTACATATGTAGGAAGGCAATCATAACGGGAAACATTTGAGGCCAAAACATCAACGCTGAGTTGAGTATTTAAATAAACATAAAGTGTTCTGTCACTATACTGCTTTGTTCTGGAGCAAAGACGGTACGGAAGTAACTTCTTCCTTGATGGGCCACCCCACAGCGCTAGCGGCGGCCAATGCCTTACGAATCTAGGCTTACGAAGAGCTTAACAGCAGAACAAGCCGTTACACACCCCCCTCCAGCTGTTAAGTTCATTCGGAAGGACGAAACAATTTAAGTTTTGATGGATGCCATAAGCCTGCCAGTCTTCGTGCATTATCCTTCAACTTGCAAGATCCACCAGTAGTAACGAAATCGACCGTATAGGGGCCTTCGTATTTGGGATTTAGCTTCGCGGCCAATTTATCTATAGCTGAAGACAGTTGAAAGGACTTCTTAAGGACTAAATCTCTAGGCCTGAAGCGATCTGGTCGACGTCTCATATTATATCTGCGACTCTGTGATAAGCTGGCATTCAAGGAGTTTTGTTCCGCTATATGGTGGATTTCCGGAATTCTACTTATTTTAGCGGCCCAAGAGGCACGTTCATCTTCACCTGCATTTAGAACTTCCGCTGAAGATACATCATGTACAGGCCTCAGCTCTCTGCCAAAATTTAGGAAAGCAGGGCTGAACTTCGTCGATTCCTGAACAGACGAATTAATCGCGAACTGGATCCCTCCAAGTTTCTCATCCCAGCGTTGATGTTTCCTTCCTAAGTACGAGACGATAAGCTGTTTGATGTTACGATTGGTTCGTTCCGTTGGGTTCGCCTGCGAGTGGTAAAAAGGGGTTGTTTCCTGTTTTATGACGAACTCCTTTGCTACTTCTTTCACCATATTGCTAACGAAATTCTTTGCGTTGTCGGTGATTAATTTTAGAAGTGCTCCATATCTATAAATTATTCGGGACTTTAACTTCAAGATAATAACGGATGATGTGGCTTTCCTTATGGGACACAGTTCCACCCATCTACTAAATAGGTCCACAAACACTAAGAGGTATACATTGCCTTTTGAGCTTCGAGGATATGGACCCATTATATCAACTGAAACGATTTCCCAAGGCTGTTTGTTATAGCGGGGATACATTAGACCTCTTGGTGGAGTGTTCGGGGGTTTCACCTTTTGGCATACCTCACACCGGCTAACGTAACCGCTAACATCACGATATAATCCAGGCCAGTAGTATAACCTACCCACTCTGGCAACTGTCTTATCAACTCCCAGGTGGCCAGACTGCGGTAGGTCATGGTTGTCGTGTATTATACGTTGCCGAAGATGAAGAGGTACAACAACCTTCTATTCTTCACTGGGATCTTCCAGCTCTCCCTTCAAAGGATTCTTCCGGTGGTATAGTAATTGACCGTCTTTTATCAGCCAACCAGGATGTTCTGCCGGAGACCTTTCGACTCGGTATTTCTTTTGGTTATACCACTCATCGGAGGGTACAAACATGTCTTGAGAGGTCGCCTGGTCACTAGTCGTATTTGAAGCCGATATGGAGGTTATCGTGATTGCAGCTATACGAGATAATGCATCAGCCACGGTATTAAGTTTTCCTTTGCGGTATTTTACCTCGAAATCGTAAGGTTGCATACGTAAAGCCCATCTGGCTAATCTACCGGAAGGATTCTTCAAATTAAGCAGCCACTTAAGACTGGCGTGGTCAGTGATGACTGTAAAAGGATAACCCTCCAAGTAGTGCCTATTTTTTTCAATGCCAAACAATACGGCAAGACATTCCTTTTCCGTCACGGTATAGTTTCTTTCTGCGGAATTCAATGAGCGAGAACAGAAAGCTATCACTCGTTCTTCACCATTTTGTATTTGCGTCAGTACCACCCCAAGTCCCGTGTCACTTGCGTCAGTTTGTAATTGGAATGGCTGATCAAAATCTGGTCTGGCCAGTATAGGGGCCTGAGTCAAAGCTGTCTTCAAAGTGTTGAAAGCTTCATCTTGTTCATTACTCCAAGACCATTTGGTTTTCCGTTTGAGTAATGAGGTTAGTGGAGCAACAACTGTGGAGAAGTCTTTAATAAACCGGCGGTACCATCCCGCCATCCCAAGGAATCTTCTT
This sequence comes from Euschistus heros, assembly GCA_003667255.2. NCBI lineage: Eukaryota > Metazoa > Arthropoda > Insecta > Hemiptera > Pentatomidae > Euschistus > Euschistus heros. The sequence goes on along the minus strand of RCWM02000065.1, from coordinate 2,140,437 downwards.
AGTTCAGTAATATTGCTGGGAATCGGAATTGAAGTAACGGAACTAACTTTTTCGGGATCGACACTCATGCCTTTACTGTTAATTAAATAGCCTAGGTAGCGTACTTCTTGGCATCCAAACTCGCATTTTTCTGGGTTTATACGTAAACCTGAAGTCTTAAGTCTTTGAAACACTTCTTTAAGCATTTCCAAATGCAATTGCAGAGACGGGGTACACACCAGAATATCATCTAAGAAAACGACAACGTATGGATAAAGTTCAGGTCCAAAGACTGTATCAGCTAATCTTTGGAAGGTCGCCGGAGAGTTGGTTAATCCAAAAGGCATTACTTTGAACCTAAATAATCCTCTTCCAGGGACTACAAACGCAGTAATGTCTCTACTACTTTCGTCAGCTAGCGGAACTTGTAAAAACGCCTGTTTGAGATCAAATTTTGAAAGGTACTTTGCTTGTCGAAGTCCATCCAAGAGGGAGGTCATATTAGGCATGGGATAGGAATCTTTAGAAGTGACCTGATTAACTTTTCGAAAATCGATACAGAAACGATAACCTGCGCCTTTGCGTACCATGACTACTGGTGACGACCACGGTGATTGGCAAGGCTCTACGAGACCATCCCTCAACATACGATCCAATTCCTGGTACATTGCTTCAAGAACTTTAGGCGAATAATGGTAGGGGCGCTGCTTGATAGGTTGGGTTTCCCTCGACATCTATTTTATGAGTTATACGTGTTGTTAACCCCGGGGAATCCTGAAGCACTAGCAAGCCTTCTTTAACAACCTTCTCTAGCTCTCTCCTTTCCGAAGAATGAAGTGGACTAACACTGCATGAGTTTGAAGTGTTAAGACCCAATTGGGAACCATTTTGACGAAATGAATAGATAATTTTGGGTTCATCTTCAAACCACCAAACTGCCTTTTGCAAATTCGTGCAGAAACTCGCCTTAACCAAAAATTCCAATCCAAATAAAAACTTAAATGGAAGAGAAGGAAGAATGTAAAGAGTTACCTCAAATGACCGGTCTCCTATGATGATAGGTACATAAAATCTTTCTCTAACTGTACTTGAGCTTCCATTAGCGACAAAAATCGTAAACTCTGGTATTAGCTCAATCATGTATCCCATTCGCATCAAAATCTCTGTTCCCTCCGGTCCAACATAAGATGTTGAGGAACCGGGATCAAACAGAGCCAATAAGTCAGGTTCTCTTTTACTGTTTGATTTGTCTATCTTAAAGTAAATAAATAACTGTTTAGACGAGGGACTAATCTGTTGCGGTAGAGATAGCGAATGCGATAAGGTAGGTTTTCCTTCAGGACTCGTTACGATACCAGATGACTCAAGATAGAAAGCAGAGGTCTTATTACCATTGAGAGACGATACGATATTTGATGGGTCAGCAGTGATAGCGGGAACCGGATTGACCCTTACTTCTGGTTCCCTTGCCCTTTTCCCGGAGGGCATTTAGGACAGGCATAAAGAGACACTCCTTGGTTACCGCAACGGTAGCAAAATAATTTCCGAGGAAGCGAGCATTTAGAGTAAACATGAGGTCCACCGCAGTTCCAACAAGCTAATTTCCTAGTAGATCCTTCAGTTTTCATCATCACACCGTACTGCTCTTTTCTCTTTCTTCTTCTCATGGACAGTTTCACCTATATTCTCAAGAGTTTCGTTCTCCGATGAGCATGATCTCTGGACATGTCTTGGAATACTACTACGGTTATTTTGGTTAAATAAGTCAGTCTCGAGAGAATTTAATGGTACAACGCTAAAAGAACCGTGATCTTTCCGAATAGTATTTTTCGTAGAATTTGCGGTACGGGATTTCTCTCTTGAGCTGGACCGTTCTTGACCCATTTCCTCAGCCATCATCTCGCAAACTCGGGTTCGCTCTATCACAAAATCCATTAATTCACGGTAAGTGGGGATATCCTTTGATTTTATCCGCTCTTCGAACGCTCTTTTGGTCCCTGGATCTAAATTCGATAGAGCTATATGCAGTTTAAGAAAATCACCCATATCTTTTATGCCTAAAGCCGATAACGCACAGAAGTTGTTCTCATGAACGCTTAAGAATTTTGAAGATTGGCGGATGAGGATCTGGTTAATGGGTTAAAATCCATTATTCTATTAAATAAAATCTAGCGAGTCGCCTTCTGTTTTGGTATCGCGAAACCAAAGCATTGTAGGCCAAAATATAATTAGCCTCTTCAAGCACAAATCCAGATATTAACGATAAAGCTTCATCCCTCAAGCTGCACCTTAAGTAATGAAATTTTCTTATAGTTGGTATGGAAGGTTCGTAATGGACCATTGAATTGAAAAGGGAAAAAAAAACTCGCTCCATTCTTCTAATTCCCCCTTAAATATCGGTAAATTTATTTTCGGAAGCTCCTGAGCAACCGGATGACAAGTGGTGGGGAAAACAGCCGCTTTTTCTTCCTTAGGAACGTTAGTGCTAACAGCTTTAAAGTAATTAGCTTTAGCCATGTCTACTATTTCGAAAAATGAGTTCTGTACGGCAGTAGTTTCTAATTTTTCCTTCTTATCTTTAACGGTAGCGTTGAAAATTCTAATTTGAGATTGAAGCTCTTCAAATTTGACTTCATATTTAACTAATCTGTCATAGGCGGGTTTAAAACTGGCTACTGTTTCATGATCCAGAATTTGGGATTTATCAAAAATAGTCTGAACCGCCGCAAAAACGTCCTCTCTTTCTGCCAAAAGAATTTTGGGATCGCCCATGACTATTCAAATACAAGTAAAATAATAAACCCAAAGCGAAAAGTTAAAAAAGTGCAAAAATGCAAACTTGATATCGAAGACAAAATTAAAGCAAAACGAGATCTAAAAGAAAAATTATTTCCAAAGAACAAAGAAATAAAAAAAATATTAAATATTCAAGATATTAAGAAAACAAAATCAAATTAAATTCGGGTAAGCATCCTTTACAAAAAAAATAATTATAGAATTTTAAAATGAAATAATATACAGCTACACAATAACTTTTTAAAGTGTGCTTAAAATAATATATATATGCTTTAAAAACAGATAATATTAAAAATATTATTTTTTTTTTTTAAAAAATTTGTGATATCAAAAATTAAATTAAATACGATGAAATAAGAACTTAGTGACATAATATGATGAAAGTTCTGGATATTATTACACAATAGAAATAAATTATTTACAAGTAAAGAAAATCCCTAATTCCATATAATATATACAACGCTCAAGAACTATCAATATCCTCGTAACATACGTAAAGTATATGTTATGGATCAAAGTAGATACATTTATATATATAGACACAATTTATAAACAAAAATATATATTTAAAGTTCTTACAGTATTTATAATATTTGTCAAACAAATAAACTTTAAATTTTACTTAAATTTTCTACGTTAGGTTCCAATAAAATGTAAAACAGTTTATTTTTCGATAAAAACATAAAACTATGAAATTATCTATATACTTTTGTTCTGGATTTGATAATTTGGAAAATGTTTCTGTTCATTCCAATTTCATCCCCATTATGGAAATAGCAAAAACAAGGAAGCTCATAAAAGCAAATAGCGCAAGGCTTTCCTCTAAAAGAAAATAAATTAAAAAATGTTTGAAGTATTTATTTATGACCACCGCACTCCACCTTCGTTTTGTAATAAATCCAGAATGTAGGTGTTCATTCAGCAAAGAAATATTTCAAAGACTCAATTATCATCACATGATACAATATATTTTTATTTGAAGTTTTAGTTATGAAATTTTAGGCGTAAAATTTAAATTGGATGTTAAATTTTAGGCGTACCAGTAACCTGTCTGGTGAAGTACTTCCAGAACGGAAACCTCCAGACTCTATCCCCAGTGTCTGAGCCAGCCCTCCTCAATTCTCTCCAGACTACATCTGAAGTAGAAAACACAGCAGAACATCCAGCTCCTACTGCTTTTCTGATACCGGCTGGAAATAATCAATTAATTAAATATTTATAGTGCTAGCTGATCTATAATTATTTTCTTAGGAGGGTGGATCTATGACTTATTAATATGGATTGACTTATTAAATTTGCAACAAAAAAACTTTAACTTTTCTGATGAAATTTGTCGATATATTAATATATTTAAGTGAGCTATGTTATGATAATGTATTTTCTGTTAAAAGTGTTAGCTTGGAAGTCATCTAGGACGGAAAATTCATGTTTAAAGGAAGATCTGTCACTTACGAGTAAACGTGCCAATATCGATAATCAGGCACGGCTGGAAGGCAGCTGCGTAACAAAGTGTGTCAGCTAGAATTACTCTTCCTTCGTTGTCCGTGTCCTGAACTCTAATAGCCCGACCATTCATTGCTGTCACAACATCTCCTGGTTTGATCGCCATACCTCCAGGCATATTTTCGCACAAGGGTATGAGACCTGTACATCAGTTTGAATCATTGTCTAAGTATGACGGAGAACAGAACCAAGCAAATTGGAGAATAGATTATTTATTATTCTATGAAAAAAGAATTCCACGATGAAATTTGTAGTTTAAATATAAAATCTGATCACCATCAAATACTAGAAATATAAATAATTTAATAACGTGGCAATGAGTACAGGTATTTATTAATGAAAGATATTTTATTTTATCTTTGACTTTTTGACATCATATATCTATAATAAAAACATTAATACAACTGAAGAAACAAATTCGTCAAGCCAAATAAAATTGCCCCTTTGAAAAGACAGGTTCCCGTAAATATCAGCAATGTCATCAATATACGGCATTTGTAATGAAAATAAGCTTTGTATGTAAAAAAAAAATATATTATTTTTTAAAACGAAAACTATTTGTTTAAGGTTTAGTAGTAGCGTGGAATATAAGCTTTAACATGATTTTTGAATCATTAATTTTTGGAAGATATTGCTTTGCAAAAAAAAAAAAAAATAATAATTTTGAGAAATAAAATATATGATAATAAGGTAAAGTTGAAAATTGGATAAATAAAGAATATAGTTGGGGTACGATTAAAAAGAAACACACGTAGGGTAGCAATAATTTATTGTGTTCCAAATTTTAGAGCAATTTTGTATTGTCATGCACTGTGTGTCCTTTTTAACTCCCAACTGCCGGAGTTAAAATCAGTTATATCCATTTTGTTTTAAGGTGTTAAGTATAATTTTTTTTGTTACAAGATAACCAAATCGTTTAACCCTTTTCCTGGCAAAAACAGAAGTATTTAATTCTTTTGAAAAATTAAAGTTTAGCCTTCACAAATCAAGAAACGATTATCTATTTCTTAATTGGTTTTAATTATTTTTATCGCCATTCGTCAAAAAAGAGAACTGTAGTTACCCTTGCCAGGTTACCGTAAGGTTGCTCTTGCAACAAAAGGGCCAAGTGGTAAAAATGATGAAAATACAAAAAAAAAATTACGAAATGCCAAAAAAAAAAAAAAAAAAAAAAAATTTTAGAAAGGCAGAAATTCAGTCTTTCAGCATCTCGTTGGTGTCAACTTAGAATCGAATTGGATTCCACAGTAACTAAAAGAAATCATTTCTAAGAATAATAAACCAAAATCAAGAAAATATGACTCTAAAGTGAAGAAATAAAAATGGATCTTGAAAAATAATGAAAAATTTTAGGACAACTTGGACTCCCCTACGTTAATTAAAAAAAAAAAAATGAAAAGGCTATTGCTTACACAGCACGACTGATACTGGAATTGATGTGGTACTGAAAGGACAGCTTCTGGTAAGAACTGTCAATTTTTGATCAGAGAAAAATCGTTTTTTTTTTATGTGACATATAGAACATTTATCTTTTCCTGTGAAGGTCTAGAAATTTTCACCACCTGGAATCTCATCGAAATTGTGGCAGGCACTCCATGAGTTATTCGATTGTGGCTCGCAAACGAAGCGCGACCAAGCTCCATTCCTGGATACAGGACCAACTCCAGCAAGGATGAGCTGTTTGGCTACATCAGCCCTGGATTCTTTTAGGGAAAATTCTAGAAAATTTGATACTCTCTTTTTTCCGTTTTATCTGCTAAGCTTAGCGCGTATATCCCGCTCTATAGAGCTGCCTACTTGTTGAGAAGGGTCTTCTAAACAGAAAAACGCCGTTTGCGATGTCTCCATTCAGATAGTGACTTCATATACTTTCCACCAATGTTGAGGGGAACTGTAGTTCCCCTTGCCAGGATGAGGGTTAACCAAAATCGTAATGATACAAATATTCTAACACGCGGATAGTCCTGTGATTGGTTATGTGACACATATTTTTTACTATTGCTTGAAAAATCCCTCAAAGCATTTTCAAGAAGCATAATTTTTAAGAAAATATGCATAATTTTCATATTTCACAAAATTGGTACATACCCATGACATTGACGGGCAAGGCCATCTGAGCTATTGCCCTAATTAAACCAACAACCACGGCAGCGCCGGCTAAATCGGCTCGATGTTGAGACATGTTTTCACACGGCTTCAAACACAATCCTCCAGAGTCGAATGTGATTCCTTTACCTATTTAACAAAACATTTCTAAATTTTAAACGTTATTTAATTGTTTCTTTTCAAACAGTAGAAATATTTATTGGGACCTATGAACACAACGGGTTTGTCATCAATCTGTGTGCCACAGTAAGCAATTTCTAAGAACAAAGGGTGTTCACAAGAACCTCTAGAGATAGATAAAAAAGCTAACATCTTCTTGTTTTCTATCCAATCTCGGTCCCTTACTTCAATCTGAATTCCGCAAGGGCAGAGTACATCGATGGCAACCTGTAATTTGTTAAAATCTGAGTAAAAATTTTATTAAAGAAACGAATTCGTTGGAAAGACATTGATAATCGTTATAAAACCTGGGTGAAGGCAGTTGGGTTCATGATATTAGAAGGTGTCTCTTCTAATTTTCTCGCGATGTTCTGTGCTTCTGCTTTTACAACACCTCTCTGCCAACCGTCCTTATGTAATTATTTTTATAGATTAAAAAATATAGATCAAAAAGTATGATACATATTTAAATATTATTCTTCAACTATCTTCATATTTTTCAAATAATGATAAATGAAAGTGAATAGTTTTTAATGATTTCAGAAAGGTTTTATATTATTATTTTGATCGATCAACTAAAACAAGACAAAGCAATGTACTGTATTGGAAATAAAAACCATAAGGGGATGGAAAATTCTTCAAACTGTAATAGTACCATTCACTGAGGGCACATCTGAAGGGAACCGTATGAACTCATCCAAGGCTACTTTTCTCTTGCCTCACATTTCCAATAATACGTATCTCAACATATATAAGAACGATTTTAATTGATAAACCTCAATAAAGTTTTTTCTAACTGTACAATTTAATTGGAAATTGGAAATTTGAAAGTAGTGATTTAATTTAACCACCAAAGTTGCTCGCAAATTTTCTGTACCCGATTATTCTTTCTCTTTCATCCAGATCTTGTATTTATGAAAAGTAACGGCAGTATTATAAGCATAAGAATAAAATTTTAATAATATGTTTTGAATATTTAAAAAAATATTCCACCATTTAATTTACAGTTAGTTAAAAAAAAACTTTATTGCGGTTTATCAATTAAAATCGTTCTTATATACGTTGAGATACGTATTATCGGAAATGTGAGGCTAGAGAAAAATAGACGTGGATGAGTCCATACGGTCCCTTCAGATTTGCCCTCAGTGAATGGTTTAAATTACCCAAATGTTTATTTCGATTTGTATTTCATTCTAATATTTCTATTGATGATAGTTTATTTAAGAGCATATAAACAAAATATATTAAATTTATCATATAAATATTTGTATAGTATAACAGTAATTTAATATAAATTAATTATTGTGATATTGTAATGAGGTTTGTGCATGGTAATGAAGAATCTACATTAATTTTGATTGAAAAGTTTTTAGTGAGGATCATAATAAAAGCAATATATTTATTTAATATATTCGCTCCTGCTTGTAACAGTCGTTAGGGTGAGCAGATGGTAACATGTTAATTTTTTTTTTTTTTTTTTCAAACTGAAGATGTCGAATGGAGGACATCTAAAAAGAAGCCACTGTCTCCAGGCAATGTGATAACCTTTCTCTGTTACGTCGTCTATAGCTGTTACAAATGGAGCAAATATAGTTATTGGATAGTGTGAGTGACAACACAGCCCAGGCACAAGACCACATATTCTCTCTCAGGACCGTAATTTAAAAGTCATTTTCAAAGGGGATCAAGCATTTTTCTTGCTTTCTTTGTTTTAAAGGCAGCATTTGCCCTAGACATAAAATATGGACAGCTTTAGCCGTTAAAAGTGTCCCAACTACACTCATAGATGCTGTAAAATCCACGTACAACAATAAAAAAGACATTATAAGAATAAATGAAAGAGAATCCGAGGCCTTTGACATGCGTAAGGGAATAAGGGAGGGATAGTCTTAGCTCTCTACTCTTTATTATCGTCATGGACGAGATAACAAAAATTTGCAAGCGAAGGACAGCACGAACAGTGGTTGGGAAATAGAATATGAGGAATATCCACGCTCAAGCTATGGTTAACGCAGATGACATTGTCCTCACAGCAGATTCGGAAGAAAGCATACAGCAAGCAGTCATATAATGGAAGGTTGAGCTGGTTAGAAAAGGAATGACGCTCAATGTAGGTATGAGTAATACCTTACTACCATGCATTACCATGCATTTTGGTAGAGATGAAGAAAATATTGAGATCCGATGTGAAGGAGAAACCTTAGAAATGACCGAGGAATGAATATACCTACCTGGGTACGGCCTTAAACATGAATGGAAATATTGATGGGGAGATTTCCAACAAGATCAAGAAGGCAAATAACATCTATTACCAACTATGCAACACGGTTACCGAAAAAAAGGAGATGGATAATAAAGTGAAAATACACATATTCAAGGCTTTATTTACACTGGAAAAACACTGGAGCCGAATCATAGCCATAGAAATGAGGTACCTGAGGAGAGTGGCTGGCCGAACTAGGAGAGATAAAATTAGAAATGAAACAATACGGAGGGACATAGGAGTTCCACCCGCAAAAGAAATAGTTGAAATGGTTTAGCAGCTGAGATGGATTGGCCACATTTGCCAATGGAGAAGGACTGAGACCCAAGAAAGCTCTTTGAAGCTAGGCCTACAGGAAGACATCCCAGAGGCAGGCCTAGACTAACATATACGGATCACATCTCCAGGCTGGGAAAAAGAAGAGGAAATGGCGGACTTTGACCGAGGCACCTGCACGCTGAAAGGCAACAAGGAGGAAGAAGATGAAGAATAAGAAAAAATATAATAATTGTAATATATAAATACTTATCTTCACCACAAAATTGTTCTAATTTAATAGATGGACCTTGACATTCTTTGCCCTTGAGCTCATTAAACGTCCAAGTGGCTAAAATTCCTGCCTCACTGGAGGCTTCTGCAGAAGAGAAATCTTCCATAAAGATAGTTCCCACTCCCTGTACAATTTATTTAATATAATTTACTAAATTTAATAATAATTAACTGGACGGTTTTTTTTTTAAATTTTTTAAATTTTTATTTTATTTTTTTTAGAATTTATACTTCTTAATAATGTAATATATACCTACATGAAAGGGTAGAAATATACTTTTATTTTAGCGGGTTTCCTGTAAAAGCGTACATATATATATATATTTTTTTTTAATTTAAATATATATAAATAATACAGAATATATAGAATGTAACATCAGACCACTTCCCTTCACAAATAAAGATGAAACTGGTACCAGCAAAAAAGATCCAGCACATAGAAAAACCTAAAACAAAGAAAATAGACAGAGAAATCCTAGTAAAAGAAAAAACACAGGAATACCGAGAAAGATTAAAACCCCCACAAAATTGGGAAGAAGCTACAAAGAACATGACGGATCTTGCGGAAGAAATAGCATCACAGGGAATATATAAGAGAAAGGAATGGTGGGACATGGATTGCGGAGATGCATTAAAGAAAAGATTGGACGCATGGAAAAACTGGAACCAAAACAAAACTATCAAAAGTATATTATCGAGAGGAAAATAACACACCAAATACTAAGAAGGAAAAAAAGAGAATTCCTTAACAGGCACCTAGAGGAAATGGAGGAAAGTTTTAGAAAAAACGACACTAGGTTATTTTATAAAGCTTTTAAACAAAAAGTCAAAGGTTACACACCCCCAGGACTAGTACTAAAAAGAAAGGACGGGACATTGGCTCAAACAAATGAAGAAAATGGTAACATACTGGCAGACTATTTCGAGAAATTACTGAACTGCGATGAACCCAAAGAAAGAATAATTACACATGACAACACCCCCTTAGAGGTAGAATCGGATCCACCTGACGGTGAAGAAATAGAGGATATAATTGCAACACTAAAAAATAACAAAGCATCAGGAGAGGACGGGATACTGGCGGAAATGTGGAAGTTAACAAGTGATGAATTCAGGAAGAAAATCACAGAGCTAATGATGGACATTTGGATAGAAGAGAAAATTCCCAGGGAATGGAAAGGTGCCCTGATACATCCATTGCATGAGAAGGGAACAAAAACAGACCCTAATAACTATAGAGGAATTTCCCTACTGCCCGTTAGCTACAAAATTTTCTCCAAAACACTACTCAACAGATTGAACCCTCAAATAGAACCTAAAATCGGAGAATATCAAGGAGGCTTCAGAAAGGGAAGATCGTGCCAAGAACAAATCCTAAGCATAAAATTGCTGATAAAATACTACAAGACAAAACCAAAAAAAACCCTCTACATCTCGTTTGTTGACTTTAAGAAAGCTTACGACTCAGTGGATAGAAAATCGTTACTGGAAATACTAAAGGGATATGGAGTAGACTCGAAAACTAATAGAACTTACACTAACGGACACCGAATCCAAGGTAAGATTTTTTTTTTTTTTTTTTTTTTTTTTTTTTTTTTTTTTTTTTTTTTTTTTTTTTTTTTTTTTTTTTTTTTTTTTTTTTTTTTTTTTTTATTTTTGGCTTTAAAGACTTGCTAACACAAGTCCTATATTGCCAATATAGCACTATCTAATTTTATTTAATTTTGTGCCCAGTTGAATTTTCTTTTTCTTTCTCTATCATATGAGAGCTTTGGTTTCCGACAGAAATTTAATTAAATCTTGGGCCTTTGCTTTCGTCAAAGTTCTTAAGAATTCAGAGACGTCTTGAACAGTCAGTGTACCCAGCGTTCTTATCCTCTCATTCACAAACTTTTTGCACTTAAACACGATGTGTCTTGGATCTTCTAGACATTGGCATTTAGAACACATGCCACTTTGAGTTAGGGCCATTAAATTAAATTAAATTAAATTAAAGGTAAGATTTAGAGGGATCAGCAGCAAACCTTTCCAAATAAAAAGCGGGACTTAGACAAGGAGACGGCCTCTCCCTAACATTGTTCAACGTTGTATTGGATAAAATAATGAAAGAACTATGGAAAGTTAATATTACGGGTGCGATTATAGGGACCAAGAACAACCATGTCAAAGTAAGATGCCTTGCCTACGCAGATGATCTTGCCCTTTTAGCGGAAACGGAGGAAGAAGCGATCGAACAAATAAACATCCTGACAGAAATTTCGGAAAAAACAGGTCTACATATCTCTTACGAAAAAACAGAACTAATGACCCAGACTTCAAAAAAAAAAAAAAAAAAAAATCAGTGGAAACCAAATACGGAACAATAAAAGTAACAAACAAATTTAAGTACCTAGGTGAGACTATATGTAGCAACGGTTTGGAAAAAGAAAGTATAAAGGAAAGAATAACTAAACTACAGAAACTATCTTTTGCAACCACTAACGTTTACAACAAAAAAACCGTGTCCACAAAATTCCACGGTGTCCAGCAAAAATAAGACACTACAACACTGTCGTTAAACCTGTGATTTTATACGGGACAGAAACCACTTGCATTCCTAGTCTGGAAGAACTACTAAGGATTGAACGGAGAATTCTGAGAAGGATCTATGGCCCCAAAAAAACTTAAGAAGGATACAGGCTTAGACCCAACCGGGAAATCTATAAAGATACAAAGGAAATAGAAACGGAAATCCGGGTCAGAAGACTGAAATTCTATGGACATATATGATAAGAATGGTCCCGGAAAGACTAAATAAGCGAATATTTCAGAAAATCCGTGGATACAAAAGCTCAGGAGGATATATAAAACAGATGAAAGAAGAAACGAAAGATTAGGTATAACGGACCAGGACTGTCAGGACAGAGAAAGATATAGAAACAGACTTAAGGAATTGAAGGTTGTTGTGGGCAGAAGAAGTTCAAAAAAGGGAGTGGCGTGGACAGAAGAAAGAAAAAAGAGACACGGAGAAATAATGAAAGAAAAATGGAAGGAAAGAAAAAAAAAAAGAGAGGAGCCAAAAATTGATATTCACGTGGTCTCCAAGGCCGTTTCGTGGAAAAAAAAAAAAAAAAAAATGCAGAATATGTTGGGCTGGGGAAAATGTAATTTCATTTTCATGTTTTTCAAAGTGAATTTATTTATGAGAATTTCAAACCCTATTCTATGATATATGAATAGCTGTTTTGATCTATAAGCTCCGTTACTGTTATGTATTTTGAGATTTTCGGGCAAAAAATTGAACCACGTGATCTGAACACGCTTCTTTTAAACTGGCATTTTACACCACTAATAGAGTTGAAAGAAATGTCTGCAAATATCGAAACAAATGGTAGTTCAGGGTCCTTATAGTGGACGGAATAAAACTTCTCAACCAAGTTCTATTAACTTATGCCTATTCACTAAAGATGTGTGACAACGCCTTTCCTATAAATCAGTTCTGGCCATTTTGCTAGGATCGCCTGCTCCAATCGCATTAGTTATTAAACATACGTAGAGAGTTGCACAAATGGTTTCACCAAATTTTAGCAGTTCATAGTTAACTATTCCTTTCTTATAACCCTAAATATTCGGCATCACTTTCCTTCGTCACGGATAATTATTTGTTTCAACTATGGTTCGATTTTGTTTCGTTTTAGCCTCATTTTAAAAATTGTAACTCGGTCCATGTAATTTTTCACTGTTATTCGTGTGGAACACAAGTATCGACCTTCTTTAGTATCCAGTAAATGGTTTCCGTAGAAATTAAATTCTGTAGCGATATCGAGAGATAAAGAATATGTCAGCAACCTGAAGTACCTCATATATTTGAAGAATTTCCTCTACATTTTGATCAATTGGCTGACTAGGGTGAATTTCACCATTACTATAGAATTTTCGGGAAGAAAATAAGCAAACGAATTCTGACACTGGAGTTGCCTCAAGCACTCATCACTATTAAAACACTCAATTTTCGATGAGCCTTCGCTGTACTTTTCCCTTATTAAAATAACCTTCTGGAATCTCCATTTTTAGGGCAAACAAGTTTTGGCTGAGTTAATCAAATGGCACTATTGTTTGGGTTTATTGAATAAGTATTTCTAATGCCACTTAATAAGTACCATAATTACTTTTTCACTACCTAAAATATTTACATTTAACTGCTAGATTTTTTTACCTATAAAATAATTAATAATATAGGTAATACCTACCTAGTCATCTAATAATTATTTATGATAATACCTCATCTTGTAAGTAGCGAGCGGCAAGACCAGCACCAACTCGAATGTTCTCTTTGTTGAAATCTAGTTCTTCCATTTCATTGTATCCTACGCCTTCTTTACCCAGGCCGGCCACTGCTACGGCGTAAAATTCTTGGCTAATATTTGTGAAAACACGGGCTTCACCTTTTTTTAATCCCGACCTTTAAAATAAAGCATTTCTCCATTGTATAATACGTACAAATGTTGATATATCGTAATATAAATGTTGGCTACATATTGGTATCGATTCCAGAATCTCCTATAAATCAGTTAATGTCAAATTTTAACAGTTTTTATATTATATACATAATATACCATATGTCGATGCCATTCTTCTTATCAAAATTTATTAAATAACTTTACTAGCAAAATTTTTTTTGTTTATAAAACTTTTATTAAGTAATTTTTAGAATCTGCCACAAATGTGGGGAATAAGTAATATAGATGGCATATGATTACATTCACACATGTATAAAGAGAAAAAAAAATTATATATATATATATATATATATATATATATATATATATATAAAAATAAAATAAATAAAAAAAGAAAACAGAAAGAACTTCCTATACATAAACAATATACATAATAAAATGAAATACTAAAATAAAACATTAAGAAAGTAAAAATAAATAAATAGTAATAATAAAAAAAATAAAACAAAATTAAAGTATAAGTTAAAAACACAATCGTACTCTATTTACAATACACACTCATCCCAGGGACCCCCAGCCAGACCCCCTCCCTCCAATTATGGAGGGACAAGCCAGGCATAGAGAGGTCCCAGCTCTTCTCTCTCAGTTGCGTCACTGGTGTAAAAATCCCATCGGAGTCTGAGTGAGAGCGCAATAGTACATTCACGCCGGACGTGAGTAAAAAAAGCTGGCCATTGCCAGTACTCCATAATAAATAAATTTTACAAAAGACCTCGGGGCCACTGCCGTCTTAGGCTGCGAGGTGATTTATCAGGATGGGTGGAGCTGGATAAAGATTGAGCCAGAGAGTTAGGATGAAAGGAAAGGTTGCGATGGAATTTCGAAAATTTAAGAGGTATGAGGTCGAGGACGTGTGTTATATTGAGATCGTTATGTAGGGTTTTGTTGGAAACATAGTAAGGAGCATTTACTATAGTTCGGAGGATTTTGGATTGGAAGGAATGAATGCGATTGATTTTTCGACTTTTTTGCTGTCCCCCACAGTTCAAGTCCATAAGCCCAAATGGGTTTAATGATGGTTTTTTATAGGAAAAGTTTATTTTTAATGGAAAGATGAGATTTCCTATTTAGTAGTCTATACAATTGGCTGAAGCGTCTGTTAAGTTCTTGCCTTTTGAGTCGAGTATGTGGGTTCCATGTAAGTCTTTTGTCTAGGTTGAAACCAAGATACCGAACTGTATCAGCTTTAAGTAGTGAAATACCATTGAAGTAGATATGAGGACTGGATTTTCGGCGAGAGGTAAAGAATAACGTTGGTGCATTTAGATTCATTTACTTTGATCCGCCAGACATTGCACCAGTCTTCAATCAGTGATAAGTGGGATTGGAGATTATAGGATGCTATTAAGGGATCTGGATGGGATGAAAGGATTGCAGTGTCATCAGCGAATGTTGCTAGGAAAGTATCAGGAGTAGTTGGGATATCTGCAGCATAGATGATATATAGACCTGGACCGAGAACGCTACCTTGTGGAACACCAGCCTGTATTGAGTAGCAGTTTGAGTATTCCATTCCGCAGCGAACTCGAAAGGAACGGTGAGAGATAGAATTGAAGAACTAGGAATAATGATTGAGGTAAACGGGTTTTGAGTTTGAAAAGCAAACCGTCATGCCATACCCGGTCAAAAGCTTGTGCCTTGTCCAGAAATGCACCGGAGCAATATTGTTTGCTTTCAAGCGCTGAGAATATGTGGTCAACGACTCTGAGGCCTTGTTGGACGGTGGAATGACTAGTACGGAATCCAAACTGGTGAGAAGGAATATTTTGTGATTCATGGATGGGTAGGATACGTTTTAGAAGGAGCTTTTCAAAAATTTTGAAAGGATTGGGAGAAGGCTAATTGGTCTATATGATGAAGGATTGTTCGGGGACAAATATGTTGGAAAGGTGCTGGGCAAATTCTTCGGATCTGTTCTCGACAGAAGCTGCCCATGAACCATCTTCATGTCGGAGGGGATGGGAGGTAGGTTGATATTTTAGGAGTTTTTTAGTGATAGACCAGAGGGAATTGTCAGAGGCAGAAAGTGAAGAAACATAGGAATTATAGGATTCAGATCTGAAAGTAGCCATGTTTTTTTTAAGGAGTTTGATAAGGTAATTATAGGATTTCCGATCGTCTGGATGCCTGGATCTTTGCCAAATAGCTCTGGCATGGTGTTTGGATTGGATAAGGCCCAGTAGATCTTGCGATAAAGGATTTTTCTTTCGACCTTTGGGAGGGGAACGAGGTGAGGATGCAGCACAGGCTGCTTGTTGGATTATATTTGTGAAGGTATTAGTGAGATTGTCAAGGTCATAGGGAGTTTTTAGGGATACTCTGAGGTCTATGGAGTCAGAAACAGTTTGACGGATGAGGTTCCAGTCAACAGGCCCTCTTATAAATGATGGGGGAGGAGGTTTCGGGATTGGGGTGACTGAGAGGGTTAAGATTAAAGGGCTGTGATCGGAGGAAAGTTCATCCAGGCGTTCTATAGAGTAATGGAGAGGTACTATGCCTGAATGTATAAAGAAGTCAAGAAGGTCGGGGTTTCGGTTATGATCTGTGGGCCAATAGGTAGGAGTTCCGGGAGAAATAAAGGATCTTTGGTAAATAAGTGCAGACTGCAATGCTCGCCCACGGGAGTTGGTGGTTCTTGAACCCCATGGCTGGTGCTCAGCATTGAAGTCACAACCTAAGAGAAAGTGGTGGCCTAAGGAATTAAAAAAGGAGTCGAACTGGGATGTGGAAATTGGTTTATTTGGGAGGCAGTAGGCCGCTGCAATCGTGACGGGAAAGGAGAAGGTTTTGAGAACAACTGCTGTGGATAGTAGGGATTCATTTGCTGGTAAAGGGAATACATGGTGAGAGAGGGAATGTTGAATGACGATAGCAGTTCCGGCATGGGTTCTACCGTCAGGTTGGTCTGTTCGGTATTGTGGTACATTGAAGCGTTGTCTACTGGTCAATCGGGTTTCTGTGATTAATGCTACGTCAGCGAATTCCATTCCATTCCAAAGGAGAATGGATAAGGGTTTTGTGGGAGACATTTATGGATTTTTTTGAAGAGGAACTAGAAGAGGGATAATACATTTGTAAGGAGTGATATAAGTGGGGTGATTACAATTTTTAACTCTGATAGGAAGGAATTAAATAAGGATGTGAGATCTGAGGAAGTTGGGGAGGAGGAATGTGGGGGATCTGATGAAGGGTGTGTGGATTAGGCTGGATTGATGGTGCTGGGGTATGTTGAATGGTATGTTGGAACTGTGATTGAGGCAGTGGTTGCTGAGGTTGAGGGTCATACAATTGAGGCTGTTGAGGAGGAAGCGGCATGTCCCCATTTACATTTTCGCTTCTTTTTCCGCCCAGCATTTCAGTAAAAGAAACAGTTGAGGTGGCAATTTTTGAGGGCTGTCTACCTCTGATTTGTAATGTTTCTTCGGCATGAGGTCAATTTCGCTGGAACCTGTTGCGTAGGTTTTTGTACGTCTGACAGCCTTTGTAGTTGGCTGGGTGACCTTGTTGACAGAGGGCACATACTGCTGGGACATCTAGAGATTTCGTGAATTCGTTTGACTTATGCATTTGTCCGCATTTTACGCATCTCGGTATGTGGTGGCAATGGTATGTGGTGGCAAGGTATGGCCGTACGCCTGGCAGTTGTGACACTGGACGATGTCACGTTTGGGGTACGGTTTTTCTACTTTGACTCTTGTATAGTAGATTGATGATACCTCCTAAATCTGTTTAACTCCAGGGGTTGGTTCTAGGTCCACGAAGAATAAGTGTATAGGAAAAAAATGATAATGTCCGAAACGAAAAACCCGCCTTGGCCTCCAGAAAATGGACTGTATGGGAAAATATGAAAACGAGGTTTTGCACCTGTGGGGAGATTTTATTTAGAAGGTAGCATAAACAAATAGTACATAAGAAACTTCTTACCTTATTACTGCCGCCGAAGGTCTGTCCGGGGGCCTCCGGAATCCTTACGGTCTGGCAAATGCTTCTCCTAAGCTGCAATATTTGTCTAGGCTCTCCTCCTCTTATGTCACCACTCATTAGGGGAAGAACTAAATCTTTAATGAACGTCACAGGAAATAAGATCACTTTTAAAAGAGGAATAGGGTCCTGGAAGGCAATTTCACCTTGGTCATAAAAGCGATGGAAGACCATGAGGTCTTGGGCAATTTTAATAGGTGCGTACGGGAGCACAGATGCTAGAAGAAAAAGGAAAATTCTAGTAGGGATTAACGCAGATAAGGGCTAGTTGCCCAGAGGATCCATAGAGTGCGTCAATATACGGTATATTAAAGTTTTCTCCTTTCCCCCCTCACAAAAGCGCCGATTCGCGCGAACAATAAGGGTAATGGGGTTTGCCACTAGCCCCGGGATGTGTCCTGTTATCTTTGAGAACATTTGTCACCTGTCGAACTTTATAGCCCAAGGCTATTAATTCTTCTTTAATAACCTCGGTTGGTATTGTTGGCTGGAGGTTCCTAATGACTACTCTCAATGATCTCTCTTCCTTAAGCTGATACGAGTGAAAATCAGCTTTCGTTTCGGATAAGTATTTAACTATGCGGCGGTAGGAATCAGGGGAATCCGGCATGATTTTTGTGTCTTTGGTTCTATTTATACATGAATATTTTCCGGTGCCGATTATGTTATTTAGTTGGCTGCACAGTAATCCGATATTTCCTACGTTTCTGACGAAGATAGGAGGAGGTCGTGATGCAGTATTTGACTCCATGGTTTCGATATCTGTATTAGTAAGCACCTGACGGATTCGGAGTGAAGAAGGGGGCTCTTCTATCATCTCTTGTGCTGACGTCCCTGGTTGAGGGTCTATAGATGGTGGCGTATTTCGCTTCGATTTCCTCGGCTTTTGCTTCGCTGGGCTCATTCTAAGTTTCTAGTGAACGGCTTCTCTTGGGGTTTTTTGATGACATCACCATACGGAAATATATCATTTAGCGCCCACAGTATTGAGGAAGAAATAAAAAAAAATAAGATTAAAAAAAGATCGCAGCGTGTTTTGTCTACGGGGCGTGAGCCCAACCTCCTGTGTTGAGGGCTATCGCCAAACTAAACTTCGCCGTGAGGAGCAAGTAAGGAATTATCCCCACCGTCCTGGTCCTTATCTCTAGAGCACAGGTCTCTTTATTTGGCTCCGGCCTCCAGAATTCTCGTCTTTAGGACCTCAATGCTGGGTCACATACCTCGCTTTTTATGTAGCCCCACACATAAAAGTCCATTGGAGCTAAGTCATTATTGACCTAGCTGGCCAATGTATCACACCATTTCTACCTATCCAGGTCGAATATCGTTGGTTCAGCCATTCCCGTACTGCTGCTGCCATTACTCACTGGCCACTGCAGTTAATAATTAGTTCGTAAAAATCTTTCAATCACCAATAATCCCCTCCCATTTCAAAATAAACAGGAAAATAACTATGAAATAGCGATAATGTGCTTAGTACTAAGAGGTCAGAATGAATACCTTGGCCTAAAATTTATGTCAATATAACAGAGCGATGTGAACACGATCTATATAAAGATGGTGCAAGCGCATAACTGACTAGCAAAATTAAATAAAAAAATATATTTTAGCTCATTAGCCAGAGTATCTATATATATGTATCTGTAAGGCTGGTGAAATGATTGGTCATCATTTACTGCAGGATTTTCTTTTTTTAGACTATTATCGATATTTCCATATTACAAAAAAAAAAAAAAAAAAAAAAAAAAAAAAAAAAAAAAAAAAAAAAAAAAAAAAAAAAAAAAAAAAAAAAAAAAAAAAAAAAAAAAAAAAAAAAAATTATTTTCATGGTAATGAGATTGGTATGATAATTTACAAACGCTTACGGATGGTTTCCTATAAGCAGCATTTGTGGTTATTTATCCCTTTGGAAATGCAATAGCGAGAATTTAATAATAACAATATTAAATCTTAGGTGATCATTGAACTTATGAACAAACTTACCCTTTTATCAACTGCTGTATCTTCCCTCCAAGTTTGTCATCATAAGCTGTTCCAGTTCTAGTAAGTTTCAGTTCACCAACATCACATCCATCATAAGCGCCAATTACCAAACCTTTCTGTGAAGTAAATCATTCAATTACTAATTTGTCGTGTATCTCCCCATACAGCTATTACTGATTTTTTTTCTTTTGGAATTTTGAGAGAACAGATAAAAAAAAATAATTCTTGTTGTAATGCTTAGAGAATTAATTACTCATTAACTTCCGCTAGTTTTCGAACCTGTCACTAGACTACCATAGATCTACCTTACGTTGCCATATCCTTCATTCATGCTAATGGTCGCACTTATTCTAAAATGTGCCTTTTACTCTTCAGACTCAGACAAATCAACTAGTGCCCTAAAATTTCTAACAAGTTTTATTTAAAATGGGTTCCAATCTGTCTATTTTAGAAATTTGGTAAACTTTCTAATATTTATGGGCAAAGAAATGAATTTATGCGATAACACGAACTTAAAATTATAACAGTATTTGATGTGAATGGCAATAGCGTGAATATGTTTATGTTGCTTAATTTGTTTTCTTTCTTGTCTAATGTGTTTAGTTATCATTGGGAAATTTTATATATTATGGTGCCGCATGTACTAGGATTAGCTTAACATGAAATAGTAAAGCTAAGCAGAAGTTATTATTAAAAATATCTACTTCTAACTATCAATAATTCAAAACTAGTTTTGTATTAGCGGTATATACCTGGCCTGAAATGTTTTCAAGAAACTTTAATGTGTTTCTAATTATATTTCTAATTCGATGCTTGAGTAGACATCACCACATTTAATTGATTCTATGTTGTTGGTTTTTTTTTTAATGACTATTAAACAAAATCATTTGTAGCTTACAAAAGAGGTTTATGGTTGATTTGTAAGTAGAAAGTGTAAGTAATACGTTTCTTTAAAAAGTAGTAGTTGGTTGTATGGTACAAAGCTGTTTTAAAGCATTAAAAACGTTTGTGGATTCGAATACACCATCCTTGACATGCTGTAGTTTTCGTTAAACATATCCATGGTCACAAGGTGGTTTGGGGCCATTTTCCTCAGAGAGATTGGTATAAAGTATTTAGCTGGTACTCAACATGATATCTTATGTGGTTCTGATATTATTGCGGAAATAGGTGCTGCGAAAATAAGATTCTATTAGAAACGCAAAACATAAAAAAAATGGACGCATCAATTGTTTCTTCAAAACGGTGGCTAAACAACTTAACGTAGCAAGGAATTTAGAGGTTAGAATTTCAATACATTATCCATATAATGAAGTAATTTTCTCCTTAGCAACCAGTGATAACATCGGGAAAAGTTAATGTTGCAATTCTAGAAACTAGACACTCCACATCGATTGCTAATATCGATAATATTACAGATCAAATAAGATATCAGTAGCTGGGGGATGAAGTATGCAAAGCGACACTTGTAAAATTTAGAAGTTTACCAGAGGACGAGATATTTTCCACGAAAGAGAACGTTGCACATTTTAAAGTATCACGTATCCTAAATCTGTAGACGCTTTATCGGTGCACTTGACATTATGTTTTATTAATGCTACACATTGTTGTTGGCCAATACATTAAAAAAATACGATTAAAAAAATGGGCGTACATTATCAATAAGATGCAGACATATAAAACGTAACTGTATTTTGTTCTTAATTATTTTTATAATATGTATTAATCAAATTTCGGAGTCATGAATAAAGCTTAGCATTACTAATCTAATACATTTGTTGCTAAGTCGAGATATGGGTTTAATAATTCACAATATAATTAATACATATTTATAGTAAATTATTGATTTTTTTTTAGATATTTAGTTATTTACTTACCTTGTTTAAATTACAACATGGTTCAACATAACTACGTCTGCAAGTTAAATAGATAAGCGACTTTTTAGATAATCTACTCAGTAAAACCATTTTAATAAGTTCCTACCACTACTATTCTAAATAAAAAACTTTCTATTATTACTAAACTATATAAAATATTAAAAATAATTTTACAAAACTAAAAGTCATATGGAAAGTCGATTATTTTTTCTTATAATATAAATTATAGGTTTAAAATTATTTTTTTACAACCACCAATAAATGTATTTTACTATATATTTTCCTATGACTTGTGAAGAAATTATTTATTGGTTGTCTAAAATGATTATTTTGAGTTAGGAGGTTCCGCGTCCATCATTTTAGTCACTTCAGCAGGGTATCTCTAATGAAGCACGTTACCAGATAAGAGATAGTTAATTCCTGTAGGTATGAGATTGGTAATTGAATGTTACGATAAAATCTGCAACATAAAATATTGAGGGAAAAACAAAACATACCCGAGTGCCAGCCTTGGTCAAAAGCCTGTTTTACGTAGGGAATAAAACTCTTGCCCTCACAATATATGTCTAATGTGTAGACTACGTCCGCCAGACGAAACCATTGGAAGTTTGGTTATTTAAAATAACCATGCATTAATGTATTGTATTGTGTATGACAGGACTGATTATAAATTTGAAGGGGAAAAAATTGAATTCAGCAACTTTGAGTAATAAATCAAGTTTGTTAAATTACTTCATATTAATGTACGTTTTATGAGTTAGTAACGAAACTAAAAATAGAGTGTGTCAGAGCTTCATGATTAGTTTAATATCACATCACTTAGTTATAAAAATCTTTAAATGATAAATGACTGAGAGGTCCTGGAATACAACTGTTTCAGGTTACAGTAACACACATTATGTTACAATCTCTTTTCTAACACTGCGTTAGAATCCTAGATTGTTCGTTCTATGATAGTGTTGAAATCAGAATCCAAAGGTTAATACTAGATTTATTGATTAAATTCTTTGGGTAGTAAGTTAAATGGCTATCAGAATCAGCAAAGCAAATAGAATGATACTTCCTGCTTTCAGCATCTTCTGACCCTTCACTACTTCTTCTGATACTGGTCTTGTATCAACCTCATTGGAAAAGCTAAGAATGAACCATTTCATCGTATCCAACAGGACGTGTGGCCCAGCTTGCTCCCACTTGCAATAGCTGCGCTATCTAACTATAGCGATTTGTCATTTTAGGGCCAATCTCAATTGCAATTTTGTGTTCTGCAGTATAGTAGTGGGTTATGAAAACTATCTATGTTGGGAGGTTACCTATAATGGTGCCAGGAGCTAAAGGGTAACTGATGGGTGATTCCTCCTCTATTTATCCTATACCCTTTCTTGTGAATAATTATCGTAGAGTTTTTCATTATCTTCTGCTTGTTAATTGTCATTATGCTAATAATAATGTGGATAGCTCAGTGGGTAAGGAAATGGTTTGCTCTGCTCCCAGGCCTGTAGTTCGAGACTGAACTAAGTCAGAAAATTTGTATTGTATTCTGTTATTTTAGCTGTGTGGATCGACATTCGAGGTCGGGAGAACCTTCAGGGGCACACCCAACCTCTAAAAAGTGGTCACCCTTAATTAGGGAAAAATCTGGCGGTTGAGCATGATTTCGTCCAATTATCTTCCTTTTACAACCCTTGGCCTAGTAACAGCACACCGTTACTATAGTACCAAATGCAATATCCGTCATGGGTTGTAGTGGCAAAGGTTCAGTAAAAATGGTCTTTATTATATTTTTGTGCAAATTCTTATTTTACAATTGAAAAAATTTGGGATACTAAAAGCCATCTTATATTATAAAAGATGTACATTTTCAACTATTTGTTACTTAATCAACTGATTTAAATTGAATGAACATCCTTTACTCTTTATAAACTTAATGATTATTATTGAAAAATAATTGATGAGATTTAAAAAAAAAACAAAAAAACTGTATAAAATGATATAAAAATTCTGCTGTCTATCACATATAAAAATACAAAAACTAATGCAAATGTTGTTGTTTTTTTTTGGGGGGGGGGGGGGGGGGGGGGGGGGGGGGGGGGGGGGGGGGGGGTTAACATCTTTATGCGCTCTAACTCGGGCAGAAAGGACGTGTTATCCTAGTGGTTACCTTCTTCTTTCGCTATTCTCCTTGAGTGTCTCTCATCGTCGGGGAGCGTTCAACCAGGACTGCCATTCCTATCTGTTCCTCGCTAGTGTAGATCTACACCCCTCTTTCGGCAAATCCTTTCAATATATTCTATGTATGACATTCTTGGTCGTCCTGTTGGTCTTCTATCACCAGGGACATAGTCCATTGTTTTTAGTGGATCCTTGTGTTCGTCCATTCGCATAACATGGCCGAACCACTTAAGCTGCCTGCTCTCGATGACTTCCAAGACTGGCATGACTTCAGCTCCTCTCTTATTTTTTCATTTCGGATGTAGTCCCTCCTAGTTTTCCCAGTAATCCTACAAAGGAACTTCATCTCTGCCGCTGTTACTCGGCTCTACTGCCTTTCCGTGAGGATCCAGCTCTCCACGCCATAAAAGAGCACCGGTAGGTATACCGATTTGTGGAGCTTCACATTTCTTGCTACTTCTCATTTACCTATCACGGTGTTACAAATCTGGTAGTAGACCTGGTTCGCTTTATTTATTCTACTTGATATTTTGCGAGTCTACTTTCCCAGATCTGTTCATCACTGCTCCAAGATAGTCAAAATCTTGAACCATCTCTAACTCCTCTCCGTTGCAGTAAATGTGAACATCTTCTTCTAGTCTTCCAGCCTGTAGGATCTTACTCTTGCTATAAACATGTCCTTCCTACTAAGCTCTCCAAACCACTCTGTCACTGCCTGCTGGAGCTTCCCACCGAATCGGCGATCAGAACTATGTCGTCCGCATAAAGAAGGAGCTGTATTACCTCGGGTTGAAGGTGTCTTTGTCCTAAGAATGTCCGTCCAGTTCTTCTCTTACTAATTGTTGCTATCTCATCCATGAACAGTAGAAAAAGCAAGGGGCTTAGACTGTCACCTTGTTTGATTACCTTGATGGCTATGCTAAAATGTTCTGACTCCTGTCCATTCAGTCTTACTACTCGTTTCGGGTCCTAGAAAATGGATTTGATAGCTTCCACTAAGTTTATTTTTACGTTCTTTGCTCTCAGGGCATCCCATATTTCATTCCTTGGAACTGAGTCGAAAGCAGACTTGTGGCCGATAAAGGCGAGGTACATATTTATATCTCAGTCCCAGGATTTCTGCAGAACGTTTCTTAGAGTGAAAATGTGGTCCTGTGTTTGTCAACCCGGTCTGAAACCCGCCTGTTCCTCCCCTATTAAGGATTCCACTAGGGTTCTTAATCGCTTTTCCAATATGGCAGTATACAGTTTATATATGGCAGATGATAGACCATATTGGTCTATAATTGGTGCAGTCTGCCTGGAGCCTTTCTTACTTCATCCTCAAAATTTTCTTTCAATTTCCTCCTCCTATATCATCTCATCTACCTCAGCCTCGTTCCACTGTTGGTCTTCATTTGAGTGATTCAGCCTGTCTTCACCAAATCGTTCTTCAAAATAATTCATCCAGACCTTTAGAATGTTTTCGTCTTCCTAGTTTGTTCTTGACGTTTCTTTACTTACGTTACTTTTCCGTCCTCTCACAGTTTTAATTTTCTTCCAGAAGAGTTTATAATATAATAATAAAAAAAAGAGTATAATAATATTCTCTTGTTGATCCTTGTCTAGGTTCTTACCAAACTCTTCCCAAGATTTTTCCTTTGCTATTTTGACTGCTTCTTTGGCTCTGTTTCATGCTGTCACATACGTCTGCCATTTCTCTGGGGATTCGTTATGGCAGTAGTCCTTCCATGCCGTTTTCTTCTCTTTAACGATGGTCCTCAATTCTTCACTCCACTAAGAAGTACGCTTGACTTTTGTGGAGATTCGCTTCAATCCGCAAACTAGGGAAGCTGACTCGAGGATGCTATTCTTAATAAAGTTCCATATGTCATCTAGGCTTGCGTCTGCATCTAGTTCTTGGAGCTTTTCACTTATCAATGCTTCATATGGGGCTCTCTCGTCGGATCTTGCAGCTGTTTTACTTCAATCTTCTCATATACTTTCGCCTGTTTCTTGCGTTCCTTAAGCACCCTTGTGTCCACGACAAGTAGCATATGATCACTACCTATCTCAGCTCCTCTAATAACCTTCACATATGTGAAACTTAGCCTTATTTCGCGACTGTACAAAAAGTAGACGATGACGCTGTTGGCATTTATTTTGGCGGCTGAGAAGGTTATTTTATGAAATAACCTTGTGAGGAAAGAAGGAGTTCCCAAGAAGTAAATCATTATCGACAAAGAACTCGATCAAAAGTCGTTCATAATTGTCTCCCCCCATAAGATCCCATCACTCCATGCGCTCTTAGGCGATCATTACCAGTCCAAGTGTTAAGGTAACCCATAATTACAACGCTTCTATTCTTGTTTCTTGCTTTGTTGACCATTCGCTCCAAGTCACTATAGAATTTTTCTTTATCTAGAATATTTGCATTATTTGTCTACAGGTTACCAACCAATTCTATTAATTAGTCCAGTCAATAAAGGATTATATAGTGCGTTTTCTGTAATCCAAGATTTTTCTTCGGAAACATGTTCAAGGTTGTTAGAAAGTAAACATATTAAACGTCCTGGAGTTTTCTGGCCTGGTTTTTTGGTGGGCCATTTTTTGGTTTTACGCTCATATCTCGAAAACAGTGCATCGTATGCAAAACATAACTATTTACTAGTAATGTTATCTACAAATTCTCTAGAACTTTTATTCTATACACATTTTCTATATTTTGTACCGTTTCCAAGATATACGCTTGGCAAATGTGAACATTTTCGAAAATAAAATAATTTTACCCCGTTTTCTTTTTCAACTTCCCTCTATATCTTCTAAAACGTTCATCATACGACAAAAGTTTTCATAAATAATATTGTAGAAAAGTAAATTTCCTTCAAAATACACATATATATGCCAATTTATCTTCAACCTGTCAAAAGTTACATAAATTTTAACTTTTCTTGGTAAAAGTCTTCACATTTGCCAAGCGTATATCTATAAGAATATGAAAAATGTGTATAAAATAAAAGTTATAGAGAATTTAATTAACATTAATTTAGTAAATAATCATGTTTTGCATACGAGGCACCGTTTTGGAGATATGAGCGGAAAACCAAAAAAACAATGACCTTCTGCGCCCCTCCCTTCCTGTTGCCAGGCCCGAAATCTTCAGGACGGTTTACTTCCAAACTACCCTGAACTTCTTTCCGAAGAAAAACCTTGGATTACAGAAAATGCACTCTACACCCCATTTTTGGCCTTCATTGACTGGACTATAATAGCCAGGTTGGGAAGGTCAAGTTTCATTTTGTGGGCCCACTATGAAATAAATTTTAACTTGCCAGGTGGAATCCGAACCCACAAATGCATATGTTTGCATATCAAGTTTAGAACATATACATTTTAGAACAATTTTTATCGTTGAAATCAACAATTGAATTTTACAGAATATGATAGATGACTGATGTGATAACATGATGTATAAGAGAACATGAATTTTATAGAGAAACTACCCTTTGACTACATTTCAGTAACTGTTCTCTGTAAGGAATGCTTGCGATCATATCTTCCTTTATTACTTGAAAGATAACCAGGAATAATTTGGGAAAAATATTACAGACAAATCGGTTTTGTGTTTAATAAACATTCAACTGATCTATTGTCAAGGTAGATATCGAACCATATAAACTAAATTGAAGATAAGATTATTCAAAATTATTTTATTCAAGATTTTATGAATAGTATTGAGAATTTTGCTTACTTATTTAATTTGGAATTAAAAGTTGGGAATATATCAGAAGATGGAAAATAAAATATAATAGATTGAGGTAATATAATTTTAAAGAAATGATTTGCAATGAAAATATCATTCTTACAAAATTTATTAAAAAAGTTTATATTAATACACATATATTTTTACACAAATATTTACAATTATACAAATTTTTATTGTCCCAAAGGGCAAAATATTTTACTTAACCTAAGGAATAATGCTTATCCTATTGCTATGAGCTTTGTACTATACACTTAATTTTCAGTGGTAACATTATTGTATAATAAACTTTTAGTTACTATTTGATAAGCAAAACAGGACCTTTTTACATAGTTGAAAACAATCTCAAAAATATGAAAAAGAAATTTTTGCAAATAATAAATAACATGACAGGTTTGATTTTTGCATAATGCTTTACTAGAAAAATTATTCTTAAATAAGGACTTCACATAGGATTGTACCAGTTAAATAAATCATTTACATATTTCAACTTAACTTATAAGATATATATATATATATATATATATATATATATATATATATATATATATATATATATATATATCAAAAATTTAATTATTTTTATCTATTTAAACATTTTACAAAAATGATCACATTTCAATCAATTATAATTTGAAAAACTTGAATAATATTTCATGATTTCATTCTCTTTTGAATATTGATATCGTTACTGATTCCCTATTTAAAAAATATCTTTTATAATAGGTTCTTTCAGTCCTCATTTGTGATAATAAAATTATTATAAATAGTATGATGAAAACAGAACCCTAATTTAAAAGTCATTAATGGCATTAATATTCAGTCAAAAACTTATTAATTAATAACATTTGAATCCATTATGGGTTTGAATAAGTAACATAAAATTTTAAAACAGATTTTGGTTCTAAAGGCTATTAATAAAACAAAAAACTAATAAAATCTATTAAATATAAACTAGAAAATCATAATAATAGTTGCAAATTGATTAACGGAAGTAGTGTTTAATCTACCAATACATTGTGTATTGTTACATAATTTTGTCGTGATATAACTTGTTCTTGTGCCGTGTAGCTTATTTTAGAAAAGAATAATGTATTCAATTTTAAAAATGATGAGAATATATATAACCTACTTGTATTTTAAGAATTTATATATTTTTATATCATAATATTATAGGTATATATGATATCTGAACTTAACTATATCTGTATCCCTTGTGAATATAGTTGTTTAAGTGCATTTTGTGTGTTAAGTTGTTTTGTTAATTTTGGGTTATATGTATCACCAGAAAGCTAATTTTTTTTCTCTTATTTGGGTCTAATAGACTTAGTTATGAGGCTATTACAGAGATGGATACTAATTTGTGAATCATTGTGAAAAAAATTCTGTTTTTCTAAAATGTGATTTTTGTATTTAACCGACTATTCACAAGTGCCACAGATATTACATTATTCAAAACCTAATGATTTAAACTTTTCTTAACCAACAATCCAGTTAAAGATGAAAGTGATATAAATGATAGATGGTTCTATTTGAACTTTTATTTGATATTTTTACTCAAATAGGATTCAACTGCTATTTTATAATAAATTAAAAAAAAAAAAAGAAAACAAAAAAAGAAGTGAAATAATATCAATATATCTGGTTATTTTATTCACATAAATAAATGTTTAATATCTAAAAATATTGTATATTACTTTTGAAAAATCTAAGAGAACCTTGTTCTTTAAATTCAATTAAATCAAAGAAACTTAAACCCGTAATTGATGTAATACAATTAAGTATTTTCTAAACAAAAGATACAATTTTTCTTAACAGTAGTAGGAATGGTAAAAAAACAACAACATTTTTAAGCATTTAGGCTAAGCTTTATAACTTGTAGCATAATATTTTGATTCTGACACTTTCCTTTTAAAAAAAAATATTAAAAATAAATTATAATTATAGGTAACATTTGACTAACTTATGCTTTTGATATTAGCTTGACTTTGAGTATATTCCTGCACCACTTTGAAAATATATAAGCACTGGACCTTGCATACGGTGTCATTAGCGACTGCATCAGGAGAGTAGTTATGAAGGAGTGAAATACAGTTTTTCACTTTTATTGATTGGCAGATGGGCTGAAATAATAATATTTATGGTAATTTATCTTATAGATAGAATTAGTTACTATATATTAGTATCTAATGGAATTAATGAAGTGTTAATAAATGAAAATGGGATAGTAGTAAAAATATAATATAAGATATAATTTAAAAGATTTGGTGATGTTAATAATGGTGTTATGATCATGATGGCCAACAGAGAATAATTTTTAATAACTATCAATCTATTTGTATATATTTATATATTAATTGGCTAAATAATGACTATTTTGATATCAATGTTTCACATCTTTGAAATATGAAGGTCCCCCAATATTATGTATATACATGTAAATTAATTTACTAAACAATATTATTCATTGATTAGTTGTTTTTCTTTGATAAATTATCAATAATAATAATAATAATAATAAATAAGAGAAACCAGAAGTTCCTCTTATGGATTCAGTCATACCCCTTCTTTGGTGCAGGTACAGGATACACAAGGTGAAATGTTAACAGTCCTTCCTGTATCAATGCTAACATTTTCAATAAAACATGATGCTCGTTCCTTCCACTGGGTCAGATCAATTTGGGGAATAGTTTTACACTTAACACGAGGATTCCTATTGCATAAAAGTTAATCAATTCAATATCATATTAAAACATTTTTTTTTTTATAAGTACATTTGGATTAATAATTTCTTACATAAAAGGATCTGGTAGGTCTAAGACAGTCCTCTGTATAGTGTATATATTGTCAAGATTATTACAGAATAGTGCTGCTATTGTCATTTTCCTAATTTCTGCTAGTTGAAGAGGAGTAAATCTGGTAAATTCTTGGTCATTTTCATACCTTTAAAAATAAGAAAGATTTTATGTGGTTTCAGGTGTAATGTTTAAATATTATTGGTTAAGTTAACCTCTTTTATATACTACATTTTTCATTTAAGCAAATCAATTAATGTGGCACAATAAAGCTATAAATAATTGAATTCAAGCTCTTACATTTTCTGCTGATTTAAATTTGATATTAGAGTTCTTACATTTTTCTTTTAATCCTTTAACAGACAATGTATCCTGGAGGATACACATATTTAATGCCTTTTGCTCAATAAATGACCTAGTGTCCGACGCATTATCCTACTCATTATCTTCTAATAATGGTCTAATAGACCATAAATTTCATGATACATGTGTGGGGATTAGCATGACTATAGCCATTCAAAGACAAAAAAAAAGAAGAAATGGATTCAAAAATTCCCGGCCTGCCCGTTAAAGGGTTAAACATTTTACTTTGGGTTGTTTTATTTTTATTTTCATTCAGGTTCAAGACTGCCTAACTATTTCTATTATGGAACAACCTATATATTTAGTCTTAGTTCAATAATAAATATTATATTTTAAGTTAGATAAAAGACATAATTAAATTGACAGTAACAAAAGCATTAAAATAAAAACCAATTAAATAAATATTTACTTATTTTAATGGATTAAAAGTATTCAGAATGAGATATAAAAATATATTATCCTCCCTACAAAGAAGATATATTAAGGAATCAATTGCTTTTTACACATACCAAAACCTATCACATCTTCGTATCCTTGAAAACTGGTTGCCAATGATACATGCAAATGTTGGTCCTATTACTCCCCCATGTAATGGATATTCACTCATTCCTCCAGGGAAGAAGTCTATATCATCAACATGTTCATAGACCTCACTCAATTTAGCAACAAGTGATTCAGGAATAGTATCCAATAAATCATTGAAACTATTTGCTCTTTTTAGTCCACATGCTTCTCGATAAGCATTATAACCACTTACACCATGATCTCGAGCTGTAGAAGAATTTACCTAAATTAATTGACACTTGAACAGGCCATAAAAATAAAAAATTAAAGGAAATACATTGCCTACCTCTTTGTATATTTAAAGAAATTAAATCCATTCCTGAAAATGGTCTACTTTTATTTTCAAACAAATGCTCAGTGACTTCTTTTGTAATAAAATTATCTAATGTTTCCATTGGAGTATCTATAAGACCTAATAAGATTTCATCAATGATTTCTGGAGTGTAAAGGACCTAGATTTAAAAATCCAATAGGAAATTATTCTATACATTTAAAATTATGAATTATGTAGATTCAGTTCTTATTGCAAATTTAAATTTAATATAATTAAACCTCAGGGTTGAAGAAATGATCTCGTAACATTACAAATGTCCCTTTTTCAATGTATTCAGGAGAGACTCTTCTAAAACCAGGTCGAAGTAAACTATGTCCGAATCTAAAGGCCCCTGAAGAAAATTCATTTACAATTGTAACATCACATGCTGGATCATAACCTGAAATCAATTGGCATTATTAAATTGTGCAATACTCTGCAGTAGTATAATACTTTGGTAGTAAAGTTAATAAATAATTTTAATTTTTAACCTTTAAAATATCCATCAAGAAGAAGATCAAGATTGTATTTTTTTATTGCTTCTCTTCCAAGGATTCTTGGTAGGAACTCTGAGAATGTTAAGTGTTGATAAACTGCCCCTAAAATTTTTCTTGTTTCTTGATATAATGTTTCATCTGACCAATGAGGATTAATCTTCGAAAGTTCATGGGCTATCCTATTGTGCTCTCGGAGCCAAATGGTGTGGAAAGATCCCAAAGCAGGCTGCTCGCTTGCTCTTGCATCTCCTGCAACCCAAATTACATGACTTATCCAAACCTTTGTAGCCTATTATCATATTTAATGTTTTAATTCACATACATTAAAAAATAAAATAAAACATTGTACTAATATAGGTAAATAAAATAATATTTTCACTTACCTGCATTGAAGCAAATTCTTGTTCGAGACCTACATTCGGGATTTGATTTTGTTTCTGGAAGCAAAGACTTTCCGTATGGCACCCTAGTAACATTAAGTTTTCCACCAGAAAAACTTCTCAATATTCGAGCTTCACAATTGTCACTTCCATAAACATAGCTTAAGTCAAGATATGCTGTAAGTTGATTCATTTGTTCTCTAGGCCCTGGAAAGAAAATATTACAATTATTTATTCAATATTGAATTGATGATGACAACATAGTGAATCAAGTGTTATTATAGAACTAATATTCTTTGATGCCAATATGAATACAGAAATAATTTCCACTATAGCTTGTGAAGGGCCCAGAGAGCAGGCACCTACAGAGGTGATTGATTCTTGGGTTTACCGATGTCTGAGGAATATGAATACTGTGCTCTTTCAAGAATAAAACAAATTATTATTATTATTAGGTAGTAGAATAACCATATACAGTAGAAAAATCGCATCTTCAAGAATAAGTATCATATATGGAGATGTTCAATATAACGAAATTATGATATAGGTCATTCTAAAAAAAATTGTCGTTTTGGGTTCAGAGATATAGTAAAAAATTCAAAAAATTAACTCTATTTTTCTTGAATGTGTATATTTGTATCATTTCCTAAGTGTGTTAAATTTTTAAAAAATACTTTGAAAATCATGAGTTTTTTTTTTTTTAATTTTTTTGTCAACAGAAGTGATTTTTATGTAATGAGTTTTATCAAAACTAAATAATTTCTTAAATAGTATAATTTTGTTTCAATTTTCTGTATATCATGAGACACCTAATTTTGCTTAGAATTGGTGATTGGGTGGATAGTTAAATTATTTCTGAGGTCCGTAAAATATAACTTTTAATCAGAGAGTGTTACCAACTTTTCTATAATTTCGTTTCTATTATCAAAAATGTTGAGTGATATTTCACTCATAAGGAAAAAGGTTTTGTATTTAAAATAAAAATCTTCACCTCACTGTAGAATGGCTTCAGTGAGGTAACACTCCTGACGTTCACCTCATTTTTCCATGGTGATGAACTTTTAGATGCTAGTTTACCAATAAAAACCAAACAAACCAAAGTAGGTTCTTTGAGAATATAATTGTTATTTGTAGATGTAATAAAAATTGAGTCAAAGACATTTTATAGCGGTAACACTTCTGACATTGAATGAAAATATTTATCATTGTTTTCGAAGCTAATTAACCAATACCCTCAAGGAACCGGAAGTAACTGTTTTAACAATCAGAAGATGATGTAATACTTTTGGAGGAACTTTCTTCACCTCTATGGAGCCAATTTCTTGGATCTCAAGGTCAGAAAGAACAGTAACAACACTTCTGACCAACATTTTAGTAAAACCATGCTGACAGCATTATAATTTTTTTGGCTGTCTGTATAGCCTATTTTGATTGAAAAAAAAATACACGGATATTGTTCTTTAGGATGTGCACTTTTAATTTATATCAATAACAAAACTATAATATTGTTTTTTTGTAAACAAAAATGCTTATTTTTGTTGCCATATCGAGCTGGTTACAGTAACACTACTGACATTTTTAGTAGCTTTCAAAACATTTTTCCATTTTTCTACTTCAGAAATATAGTCTGGAGAAGAAATTTTCTACAAAAATTACAAAAGATGTAGAATAGTAAAATAAATCAAAGGCAAGATAGCGTGACCATCCATCACTATATTAACTACCAGTGACAATTTTGTTTACAAAAGCGGCAATTGTTTTGAGAATGACTGTATATATCGTACGTATATATAGTGGATAAAAATTACAAATATACTTTAAATGTTTCATTTAAGGAGATTAATATCAAGTATTATACTAAAAAGGCATAACTCCCCATTTAGTTTATTCATTTAACTACATGTTTCAGAGCTTGTCATGTTGCTCCATCTTCAGGTTCTATAATCATTATGTTATTTTACAATAAATATGACTGCAAAAGAATAAATAACAAAGAGAAAAATAATAAAACTGCACTGTGTGAACACACAAACAAATTCAAACATGAATTTGACTTTGAAAATACAACCATATTAAATCATGAGTATAAAACCAAAAATAGAAAAATAATGGAAGCAATTTATATAAATAAAACAATAGACCAGGCAGTAAACTACCAAAACTGATACACATAAAATTGGTACAAGCTATGCTAAATTAATAGATAGACTGAAAATATAAATAGTCCATAAAAAGAATAAAATCATTAATAAATAAAAGTAATAAAAATGTAAATAGTAGTGACAATACAACTAATAGAATGGAAATGGAATGGTAAAATAGGAACTATATTAAATAGGCCAGAATGCTGACAATAAATAAACAAAACAATAATTGAACATTGCCCAGTAGTGTCAGTGTAGAAGAGATGACCAAGTGAGAATATCACAGTGTTAGGTAATAAAAACCAAAAATTGTTAGTGATGTAATAATATAGTAAATAATTGTAAAATAACATAAAGATTGTAGAACCTGAAGATGGAGCAACATGACAAGCTCTGAAACATGTAGTTAAATGAATAAAGTAAATGGGGAGTTATGCCTTTTTAATATAATAAAAATATACTCCAAGTTTTAATTTATTTTAAGTCTTTAATAACATATGTACATATATACTGTGTATTTTTTTCAATTTATTTTTATTAGTACATACTGGTATACATGAACCTCATTGTACTTAAATACAGGTGTATAATTTTTTTTATTTTAACAGATAGATGTTTTATTTGAGGGCCATGATAAAGACTGAATCAAACAATTCTCAACATGAGTTGGCAACATCCGGTGTAAGCAAACGAAAACCAATTCTAATTCAAACTTTAATTCAATGGTAAAATACAAATTTTAAGACGTTTTATCGTCCAAGTGAGAGAAAAATACGTTATACCAAAGGGGCTGGTTTTATACGAATTGACTAGACTTTTCCAAAACACGACTCCAATTCAACAGAAATATACGATTTATAAGACGTTTTGCCGACCTTGGAGAGAGAGAAAAAAATAAAATAAAATAAAAAATAAAAATGTCATACCGAGAAGATTGAAATGCATTGTTTTATACGAGTTAATGATATTTTTTTCAAAGGACCAACACTTTCTCACGTTTTGTTGGGATATCCGATATATCGGGATAGGAAATATTGGGATTCCAATGAATTTGTATATTAAAGTTTCACAACAGATTTGGTTGAGTAAATTTAAAATTAAGGTTTATAAAAAGTTTAGTTTTTATTTCAATGACTGATTTCATTTAACTATAGACTCGAAAATTAAGAAAGTTAGAGAAAAACAAACCTAAAGTTTGTTGGCCTGGCATAGATCTGGTTGCAGGTATACAAAGTCTTTTTCCAGTTTTCGGGTCTTTAGAAGGGAAATATGGGTCATTATCAGGTATGGGAATTGGAAAGCATTCTGGGTGCACAGTTTCCTTGGAGTCACACGAGAGGCAGTTTAATATTCCTTCATTAATGAAACCTGGAACAAAAAATTAAAATATGTTTAATTTAACAATAGTAGGAAACTAATGGACATTGGTCCAACTAAACAGACCTCTTATATTTCATCAAAGATGCTACAATATTTGTGATATTATGAACATTTTTTAAATTTAAGTTGCTGAGTTGGTAGTTCTTTGCAGTTAAATCATCACATAACATTATTAATATTATTACATTTCCAGATAGGAAAAAAAAAAAATCATAAGTATCAAATAATTGGTCAAAAGATTAATTACCTTTGTTGACAGGAGTGAAGGTGAGATCATGATCTGTAATTTGGGCGAATTGCATAACCATTAGAGAATATCTGGTGTGAGGTCTGCTTGTATCACCATGAATATTCGTTGATATTAACCTAGGACTAGGAAGAGGTTTTCCAGTTACAGAAACAGCTCTGGGAGTTCCAACACCTTATTTAAACAATAAAAGTAATATAGTAATGAAATAAGTGCAGAAAGGTGAAAATGGTAGATTAATGATTTTTTTTTTTTTAATAGTTCATAATAATAATACCATCAGTATATTCTGGAGGCAAAAATCTGTTAAAAGCTCTGAAGCTTTGACCAAAGTCAGGGTGTTCAAGATTATTACACCAGCCTGAAATAGTTCGATATTTTTGGGTATAATCACAAGGTAATGCAGTGTCTAAACATTCATTGTCTCCAATATCATCTATAAAACTCAGGTCAACAAATGGTAGGGTTGAAATGAGGCTTCCGACATCTTTAGTTTCTAAATCTTGAAGTTCCCTGAATCATTATAATAAAGTAATTATACAAATGATAAAAAAAAAAAAAAAAAAAATACTTATATACCTAATATTTGATCTTTGTAAAGAAACCATAATTATTTTACAACAAATATAATTTATTTACTGTTTAAAATGCAATATTTATCTGAAGAAATAATTAGTTAAGCTGTTAAGTAATGGTATGAAGTTTTGTCACAAAAAATAATCAATCATATATATATATATATATATATATATATATATAATTGCCTTTTTTTCCAATTTTACTTACCTACTTTATTGCGTAGTTATATTATGTTGATTTCTTTATTATGTACTTACAACTGGTACATATAGGTCCAATTAGTATTGTTTTCCAACGTTTTATTTACATATATATTCATAATTAAAGTAAAATGAATACTCAGAAATGTAATAAAATAAAAAACCTTTATCTAATGTAATAAATACAATAAAACAGTATACAATTAACGAAGACATAAAACTATCTGATATAAAAATTAAGTACAGCTTTAGTTAGGTAACTTAAATAAAATAAATACTGAACACGTTTTGAACAACTATACGTTTTCAGCCATGGTTCATAGAAGACAGACTAGTTTATTTTGTTCTTTGCACACATTATGTTTGCAAATATCACAGGTTTTTCTTGCAGTCTTGTCTTTTTTCCTATCACAATAATAGCACCTTTTGGACGATGCTTACCGTTTTCGAGGAGGATCTTCAGAAGTCGTAGGCATGTGATTATATCTTTTCAAAAATTCCCTCGTGGTAGTAGGCAATGTTAAAATTGTTGATCTTGTCTCCAAATGTGCTTTCATCAGACCGAAAGCCAATTTTTTAAAAAACAATCTTATTTTTATCACATCAAATGATTTTATCACATGACTAGTCGCGCGGGGTCAAGACGGCCCCAACAATGATTTCTCCACTTTAACGAAAACTAAATAATGAAGGGAGGATGAGAACTCAAGCCGACTCCCACCACACCACCCCTCGAATTCACTTTAAGAATAGAAGTAGGGGTCTTGGATTTGTTGCAGGTATTCAGAAGTTATTAAAAAAAAATTGAAATTGGAGTCGCTCTAACCCCAGCATGCCTGCTGGAAGGTTAACAATAAAAAACCAAACAAGGGTAAGGACAGGTGGAGGTGTCTGATTATTTATCTTACAGACATTATTAAGGTTTTCATTTTACTTTAGGGCTGTAAAATATTGACTCTGAAAAAATATAATTCATTAACTATGAATGAAATTTTCAATAAATATATGAATTTTAAAATAATTTTAATATTTTTTTTTTATTCTAGAAGAATTTCATTTCATCACTATATCTCAAAACAATTCTATATATGCCTGATTAAGTATATAATTATGATTATTATTTTTTAAAATTATTGAATGATATTTAAATAGTCCTGATTAAGTATATAATTATGATTATTATTTTTTAAAATTATTGAATGATATTTAAATAGTCACAAACCCTTGAATAAAACTTCGTACGATTCTAGATGAGGCAAACTCCAACATCAAAGAGGTATTGGCAATTTTGGCTGCTTGTCTTTTTGGCCGACTAAACCCAAAAGCAGTACCAATTGGTGACTGAGGATCTGCCATAAGATCTGAAGAAAATATAAATAACTTTTTTTTTCCATAATAAAGTTAAAAAGTGTTTTTTAAAGTTAATATTTAATGATAATTTTTACCAAAAAGTTTGGTAGAGAGGCGATTCTGTCCAAATCCTCCTTGACTACCTAGGAGTGAAATATGAACGCTAACCTATATATAATATATGATATATATGATCATACATACATACATACATACCTACATACATACATACATACATACATACATACATACATACATACATACATATGCATGTATTTATTGATTTTAACATAACTGTGGTACCTGTAAATAATCTGTTAAGTGATATTTTATGAATTTTGGTTTTGGGGGATCAGTAGATACCCTGTATTTTTTTAAATATGTATCTAAGAGCCTAAATCATGAGGCTATGGTAGATATGAATGTTTCTTTATGAATCATTGTAGAAAATATTCCAAGATTTTAATTATTTTTCTTAAAATACAATTTTTACATTTAATACCACTATTCACAGGTGCCACAAATATAACTCACTGTATTTAATTTTGGCATGGAACCTGAGTTTTAAGTTCAAATATATAGCTGTACTGTTTACTATACCTTTTGAGGCTGATCCTCATTAGATGGAATGTATTTGTGGGTCACAATCAAGTTATTACAATCAGACCTTGACTCAGTAGGATCAGAGGTATCATTGAATTAAACAGAACACTTTCTATAAAACTGAGAGATTGTTAAAATTCAGATGAGGACATTTCAAACCACATTAAACAATCACGTATATATAAGGTATGAAATTCTCCTTTCTCTTTCCTATTTTCAACATAATATGTAAACAGTAATTTATTTGGTGTACATTCAACATATTACCCATCTATCCTTCATACAATGATAGTACTATTTTAACTAATGTCACATTCGGTAGCTTAATTGCTGAGGGCACTGACAAATCTGAGGTATGAAGGATGATTAGCTACACCATTATTGTCTTACCTTACAGGTATGAATGTTGAAGATTAGATCAGTAGCAAGTTCAAGTTTTGACTTAATTGTGCCCTGCATTTTTGTCTAATGAGATTCAGCCTTTATTCACCTTTAAACACAAATATTTCAAAAGTTACTTCATGCTATTCAACTCACTGTGTGTATACAATAACCATTCTCGTTTGTGAATATTCCTAACATCTGATTGCGCATTTTTAAAGGTTTCTGCTAAAATTGAACTTGGAATAATAAACATTTTCTTTTGCTCTTTCCAGGAGGACATGTCTAATGACTTAATGGTGCCTGATGAACATGGCATTGGTGCGTTTCTAGAACATTGGTAAAGTTCAGTCTATAACAGGATATACTAAAAAAATAAGAGATCAACTATGGACAATAGACCTGAAATTACTTACAGGAAAGGATCTTGTGCTAAAAATGCGCTAGGTTGAACATGCTGTACTTCAGTGTTATCACAGATGATTCTTGCCAGAGAGGCACCTTCTCTGATGGCGTTAAGTTGACTTTTACTGAATCCAGCCCAATCATTTTCAAACCAATGTCTATCTCCAGATCTTAGAGATTTGAATTGCTTAGCTAATAGGCAACGAAGAGTAGGGCCAACAGTAGCTCCATCCGGTACTTGTTCAGATAAAGCACCAGAAAGAAGGTCAATATCAGAAACATTTCTAGATAAAATGTTTAAAAAAATAAATAAATAAGTTAATAGAGGTTTAAAAGGACCACTAAAAGTTAAGATAATGAGAAAAAAAAAACAGTCAATAAAAAATATATAAGGTTAATGATAACGAATAAAA
The DNA here is from genome assembly GCA_003667255.2 of Euschistus heros. Lineage (NCBI taxonomy): Eukaryota > Metazoa > Arthropoda > Insecta > Hemiptera > Pentatomidae > Euschistus > Euschistus heros. The sequence goes on along the minus strand of RCWM02000065.1, from coordinate 2,100,217 downwards.
AATAATTGTTTAGTATAGAAACGTAGAGCTTTTGAAAATTGATAATTTATGAGACCCTCCTGACACATTAAATTTGTATTAATTTATCAAATTTTAGATAGTACTTATATTTATGCTAACTTAAACCTACTATGCAGCAGATTTCAAAGCATCAGATTTTTTTTTTTTTTCTGTACAAAGTCAACAATAAGTTATCATACAAATTCAGAAAGTAGTTGTTGATAATTATAGTGGGCAGAATAACCTAAAGGAGGTACTTCCTTAACCATATAGTTCATAATAAAAATTAAGAGGAATATAACTTATGAAATAAAACTTAGTCATAGGATATAACAAGTATTTCTTACTTGTATACTCTTCGGAGGTCGTTTACAGCTTCAGAAGAAAGATCTCCTTCAAGATCATCAAAGGTGTTTGGAACAAATAGATTGCAGAATCCCCTCCACTCTTGATAAGATGGAATTCCATGGTCTCTTCCCTGCTGGATCAATTGAGCCACCAAATCCAAGCCAGCTAATACAAAACAGGGATTTCGATCATGAATAATACTTCTCATGTTGCATTATTAACTACTAAAATTTAATTAAAGGTTTTATTAATATCAATATTATTGATTGTTATAAAAATAAAATGAGTTTATATTTTTTAATAAACATTATAATATGACTGCTAATTAAAGTATTAAGGAATAAAAATAGTAAATATTGATAACAACTGCCCATAATTTGCATTCCTATGATAATTATATGTGACAGGTTTCTAGGGCACTCTTTTGTGTATCATTAAATCAATACATTCCAGATCTATGGGACTTGCCTTTTTTTTAGCTCTTTGTATAGTTTAATAAAAAAAATAATTTTATTTATTTAATTCTTGTAGTAAAGAACATTGAAGATTCTGATTGGGTACCAAACAAATTTTATGGTTTTCTGGAATACTAAAGCTTTGCTCCATTTACTCAAGTAAGCCTGATACCGATTAGAAGTTGAGAACATTTGTTATAAATGTTGAAGAACTGGGAAATGACAGTCGTGTTAGGATTACTTCTTATTCACTTGTACTGAATTCATAAATAAAGGATTTGTTTCATAGTCATATCATAGTATTTAAAAAAAAAAAAAAAAAAATATGATATAGCATTTGGAAAAAAATTGAAAAATAATTAGATTGAATTTATTTTAATTTTCCTATATTGATAAAATTCTCAAGGTATTAGAAGAATTTGGAGTGGCATAAATTGGTCACATCACTAGCATAGAAATAAATTGCAGTAATAATTATTATACCTTCATCTGGTTGTTCGAACATATGATCTGTGAATATTGAATTAACATGCTGATTGTTATTCAAAGCTGGAACCCTAAGTAGACTCTGAGTTACTGAATCTAAACCATTTTTGGCATACAGATGAAATGGTGCATAAAAAGAATTTCCTAGAGAATCTTCACCTATTTCATTTCCTTCCTAAAATAAAATTTAAGAATTAAAAAAAAAGTAATTCATATAGAAACATTACAAATTAATTTCATACTTTCTTACAGAGTCATAATATTTTAACATGGTTGGCATGAGTGAAACAGAAAAGTGAAGAGCAGCTGAAGCAACACTGTTAGCAATCCCTGGATTTTCACTAATTTTATAACCTTGAAAATAGCCATCATTTTCCAATGATAAACTATGAGCAGCCATGGTGTCCTGTAATACAATTTATAAGGTTTAATTATCCAAATTAAAGATAATTAATATAAACAGTCCCCCATAATTCATCAAAGTAATAATCTATAATAATCCAGGTAATTAATATAAACAGAGGGAGGAGTCCCCCAGAATCCAATTGCATGTTATGTGTTTAAATTTTATGTGAATGCAATTTATGTGTTAGAATTTATGTATTTGCAAAACAAAAAAAAAAAAAAAAAAAAAAAATATATATATATATATATATATATATATATATATATATATAGTTAATATATATATAAGTTAAGTGTATAGGGGGATAATATACATCTTAATTCCTAGCTTAATCCCAAACAAACCACAGAATGTATATAAAGAGGATTGCTGAACAATAAAGTCAGTCTTTTTCCAGTACTCGTGAGTGTTATTTAGCTCCCTAATTTCCTTTTTTTTTATGTTTTTCTTCTGGGCGAACTTAACTGGTGCCGAAACCCGGGAACGCTTGAACATATTCTCTTGGTGAGTTTTTTCTTTTTTGATTTTTTTTTTCCCGCTCAAAGTTTTTTTTGGACATCATTATCATCCAAGTGTTCTTACGTTTCTTATCTTTCAAATTGTCAAACTAATTCTGGATGGAGAATAAGAACATTTTAAAACCGCCATCGTTCGAAGTTCAGCCGGAGTTGCAGCCTCTACCACCAGAAACGTTAGCAACAGCTCACGCGAATATGGCAGCGGCACAGGCAAATGCTCTCGAATTGCTGAAGCTCAAAACAGCAATGTCGCAAGATTTAAGGAGGGCAATAGCTGATATTGAGAGGTACGATGGAGAGATTGGGGAGCTAAATCACTTCCTAAAGGGAGGAGACAGAGTGATGGCGAGAATAGAAGCGAAGATGGGAGAGAATAGATCCAGTGGATGCCTGCGCATTAAGAGCAGCATTAGTATGCCGGGTCAAGCGCGGCATACTCAACGTAATTCAAGCGGATGAGGACACACCATGGGTCGTGTTGAAGGATCGACTCAAGAAGGCGTTCGGGGGCGGACGTTGGACCCCAGAAGAGGACATTTTCCGTATGTTCCGCGAAGCTAGGAAGCCTCATCAATCTAATGGGCAGTATGCGGGATCACTGCTGGCTCACTTTAATAAAATTACAGAAAAGATGAGGGAAACGACAGAGGCAGCGGAAGTGGAAGCGAGAATGGCCTTTCTATCGACCATTCTGAAAGTCCAGCTTGCTAAGGAAACAGGGAAAAAGGAAGGACTTCCGAGGGACAAGACTTTCCTAGAATGTGCAAGAGAAATGGTGGACTCCAGCGCTCGAGATGAGGAAGTTCGGAAGGAGGACGGGTGGAGCAGAGTCACCTATAAACGGAATGACGGAGGTAGAAGCTTGCAGCCTCGAGGAGACCCATGGAGAAGAAGGGACACGGATTTCAGAGGTCGGGAACGTCCAGTGATGCGGGAAAAGAGGCAAGGAACGGACAAGAAGACTTGGAGAAGGGAAGAAAGGAAATGCCATGGGTGCGGGAAACCAGGCCATTTGGTGGCACAGTGCCCCCGCACGAGGTGTTTCGAATGTGGCACAGAAGACCACATCGCGAGACAGTGCCCCTATATCAACAGGCGCAGAGGACCGAACCAGGCGGAGCCGATGGAGGTTAACGCCCAGCGGGTGTGGCGGAGGAGCCGACGTCCGTCGGAATCGACAAGATCTTCGGAAACTTCGGAGACGGAAGGAGAAGAAGAAGGGGAACCGGGGGTAGGCGCACGCCAAGCAGAAGGAAGCGACAGGAGGAGCGGAGAGCGAAGGACGGCGGCGGAGAGGAGAGCACACGAGGAGGTATGAGGTGAGTGCAAAAAGAGAGGCAACCGAGTGTTTGTAAATAGTGTTAAGAGCATAAGTGGAGGGTTGCCTATTATAAAAATTGCGAAGGGTGTGTGGTGTCTAGTTGACACGGGAAGTTCAAATACAATAATGTGTAAAGAGGTTATAAGAAATTTATGTAAAGAGGAGAGGATACCCCGAGTACAACCGTGTAGTTGTAAATTAATTACGCTGAGTGGGCCCTGTAGAGTAGAGGGGGAAGCGGAGATAGGATTAAGTAGGTGGGGGAAGGAGAAGGAAAAACTAGCGGTGCACGTAGTGGAAGACATGCCTCGCGAATACGGGGGTATCATCGGGTGTGACCTTTTAGGGAAGATAGGGACCAGGATTAAGGGGAATGGCGATCGATGGGTGGTCCATATTGGGAAAAAGGTTTACACATGTGAGAGGGATCGAGAAGGGGGACGAGCTATGGTCGGGGTGATCAATCGGAAGGGAGATTGGCGGCAGTCATTAAAAGGCGAGTATTCCGATATCTTTTTCAAAGAAGGGGAGATACTGAGTGTGACAGGGGAGACTGTACACGAGATCCCGCTAAAACAAGACAGGGTGACATTCGTAAAAGAGAGAAGGTATCCCCAGGCGTTGCGTCAGCACATCAGGGAGGAATTGGAGAGCCTAAAGAGTCAGGGTATTATAGTTGATAGTACCTCCCCATATAACAGTCCCTTATGGGCGGTTAAGAAAAAGAGCGAAGAGGGAACTCGGGAAAAGTACAGGGTGGTGGTGGACTTTCGGAAACTGAACGAGAATACGGTAGATGAAAAGTATCCCATTCCGAGATTTGAAGATATACTGGATCGGTTGGGTGGCGCGACGGTGTTTAGCACGTTAGACCTGAAGGCGGGGTATCATCAGATCAGGATGCACCCAAGAGATCAGCATAAGACCGCGTTCACGTTTGAAAGGGGCCATTACGAGTTCACCAGGATGCCCTTCGGATTGAAAAACGCCCCTATAACGTTCCAAAGGATGATGGACGAATTTCTGCGAGGGTTGGATGAGGCCAGCTGTCAGGTGTACATGGACGACTTACTGATATTCAGTAAAGACGAGACAGGACATGTACAGGACCTAAGACGGGTGTTTGACCGCTTGAGACAATTTGGACTGAAACTGTCGCTAGAAAAATCGATCCTGGGACAAGACCGAATTAACTTCTTGGGACATACTATTTCAAAAGAGGGGGTAAGACCGGACATAAAGAAGGTGGAAGCGATTAGGAGAATGGCCATACCGACAGACGTGAGAGGCATACGGAGACTACTTGGGACGCTTAACTATTACAGACGGTTTGTCCCGGAAATGGCACGACACCTGGTACCTTTGAACGACTTATTGAAGAAGGGAAAACGAATAGTTATCACCCCGGAAATTGAGCAAAACATACGGACGTGCATGGACAGACTCCAAAAAGAATCGGTACTTGTGTTCCCGGACTTTTCCAAGACATTTACTGTTACGACGGACGCAAGCGAATACGCATTGGGGGCCGTACTGTCACAGGAGGGCGAAAAAGGGGAGCAACCGGTGGCATATGCTAGTAGGCGACTCACAGATACGGAGGCGCGATATAGCGCGTTGGAGAGGGAGTTGCTAGGAATAGTATGGGCCATCGAGCACTTCAGGCCATATGTGTTCGGGCGGAAGTTCAAAGTTCACACGGACCACCGTCCCCTAATGTGGGTAGGGAAGTTAAAAGAATCGTCGGCGCGTGTCACCCGTTGGAAGGAGTTCCTGAATCAATATAATATGGAGGTAGTGTATAAGCCAGGAAAGGAGAATATTGTGGCCGACTGGCTATCGCGGGCTTTACAAGTAAATGCAATAGAGCAGGAAGCCGGGGAGTATTCGGGAGGGATACAGCGCTTTATTCGGGAGTGGACACCGGAAGGAGAAGGGGAGCGGGAGTCAGAAGTAACGGAAGACGAAGGGGAAGCAGTACGAGAGGACAGTTCGGAGGGGGATAGATCAGTTGAGATGGAGGAAATTGAGGACATCGTTAACGACAAACATAACCAGATAATTTGGAAAACGAAAACTACAGGACTGACAAAGGCTGAGTATAGAAGGGAGGGGAGATTTCATATAACCACGGTTTGGTCGGAACCAGGAGTTTCGGAAGAAATGATTAGTAAAGTTCTAAAAGATGAGTCTCGACCGGGGAAAACTTTTTATTTGTATATTGGAAATGCGGTTGTGTGGGAGAAGGTAAAACGGTTGTGGAGGACGGAGAGGATAGGGCTGGACAGGACTTTTGTACGGTGTAAACTTATGGTGGAGACGGTAAAGGAGGTGGATCGGCAAAAGGAGGTCACGGTAGCGTATCACCAAGGCAAAACAAATCACCGGGGAGTACAGGAGACTTTACAGGCACTAAAGCGGAAGTATTTTTGGGTGAAATTGAGGAAGACGATAGAGGAAGTGATCCAATCATGTGAAATTTGCAACAGGACGAAATATGATCGACACCCTCCAACCGGAAGACAGGAAGAGACGGAAACACCAATAGGACCACTGACGGACTTACAAATAGACACTTTCACATGGAAAGGTTATAAATGGGTAACCGTCTTAGATATTTTTAGTAAAATAGCGTTGGCATACCCGGTAGAGAATAGGTCGGCTGAGGCGGTGCTTGACGCCCTTCGAATTTGGTTCCAATTTTATGGAGTACCGGAGAGGGTAACTTCAGACGGGGGTCGGGAATTTGACAACGCCAGTGTCAGGTCGGAGATGCGGAAGTTAGATGTGGCATGGCATCTGAATACTCCAGGACACCCGAAGGGCCGAGGGGCGGTCGAACGCTTACACAGTACGCTGGGGGACCACCTTCGTGTTTTCTACGCCGAAAAGGGAATCGAGGCGGGTATGGCAATGCCTAAGGCAATAGTGGCGTATAATATTCTATTCATGCAGCTACGGGTTTCTCGCCATTTGAAATGCTATTTGGTCTTCGAGAACGTAGGAGGGATACCCGCGGGGCAGTAGTGGACGAGGAGTTCGCGGAGACGTTGGTGGCAAACAAAGTGGCACTTGGACACAGATGGGAGAGAGCGCGTAAGAGGCTCAGTGAGGAAAAAAGTAGAAGGGTGATTCGGGAGAATCTCAGGGTTCGCGATGGGATGGAAAGGGTCGCAATTGGAACTATTGTGTACCGGAAGGTAGTGTCGAACCGGAGCAAGGAGGATATACGTTATGATGAGCCCTTTAAAGTCGTTGCCATTCGGGAACATAATGTTGTTACCATTCAGAGTATGCAAGATCCCCGGAAGCGCAGGACGGTGCACCGGGAACAACCTAAAGATTCCGTTAAAGTAATTTTCTCGTTTTCTCGTTTATTTCGTTCCTATCGTTTATCTCGTTTCCATAGTTTTATACGTTAAGTGGTTGTTCTCGTTTCTTTTGTTGCGCTGAGTCGTTTCTAGTTGATTATCGTTAATTTTTCTTGTGCTTCATCTTTACCGTTATTATTCGTTTATTATTCTCATTCGTATTGTGCGTTCTCGTATTACCCTTCTTGTGGTCATTACACGGAGTTCGAGGGGTATCCTCTTTTCTATGCAAGAGAACTGGTGTAAATAGTAGACAATGTAAAAAGGGAAACTTAGGAGAAGGGTAACAGTTTTTTTTGTTGTTTGTTGTTGTATTTTAGTTTTGTACTGGAGGAGATATGTAAGGACCTGTCACAGTATGGTGAAAGTTTTAAGTTAAGAACAGAAGTGTTTTTTTTTTTTTGTATTTATTTGTAACATTGATTGGTTTTTTTTTTTTGTAGCATTGATTTTTGTATATGATTGGTTGTTTGGCCTGTGTAGGAGTTTACGAGGATTGTCCGTAAACTGGTGGGGGCGGAGTTAAGGTGTATAGGGGGATAATATACATCTTAATTCCTAGCTTAATCCCAAACAAACCACAGAATGTATATAAAGAGGATTGCTGAACAATAAAGTCAGTCTTTTTCCAGTACTCGTGAGTGTTATTTAGCTCCCTAATTTCCTTTTTTTTTTATGTTTTTTTCTGGGCGAACTTAACTTATATATATATATATATATATATATATATATATATATATATATATATATATATATATATATATATATATATATATATATATATATATATATATATATATATATATATTTAGCAAGGCAGAAAAAAATAAATAAAAATGGTTAGATTTATCACTTCTTAAACAGTTCATCATCAATTAGATTTTTTTAATATATTAATAAATTAAACTAGTATTTAGATACACAAAATCTCTGTATAATTCAATATTTTGCCAATTTGGCTCTTACTATAATTTGGTGTTTTATAGAAGAAAGTAAAAAAGAAAAAAAAAGATCTACAATTATGTAGGTATATTGTTGGTTTTGTTATTATAATTTAATCAGATTGAATGTCTTTATAATATTTTAACCAAATATTATTTAACTAAAAAAACTAATTAAGAATTACTTCTTGTAATTAAATGCAATAAACTAATATTATTAAAAAAATTAATTGAATTTACTTTTCCAAGAATAAGTGGTAGAAATTCATTGTATGTAATGTATTGTATTTCTGCAATAACTATTTTTCTAGCTTCTTGAAACAATATTTCATCAGGCCAGTGAGGATTTAATTTTGCCAATTCCGTAGCTAGTCTATTATGCTCTCTTGCCCAGATGTTTTGCAAAGCAGCTAGACCAACATGCTCATTCATTCTTGTATCAGCAGTTCTAAAACACCTTAAAAAAATACAATTTTAAATAAATACCTTTGATTGTGAATAGTAACTGATTCATTTTAAGAATAACTCCAATGAATTGAGTCTGTTTCTTTTTTCTTTAATTAAGGATAAATTAATTAAGTTTTGATACTTTTCTTCGGATGATTCCTCCTTTGTTTTACTTAACAAAGGATTCTAGCAACATATTTTTGGGATTAATACCATTATCAAGCACACTTCTAAATTTTAACCTCATAAACATAAGTCAATTTTCTTAGACATTATGCATCAAATCTCTATATCTTTCAGTGAAACTTACTTATATACAGTATGTGCCTAACTTCCTTACAGTATAACTATTTTTACCGATGGTGAAGTACTTACTTAAATCTATTATTGGGCCTACAATCAGTTTTATTATCAGAAGGAAGAAGACCATTATTGAGCTTCAGTAAACCACTGTTGAATTGCCTCAGATTATCACTGTCTTCTTGAGATGTTCCATATAAATTTGAAGCATCTAAGAAAGATGTAGCTTCATTTAATTGTTCTCTGGGTCCTAAAAAAAAATGAAAGTATTAAATATTCTGAAAGAGCCATGATTATACAATATGCATTCCATACATATTTTCTTGCACAATTGTTTCAGGTCAATCTTATTAGAATCTTGATGAATTTAGATATAATATACAGTATAAACCATATTTAAAAAACAAAATTGTTTAAAAGAAATGATCTCAGAAAAGTATATATTTACCTAGTAAAATCAGATAAATTCAATTATTGTTGAAGAATAAATACCTAGTGAACAGGCTTTTCTTGGAGCAGTTGCAGATCTCACATATTCTTGACATCTAGCAGAACCATGTATAGGATCTGCATCAGGAAGACGAATTGGAAAACATTCAGGATGAAAATCAGAAAATTCAACTCCACAGCATTTTAATCTTTCTCCATTGTATCCTGAAAATGATTTATTTTTGTATCAAGTAGGTACTTCGTTAAGTTTTACTTTTTATAATTATGTGAATATTATTTAAATTATTGGTTAAGCTTTACTCAACATGTATAAGCCACATAATAAAACAGTTAAATCATAATGTTCTATCCATGTACAAGAAACTTTGATAGTAACATGTTCTTTTATGGTCATTATTTTTTGTTTAAATAACAGAATATGACTATATTCTTTAGATAACAGCAAATATATTTTATTTTTATATGATCTTAAATAAATAAAATTGTAAAAATAGAAGCTATTTTTCAGGTACAGCCAATCCTTTCCTGATTTCTAAAATAATTATTAAATCTGATATCTTTCATATCAATTACCTTGTTCTCTAGTCTGGGGGGTAATTTCTCATTCCATATATACATTTGGAAAATGTATAGGATTAGTTCTGAGATGAATAATGAAAAACCTAAATTTTTCTGAATAGCTTTTAACTATCATTTATTCTCAGTTTTTATACAAACATTTTTCTCATTATTTTCAATACCTCTCAGTTTATATTTGTAATTTTGAGACTGAATTTGACAATTTAACTTCAACACAAAAACAATGTCATGCTCTATAATTTTGGACCAACTGAAGAACTATGAGCTAAAATGTGTAATCAAATTGTAAACAAACATATAAGAAAAATCATGCAGTTCAAAAGAAAAAAGAAAAGAAATGAAAAACTATTCCACCCTGTTTCAAGAAGGCACAAAAATCATGAAATCATTAACATTTGGATACTGATCCTGAACTAAATCTTAGAATGCATCACAATCAGAATTTTGTGTTAATATCAATTACAAATTTAATATTTAATTATTTATAAATGGAAGATTTGAAAAAATATATACACCAGTTATAATAATTTCAATGATAAATAGCACCCAAGAATATGATTATTATAAAAATTAATTAGAAAAATAATTGTTGCAAGTAAGGTTATACAGGGTGTCCCGCATTTAAATGGCAAAACTTCAGAAACTTATAGGGGACCGAAAAACTAAGACAAAAAGTCCTTTAGAGATTTGCTTGTTTTTGCTCTGTTTTAGAGAAAATCGCAAAAAAAGAAACAAAACAAGTTTTCATTTTTATATTTATTTATTTACATTTATATTTATGTTATGTCCTTTTTAATGTAAATATTGCTCAAAATGTTGTCCTCTTGCACCAATGCAAGCATTACATCTAGCACTCACTTGATAAATTGCAGCTAAACATTGTTCTGATGATATTTGGTGCTCTGCATCTATGATTCGGTCTCTTAATTGCTCTCTTAAGTTGATTGACACCGAATAAACTTTCTGCTTCAAGGTTCCCCATACTAAGAAATCCATTGGTATCATATCAGGTGATCTGGGTGGCCAAGGTACTACTCCTCCACGCCCAATCCATCGTTGTGGATAATTTATATCCAGCCAAGTTCCTGCAACTCTGCTACAATGAGCTGGACATCCATCGAGTTGGAACCACATTTCAATCCGCTGCTGCAAGGGAATGTCATCTAAATAATTAGAAAAGTCGTTCTCCAAAAAATGTGTAAATGTGATACCATTCAATCTTCCAGGTAAAAAATATGGTCCCACCAATAATCCGTTCCGAATTCAATGCTGAAACCTATTCTCTCTAAAAGCTCTGGGATTTTCAAGAGCCCATACATGATAATTTCTTTGTTTAACAATTCCCCCTCTTGTAAAGGTAGCTTCATCGGTCCATATAATTTTTAATGGAAATAAATTATCATCGCGAATTTTTTCAAGAAACCAGTTACTAAAATTCAATCTCTTGACATAATCTTGAGGTAATAAATTCTGAGCTTTTTGAAGATGGTATGGGTAGCGATTATCACCTTTCAAAGTTCGCCATATTGCTTGCCGCGATATTGCTAATGCAGCAAATGCTCTTCGAATGCAAGTCTCAGGATTGTTATCGAAGTGGCGTTGGACACAATTTCTTCTCCCATAATCTGCTATTATTGCTGCCTGGAATTGGTCGCCTTCATTACGTATTAAGAATGACCCAGTCTCTCGTAGTCTATTAAAAGTTAACGAAAAGACTCGTCGATTAGGCACTCTTCTATTTGGAAATCGGCGCGCATACTTCCGCACCGCTTCTAAAGTATTACCGTTACAGAAACCATACACAAAAATCATATCAGCGTATTTAACATTAGAATATGTATGCGGTATTGTGGCTAATGCTATTCACACAAAAATATCTGAGTAACTGACTGAAAACTGATTTAGGAATTATAATCCTGGAAGGAAGCCAAAATGTAAACAAATAAAAGAATGTAAAGGATAACATTAAGTGTTTACATATCTCACTGCCTAGCCTGACGAACTTTGAAAGGTGATAATCGCTACCTGTAACATTTTTGTTTTGTTTCTTTTTTTGCGATTTTCTCTAAAACCAAGCAAAAACGAGCAAATCTCTAAAGGACTTTTTGTCTTAGTTTTTCACTCCCCTATAAGTTCCTGAAATTTTGCCATTTGAATTCGGGACACCCTGTATATATACATATTTGTTGATGCAATTTTATTCATGATAAAAATTCTTATTACTATTATTATCAGTGGATGAACTGGGGTATGCATGTTTAAGATTAATATTGATTTTTACCTGTCATTTTAGGAGTAAGAGACACATCATATGCGACCATCTGTGCCCAAAAGGCAGCAGTAGCTACCAGATGGGAATGTATCCTGTCAAGTTGGTTGTGAACAGCAAGTGAAACTTCTCTTGCACTTGGTAGACCATCTGGACTGTTATATTAAAAACAAATTCTATGTAAAAAATATTAAACTGTATAAGCAATCATTAAGTCTAATGTTAGAATAGATATTATTTTCTAATCTTAAATATTAATAAACATTTAGGAAGTTACAAAAGATAAACTTCCTAAGATAACAAAGGAAAAACACTACTTTTTTACCTTGTCTTACTTAACCTACCCCAGAAAAATAAAAAAATATCTTTCTGCAACTAATAATGACATGTATTGCTCTTCTCAAGCTAGTGATAACTTACTGTCCTAAAGATCAAATAAAGAAAAAACATAGAAATTGTATCTGATATCATTCCATAACTGTTTTTATAGCCTTTTTCAACTCCAATTCAATAATGTTCTGCAAAAACCAAGAAAATTCTGCTAGTTTCAAAGCTTGGTTCCATAGCTAGGGGTTTATTAAATATTATATTAATATTTTCTGTTGTCCCAATTGATATAGAAGCCCCCCTCTATTGACTTATTTCATTTATAGAATTCTACAATATTAATGAGCAAACCAATTCTGTTATATGTAATGACATTGAGGCAAAGAACAATTATCACTATTAATGAATCAATGAGCCATTCTTATATATGCTCTTTTCCTCACCAACTTCTGCATTGCTTTGTTTTAATTTTTATTTCTTTGTCTAAACCAATTCTCTCCCAGGTATTAAGATTATTCCTAATTGGCTGCTGCCACTGTTTGGACTAGTCCCTATACTTGGAGACCCCACTTGACCTTAGGCCTTCAATCATCATAATATAGACATCATTGGGTGCTGCCCCTCTTTCAACTTTACCTCTATGATAATTATTAATATCATTTCATAATAATGTACATTGTGCATTTGCATAGAAAGATCTTGTAACTCAAATTTTCTGCCATTTGATACTTATACAAGCATTCCATTACTCCCTTACTCCCTTACATATCCATTTACCCAGAGTCTCCGACATGTACTTATTTAAATTCAAATTATATGAGAAAAAATCGTTTAAGTTCGTATAATATTCATGTAATTTAAAGAAGAAAAATATTCAAGTCAAAATTACACTCACTAGATTGCAGTTCCCCTGGGGAGTGAAATGGTGTCCTCATAATCAGGTAGAAGGTACCTGATGTACGGTGTACCAGCTGATCCCCAGGAGGGACTCTGGACATTGTTACAGTGGCCTGAGAGAGAGCGATACTTCCTCGCCTCACACCAGGGGCTCTCATGGCTGGGGCAAATTCTAGCTAATGTTGTCCCGCTGGTGCTCAGGCCTCGGAGATCAGCACCACTCAAGCCAAGCCTGTAAATTCATTAGATGACATAAGAATCTGTCTGATAGAACCAAGAAAAAAAAAGCATTATCAGATCCTATTCTACCAATTCAGGTAATGACCAGAGTAATGTGAAGTCATATTATTAGGTTTTAATTAAAATTAAATATTTTATTTTTAATTTAGACCTTCACTGCCTTTAGTTAAAAGTAGGCTAAATTGTTTTGCTTAAAACTTTATTAATGAAATACCTCTAAATTCATGGAAATTTAAAGATTTTCAAATAAAAATATAAACTAAAATTAGCCATTTTGAGTGTATGGGATAACAATAGATACTAATAGCATCTATGTATATAGTGAATTCACGACACATATTTCATGAAAAGCAACATATTCAGGGATAAAAAATAATATTTAAAAATATTCAATGTTGCATTACAACTTAATCACAACTATATAAACTTACGCATGTGCCATATATTTTGTAGCTTCCTCGGCCATTAATGCTACATGTGTAATATTTTTACTTTCAGGTTTACCTGGATGAGCCATGAACCATGCCGGACTTCCTACTTTCTGCCTTATCCCTGAAATATTATAAATACAATTATGTTAATTTATGGAACGGTTATTATCAATATAGTTATACAACAATGTTTCATAAATACCATTCATGTATAGCTGTGGTTCAAGGAGACGAAATCTTTGAGCCATTGTTTCATGTGCTTGGCTGATAAATGCTGAGAGGTCCTCAGTAGCTATCTGAGCCCCTGCACATGTCGCCATTAACCATCTAAAATAAATAAATAAACATTTCACTATTTTTTTCAACTATCAATAAAAATTAATGTATTATTGTTTCCTTTTCTTTCTTGGATACATTTTTTTTTCTATTTGTTCTTCCATACCTATCGAGGGTAGTTAAAATATTTTCCCTGCCTTTTCTTAATTTATGCGTTTTGGAATTGCTTCAGTACAGAAAAGATTAAGCTCATTTTCATAACTTTTTTTTTCCAAGAAAAAAATAACTGCACTGAATTCGACAAAAATTCGTAAAATAAAACAGGAATATTTAAATAGTAAAAATATTAAAGTAATAATTATTAAAATTTTTATTTAGTTAATAATATGATACTGGACTTATTGAACTTTCTTCTGGAGGGTTTAATGATGATCTTGAAAGCTTAAAAAAATAAAAAATATAAATCTGCAAAATGAAATTTAATTAACCCGAGTGATATTTGTAACTTACAAGTAGCAGTCTATTTTTGAACATGATTACATTTTCTGGTGGGTCTGGACTTCAGGACGATGCCGTCCATGCCAAACCCGCATTACGTATCTTATGGGCGGGTTTGTAGTTTCACAATAATGTTATTTTATAAAATAAAATGTAGTCATAAAATGTAGACAAGTTAGATTTCATAGAATAGACAAATTATAAATATTATACGGTTTAATTAATATATATTAAGGGTATACCCTTTGTTTATATAAATATGTGCCTTTGCCCAATTTTGGATCATTCTTATATAGATATTTTTCTATTAATATTATGGAAATATTTTATTTCACAAAATAATTTTTTTTTGATATTAATACTAACTAATATTAGATTATTTATTAATATAGTGCTACGTCCCAGGTAGTAGCTGGCCCCTTTGGCCTAATCTAGCTTCGATCGCCAGTCTTCACGGCCATGTGCTGCCTCTTTCCATTTTTGACACCTAGTAGGGTTATTGATATAGTTGCAACACTATTTTGCCATCGCAATCTGTTCTGACTGGGGTCGTAACAGATTTGCACGGCCTGAGCCTCAGTGGGTATTTCCTCCAAACATTAATGGTAGTGAGTGACCTACTCATCGTAAACGGGAAAGCTTGATGGCATAGAAACACACAAAATTTTGATTTCTGCGTTGGATCTTCTCCAGATCCATGGGCGAGAAAAAGTCTGACAGGAATTTTGTATTATTTATTATATTAACTAGTTTACCTACAGTGCAATGGATATTAAATAATCTAAAAAAAAACAACAGTAAGGAAATCGTGAATTTACACTTCTCGCTGAAGTGTTTCAATTATGGGGGACTGAAAAAATTCAATCCGGATTTTTTCTCCTTCTTTTCGCATTATATATTTATACAGTAAAATCCCGATAAATCTTATCTTCAAGGGGACTGAGAATAAGTACAATATATTGACATGTTCACTATAACGAGATTATGATATATCGAGTGTAAAATTTAAAAATACGATCTACTGAAAGCTTTAGTATATTTTAATTTCTTTATAAAATACATATACACTGTGTTAATAATATTAATACCAGTAGGATGAATTTTGAACATTTTGTTTTTCACCAATTTTTACTGCTGATATAATTTATTTTTTTACTTTAACAGATAGATGTTTTCTTTTAGGGCCATGATAAAGACTGAATCGAACATTTCTCAAAGTAGTATTAAAAAAAAACAACTAAATCCTGGAAAATCCATTTCTAATTCAATAACTCTAATTTAATGGTAATATACAAATTATAAGATGGTTATTCTATGAGGGGAAAATTATGTTATTTCTTACGTTTTACCGGGATATAGGAAATATCTGGATTCCATATTTATATATATACCTGTAATGGTGTTTATATAAAAAAAAGACCGTTTCTTAAACAAATATTTGTATTATTATTTCTTTGATATAAAATACAATTAATACTCAAAGTATAGTCCATTGTTATATACCGTCATAACCCATCTGCTAGCCAATTGCTCGATGCCACGCTCATACCATTCCTTGGGATGGCTGTCAAAGAACTCTTAGACAGCATTTCCAACTTCCGCAAAATTATCAAATTTTTTCCCTTGAAGAAAATGGGCCATGGATCGAAACAAGTAGTAATCCGAAGGTGCGACGTCTGGACTACTATATGGTGGATGAGGCAGGAGTTCAAACCCATGAAGTTCTGTAAACTTTTCTTTGGTTCGACGGGAAGTGTGTGGACGAGCAGGTCTTTTTCACCTTCCCCATGGAGAGAAGATGGCGACTAACATTATCTTTCGACACACCGCACTCCCTGGCAAGTTCGCGAGAACTTGTGGACGGATTTGACTCAACAGCTTCCTTCAGAACCTCATCAGTATCCATTACTGGCCGCCCGGAGCCCTTCTTCCTTTCCAACGTCGTATCTCCACTTCTAATTTTTTCAACCCAGCGCCGCGCAGTGCGCTCTTCAAAGACACCTTCCCCTTCATATTTAATAATTTCACGAGTTGCTTCAGCAGCTGTGAAAATTTTTTTCCAGTAATGTCTTAAAATTACGAGAATTTCGTAGGACACTGTTATGTTTCTTCTTTGAAATAAATAACTGAACTGAGGCTTTTTTTGAAGAAGTCCAGTGGTAGTAAACAAGCTTAGAGAATGCTCTAAAGGGATTATTAAGTATTGGTGAATAATAAATAGCATTAAGATATTTACAGACTTTTGAACTCTGGAATTTGATAAAACGGTCATTTTTTTTTATACGCCCTATTATATTCTGGTGTTCGGAAAATTAATGTGGAAGAAGACTTAGGCTGAATTAATTTGGTTTTCAAAATTTGGGGTGATATGAGTTTCGAATGTTGGCCTAGTTTATAATGGCTTTTGAGATAGAATTAGTAAAGGATGTAAAGTCATTATTTCCAATGTGGGTTCAAGTTATAAGAAAATATGATTTAAATTTTGGGTAGTAAGCTTAATATACATAAATGTCCTAATGCAAAGAAATAAAGAATAAGTTTAAAACACTTAGTACATTCCCAAATTATCGTTTCCCATAGATGACTTATTCGTTCCGTTACTCTGTACCTCCGGAAGGGACAGCACACATTGATGCATTATCAGCGGGCGGCGATAGAGGGATAAGGAACATCCAAGACTGCACTGGGGCCTTGGCCTCCTTGCCTCCCCAACAGTGGCTGCTGCCTCAGATCTGTAGCGAAGGTGAAGGGTAGTTTGCACGATCGCATCTCACCTTTAATCGCACCCTCAAGGGCGGTTCATATAATTATTGTTATTTTAAAATTTACTTTCAAATACCTGACACAGGTTAAGAAGAAAAAAAAAAAAAAACGCAAGGCACATCTTATTTAACAGAATCCAGAATTTACAGAATATTTAATGTTTGTAGTAAATTATACGTTTTCAGCAGTTGATCCAACAAGTCATAGATTACCCAAAGAAATCAAAATAATTTAATTACAAATAAAAAGATAGGATACAACTATTTCATTGGAAAAACTACTTAATAAAAATACTGTAAGAATATGATGACTTGTGAACAAACTTTTAACGAAATCAAAAGCTGAATAAGAGAGTGATAAGAATTTGAATTAAGTTTCCTGATAACAATTTTTTATTGGCAGAAAACCAATATATTACACCGAGCGACGCACAGTGGGGCAAAACAGCCAAAAAGCGGAAAAAACGTTTTTCTCGAGAACGGTTAGTCCTATCGAGCTGCGATAGAATGAGACTATTCATTCGATTCAGAAAGGAAAAATGCATTCGAATTACAACTAAAAACATTATATCATTATTTTCTTTAATAAAACTGAGAGCTACTTTAAATTATTTTATAAAATTTTATTTAACATAATTTTCATTTAATTTAATGTAAGTGTATTCTAATTTAACTTCATTATAACAAAAAAATTGGTTCCCTTTTTCAATAACAACATTTTTATGTCGATTAGTTCAGAGTAATTCATTATTTACCTACATAATGAATGATAGGACGGCTCACATATCAATTGGAGTTCTTCTTCACTGATGGGAAGTAGTTTTCTTTTAAGTTGAGGCCGCGTGTACGTAATTTAGGGATCTAATGGTTCTATTAGCTTATGAAACACATCATAATATCAACCTTTCATTTATCCATCCATAAAACCTAGTTTTAAACTTATGTGTATTAAAATTAACCGATTTTAACTTTTTTTTATAATGAGGGAAAAACCGCTTATTAATTGCACAAAATTTTTAATTGATCAAATCATCCGATTCCAAAGGATACTTGTCGCGAACAAACGTTTCTAATGAACAGTCACTAAAAAATACTTCACAGAGATAGGAATATTTTATTTTGATTCATAATGTGAATGTATATGTTAACACTTTTTGAGAAGAAATCAGACCTAAAACCGCACTGGAGTGTCAATAATCTGAACGTCAATTTCTTTTTTTTTTTGTAATGTAATTTTAATTAAATTGATCATATAATCACTTATTTGTATCGCCAAAATTATTAATTTAAAAAAATAAAAAGCAAAATGATCTTTTCCATGAGTGTCTATAAGGGGAATAAGAAATAACGATTTCTCAGAAAATGCAAAAAATGAACTTGGAAATCTATCCCTAGATATTTGTTTGATCATTTGAGAATTAGATCACTTCATTTGTATCTCTGAATCCCTTCCTTAGGTTTAGTATATAGTGTTTATAAATAAACAAACATAGGGACCACGAACAGGCTAACCTCAACTTTGTAAACAATCGTTCTTTTGCACAGTTGTCAACAAAATTTATAGAAATATCAAGTAGTGGTATAAGCTTTATGATGATGGTAATTTTTAACCGGACCTCAGCGGAGTTTTTTTTGTATGACTACACATGTTAAAAAACTCTGGTTACTTTGCCCCTCTCGCCCTAGTATATTTTTTGATAATATATTTCATACATAGGACCAATCTAATATTTTTTCGTTGTTCTTTAGTTTTTGAACTACAAATATGTCAAGTTTCAGAGGTTTATCTGTAAAAATACATCCACAGTGACCCAAATGGTAGCTCAATAGAAATAGGCCATTTTGGGTTGGAGTAACCTTGTCCAACTTTAGAAGGCCCCAGAGTCGCAAATAAAATTGAAATTGAAAAAAAAAAAAAAACTGGAATATCAGCAACAACTAATAATGAATACAATAGCCCATCTAACATGAGAAAAATAATAAAGTCATTTTTAGGGTTTTTTCCGTGTTTGCCCCACTGTGCGACGTATCTTGGCTATTTGGCCACAATAGTGTTAATAGTTTTATAATAAAGGTAGTTAGTATTAAATTAACTATACACGTTTATATTATTATATAAAAGGAAAAGCTATTTTCCATTTTTGATCATTAACTACAGAACCAATCTGTAACAAAGTTTAACCACATCATCTTTATAGTTCCAGGAAGGTTTAGAAATAATAAAATCAACTGATTTTCAATTAGTTTGTCATTAAAAAAACGAAATGTGGATAACAATGAAGGTGGCGAGTGCCATTCTACATGTGAGATTACAAAAGTTCGGTGTTATATAGAAAATTATTTATATATGTGGTGCGACATATGAGTCCTAATAAAGTTTGTAAATCGACCGATATGTAGCTAGCACCATTTCGCAATAGAGTTTACATTGGTAAAACTACTGAACCCATCTGTACTGTAAATTTTAACCACATTATTTTCACAGTTCTAGGAATGTTTAGCAATTATAAAATTTACAATAATAAAAATATAATTATACAATGTTGAGTGGCAAAAAAGAGGTTTGCCACAATGTCATATACTGTTTTGGTTAGAAATTAAAAACCATCCAGATAAAATCATGTCCATCAGTCGCTCATTTGCTTTTCGATATTGTGTATAAAAATATGGTTCATAGCCCTTTTGTCCCAACCACTGATAATGTAGTCCATTATCTGCAAGAGTTTCTTAATAGTCTTTGTCCATCTGGATTACCAAATCATATATTAAAATTAAAAATTGGATGTTTAATTATGCTTTTACGAAATCTTCAAGCACCTAACCAATGCAAGTTTAACCAGGTTAAAAATTATTGCTATAAGTAAAAATATCAAAGAAGAAATAATACTCATTTGTATACTTGAATACAAGATTTTTGTATCGCCGAAGCAGCGACGGGGGATGCTAGTAAGAAATATAGATTAAAAAAGTTTCAACCAGTATTTTTTTTTCAGAAATTTGATATTTAATCAATGACGAAACATAGTGACTTATTTCATTTTTGAACAAAAGTATTACATTTCAAGGTAATAAAAAAATATTAATGTATATTAATATAAATTATGGTTGTAATGTTTTAATTTCATGATGCAGATTTTTGTTATTTATTATGAAAGTTCCAGGGCTTGAAAATGTGGCAAATAGCCAAGAAACATCGCCCAGTGTTGGATATTCGCCAATAAAATTTATTATCAGAGGATAGGTTTGCTACTCGAATTAGATATCTCCTAACCATATAATATACAATAAGAAAGCGATTATTGTAGATGTATTTGTCATCACACTGGTAAACAATACGTCTCACACCACTCTACCATTTGAAATTGCTAATTGACTAATTTTTTAAAAGGTGATTTCAGTTCAGCAATTGTTTATATAATTGTTTATATTATTCAGATTTATAAATAATTTACAATCTATAGTTTTTCTTTCATTTGAAGTAAGAACAAATTGGCAAGGAGAGGAAACATAAAACTGTAAACATGCATACAATATACGAAAAAGTATTTACGTGGAGAAATTAAAATTTGCTCCCTGTTTGTACTTATTAACATTTTTAAACCAGTTTTGAAGATTGTTGGTTACTTATTCCTGCAATAATAATGGATGAATGGAACCATTTTAGTTAAAATTGGTTCACAAAGTATTGTTACAAATATGGGTAGTATTGTTTCACTAATTTAGGTAATGGAATAGAAATAGTAATTAGCACTTGTAAAGTGTATACTGTAAAGTTGTTTGAATATTTTAGGTTTATTTTTATGAAAACTTCCAGCCTGCTAAGGTAGGAAATATTACAATTGAATTTTTAAAAATTGAATTAAAGTTTTGCCAGTTATTTCGTTTTTTCTGTATTAAATAACTGTAACTGTTAATAATGAGTTATAATCCCTTTTATCCCCTCTTTACATAATATTTTAGGTTAAAAATAAATAATGGATTAAAATTAAATAATCATATATATAAAAGGAAACAAACAACATTAATTTAAATGTTTATCGTAGAGTAAAATTTCAGGAATAAATTATGGAATGGATAGACAAGTATAGAAAATATTGCATACCATTCATTGTTTGATTAATTAAAGTATTACATAAATACTCCTTCTGTGACCAAATTAATTGATTAAATTGGTGAGAAAGGGGTCGTGAGAAGTGAGTTCCAGGATACTGCAACACATTGTACTGTCCCTGAGTGTTCAAGTTTTACCCTTTAAGGTCAAAAAGAATTTTATAAACACGATTTAAATGTTTTTAAAAGCTTTTAAAAAATAGAAAGCATGTATAACTTATAAACGTTAGGTATAGGATATACCTGGAGAAAAAATAAGTAAAAAAATTAAAGGCCCCCTCGTCTGTTAGCTAAAGAAAGCCCTCTTGACCGTTGATACTCATATGTTTACTGTTTTTTTTTTTTTGGCTTACCTGTGATTTATTGGTTTGTCGGAGATAAATTTTCAATAGCTTAATCCTACTGAACCCCTATGCCCTTATGTTTTTTATTTTTTTCCGCTTACTTGTATGGCTTTTAATTATTTAAATTAACGTAGAATGAACGATTATTAAAAAAAAAAAAAAAAAAAAAAAATGTTGAGAAAAAATAGGTGTTTCAAACGTGACCTTTTTCATTCAAACCAATATAGCTCTTAAACGGTAGGTCCTAGCGACAAATGTTGTTTAACAAATAATATTTTCCATTTAATTTATGGTACGTAAACTGTCGACAACTTTTCGATCTGAGCAACACGCATAGAGCTAGAGCATGTCCAACTACGCGTAACGCCCTTGCTTTTCCCCAAAATGAACCACTTTTGATCGACTATAGCCACGTTACATAACGTAACATGTTCCATGTTAATATAAATAGTAATCCGAAAGTATCCATATGATTTCCGCTTAATCTTTGTTTTGAATTATGGATGCTAAAAGAGAGAACTCTGAGATAATCCTTCTTTGCCATACTGTCAAGCCCAGCGACAACCTATGTTTTCTCAAAATCTTGTGTTTTCTAAATTCCAAAAGTTTATGGGAGCTTTCGCGCACAGCTTTGGCAATAACAGATATCTTGTTTTTCCATTGCAACGTTCCGGTCATTACCTGCATTATTTATGAGGCACTCGATAGAAATACCGGACTCTATTTTCTGCCGAATGACGATCTTCCAGTACTGCTATATAAACGAAATCATCAACATTTTGCAAATTTCATATTTGGAAACATAGGTTCGTCCAGATTACTAGTTTATTGGGGACCAAGGCGTAGAAGTGATGAAGATGGATATGCGTCTGATGAGCAGTCAGAGGGCCATAAAAAAGACTACCGATCTAGGACGTCAGGCTACTTGGATATATTAAATTCTAATAAGTGTCTCTCAGAACTATTAGAATACACAAAGGCTATTTTGCAATTGGTTATACATCTCTCTAAAAAGTTACATCTTGATATTAATAAGTCAGATTTTTTGGTGGCTCCTGGACCAAGTTGGATAATACATGTAATAAAAAAATACCAGATCTATTCTCTGTTTCCAAGGTTTGGAGTGATATCAGTAGTAGCCTAAACAGTTGATAAAAATATCACATATCTTTGACACTGTCTAACTTTGAAACCAATATTTTTTTAGTAAAGCAAGTACATAAAGTTTCATGTAAATTGTACTCTCTTGTTTTTTCAGAGTACAATTTACATGAAACTTTATCAGGGCAAAATGGCTATGCACTTGCTTTACTAAAAAAATATTGGTCTCAAAGTTAGACAGTGCCAATTCGTAAAAATCATTCAAAATACATTCAAAGTAGTATTTTTATGTTCTTAAGAATGTCCATCTGAGGAAGATTAGATCAATTGTGATTTAAGTCACTGATGATTTATTTTCATGAACTACTACTTTTTTGGTGAAATATTTAATTAAAGTTAGTACTTACAAGGCTTTGCTTTGAAATTTCAATCATTTACCTCTTTCCATTTCTTGATACTTATTAAATGAGGCTGAGATTATTATTTATATCAATTGAAAGGACTTTTTTTAATTTTTATTATGGTTGTTAACTTGATCTCAAAATGAACCTAAAATATCGATACAATAAGTAGTATTAAAAAAATATCCGTTACAATCACTTATATATTTTAGAAACGTTAACCTCGTTTGTGGTTTCATTATTGTATGTTCGTTAGCATAGTAGGAACGTCTTAGATTATAATAAATAAATAAATTCCTATACTTCAAGTGAATTAGCATATATGTTTATACATGTTTAGAGATTGCTTTTGAGTACATGGCAATTAGTTATGAATTGGAATTTTTCCTATAGCAGTTATTACATTCAAGAAGTCAGTTAAAGACAATGACTATATATTGGACGATGATTTGTAGTATTATTTTAGCATTGTAAATTCCTATTGCAGGTACAAGATGCGGCGGACAGTTTGGGGTTAGGGACAGCTACTTATGTTCATATCTATTCATCTCTTCTAGGTCAAGGTGGAGGATTTATCTCGGTAATTGGAATGCAGCCGTTGAAAACTTCCACGTTACTCTGTTAATTAATGAACTTTAATTAATTGTTAGCATTTTTTGATAATGGGTTTCATATTGATATGGGGTGCCAGGGGGTAAACGTTTATGTTCATTTTTTGTTGGATTTGTGTTAATGGTGGCTTTCAATCCACTTCCTACTAAAATTAACATCGCGTATTCGTTTCAGGGGAAGAAACGTTTGGGTCATCCAAATAATTGTGATTGAAGTTTTCATGAATGAAAGCATGTAATGAAAAACTTTATTTTGCTGTTTTCACAAAATACTACAAATGTACATAAACATTATTTCCCCTGGACCCGTCATATTTCTAATATAAGAATAGTTTTATTTTGAAAAAGTGTACAGGGTTAGACTTTAAATTAATTTGTTTAATACGCTCATGTCAAATTAAAGCATTTCAATAACAAGTTTTTACGGGATTCGGCACATTATAATGCTGATAATAAAATGAGATCATAACTGATATAAATCAACAAAATTAATCTAAGCAAATCATAGTATCAATTAATAAATTATTTGAAGAGATATATGTAACCCTCTCTTATGAAGCAATTTATGATTCCAATGATTTAGGTATTCAAAAATTTAATTTTCTGACTATCACTTTGTATTTTTTTAATATATATATATATATATATATATATATATATATATATATGAATAAAAAGAAGGATCATTCGACATTTTAAAGCTTTGGATTCTTTTTGTAGAAAATACATGTTTCGTGAATGGGATTAAATTCTTTTCTTTTATACGTTCTTTTTTTCATTATTAAGATTTAATTCCACAGAATTGAATAATCTCATATTTATCTTTCACCAAGTTTTACCTTATACAAATTTTAGTAATAGAAATACAAAATAAGGATAAAGTTTTAGGACTTGTTTAAAACTCCTTACGTAAGAAGGATCAAAATGCATTAGATAAGTAAGAGTAAGTTATTGAGAGGTGGGAGAAAGCGTTGGATGATATAAGAGACTTCATTTGCACCCAGCTGCTTTGTGTATTTTGAGCTAACGATAATACAACTATCGACTATCGAGCTACAGCTATCAATACTCTAATACTTTTAAATGTAAACGATTGGTGCATGAAGGTCAATGTATATGAAGACATGTCGGTTCCCTATAACGATATTTTTATTTTTAAACAAAGCATTTAAAATTTATAAAATAATATAATTACTTATTCACATACCAGACTTAAAAGACAAGAAAATGCTCGTCGTTCCTCCGACTACTCCGACATTTATATGATACTATTTAATTCTAATAATATGATTGATTGATAAAAAACAATGAATGGTAATATGTGCAAGCAATTTTGTAAAAAATTGAAATCAATAAGTAGTTTTAGTTAAATCACCGTTGAAGATACTTATTACTATCATAAATAAATCATTGTAAACCATATCGTAAGCACTGTATATTATATTCATAAGGTATAGTTGACTGTGAAGTATAGGAGATGTAGATAGTTAGGGAAGGCAGTCATAGATACTCAGCAGATCAAAATAAAATAATTTTATTTTGATCTGCTGAGTATCTATGACTGCACTGTATATTATATTACTTTTGGCTTTAAGCTTTAATAATGAGTGCGGGATTTGTAAATATATATTTGTAAATATTGATATCAAATAGATGTAACTAGATTTCTAAATATTATACTAATTGTGTAATATCCATTAAACATTTGTTAGTGGTTACTAACATTCTCTGTCCTATGCCCAGAAATGAGGCAACGCTGAAAGTAGGCTTTCACAAAAACAAATCGCTGACTCTTTGAATAAGTAATCGTCACCAACGAAAATAAATAAAGATGGAGTGAGTTGGGCAACGAGTAGGTGGAACTGGAATGGCGGCACACAAAGCCTTTATGTAAGATGGGAACGGTACATCTTTTGTCAAATGTTCAGTTTATTAGAAGGGGGAGGAGGGAAAGGAGTAGATCGTGCACTACCTCTACGGAATCTCCATAATTGAACTTTTCATCTGAAGATTAAGAAATCGTTGCTTAAGGATCGACTTTGTGGTCTCTGTTGTTTATGGTCCTGGGTCGTAAACCAAAATATAAAAGGTTTGTCTTTCTAGCTGGTTAGGAACGTAACCTAGTAATCTTTGAGATTCACCGTTTACCTTCTTTTTTTTTTTTTTTTTTTTTTTTTTTTTTTCACTTTTATTTTTGAATCCACACCTGTCAAAAAAAAGAAAATTGACAATCAGCGGATGTGCTGAAATGATGATATTAACATAATTGGCATGTTAGGCATGAGGAGAGATAGTACCCAGTGGCACACCTTCCTTGTCTTTGGTTTACTTCTATAAAAGTAAGTCTCTCATCCAGTTTCTTTTCAGTCTCCTCCTGGTATTCTCCGGCATGAGAGGTGTGGCCATACTATCGTGAATTTGTTTGGGTGCCCCTTTAATTTTTCATGGAACAGTCGGTAGTGGGTCCGTATGTATTCAATAACTGTTGGTATTTGTGTCGGTGTGTATAGTTGTATTGTTAACGTACCATGGTGCTTGTGTTATTAGTCTTAATGTCTTGGATTGAAAAGTTTGTAATCTTTTTATGTGTGTCTGTTTAGCAGATCCATAAATTTGTGATGCGTAGGTCCATAAAGGTTTTAGTAGATGTGTGTAGGTCATTAATTTTTGTCTTGTATGTAGTTTTGATTTTTTTCCTGAAAAGTGAGTACATCAGTTTCAGTCTCATATTTAATGATGTCCGTTTCTTCTTAATATGTTGGCCCCATGTCATTCTCCTATCGAATGTAAGTCCTAAATATTGTATTTTGTCCGTTTGTGGAATTGGGATATTGTCAATGTAAACGGGAGGGCATGTTTCGTGTCTTAGAGTAAACGTAATGTGTTGGGACTTATGGTGATTTAGTCGTGTCTTCCAAAGTTTACACCAGTCTTGTATATCTTGTAGGTGGTGTTGCAAATTCAATGATGCCTGTATTGGATTTTGGTGTCTAGTAATTATAGCTGTGTCGTCTGCGTATGTGCCTGTAAGAGTCTCGGAACTTTGAGGAATGTCATGTGTGTATAGTATATATAATAGTGGTGCTAGTATCGATCCCTGAGGTACACCTGCCAGAATTGGGTGAATAGATGAAATCCCTGAACCATATCGAACAGAGAAAAATCTGTCAGAGAGGAAAGACTGAAGAATAAGATAATAGGTAGGTGGTAGAGTAGTCTTAAGCTTGAAGAGAAGCCCCTGGTGCCAGACTTTGTCAAACGCTTGAGTGACATCCAGAAACACTCCGGTTGCATATAATTTCTGTTCTAGTGCCGTCGAAATGTAGTCAGTCACTCTGTGTAACTGTTGAGTGGTTGAGTGTAATTTTCTAAATCCAAATTGATGGTCGGGAATTATTTTGTTGTCAGTTAGTATGTCTAACAATCTTGGATACAATAATTTTTCGAATAGTTTGGAACATGTAGTAAGTAAACTTATTGGTCTGAAAGACGAAGGGCTGCTTATGTTTTTTGATCATGGTTATATGAGAATATTTCCACTGTATGGGGAATTTTGTTGTCCTAAGTATTGAATTGTAGATCGTCGTGAGGAACACTAGAGCCTTTCTAGGCATTCGCCGGAGCACCTCAGCGTTAATTAAGTCATGTCCAGGGGATTTTCTTCTTGGTAATTGCCTTATTTGTTCTGCAACTTGTGAAGGTTTGAAGGAAGGCGGTGGTGGAGTGAGTTGTAAAGGTGTATCTAATGTGTTTTGTACTAAAGTGTCGTGTTCCAATATTGTGAAGTCAGTATGTGGTTTAAAAACAGAAGAGAGATAGATAGCGAAAAGTTCAGATTTTTCTTCGTCCGACACAGCCCAAGAACCATCCTCATTGCGAAGTGGAGCTGACACCTCACGATGTTTTAGGAGATTTCTTGTATGCCTCCACAAATTTCCATCGTCAGCCGAAAGTTTGTTCATGTAATTTTTATAATTTGTGTTTTTAAATTTGTTAATTTGCCTTTTGAGCTCATTGTTTAGTTGGTTAAACGTTCTTCTGTCCGATGGAAGTCTGTTAGTCTGCCATATTTTACGGGCCCTTCTCTTTGCTCGGATTAACTCCCTAGTCATCCTAATCATCCTCCCAATGCCCCGATGAAGGCTTACAAAGTTAGGTACAATATCGAATAAATAATATTATGACTAATTACTGAGTGTTCTACTGAACCCACCATCAACCATATTATCCTTAAATTAAGAATAGTTTTTAAAAATAACGATATAATAAATACATCAGTG
The DNA here is from genome assembly GCA_003667255.2 of Euschistus heros. Lineage (NCBI taxonomy): Eukaryota > Metazoa > Arthropoda > Insecta > Hemiptera > Pentatomidae > Euschistus > Euschistus heros. The sequence goes on along the minus strand of RCWM02000065.1, from coordinate 2,072,048 downwards.
ATAAAATTATAATACAAGGGTAATCAGCACTTCAAAAATTAATATATAATCTAAGGTATATTTATATCAAATTATTAAAGTTATGGTACGAATATAATATTACACTAAAGGATATCGGTAACCAAATTGTTTGTTGATGTGATTGATCCAATAAGTTGATAACACTATTGTTCACAATCTTCACGACTAACAGAAATTTATTTTCCAGAATGAATATAATATTCGTATATATTCATGTACTTTATACATTAAATTTACTTACCATAAATAAAAAAAATAATAGAAAATTCTTAATCAGGTTATCTACATGATTTTAGCCATTTTTAAAACAAAATTTCAAGATAAGAAATATGGAAAATAATTTCTTAAATTGATTTTTTATTAATAGAGTAAACTAGATATCTGTTACAATTATAGTTCTTTGGTCAGTCAGGTGTAAATTTGTTATGGTAAATACACGGAGGGTCGTGTTTACTCATATTTTATGAGTTATGAATCGATCCCATGTAACCTTATTAACTAATCTCAACTCAAGCAAGTTACACCAAACGCATTTTATGTCTTGAAATTAGGCTGTAAGGGAATGAATAAACATAAAAAAATAAATTGTCTGATATGTACTTAACTTTATATGAATAAATCCAATTTTTCATGACAGAGTTCTATAAAAACAATTTTTCATAAATAAATAATGAAATATTTAAGTGATGTACTGTTTTTGACTGAAGTAATATACAAGGAAGGAGATGTTTGGGGTGTGCAGTTTTTTATACCTCAATTGTATCTTTAATTTTCGTACAGTTTGTCTTTATTTCTAATCTCTTGTAAATTTGTTTTCTGTTATATCTTTTGTTTTTCTTATAGTCCTGATGAATAGCTTGTATTGAAAGTCGAAACAATGAATTAATTCAATTATTATTGTGATTTTTGTGATTATCCATCGCAGCTATATAAACATCCTTATATAAAATATTTTTTTTTTAAATTTTAAATTTAATGAGGTTTTTTAAATGCCGAAATTATTAATATTAAAATAAAAATAATAAGTTTTAGGAATGCCTAAGGGGATTCTTTGGTTGAGAGTACTCCGAACCTAAAGCTCTTGTGGATAAAATGTAACAAATAAGCCTTACTCTTTCCTTTAGACCTGGGTAGATCGAGGAAGCTTTTTTCAAACCTCGATTGTTATTCTAAAGACGCTTTCCTGAGTTCGCCCACCAAATTTCCCTACTTTTAGAAGAAAAGTAAATTGTAAATGATTAAATCATTTTTTATTCCTTAACTAATTTCGTATTATGATAACTTGTCCCCTGAATGACAACTACTAATTGCTGATGTGAGTAATGGAAATTCTGTAACACTTTGTAAACTGTCCCAAAAATTTTTTTAAGTTATGGATGTTTCTTGTACTGTAGGATATTGTTGACAGAAATTGTTTATTCTGCAATTTCTTTATCCAATAATTACTTTATGAGATGATTTTAGTTTAAAAATGTCTGTGTATACTAGTGAAGGTTGGTAAGTCGGCACGAGTTGCGTTACGCATTGAGGTTGTATAAGCTCAAATGTTGAGTACCACCTAACCTTTAGGCCAATTGATGCACGGAAATGATGATCTACGAAGAACCAAGGCGAACTTTCACAATGATATGGTATTTTGATCGCTCCTAAGTAAAGCGATTCAATCGTATGTCTGGTGTTTTACATTTTGCAGGATTCTATTCAAACAGATAGCTTAATGCATACTTGTTTCACATGTAATGCATTTATATAGAGTCATAATTGTTTTTTTCACAATAATATAAAATTTTAGTTAAGTAAATATTACAATATCATATCTAATGATATATTGATTAGAACATACAGTATTAATTATACATAATAGTCCATTTTCGTTATATTTACAAATAGGTTATAACCTTTCCAGAAAAAGACGTATGATGATTTTTTTTCTAACCCTTGCAATTATTCGAGGATAACAGAAAATCGAGAATTTGTTTAACTCTTCAAGGCATAAACGGTTTACGATGATTTGAAGACCAGAATAGAAGAAGTAAAAACTTTAAAAAATAGCTATGGGCTATAATAAACTGAAAAAGAAAAAAACAGCGAAAGACATCCTGACCGTCCGCACACAGATTTCAGCTACTTTATTATTAACCTTCAAATGCCTAGACCTCGATAAAACGTTAAAGCAAGATTTTGTTGCTGACGTTAAATTTTGGATTGTCACTATGTATTTGTTTTTTGGGCCTAACGTCTTTATGAGCTCAAATTTGGGAAGGAAAGATGGGTTATCATAAGAGTTATCAACCTATTATTTCAGATTGGGAACGTCAAGATTCCTTATGTTGCTCTGTCAAATTAATACATTTTGATGAAAATGGATTTTCGTACATTAAAAAAAGATGAAAAGAACAATGAAAACCTCGACCAATATTCAGCGATAGAAATCATCAGCTCTCTTCCCAATAGACTGGACATCAGTGCACCTACGATAGTTGCTAACGAATGAGACGTTTATAATTACCGATAGCTCAGTGTTGTCAAATTACATGGTGAGTGTATGACGTAACGCTAAGGTGAAAATGTCACCTGAATATTCATTGCTATTGCCCCCGTCTGGGAGTGTGGTAAAGGCAATGTTCGCGTGGCTGAATCCAGGAATGAATAATTTTGGTTAATCTAGGACAGGTAGGATGAGTTATTCTACAGGTTACCAACTTATTCCAGCCAGAATGAGGTGATATATTAACTATTTCCATAAATTGCAACCAGCCTCAGTGGGATTCAAACTGACGTGACCCTCGCCCAAACTCGGCCATCAATAAGTTCAATAAACTATTTGAAAAACTATAAAAAGATTGGGTTTTAAGATTCAAAATTTTAAATGAGTTTTAAACCCAACATTGAGATGACATCCCAGTTCCACTCATTTTTTAATTCCTTAGATCAACGCTTTCTCCTTTGTGCTGACTTCAATGCTAAGCACCAGCAATGGGGTTCAAGAACCACCAACTCCCTTGGGCGAGCATTGCAGTCTGCACTTAATTCCCGAAGAGCCTTTATTTCTCCCGGCACTCCTACCTATTGGCCCACAGATCCTAACCGAAATCCTGACCTTCTTGACTTCTTCATTCATTCAGGCTTAGGACCTCTTCATTACTCCATAGAACGCCTGGATGAACTATCCTTCGATCACAGTCCTCTAATTCTAACCCTTTCCGTCACTCCAATTCCAAAACCTCCTCCTCCCTCATTTATAAGAGGGCCAGTAGACTGAAACCTTTTCCGACAAATAATAACCGACACTATAGACCTCATAGTATCCTTAAAAACCTCCCAAGACCTTGAAAATGCTACTAATTCCTTCACAACCATGATCCAGGAAGCAGCCTGGGCTGCATCCTCACCTCGTTCCCTTCTAAAAGTTCGAAAAAAAATCCTTTACCCCAAGATCTACTGGACCTTTTCCAATCTAAACGCCATGCCAGAGCTATTTGGCAAAGAACCAGGCATCCAGATGATCGGAAATCCTATAATTTCCTTACCAAACTTCTTTAAAAAAATATGGCTGCCTTTAGATCCAGATCCTATAATTCCTATCTTTCTTCACTATCTTCTTCAGATAACTCCCTTTGGACCACCACTAGAAAAATTCTAAAATATCAACCCACCACCCATCCCCTCCGGCGTGAAGATGGTTCATGGGCGGCTTCTGACGAGGACAGATTCGAAGAATTTGCCCAGCACCTCTCTAGCATATTTGTTCCTCATCCTGATTTTAATCCCGCCCACACAACAACGGTCCATCAATTCCTTGATTCACCGATTCAAATAAATCAATTATTATTAATAAAAAAGCTACAAATATATGGAACGGCATGTGTATCCCAGTGCAGATCATCAGAGTTTGCAATGGTAAAACTATTAAACCCAACTGTACCAAATTTTAATGCTACATCTTCTTCAGGAAGGTTTATAATAATAAATTTAAAGGTTTAGTAATAATTAAAATGTATAGTATAGAAACGAGGTTTGCCAAACTGTCATATACTTTTATGGCTAGAAATTAAAATCCAACCAGTTGGATCAATAAAATTATTTCTGGCAAATTAGATGTCTAATTATGCTTTTACGTACTCTTTAAACAGCTAATCAATGCAATTTTAACCAGGTTAATGCGTGAATATATCGTTGAAGAGACGATACTAAATTCTATACTTCAATACAAGATTGTTATTGATAAACAAATTAAATTCAATTATTAGTTAAAATAATAATAAGTTATTTATTTATTACAGTGGGCTAAGCTGCGACGGGGTGTGCTAGTAGTAAATAAATGCACGGCACAATGCTCAGTTATGGTACAATGCACGGTTATGATAACCATCGAAACATTGTAGTAGAAAAAAAAAAAAAACTTTAGCTCACATTTAGAAACAATTCTTTCAAATAACCAATTAAAACCATGACCAAGAAAACGCTTTTGTCTTATTTATAGTCGTGATAATTACCCAAGTTATGAAATTTAAACAAACTAGCTACAAATGCCAGTGACTCAGGAAAAAGAACCAAATAGGTTATTATATAAAATTAAAGTTAAGTAACTTTGGCTAAGTGTACAATCAATCCACGTCAGGATTCCCAAAGGACCTGTTTCTTCAATAGAATTGATGGAGTCTCTTTTATCTTATATGTGTTACTGAATACACAATCAGATCGTTAAAAGATTTTCACATCGTTTCAGTGTTTCTACTGAATTTATTTTGATAAATTAAATAATCATAAATATATAAATTGTATCATCACAATAATACTAGGTTAGCCCTTGGGCATTATGACAACTCTCATAATTAATATGTAAGAATGCTATGATCTCATTATTTATGCCAAAGCTTACTGTGGCTTATTCTTTAATTCCATGAGGCTTAATTTGCCTTTGTGAGATCATTTACAGTCTTAAAAAGCACTTGCAATGCCTGAAGAGAAAATAAAAAAGAAAAGACTAAGCGTAAAGGCAGCCTCCGAGAAAATTTTTGCCATAGAAGGAGATACAGTTTTCCATCGAAATATTGCTCCACTTTGGTTCATTTTGATCGATTTGGGAAAAAATTGATGATTTGTACTTGGTGGAACATACTTGGTGTTTTGCATTTTGAGCTTTTTTCTGATGGGCTGTGAAGGGGACTAAATCTTTACAGCTGGACAGAGGTTTTGCAGTTTTGAATGCCAAGTTCTCCGCTTTGGTTTTCAGGAATCATTACGTTAATACTTTTACTAAAAGATACATCAAAAGTGTTTTTTCAATATCCACTCCTCTTTTATCATTGTTTTTTTTTTAACTGAGAAATTATGTTAGAAATAGGTATACATAAATTTTACTACGGTAAAATTAGTATAAAACTTCCGTTAAATTGCTCAGAATTACAGGCCATAAACTGTGATACAAAGATTTCCTTCTTATGATTCAAAAAGTTTTGATACAGAAGTATAAGTGACATTACCAACAGCTGGATTTTATAAATCCATTGAAACCAAATATTTCATATAAGCTATGGTATTATGCAATGAATCTTTAAAGTACATGAACAAATACCTTTCTAGACTAAGATCACGTTATTGCTTAAGCAACGTTTATAGCAAAAATGCATGTTTATAAAATAAATGCTGCCAGAAAGAAATCTACAACGTATAATCATGAAACGTTCTGCCTACGAAAATTAAAGAGAAAAATAGTTTAATTTTTTAATCTCAAAGAATAATTTTATATCACAGAAAAATGAAGAAATTATAAATATAAAAAAATATATTTATTTAATAAATAAATATATCTAGACTGTTTTAATCCGTACCTGTTGTAAAATGTTCAGTCCTATTAGCTCCAGAGATTAAATTTATTGGCAAGTTTATGAATTCGTAATTTATTTTCTAAAATAAAAAAATGCCCTAAGATTCCTAATCTGGACATTTTTTATAGCCCACTTCAAGGTGGAACTCGTGCACCAGGCCGGCAAAGCAGTAAGAAGCCCATCATATTCATACACCTGTCGTGCTCCAACTCATTAAATATACTTTAAAATAATCAAATATGACCTTAAATGTTCAGGATCAACATCTTGGATTTTCCACTTCAGTTGATAAATGCGAGAGGCAGGCTATGATTAAGTGAGGAAAATCCTAGAGTAGGAAGAGTGATTGCCGACCTGCGAGGAGCTGAGTGTGTTGATCCCAAGGTCTCTTCTGCAGCCCACGATTATTCCCTTCGACGCTATTTAATTAAAGGGACCACCAAGAAAATCCTCAGCTTCTTCAGCACGGAAAGGTCATCAGTGGACCAGTTCATTCTTTATTTGGAATACACTCTACATGATTTTATTCCATTGAATGCGATCCAAAAGCATTCAGTGAAAGCAGCTTCGTTACTGACTCCATGAGCAACAGTTATAGCAAGGAGAAATGAAGTTAATTAAATCGTATTTGCCATTATAAGATGAATATTAAAAGTATTCTTATCATTCTATGAAATTTGACAGTTTTATATGATGTAGTAAGTTTTTTAAAAATAATGCAATAAAGCTCAGTTATTTAAAAAAATCTATTTATTGATACTTACAACTGTACACATTATATACAACAAGTAAATTTAAGGAAAATGATTACAATTACATGTCAATAGAATGTGAAGAACAACTGACTAATAAACGTTCTACATTAGAAGGCCCCTTGGAGGATTGTCGAGAATTGTGTGAGGCAAGTTGGGAGACTAGTGAATTCGAATTGGTATGTAGTTTGCTATGAAAGGATAAGTATCTGGTATGGGTCAAATCAGCAACATAGAATTATTTAAATCTTTATGGATAAGTCTGTTTGTGACCTAATAAAGAGCAATGAGGATTTTACGGAGGATTTTGGATTGTAATGGTTGAATGGTTTAGTGGAGTCCTAAGGCACAAATCCGTATGTTTAAATGGGTCTAATTATTGTCATATAAATAAGTCTTTTGTAATTTATTGTGAGCTTTGAATGCATGTTTAGAAAATGTTTGAGTTATCGGAAACGACGAGCAGTTTCTTCTCTTTTAAGGCTGGTATGTAAGTTTTTTTAATTTTAATATGATCATGGTATTTTTTTTTTTTTTAATCTATGTTTAAAAATAATAACCAAATAATGGATTATATTTATTTTGAACGACTTTTATAATTTAGTATAGTAGGAATTCCTGAACTCTAATGATTTGACTATTTTGTGTCGGCTATTGTACAAAATACATTACATAATTATTAAAATGGTTGTAGATATAAAATGGAAATGCATAGTAAGGCCATGTAAAGCGAAGTACCCAATATTAAAATGTTAAAGATATAAATATTTTGAAAGTGTGACGGAATGAAGAGTTGACTATACACGTATTAAATAACTATAATGACACAATCTATATTTATTCATTGCAATATTCTTTGTGAATATAACTATAATTTAAGTGAATATAACTCAAATCTACTTTAAGTAAAAATAATTAATTAATTATAGTAATAGTCATTATTATTTATTACCAATAACTTTTAAATAATAATATGTTTTATGTTCATGATTATCTGTAACTTTACTATTTTCTCAAGTAGGCTTTAGATCAATTATATAAATTTAATTTGTGATTTTTTTAAATTTGTTATTAGGTCAACAAATAAATAGGCCTTTTACAGAAATCTAGTACCAGTTATCACTAATATACAACAGGCATAGATGAAAGAAAGACATGTAACCTGTCCCTGCTTTGAGCGGCGGTATCTCCAAATCCTATGAGAGAAAATAGTAAACTATTAATAATATAATCATAATAATATTAGTAAAAATTACTGTGTCAATTTAAAAATTACATAAATATAAAGATTGTTCTTGATGTATTTCTGTCCATCATACAGCATTTTAGTTACTAAGGGATAATAAGAATAGTATTAGAGAGGGAGAACAAACAAAACTATGAAAGTTACATTTATTATTTAGTGAATTTCACCTATTGAATCCAAAATGTCACGCAAATGTAGAGGTAATATCCTGCAACTGATGAAGTTTTATAGTAACTATTAGAGTAAGTTGGATTATGAGTTTTGAAATTGATAAAAGTGGGTCAAAAAGGTGAATTATTTTGTAAATACCAATATTTTCACACAGACCTTGCTATGCAATTGTTCTGTGCTTTGAGATCTAGCGTACCGTACCGTTCTCTGGCTACTCTCGTGCCAAAGGTTGAATAGCCTTTGGATTTCACCTCAGTTATAATGCTCATTAATCCCAGATTAAAGTTTATATTTTTCGATTCGTGAGTTCGGCTTCGTGCAGGAGAAAACGGTGGATTAGCATTTAACTATCAATGACAAATGACGCTCGTCGGCAAGGACCAACGTCCCTTTTCATCTCGCATTTTGTTTTCTTTCATCTGTTAAACTTACTTAGCAACCCAGTACAATTCTGTTGTTGTATAACAATGATAACGATGATTAATAAAAATTGCTATGCAGGTTTAGTACCTTTAGTGCAAATTATTCATATCTTGGACACTATGTAAAACTTACGAATATGAAAAATCTTTTTTCTTTTTTTTTTGTTCGTTCACCGATGTTTTCCACTAGACTTAGTGGTAAAACTTCGAATGTGATCGGCAATTAGAAGACCGAAATCTATAATGCCATTGTTTCTTTCTTTCTTTTTTTTTTTTCTTTCAGCTGTTAAACTTACCATTATAATTCTGTTGTTGACAAACATTTTTAATGTATGTAGATCAATTATCCATTATCATAATTTCATCTTTACGAACTTCTAGCATTTTACCACAAGGTAGGCCTTGATGAATACAACGTTAAACGAACGAAATAAAAAAAATGCGTGATGATTGTATTGTTGACTGTGAGTTGTAATTAAAGTGATGAAATGGTCAGGGGTGGAGTCAGGATAAATAAACACGTCAAGTTTTTAAATGAAAAAATTATATTTTGGCGTGCCGACGTTTCGACCTGCTTTAAAAAATAATTTAAAAATGAAAAAGATTATTTTTCATAATCTAAAGATAGTTTAAGAAAAAATTTTTTTTTTCTTTTTCATTATTAAATTATTTTTATTATTTTTTTAAATGTTTGTATCATCTTAGTCACATCCAATTTTTGTTTATTTAGCCCTGATGAAGTCTATACGTCGGCACGCCAAAATATAAGTTTTTCATTAAAAACTTAACGTGTTGATCATCACAGCACCCCTGACCATTTGATCACCCTAAACTCATTCATTAGTTTTACATAATGGCGACGATATAATGAGATGATAAATTATTTAACAGAGCTTAAAAAATGACAATTCTCCAGATCGCCACAATGTGATTTTGAAACAGTATAAAATATGAACCAATATTATTATTATTTAAAAAAAATAAAAATAAATAATAACAATAAACTACCTGTTATTGAAGTCAAATTATACCTCATTTTGAAATAAATGTACATTTTTGAAATTCAAGAGTGCACCTGTACACATGCACATATTTATAATTATAAATTAATTTTGTTTTTAACAAAACTTTATATCGTTACTCTACGAGCTTCTTATATATAAGTATTTTTCTGTACAGTCATTCTAAAAGATTGGTTTTTTAATTGGTAAAAATAACTTTTGTGTTATTCATATATTCATTTATTTCACTTTCTGCATTCACCATTGCTTTACATGAAATAATATTGAGAAAAAAAAATTAAGAAGAAATGACAATAAAAAAGGAAGATTAAATTTTAATCTTACATTTTATTAACTTTACATATTTTTCCTAGTTCGAAACATTTTTTATCATATCTTAACACATTTATTTTTTATGAGTGTATATGTATGAATTATTATTGTTTTTTCATATACCTCTTGTTTTTCAAGTTGACAATTACTATTATTATTACATACAATGTTTTAATTATAAATAATTATTTTATATTTGTTATGAGTACATTCAGATTTAAATCAGATGCAATACTAACATACTTTACAGCCAAATTGGAAAAACGAGAATTTTACCTATTTAGAAACCTACTGTATTTTTCTTGACACGAAATTTGTCAAAATGATACTATACGTACGATAATTGCTAATTTCTGAAGAATAATTGTCTCGATGGCAAAGGTCAAAATTTAAAAAAAATAAAATAAAATAATAATGATTAGTTGTGAGTTGAATATTTATGATTTTGGAAGATCGGTATTACGAACTACCACAAGAAGTGCATCATTTCTTGGTGCCAGTTATAACTTTCGCATTCATCCATTATTTTTTTTCAATCGACAAAGGTTGACAATTCTCGAAATCTCTGAATCTAAAATACAAAGCTTTCATAATTATTATCTATTTCCTGATATAACTTTAATTCTCTTGTATGTATTTTATTTTGAAACCAATGAGTTTTTTTATCTAAGAAAAAAAAAATTCTGATCATCCGTCAAAAGACTGTTGGTTTTCTATGTTCAAAATCAGTTGAAAATTATTTCGGAATGTGATTGTACTCACCATTGTCTCAGTTTAAAGTCTTGACGGTAGTATTTTTCCAACGAGCTCCAAGAACAGATTGATTCCCAAGAAAGATATATAGATGCCCTGATATTGGTAGAGACCCGTCTCTAATCAATATATTTATGTATAAAATCAATATTTCAATACCAATTTAGGAAAAAAAAGGCGGTAGAGAGCACGAAGTTAAACTAAAAGTCCTGAGGTCGGAACGATTTTAGACTAAAGCTTGAGGTCGGGGTCTAGACCTAGAGATTGCCCAAGAGACTTCGTGCATTGCTAGGCCCTCAAAGATTTCAAACTGGGGTTTTCATTGAAATTTACCTCAATCTCATTGGCAATTCACATATATAAATCAATATATACATGGAAAAATTGAACTATTTTAATTTAATAGAATAAAATTTATTAACAGAGAATGGTCAAAATTAAATGTAGGTAGTGAATTCTGGAGGCGATATATTACTAATAAATTCTGTAGGGAAGGGAGTCATATATCATGAGAGGAATGAAACCTATAGTTCAGAATTACGACAATACGACAAGAGTAAAACTGGATAATACTGTATAAATCGGAATGTGTAGGACTAGCTTATAGATTGAATGAAAAAAAATCATACTATTTTAAATATAATTTAAATACAATTATTATAATATATTTCATTTCTTAAATAAATATAATCAGTCAGAACTCAATAACTTCATTTTCAATTGCTGTAGTTTTATTATATATCTCTTCAAACACGAAAATAAGTCTTATTTTACTTAGCAAGCTTAATTGAAAGTGTTTAATAGATTATTCAATATTAATGTATAGCTGGTCAGAAAAAAAAGGAGGAAACTGTACTAGTTTCAACACCATCTAACAACTCCATTCCACTTTCTTCATGCATAAATCTTTTTTTTATCCGCAATTAGAATTTTATTATTACACAACCATCAATTGACAGAACTTCATCTGTTTCATGTTGAAACAGCAATTAGCGAAAAAAAATACTCGCAGAAGCCGCTTCGTATTAAGCCTGCATAATACCATGACCATATAAAGAGCAGTGCAAGTCATACGTCAGTTCAAAAAGATGAACCGATTGTTCGACTCGTCAGCGAAATTTCGCCACAACCCCTGACATTTCTGACACGATACTGCTGCCCCGTTATGCAATAGAAACGTTTAAACTAACTTCTGCCTCTTGTCCTCAGCAGCTTCACCTTGTACCTGATAGTGCCTAATTATAGCGAGATGGTATTGTGAAGCTGCTGCTAATGTTATAAAATCAGGATGCACAGTCACTACAATTATGCTAAGTGTTCTTGTACTTCAAGCCCGACGCAATATTTCCTTTAAATTAAATCATACAATAAACTATAGACCTAGAAACTTCAGTGTATAAGTACCAATAACACCCAATCGTTTAAAAAGGGGCGTCTGGTTATAGTGTTCGTAATAGTGCTGGCTAGACGTGCGCAAAGTGACCGCGCAGTGTAAGAAAACTCACTGACAAAACACATTTATTCTACTTGAAATTATTGTAAGCTTTAAACAATAGGCTCCCATGAAAATACGCATGTCCGTTACAGTACAGTAACTAGGTGGTTTGGTGGAAACTGTCGAAAATATCTCCTCAATTTCTTAATGGTTTTAGGAGTATTGAATTCAAATCAAAACTTGTCACCTAAAAGAACAATAAAATCCAAGAAACGTGATAATTTTTATTTGAAGTGTATAGTTATCACATGTAAAAAATCACATTTTTGTAAAGAAATAATCTGTTGCAAAAATAACCTACATTCACGACGTTGACATCATGCGTCAAAAAAAAGACCTCAATTATAAAGAACAATTAGATTATGCCCTTAATATTTTGTTTAAAATATGATGATTGGTCACAAAAGCAAAATTAATGAAATCAAACACAATTTTTTTCCCATTTTCAGTCACATTTTAAACAAAAATGGTTGGCAGCACACAAAAAAATATGCTATTTTTATCAAAAATAATGAAGTATGGCTTCAGGGTAAATTTTTGTTGCCAATGGCAAAAATGCGACCAGGGCGACCATTAAAGAGGTTTGAAGAATCCAGTGAGCGCAGTCGTAGGCGTAAGACAGAAAAGTTACGTACTACTATGGACTCAATGGAATTGATGTATGCTACACAAATGCAATTACGAGCTGAAGGTAATCCTCAAGCTAGTGATTTATTAAAGAATATAACTAGCTCTCCATCACGCGCAAAGAAATACATGGGTACCTGTTCAAAACGAATGAATACAGATCAAACCCCACCACTGTCACCTTTGCAAGCACTAGCTATGTTTGTCGAAGCTGGACTCACTAGAAAACAATATAATATAATAAGAAACACAAATCTTAAATTCTTCCCCTGCTACTCAATTTTACAAAGGGCCAAGAAGACATGTTACCCTCATAAAGATTCATTTCTTGTGACAGCTACCTCTGCGGAAATAAATTTACAAGCATTGTTGAATCATACTGTCACTCGCCTACTAACACATTTAGAAGTTGTTTTAGAAACCTTAAACGAAGAGGATTCCAATTCGTTAATGATGACTTATAAATGGGGATGTGATGGATCCCAGCAATCACAATATAAACAGAACTTTGCAAATGATTGTGAATCTGATGCAAACATATTTCAATCTTCTCTTGTACCGCTACAATTAACTTGTGGCTTATTTGAAAAAACGAGTTGTTTGGCAGAATCCAACACCATCCTCGCCGCGGTATTGCCGTCCAATTAGAATTAGGTTTGTCAAGGAGAATGCAGATATTACGAATGAAGAAATACAATATGTTCAAAATTCAGCAAACCAATTAGAAGTATCGACAATTGTATTGGCACAAAGATTGTATTCTGTTAAGCATAGGTTGTTATTGACAATGGTTGACGCTAAAGTGTGTAATGCCGCAACTCAAACTACTTCTACAATGAAGTGTTATATATGTGGTGCAACATCAAAAACATTTAATGAGTTGTCACAGATTACATCAGTTAATGAAGAATCATTACGATTTGGTTTATCTATTTTGCATTCAAGGATTCGACTATTTGAAGGATTATTACATTTGGCCTACAAATCACCAGTGAAGAAGTGGCAAGTAAGGGAAGAAAAGGACAAATTAATTGTAAACGAAAAGAAGGCAGAGATTCAAAAACAGATGAAAGACAAAATGGGACTTATTGTAGATATCCTAAGCCTGGTTTTGGCAACACAAATGACGGGAACACAAGTCGTAGATTTTTTGCAAATCCAATGTTAGCAGCCGAAATAACTGGCCTGGATTATAATTTCATATATCGCATCAAAGTGATATTGGAAACTATTTCCAGTGGTCATCGTATCCATATTGAAAAATTTGCAGAATATACAGCAAATACAGCTAAATTATATGTTCAGTTGTATGGTTGGCATCCTATGACACCAACTTTGCACAAGATTTTAGTACACGGGCCAATTATTGTGCAACATGCTCTCCTGCCTATAGGGCAATTGTCTGAAGAAGCAGCCGAAGCCAGAAATAAGAACTTTCGTGAATACCGGCAGAGTTATTCAAGAAAATGTTCGAGAGAAGCTTGCAATTTAGATGTCCTAAATAGACTTCTACTTACTTCCGATCCTCTCATAACTGGATTGAGGCCGCTACCTAGGAAAAAAACCAAATCCTTCCTTAAGGAAACTATAGACATGCTTCTACCACCTGAGCAGAAATATAACTATCCTGACATTCAGGAGCGAAGTTTTTCTTCAAATAATGAAGATGGGTCATCTGATGAAGAAGGCATTGACACAAAGCATTGAGATCAATTTCTGAATGATTTCAAGGAAGTGGTGTTGGTGTGTGTTTGTGTGTGTGTGTGTGTGTGTGTGTGTGTGTGTGTGTGTGTGTGTGTGTGTGTGGTGTGTGTGTTTGTGTGTGTGTGTGTGTGTGTGATCAATAAAGACTGATAGTTGATTAATAAAAATATACTTGTATACCTAACTTTAATATTTTTTTTTATTTTATTTATAACAGTAAAAACACTATTATTTTCTTAAAATCTACTTCTATATTCATGTATTAACTATTTTTTAGCATATCGGATCAAATAAAATGGATTAAACATCAGAAATATTTTTGGCCAAGAAAACCAGTCAAATACCCCACTGTGCGACGATTCAGGACTTGAGCGCATTAAATTTATATTAAAGTAACTTGGTAGGGGAAAATACAGATACAACTAGTGTAAAAATTTGTGGAACACAAACAACTTTTTACTATTTTTGGTAATTCTGAGTTAAATGAGGCATGGAAAGGTAAAAAAAAAAAGGCATCAATCTCGAGGGAATTACGTATATTTCAAATATATGTCGACAGAATAATTTAGAAAAAAAAAAAACATAGTATAAATTAAATTCAGTTATGGAATGCAAAAATACCCGAAATTGCCCGTTTTTCGGAGATACCCGTTAAATTCCCGCCGATGCCAAACATTTCCCGATTTCGGGAAAAAATACCCGAATCGGCAGCACTGCCAAATCGTTTCTATTCACAACCGCTGGCCCAGCGGTACAGTACACCCTTACTTTAGTTCTAAATTCAAGACGGTTTTTACTTTTTTTTATAACAACTGTTAAAATGGATTCATAACAAACAATTGTTAAAATAAAAGGGCAAAAAGTATTGGGAAAGTCTAAATAATTCCCATGTTTTTTTATAACAAAACAAATCTTTGTTGATTCGTAGTTACTTGTTTTTTAAACCTAATTTTTTTTAGGATGTCTTATATAGAATAGAATAGAATAGAAAAATAATTTTATTCTGGGACAAAGTCCCTTAAGAATAACAGATAATTGCAGGTATAACTAAGTTAAATCTGGTTAGAGACATAATGAGCTACAAAAAAGAAAAACAATAATACATTAATGACACTATGTACATAGAAGAATCTTTAAATAAAGAGAAAAGAAAAGAAGATAACATTTTACAGATTAGAGGAGATAGAATTAAATAAGAACAAAAAATAAATAAATAAAAAATAAAATGATATAGAAAAATCTTATGGTACAATGATATGATTTGTATGTACAATAGAAGTACCCAATGTTATATTCATGGAAAGTTAAATTTTTATTAAGAGGAATCTCAATTATTCCAGAACTGAATCCAGCAATGCAATAATAATTTTTGACTAAGTAGTTAGATAGTTAGCAAGCGTCAGTCTGGATGAGAAGGAGGTATTGGAAATATAATATTTGAATGTTTTCAGGGATTTAGCTTGTCTGATGTGAGGAGGGATGGAGTTCCAGAGGATTGTTGAGCGGAAAAAGAAGGGAGCGTTGGAATATTGAAGTTCTATGGGACGGGGTATACAGATCAGAAAGACGGGATCTGGTATGTATTGGATTGACTGCAGATCTGAATTGGAGCTTATTGTAATATAAGAAGGTTGGAGGGTATTGATAATTTGGTATAGGAATGTTCCATGGAAATATTGTTTACGGAAAGTGGGATAGAGCCAATTTTGTTGGGAATAGAGGTGGGAAACATGGGAACGCCTCGGACCTACCGAAGACAAACCTGACGAAGCAGTTCATGATTCGCTTCAGTCTGTCTTCGAGAACCGTCGAGAGGCCACCGTAATCAACCATAAACCATAGTCAATGTAAGGGAATAATAAGGAAGAGACTAAAAGCTTGCGGGTTGACAGGGGAAGAAGGTAACGGTTTCGGTGGAATAATTTGAGAAAGCCTATGGAATGGCGGGAAATTTGGGCAATCTGAGGTTTCCAAGAGAGGGTTTGATCAAAGACAATCCCGAGATTTTTTACAGAGGAGTAAAAGAGATAGGATGATTATTTAAGGTTAAAGGAGGGTATTGTGAGTAGGAATTAAGGAGGGAGCTAGAGCCTATTAGAATGGCCTGAGTTTTCTTTTCGTTAAGTTGTAATTTATTTAAAGTCGCCCAGGCACTAATTCTGTCCAGATCTTCCTGAACTTTAGCGAAAGCAGTGGATAGCTCTGAAGGGAGAGATAGACTTGGGAATCATCTGCATAGAGGTGGTAGGAACAGTGATAGATTGAATTAGGAAGATCATTAATGTAGGAATTGAATAGGAGAGGAGAAATACTGGATCCCTGAGCAATACCTGAGGTAAGAGTGAGAAAAGAAGATAGGGGTTGGTTTGGTATTTTAACTGCTTGGGAACGGTGAGAAAGGAAAGATTGAAACCAGCGGATGGAACTGTAGGAAAAGTTTAATGATTTTAATTTAGAGAATAGGATAAAGTGATCAAGGGAATCGAAGGCTTTAGAAAAGTCAAGAGTAAACAGGACGGTTAATTTTTTTGTCATCTATTGCGGTAAATATGTCATTAGTGATTTTTAGGAGAGCAGACTGGGTGGAGTAGCCGGGACGAAAACCAGATTGAAGGGGGTCGAGGAGGTTTAGATTCTTCAGGGGACTTTGGAAATTTGAGATTGAACTAATCTTTCCAAGGGCTTAGAAAGATTAGACAAGATGGAGATAGGCGATAGTCATTTGGAGACATGGGGTTTAATGTTTTATTTATAGGATGAATTAATGCTTTTTCCATGAGGTTGGGAAAACTGAATTTTGTATAGAACACATGGTCCGTTATCCCTGAAATAAACTCCAATTTCCCACCCCAGCGGCCCCCATACACCCCCAGTCGATCATCGGACTTAGTTACATAGTAAATAGTGGGCTCTACGTTTTGGATTTGAGCTCTTCAATCGCTCTCTTCCATTTTGGCGACCGTAGAATTATTGGGCGGCGGAACGTGACTTGGCGTCATAACATTTTCTTATATTGTACTGATTTATAATATTTGCGACAGTTACGTTACAAATTTAGCGATTTCACGCAAACGTTTGCCCTCATTGTGAAGTCTACTTTTGTTTTTTGTGATTGACATTGACAGATAAAACTTCGTGTTATCGTTAACCATGAACTTACAGTAAATTTAAGTGTTTCTAAGACCACTCGCAGGAATTTCAATTATAATCTAGATATAATCCGTTGTAATCCCCTTAGCTTATAGTAAGTATCTCAGTTTTCCAAAACATTTTTTTTTTTTTTGGCATTTATCAATATTACTATAGTTTATTCTTGATATATTCTTAATAAACAGGTTTTGAAACTAATGAGGAGGATTGAAAAATCGGTAATGGTGAAGGTAATAGACCTTTAATTCATTTCTTTTCTATTTTGAAAAACTTTACATTGCTATCGCATCACCACTTGTAATGGTTTGACAGCTGATTTTAAATCACATTTCCCATAGTCGTAAATGTTTATTGCTTAGAATCCTGCAAAGAGTAATACCCCCGGTTTGAGGGAATGGTCCATGCTGTATTTTAATGGAGAAGATGAATATCAGTAGGAAAAAATAAATAATTAAAAAAAGA
The DNA here is from genome assembly GCA_003667255.2 of Euschistus heros. NCBI lineage: Eukaryota > Metazoa > Arthropoda > Insecta > Hemiptera > Pentatomidae > Euschistus > Euschistus heros. The sequence continues at coordinate 2,054,080 of RCWM02000065.1, read as the reverse complement.
TGTTATCGTTAACCATGAACTTACAGTAAATTTATTTAGGGTCTGATTAAGTGTTTCTAAGACCACTCGCATGAATTTCAATTATAATCTAGATATAATCCGTTGTAATCCCCTTAGCTTATAGTAAGTATCTCAGTTTTCCAAAACATTTTTTTTTTTTTTGGCATTTATCAATATTACTATAGTTTATTCTTGATATAGCAGAAATGTCATGATTTCCTCTACATATATTTAATATGGAGTATATTTCCATTTTGTTGATACCAGCTCTCAGGAAATTTATCCTAGTTATAAGACGGATAAAACCAACAATTATGTCGGTATTCCTATACTTTTTACACTAGCTACATTCAATTACACATGTGTTATCATGAAAATTTTGGATATCTATCCATCTATCTATCTATATATATATATATATATATATATATATATATATATATATATATATATATATCTATAAGTTATGATTAGACTGAACGCTAACACTAAAAAAAAGGTGGGGGTTTGAGGTGACAGAGTGAACGGCACAAGTATAGAACAATAACTAACCTTATTATAGCCTCTGAACAGATATATATACATTAGGTTTGTTACAGAGATGGTATTACTTATCCTACTAAGGTTCTTATCCTATAAGTTATTATTTATGTCTTACACTCAGCTAACTCCCTCCCTCCAGTTCCTTTATAAAGAGGAACTATAATAAAATAAAATAAACATAAGATAACATATAATTTAAATGATCACTTCGCATATTCTATAACTAAAACACCTGACACTTCTTATCCTATGCCAACAATAAAGAAAAGAAATACATATAGTTACTTAACCTAGCGATAATATTATATACAAAATGGAAAAGATTTAAAAAATACATGTGATGCATACATAAAAAAAAAAAATTATTAACATAATTAATATTTAAACCTGTAAGAAAACACAACAAAAATAATTTCTTGACTGATACTACGTATCATTCTGAGCGCTACCACCCTGCTCGAGTTCTGACACTCTGTGGGGGTACCCGGAGTTCCTCTAGATGGACCGTGCGGGAACGGAATGGATAATTTACATCTCTAATAGTAAACAAGTTATGTTCCCGAATTGTGGTGACTCTATAAGGACCCTCATACTGGCGGCCGTTTTATTTCTCGCTGTTCTTAATCGCCTATAGACGATGGTTCCTAGCGAAAGCGGTTCTTTCTTATAAACTCGAGACCGAAGATTTGCCCTGTTCACCCGAGTTTGCTTCTCCCGGATTAGCTTTTCCCGGATCTTCGACCACGTCTGTTGCCGTTGCGATCTCTCTTGGTATAAATCCGCTCTTAATCTACTATTGTTAGCTGTGATGAGGTCCCCTCTGTCCCTTCGTCTCTGCCCAAAAAACTATTTCCACGGGAGATAGCCCAGTTGCGGCGTGGATGGTATTGTTGTATGCAATTATCGCTCGCGGCATAGCGTCGTATGTGGTAAGGTTACGACCTATCTTGAGTAGCCGAAGATGTTCCCCCAACGTGTTGTGCAGGCGTTCCACAGCACCCCTACCCTTGATGTGATGAGGGGTGTTTAATCGCCAAGTAAAACCCAGTAGTTTACTCTCTTCGCGGATCAAGGCGTTATCAAATTCGCGCCCACAATCTGAAATGATTTCATCCGGTACTCCATATGTGGTGCACCACTGCAGAACGCCTTCCCCATACCGCCCCGGGTGTCTTCGCTTCGATAGGATAGGCCATCGCGAGTTTGCTAAAAGCATCTACCGCTGTCAGCCATGATTGCCCTTCGTTGGAATATATGTCAATTTGCACGGTCCGCAAGGGTTCCGTCGCGGTTGGTGTAGAAGTTTGTGTTGCTACCAAAGGTTGGCGGTCATACTTCGCTTGTTGACAAACTTCGCAATTAGTGATACAATCGCGTACCGTACGGCCCATAGCTTTCCAATAATAAAGAGATTTAATCGCGCGCAAGGTCTCCTCAATTCCCCTGTGGTTTGTCTTACCTGTATGGTGTTCGGATACGATTGTTTGTTGTGCCGCTGGGTCTGTGATAGTCTCTACCTGACGCAAACACCGAGTCAGGGGATAACCCATCCCAATTTTTTCCTGTCTATAAAGCCTCTTTACTTTGTCGGCTAGTATCCTATTCCCAACATACACGTGACAGCTTCTTGTGGGGTGGCTAAATTCTGCGAAAATTCTCTCAAGTTCTTCCTCGTTTACCGCTGCGGGTGTACGAACCACGATCGTCAATAGGCCCTCGTAGATGCTTGACTGCGTTTGTAACCCCGGGTCCTGCTTAGATCTAAAAATAATTTGTAATTTTTTATCGTTAATAATTTCGTCAATCTCGGGCAGTTCCGAGGGTCGTTCGGACGGAGTCGTGTTGCCCTCTGATTCGCTATTAACTAGGGGGATGTCGGGTCCGCTCTCGGCCCACTCTCTTAAATATCTTAACGCGAATGGTTCCGCGGGGTGTTGTCTCTTCCTCGGTCGCGTTCACAAACCAGATCCCTAGATAACCAATCGGCGACCGCGTTTTCGACCCCTTTTTTGTGAATCGTTTGGAAATTATAGGCTGCAAGCCGCTCCTTCCATCGTGACACTCTCGCGGATGATTCTTTTAATGTTACCAGATGTGTCAACGGTTTATGATCCGTAAACAGTTCGAATCTCCTGCCGTAGATGTACGGGCGAAAATACTCGACTGCCCAGACTACCGCTAAGAGTTCCCTTTCAATCGCGCTGTACCTCCGTTCAGCGTCGTTTAGCTTCCTTCCCGCGTATGCTATTGGCTTTTCGCCTTCTTCGAAGTTTTGAGACAGAACAGCCCCAATAGCTACCTCGCTTGCATCTGTTGTTACCCTGAATGTTTTACGAAAATCATGGAAAGCTAGGAGTGGCTGGGTGTGTCAAAACCTCTCGACATTTCCTAATACTCGACAGTTGATCGGGTCCTAGTTCGAACCGTTTTCCCTTTTTCAATATTTCGGTTAGAGGGTGCGTCATTTCCGCTATATGAGGAATGAATTTCCGGTAATAATTCACCATGCCCAGAAATCTTCTAATTCCACGTGCGTTTTTAGGCATCGGGGCTTCTTGGATGGCTTTTACACGCTCCGTATCAGGTCGCACGCCTTCCCGTGATACTATATGACCCCAAAACCGAATCTCCCGCAGCCCGAACTTTGACTTCTCCCCTAGATAATTTCAAGTCCGAATTCACGTATCCTGTCCAGGACCCGTCTCAAATGTTGGATATGATCGTCCTCGTTCTTACTAAAAAAACTATTAAATCGTCCATGTATACTTGTGAAAATTCCTCGCCAAGTCCGCGTTGCAGTTCATCCATAAGGCGTTGGAACGTTAATGGAGCCCCTTTTAGACCGAAAGGCATTCGAACGAACTCGAAATGCCCCCTTTCCCATGAAAACGCGGTCTTCCCAATATCCTCTTCAGCCATTCTAACCTGATGATAACCGCTCTTCAGATCAAGAGTACTGAAGACAGTTGCTCCCGCGAGGCGATCTAGTATGTCCTCGACCCTGGGAAGTGGGTACCGCTCGTCCTTTGTTGCTTCGTTAAGCTTGCGATAGTCAACCAACTACCCGATATTGCTTCGCGCCCTGTCCCTGTTTTTTCTCTCGACCACCCATAATGGGCTATTGAATGGGGAATTACTGGGTCTGATAATACCTTGTTTGAGAAGATCCCCTAATTGCTCTCTGATGATATCCCTCATGGCTTGCGGGTATCTCCTATCTTTAACATAAATGGGAGTTTCGCCTTTTAAGTTTATTCTATGTACTGTTCTTCCCGTAGTCGGTTAAATAGTAGTAGAACCTCATTTTCCTTATAAAATATCGTCCGTCATATTGTTCCACTAACCCTACTACTGTTTCTTTTCTACATTCGACTACCCCAATGTTAATACCCGCTCCGTTTTTACTCACCGTTGTAGCCTTATATATACGTTTCCCCATCCCACAGCGCCAATTTTTCCGGTTGATTTTCATTCTCATGCCAACTTGCTGTAATATATCGCAGCCCACGATTAAATCATATCCGGCCGTCAACTTCTCTATTACATGGGATTTTTTATCCGCAAAATCTCGCCCCGTTAGTTCGCGGAGGTTCAAAAATGTTTCCCCTAGAGCAGGGTGCTCAAACTTGAACTGCTGGCGATCTACCTCAATATTTTAGACTACTTACGATCGACTCTGAGACTGCAAGTGTGTGTGATGCAGGGTTGTCGTACATACACGATACACCCTACCTACCTAGGTAGGGTGTACCGTAGCATATATAGATATTAGCTTTCTGCACAATATAGGTACATTATTTTAGTCAAGGTTTGGGTTAGGTTTAGTTAGGTTCTTCTCTACAATATCAATGAAAAAACTCATAGTTATTCAAAATTGCGAGTTTATTTGTTGTTACAAAACAAAAGAGTTACATATGGTGTTAAACTTAACTAAGGAGTGGCTTTGGATGTTGAAGCGTGGCACTGCATGTCCTCAGCATACTTTTCATAAGATGGTACGTAACCACTGAGTGCTAATCTCAAGCATGATGACATATGATCGTCAGTTAGTCGATTGCGATATTTTGACTTAATTATCTTCATTTCAGAAAATGCAGACTCGCACAAGTAAGTTGACCCGAAAAATGCCGTCAGTTGAAGGGCGATTTGCCTTACATTCGGATATTTATCTTCAGATATAAAACACCAGAAATTTGTATCAGATGCTGTAGCTTTGAGATGTATATCTGATATAATCTGCACCAACTCATTTTCAACAGAACATGAGTTCATATTAAACTGACTTGCTATTTCAGTAGCTAATTCCTCAAGTTTTTTTACATGAAAAAGGATAACTCATAAATGATGCTATATTTTCCAATTTACTGCAATCATAAAAAAACGCATTTCGAATTGTCCCAAAATATTTGATAATTCAGCCTCATACGTATCATAATTCAACTGAGGAATCCTTGCTTTCAAAGACGGAAAAATGTTTCAGATCCTTTCTTTTCAGTTGATCTATCATAAGTTGCAATTTACTTTTGAATGCGTTTTACTGCGCTAATCATCTCAATAATAGTTTTTCCTTTACCTTGAAGCTCCAAGTTAACGGTGTTTAAGTGCATTGTGATGTCAGTCAAAAATGCCAAATCATTTAGCCATTTTTCGTTTTTCAAAATCTGAGTGTCATCACCTCTTTCGTCTAGAAAAGCTGTTATTTCGGGCAATAATTCTTGAAACCTTTCTAGGAATTTTCCGCGACTCAACCACCTGACGTCCGTGTGAAGAACTAAATCAGTGTGTTCAGCTGACTCCCTATCTTCCAACTGCAACTGAAAGAGCCGCCGTTGCAAGCTACGTGCACGGATGGAATTCACAATTTTTGTTGCAATGCCCATAATTTCCTCCGTGTTTAAAACTTTTGAACACAAAACTTGTTGATGTATAATGCAATGGAATGAAAAAAATGAAGGGAATTCTTCATTAGCTCGACACAATGCCACAAAACCGGTTTGTGTTTCCAGTCATTGCTGGTGCTCCATCGGTTGTAATGCACACTAATTTATATATTGGTAGCTCGTAGTTTTTTACAAAATTGAAGAAAACGTCATATATATCTTCGCCACGGGCCTTCCCCTTCAGAGGAATGATTGTCAAAAATTCTTCCTTAGCCAACATGTCATTGAATACCATCCGAATAAAAATACACAGCTGGGCAGTGTCTGTCATATCGATGGATTCGTCGAACTGTAAAGAAAAGTATGTACATTCCATGATATCATGTTTTAGTTTATCTGCGATGTCCTGACTCATGACTTCAATACGCCTTGTGACAGTCGGACGAGATAACTGAAGTTCTCTAATAGCAGACATGATTTCTGTTTTATTTTTAAAATCTCCAAATAAAGTCTCACCCGCTTCAATAAATGCTTCCTTCACCACCGATCCATCTTCAAATGGTTTCTTGTGTTTCGCCAAAATATGAGATATTTTAAATGACGCGATCGTAGCAGCTTTTGATTGTTTGGCTGGTCTTGTGAACATGGATTGTTCTTTTTTCAAACAAGATATCAAATCACTTACTTTCGTTTTCTTAATTCACTCGGTAGCGGAAAATCCTTTTCATAGTTTTTATGAACCGTTTTATGATGCCTCTCTAAGTTACCACGCTTAGGTATTGCAACTGACGCACGACAAATAACACAAATGCACTTACCCTTCACCATACAAAAGAAAAAAATTCTTCCTCCCAATCCTTATTAAAATGATACGTTTTAGATTTCTTCACTGCACTCATTTTCCACTATTTAATAATAAACTTTGTATCGACGTAGGATCGCCATCAAGTTACAATTCAGAATGACTCCAATTCCTGCAGGCGCAACATTTATATCGGCGTGAACGAAAGTCTCGAATGTTCCCGTCAAACGCGCCGCCCGAAACTAGACTGTACTGTCTCTCGTCTAGAAACAACACGGCTTTTCTTTGACAAGTGCCGCGCGTTCCTTTGATAAAGCCACCTTTTGCCGCAAGCAGTGTTATTTTATTACGTAATACATTTTTGTAGTTTAGTTACCTACCTACTTATTAAAATTTTTTTTCTTCTCGAGATCTACCCAAAAAGCACTCGCGATCGACTAGTCGATCGCGATCGACCGTTTGAGCACCCCTGCCCTAGAGTCTGACATTTACCGCTAACCGTCGATACTGCACATTCACATGGTTTATGCTCGCCCCAGATACCTAGTTTCTCCGCCCTCCTCTACTTATTAGCGAGTTTGTGCTACCCGTGTCTATTAAGAACTTCACCCCTGATTCCTCTAATCTCGCCACGGGCAACCGAGCTTGCCTTCCCCTCTTCACACCGTTATGATTAATAAATCCCCCGCTCGGTCACCCCGCCCCTTACCGTACCCTCAATCCGCACGTGAACGCCCCGGTGTTACCTCGGCCCCGGCAGGACCACCCCTCCAGGTATTCCCACCACTCACCTCGTGTCTCCTCGTAGTCGGGCCGCTACGCTCAGAACGGACGCTCTCCTCTTCCGAAGATTCCCCGCTGGTATAGTGCCTGCTGCTCCTCCTGCCAGGTTGTCTACCGCTCCAGTCCTGGTTGTTCACCTCCATCGGTTCGTCCCTTGCCCGTTCCTGAGTGGTTGATTTCGGCGCCTTGGACATTCTCTCGCTATGTGTCCTCGCTTGTCGCATTCGAAGCATCTTGTGAGATTGCATTGGGGCAGCGACGTGTCCTGTTCGGTTGCATTCGTAGCACCGCCGCTCTGGTCTCCGCCTGCTATCGTCAGAGTTTCTACTTGGTCGTTTTCCGAAGCTTACCGATTATTAGAAGTTACTCGTGGTGGGCTCCTGTGTCTCCTCCTTGATGATTTAACTTTCTATCCATTCTGCTTCCGGTTTGCCGAGGCGGGTTTATGTTTCGTTCCTTCGCATCGATGAGGTCATGGGCACACTCGACGAAGTCACGGTCTCTCGGAAGCGAACCTGGGCGGTCTATGTAGTGATCCAATTGCACTTTTAGGACCCCTCGCAGAAAATTCTAATTTATGAGCTCCTTCTGCTTGGCCAAACGACTCAACCATCTTCTCCGTCAGTCTGTTATACAGGACCATCAGCTTCTCCGCGAATTCTCCTTCTGATTGGCCGTGAATCCTTCGCTCTTTGAGCAGATAAAAGACATCTTCTTCCGGGGTCCATCTTCCCCCGCCGTATAATTTTTTTAGCCTCACCTTCAGAGTATCCCAGGGATGCGTCAGATCTCCTTGAATGGCATTTAATACTCGCCGTGAAATGCGGCCAACCAGAGAAGCTTCCAGGAGTTTTACGTCGGAGTCTAACAGCGTACCATTTTCCTTGCGGGACATTATTAAACTCTGGATCTGGTCGCCTCCCTTAATGAAATGCTCAAGATCCCCTATCACACCTGAAAAAGGTTCTAATTGACTTATTACCTCGTGTATAATATATATATATATTGGTTATCAATACAGAGATATGTCGGGCAAAGACAGTACATTGTTCATAGTTTTCATGGTGCAACAGCAGGCAAACAACTCTTACAGGTCCACCACCAACGTAATCTAGAAACTAGTATTCAAAAACAAGAACCAACTGTTCTAGTTTTATGGATTATTTCGTACACATTAGGTTTTTAATGCTTCCTAGGACGTAAATGCCATTCCTCGGAGCTATTTTGGTTTTCATCACGAAGAGTAAAACGTGTAGTTTATTTACTTCTAAATCCGGTCTGCCAGAGTTTTTTCATGAATAATTTCTTTTTCGTGAAATAAAGCTTAAAATGTCTATGATAGATGAAATGTAGTATTAACTATTTGAGAATCTCAGATGATTTGATCACCCTTCTAGGAACAAATGTCAATCACTTTAATAGCGTCCTTTCAATGCACACATTGTCATTGAGATTTATTGCATTTGCATTATCGCGATAATCTATAATGCGCACAGACATGATTGTAGATAATCAGAACATAGATACCTTAATAGCAATGGTAATTTTCCATCCTTGACTATACCTATCAAAATTACAATAGTTAAATCAACTTTAACGCAATGTTTTTTTTTACAAGCTATGCAAATAAATGGCAAATATAGTGACTTAATAAACAGGTTTTGAAACTACTGAGGAGGATTGAGAAATTGGTAATGGTGAAGGTAATAGTCCTTTAATTCATTTCTTTTCTATTTTGATAAACTTTACATTTGCTATCGCATCACCACTTGTAATGGTTTGACAGCTGATTTTAAATCACGTTTCCCATAGTCGTAAATGTTTATTGCTTAGAATCCTGCAAAGAGTAATACCCCGGTTTGAGGGAATGGTCCGTGCTGTATTTTAATGGAGAAGATGAACATCAGTAGTAAAAAAAAAATAATTAAAAAAAGAAGTAAACGAAACGATTTCGTTCTGCTTAATGCTTAATGTATGCTATTTGGTGAAATTAGTGTGTTTAAAGCATTACAATATAACCATTCTCAACAATAACCGTAAAAGATGTTTTCCATGATTTATAAAATCATTATAATCCAATGACTGATTTTTATAGTATTTATTGAGGGAAGGGTCAAGTGGGGTACAGTGTAACAACTGCCACGGTGTATCATCCTTTTTTTTTTTCTTTCTTTTTTTTTTGTGTTACATTGAAAACTGTTCGGAATAGAAAAAGGAAGATAGACATTGGTCTACACAATGCTCATGACATTAAAGAAGAAACGATTGTATTCACATATTATAAATTTGTTGTTGCTTCTTGGTGCTTAACGTCCTTATTTATTCCAACTAGGGCAGGAAGGACGGGTTATTCTACAGGTTACCAACCTATTCTAGCCAGGGTGGGAAGGTCAAGATTCATTTCGTGGGTCCGCCACCAAATTGCTTAAGTGGGATTCGAACCCACGACCTTGTTACGAGCGCGCTAGACCCTCGCCCCAACTCACTCGGCCATCGAGTTCCCTTATAATTTTTTAATGGAACATAATTGAGGTTCAACATTTTTATTTTCTATTGGAGTATTGTCAATACTTTATTCGTATTTATCGTCCATATGTTTTTACATGTTTTAGGGCTTGAAAATGTGGCAATAGCCATGAAACGTCGCCTATTTAAGAATTATGTTAGCATTATATATTTTAAATAAATAATTATGGGAGATAATATTGCTATTTAATACACCTTATAAACTAAACTATCCTTTGGTTATATTATTATTATTATTTTTAGGCACGATCTGGACCTAAGATAGATTACGTGAAGCTCTTGTGGTTCCTCTCTCCTTACGACGCGCCCAAATGATCTTAATTTTCTCCCCATGTTCTCTCCTCCTGTCCTCCGACCAAGTTCTCCCAGTCTTCTTGACTCCGTCTTCCGGCCGTACCTCCCACGCATTCACCTTTCTCCCGTAAGCATTTCTGTCTAGAGCTTCTTCTGGGTTTGTTTTTGCACTTTTTATGTCTTTCTTCACTTGTGTGCTCCATGCCATTGTTTTAAGGTTTATTATTGCCTTCAGGATCTGATGGGTCAGTCTGTGTTCGGGCTGTCTGCGTATGTGTCCATAGAATTTCAGTCTGCGTTTCCTTATGTCTGCCTCGATGTTTGAAAGTTTCTCGTTTATCGTTTTATTATGTTGTAGTCTGTAGCCATCTTCAGTCTTTAATGGACCTACAATGTTCCTTATTATTTTTAGTTTTGCCTTCTTGATGTTTTCTAATGCTTATTTTCTTTTAAGTACCAGTGTTACAGTTGCGTACAAGGCTGCCGGTTTGATGACAGTGTTGTAGTTGATCTTAGCTTGAATGGATAAGCACTTTTTATTGTAGATTTGATAAGTTCTTCCATAGGCTTCCTTTAGCTTCAATTCCCTGCTTTCTTATGATCTTTTCTCAAGTCCCGAAGGCTCGAGAATTTCACACGGATATTTGAAGTGTGGAACTCTTTTAATGATACCGTATTTTGTGATCAGCATCTTGGTTTCCAATTGTGTGCTAAAGAACACTGTCTTCTCAAAAGACATCGGAAGATTCACCTTTTTTGAACATTCTACTAGAGTTTCAACCAAAGTGATTGCTTCATATTCCGTTTCAGATAATATTGCGAGGTTATCAGCGAAAGCTAGGCAATTAATTTCCACATTTCTTTCAACTTTAATCGGTTTCCTAAATCTTTTCTGTAAAAGATTTTCTCGCCATTCTCTTATGACTTTAGAACTAGACTGAAGAGGAGTGGCGAAAGACCATCTCCTTGTCTAACTCCTGTTCGAATATCAAAAGGTTCTGAGACCTCCTCTATGAATTTTACTTTGGATTTTGTGTTAGTTAACGTTTCTTTGATTAGAGCGAGGGTCTTCTGATCCAGACCAAATTCGTACAGAAAATTGAAGAGGGATTGGCGGTCGATGGAGTTGTAGGCCTTCCTACGATAATTATAGTCTACGATTATAGTCTACGAAAATGCAAATAGTAGGCTTGTGCCGGACAGATCGATATTTCAGCGTGGTTTTCAAGTTGAAAATTTGTTCCGAACACTAACGAATCGGTCGAAAACCGGCCTGATATTCCCGATCATGTGCTCTAGTTGCTCTTGTGTTCTTTGTAACAGGGCCATGGGGAGTAATTTGTACGTTACAGGCAAAAGGGAAATTCCTCTGTAGTTATTAATATCGGTTCGATCGCCTTTTTTATATAGAGGGTGGATAAGGGCACATTTCCAGTCTTCAGCCAGTTTCTCTGATGTCCATATTTCTTTTATGATTTGTACCAGTTCATTTAGGGAGTTTGGCCCCAGTTGCTTTAGAAATTCTGATACGATGTTGTCTTCGCCTCCTGCCCTGTTGTTCTTTAGGCGTTCAATGTATCCCCTGATTTCCTCGTATGTTGGTGGCGGAGAATTTGGGTTAATATGAGTGGGGTGTTGCGATGGAAACCTCTGTGTAGGCTGTGGAGTTGAGAAGGTCGGAGAAGTATTGTGCAAGTTCTATACAGTTTTCCTGGTTGGTCAGTGCGAGTATTCCATCCCTTTTCTTGAAACAAAGGGTTTGAGGTGTATATTTGCGGATTCTCTTTGATTATATATATTGTATAACATAATTTTTATTTTACTTCATTTAGTCTAATGATATAGTTTACCCCCATGTAGTTAGTTATCCATGTGGCACACTGTAACGAAGTTGTGATTTCAGATAACCAAAATAACAAGAAGCTTCTAAGTATAATTTTGATATTATTTCCAGCCTAATATGAAGATCAAAGTTTTATCGTAAATAATTAGAAGACTATATAATTAATTTTTTTTCTAAAAATAATATTTCTTTGTTACACTGTTCCATTGACCCTACTTTAAGCACGTTTTTATTTAATTGACACGACATATGTCATAGATGTTCTGATCGTTTATTATGTTTCTGAACTAGTTACAATGTTCGCGCAAGGGCATAGCTATTTCGAATTTTACTGCAACCACAGATTTCAAAGTAATTTTGACATCACTGTTTAGTTATGGATTATTTTCTGACCAGCAGTGGTCTTGTGATTCAATGGAATTCGAATTATCCACTTGTCCGTTGCATGAATTTGTGTTAAGTAATCTCCAGAGCATTATCGGTAAAATCGCTATGGAAAAAATATTTTATAAATAAAAACATAGGTTTACGTCAAAATGATATATTGATATTTTAGCAATTTTACTCCCCAATAATTTAATTATGAAAGACAAAACCAAATAATCAAGAAAAGATATCGGCTTCATACCCAAAATTGCTAAGAACCACCAAAAGTATCGGTTGTTTACCAATAACACGAAAGCGAAGCTTTTTTCGAAGAAAGTATTAATATATTCATTGTAGCTGGAATTATTATCTACGAAATGTAAATATTAAAATGTTAAAATATCTATATATAAAGAGCGGTGAGTAGCTCATGTATTATATGTTATTATGTTCATTTGAAGGTGGAAAAACTTAATAATCACCGTCATGACTGACGTGTTACCTAAAAGTGTTCATAACATATAATTAGCACGCCTTTTACCGCATTTTTTGCAGTACGCGTATCTGTTAGTAGCCGTAGGATGTACCCTATCATTTGTTGCAGGGGTGAAGGTAGTGATCGCTTCCTCATACTCCTGATTACATATTGAATTGCCAAGGGCACCAACAGATCATTCTTGGTTTCAAGATCCTGTATGGTAGTATCATCCATTTCAATTTGTGAAACAAATGTTAGATGAATTCATTAGAACAAATATGTTATATATCATGTTGGTTATAAATATAAGTATGTTGGTCAGAATTAAAAAAAAATATATATATCTAATTTTTATAAACTGTAATTATCCGAGAACCAGGGCATTTACACCAGACATGTCATTCTTGTAAAGGAACTTTGGCAAGTGTAAATCCTGTTTTCCTACTGGTAAGGGAGATATCAAGACTGGCGGCGGGGACTTTCTATGGAATTTGCTGAAAAGAGAGCAAGTTGTTTTTAAGATGAATTCATTTTAGAATTGTGCAAATTGGTGTTCATGCTGGACTATAAACTTTTGAGAGACATGTGAAATTTCGTTTTGTATGTTTATTTAAAAATAAGTATGTTGGTTCCTCAGAATTACAAAAAAAGGGCACCAACATATATATATTGGGTTTCAAGATCCTGTATGGTAGTATCATCCATTTCAATTTGTGAAACAAATGTTAGATGAATTCATTAGAACAAATATGTTATATATCATGTTGGTTATAAATATAAGTATGTTGGTCAGAATTAAAAAAAAATATATATATCTAATTTTTATAAACTGTAATTATCCGAGAACAATCAGGTGTATTGAAAAAAAAAAAAAAAAAAAAAAAAAAAAAAAAAAAAAAAAAAAAAAAAAAAAAAGTGTTTAAGTTATTTTGTTAGAAAGCTAACATGCAAAATGAGTAATTCAAAGAAGAAATACGCCATGAAATGTTTATAAATTTAAACCAGATCGCAAGCAATCTTGATTTCCAGACTGTTGCATCAAATATTTCAAATGTTTGAAAAGAAAATGGTAGCGTCATCTTGCATTGGACAGTCATTAATGTATGAATAGCCTGTCAACAATGCCTCTGTTTGTCGTAAACTCATAAATTCATAAATAAAAAAGATTAAACGATTAAAATTTCTATTTTAAGTTTTTTTAATATTACAAGTACAAGTGTGCAAGGCCAACTTGCAAAAACGTTGTAGTAGATCTTCGACTGTTTCTCCCTCGGTCAATTATATCTAGGACTCTCCAGAGCTGGAAACCCTAACAATCAAATCATTGTCATGATATCGGAAGACAAAACTCGAAATGTAATTTCTTCGGTTGTCTCATGAATATATCATTTCCTTTTTGAATATTTTCTACAGTACAAGATTTGTATTTATAAATAAATAAAACTTTGATTATTAGTTAAAATTATCTAAGTTCTTTACTTACAAGAGAGGGCGAAGCCGTGACGGGTAGTGCTAGTTTCTATATAAAGCAAAGAAAGACTTTTACTATATTTTGATTAATTGATAAAGTATTTAACGCTTACATCTTAAAGTTTTATAAGTTGACAAATGACAATAATTTTTATCGTACAAAAATATGTAAATAATGTCCAAGCAATAAAAAGGAAATCTCCCAGGCGGTCTAAGCAACAGATTTAAGCCACTCTTGTTGCGACACTTCTATGGCCCTTGTATGCCAAGTGTTAACCATCTTACACAACAGGCGCTGCCTTACAAATATTGGTTCGGCTATGTCTTTTTATTTACCAGCGTTCCTATTTCTTCAACTGAGTTGGGTAAACAAGGTTCGCTACTTTCCTCAAAATGGGAATAAGAGATTTAGGGTTAAGAGTGGGAATTAAAAGTATATGAGTGTTACATTTTCTAGTTTACATTTCTGAATTTGATCTATATTTTAATTGTGAATAAAAATAATTAATATATCTTAAAGTTAAAGTAATTGTTTCAAATTATCGATTATGATAGTCAACGATATTGGAGTGCCCGTTTCTAATTCCTATTAGCGAGTAGCGATTTTGTCGAATTCATTAGATATATTTATGCATGCATAAATCCACCCCTATCCATCAGTAAATATAACTAAGCTATCAGAGTAAATATTCCCAATTCCTCAAATAAAGTGTTTCATCGATTGATTTTTGTTTTCAATCTTTACTTAAGCAGTTTAAAATAATCATAGCGATAAAAACATATTTGAAAAATTGTTATTTTTTTCTTCTCCTTGAAATAATTGATAGACCTTTCATCCGCAATCTTTTTAGATTAAACTTTTTATCAGACTTTTTAAACCAAATAAATGATTTTTAATTATCTTTGATTTTTTCAATTCCACATTCAATGGAATGGATTTCGCTCATGCTGAAATATGTATTAACATATCATAACGATTACGTTATTTGAAATGTGAGATGATCAGAAAACCGATTTATTTTCAGATTTTAAAATAATTTTAAGCATTTATTTAATTTGATTGTAATGCAGTGGTTTCCAATCCAGTATATCCACTTCATTTATTTTTTTAAAAAAGTTGCGTCACCTCTGTAACAATTTAATAGATGCTCACTTAATACAGCAATTTGTTTATTGTAATAGAAATTAATAAATCATATTATGTATAATTTTTTTTAAATAAAAGTTTTGTTGAGAAATCATTGCAATCTGCTATAAATCAGGGTAATAACTAATATAGATGGCTTAATGATTACATTCACACATTTTATACATAAATAATATAGAATATACAATATTCATATAAGTCAATTTATGTATAAATAACAAAAATACTTCTTGATTGCAATGTAATGTTTTATTTATTGTTATTATAATTTGATTGTTCATAATGAAGAGTGATTCGAAGGGGGTTTGAAAGGAGTTTTAAAAATAAAGCCAACATTTTTCACTATAATATAGAAATGTTCTATATGCAACAATGCAATACAACTTCGCGATCTTCCTCTTATTGAGCTATTTATAACAATTTTACAACTCTTCTTATGATTCTACATTTAGCAGATCTTCACTTATAACGTATTAGGAACAAGTGATTGTCTATGAATTATGGAAGTACCTTTATTTTCAAACTATTAGTGCCTGTAGAACTATGACTTTTTGATTCTAAAATATTTTTGTAAAAACTCTGCGCAACAGTCTCGCCAAAGGTTGGATACTACTCTTGTAATGGTTCTATGCTTTTTAAAGCAATCTTTTGCAATAAAAATAATTTTGCTCTGTTGAAAAATGAATTATAAAATCAAGAATATAATCACGAACAATTTTTTTAGAAAAAAAATAGTACATAGCTGTTCTTCACGCCACGCTTGAGATACGAATCGAAGTTATAATAAGCATATCATCTGTTTATTATAAATTTGTTACACTTTTATCAGGGCCAGACAGTAGACATAGCAAGGGAAACTTGCCTGTAGCTATATTACATATATTGGTTTCGCATTGATATAAATAAAAGTAAAGTGATATAAATATTATATCCTGTCACTTGATTTTCTATGATTTAAGGTGAAAACATCTCATGAACCACTGGTTCATTTAACGTGAAGATCTTGAAACCTATATGGTTTTCAAGTAAAGGGTCGTAATATTTATTTACTTAAATCAGCAACATTTTCCAAAAATATCCTGAAATATATAAGTTTTCTAATAGGAATATTTTTCTTTCTTGTTGATAATTACAATTGTGACAAGTAAATTTGAGGAACATTATAACAACGACATCTCATATAAATGAAAAGAACTACTCACTATGAACTAGCACTTCAATAGTACTACATTAGAAGGTCTCTTAGCAATATTCTTTTCAGACGCCTCGGAGGATTATCGGGAATGGATTGCTAGGCAAGTTGGTTGACTAGTGGATTTGAGATGGTATGGAATTTTCTATAAAAGAATAGGTATATGGTTTGCGCCAAATCAGCAACATGTGGAACATTAAGATCTTTATCGTTCAGTTTGTTTGAAACATAATAAGAAACATTGAGATTTTACGAAGGATTTTGGATTGTAAGGATTGGATACGAGGAGAATTGGAAGGTTTAGTGGGACCCCAAAGCTCAACTCTGTATGCACAAATGAGTTTAATTACTTGTCTTGTAAATATTTTTTGTTATTTATTAGGAGGAGATTTAAACCCTTGTCTAATAAATGTTGGAGTAGTCGGAAACGAAAAACAGTTCTTTTGTAAATTCTGTTGAAATCTTTTATTAAACTGATATTTTACAGCTTTTACTCAAGTGATATGATCAATAATATTTTGGCCAGAAATCAGTGAAGTAAGATAAAAAAACTTTGTTGATTCTTTTATTAAGAAGGCTAGCGTTTTGGCCAAATCTTGTGAACCTTCATCAAAGCTTAAGAAGTGTGAGCGGAGAACTCCAACATAAACAATTTTTGTTTACTTTTATCAACATATATCAATTGCAATACCAAGTCATTTCGCTGAATATATTTGAATATGTTCATCCGAAATAATTCAGAGTCCTTGCCCTACAATATTTCGACAACGCGAGGACCTTTAAGGGGCAAGCTTAGCCTTTGTAACAAAGACAGAACTAAAAGGGAGATTGGAAGAGGTGACAAATCACCGTTGACCTCTGACCTGAGGCGCCTGTCCCCGTCCTGCATCGCTAACTCAAGCAGAACACTCGGTTCAACACCGGGTCGAAAGGTCACCCGGCTCTTCGTGTTCTGAAGGCCACGACACCATCCTTCGAGATAACGCAACCTCAACACCTAATTATACGTTTATCTGAGTCGAACTACAGGGAAAGGAGGTGTGACCACTCGTAAATTTGTAGGTTACTGTATTGCGTTACATTAGTAAATAAACAGTTGTAGACATGGATTCGATACAAAGTGTTTTTTTTATATTTTTAAAAAATATATTTATTGAAATATACATGCAATATATTATAAAATACACCAAGTAAATATAATGATAATGCTAAAAATGACATGTCAATTTCTTGTAAAGGAACTACACATTGGCAGAGAAAAAAGTGTAAATATGGCATCTTTTCCTACTGGCTAAGGGAGATATTGAAGACTGGCGGCGGGGACTATCTATGGAGCCATTAGCTAATATATGAGAGCAGTGAGCACTTGGAATCAATTTTTAAGCCAGTGTGGATGCAGTTTATTTGACTTATTGTGCAAATTGGTGTTCATGCTGGACTATAAACTTTTGAGAGACATGTGAAATTTCGTTTTGTATGTTTATTTAAAAATAATTTCACAATGATATCTGGAAAGCGGAGATCTTAAGCTACTTGCACTGTTTCTTGGTGTAAATTAGGACATCCATTTCCCCGAGAACTTCAACATATCTCTTATTAGAGATCACAACTTGCGTCTTTTGTGATTTAAAGTTCTCTGAAGACATTCGGAGAGAGGTGTGGGGAAAATATTCCCAATTGTTGGAACTTAGATCGTGCTGGGAACTGAAAGAGCCAGTTATGATTGTAATTTCTGTAAATATATTTTTTTTCCTGTAATAAATAAATTCTTTACCATTTCGTATTGTTCTATCCTGTTTTAAACTATTTTTGGTAACTTTTTTGAAGAGTGCCATTTTTACACCCTAATTTTTCTTGTCCTATTTTTGTAAATCTTCGTTTTTGAAATGAAATAATTCATGTTAATCATTGTTTTGCCATCTCTTATTTGAGAAACTTGTTATATTTTTAATGAAAGACAGAAATCTAGAATTTTTCAAGTTTATAGTAAATTTAAATAAAAAACAAAAGAGGGTGTCCATATTCACACCTTTTCCTGTATACAATAAAATTTTTATATTAGAAGATTCCGATTCCATCTTCTTTTCAGACGCTTCGGAGTGTTTTTTGGAACAAAATGGGAAGCAAGTTGTGATACTAGTGGATATGAATGGTTATGAGTTTGCTAAGAAAGGATAGATATCAGGTTTGGGCTAAACAAACAACATAGGGTACGTTAAGATCTTGGTAGATAAGTTTGATAGTGACAAAATATGGAGCTTTGAGGATTTTTCGATGGATTTTGGATTGTAAGGATTGGATGGTTTAGTAGAGCCCCATTGGTCAGTTAATTTGAAATCTATTACTTTTCTAATATTATTCCACTTAGTTAATTCGTCCTCGATTTTGCCAAATCTAAGGCGTTAGTGCGAAAATTGACAGTTGCTTACTATCTACTTGCAGAGGTGTATACGTCCTATTACATTTGTGCAATAATATTCATCACTCGCTAGCACTTTAAGGGCTGACAAAAAAATTCTATTTAAAATAATTCGCAAGAAATTTTGTCAATTATGTATAAGATTTTTCATTTAGTGAAAAATGCACTTTGTTATTCGGAAGTGAAAACAGAAAGTATAATATTTTTGATTGGAGGTTTTTGATTTTTTTTTAATGAAGAATGTTACCAACGTAAAACATTTAAAATTAGCGGTTTAATGTTTCTCTCTTCTCAAGTTTCTAAGAGTTCTTCCAGGTAAAAACTATTCCCTACTGCACATGTACAAATAGCTTATTCAACTTTTTACCTTTAGACCATTTGTGGGCAAAATAATTAGACTAGACTATTATAAGGAACAGACGGAGTGAATGTCTATATTGCATATTTTATTTGCTGTTTCTAACATATTTATATTTTCTACATTTTTATTTTTCACTTTATTTCTTAAAAATTAATTTACTTTATTTTTTTTAAAAGGTAAAATATTTTGAGAAAAATTTGTATTAAAGTAGAATATTTTGAGAACTTGCGATATCGACATGAAACTATTAATCGTTTTCGACGTACCAAATATTTAAAAATTTGAACATATTGAGCTGAGTTCCTGGGGCTGCTAAACCACCTAATTCCATCCAATCAACCCAAAATTCTTACTAGCTTCTTCAAAGCTGCTTATAATCATACGTATAAAATAATTCTTAATCACTTAATCTCTTGTATGTTGCTGATTTGACTCAAAATCGAAACCTATTCAGAAGTTTCTAAGCTTCTCATCCGACCCCTTACGATTCATTGTGGCGTCTGAAAAGAAAATGACCTCTAGATCATCGGACGACCACTGGAGTGCTACGAATGGTGAAATTAAACAAGAAAAATCATTTGTCAGAGATTATGATGATTTTCTCAGATCAATACTAGACTCAAGGCATACTGTTTCTAACGAAATGAATATTCTGTATAAAAATAGCATTTGCCAGGATTAGAGGCCAGTTCTGAAAAGTTGAACTTGTCTAGCAGCCTTTCACGTAGCTTAGAACATATGGTGTGCCGGCATTAGAGTCCAAATCAATAGCTGCAGTGCAGGAGTTGATAAATGCCACTTTTGGTGGCTAAAGGGTATAAAAAAAAAATTTCATGAAATCTTAAGAAATATTACAAGAACTTCTTCATAGTTCATCAAAATATTGAATAATAAAGACTCAGTATGCATTGCTTCAAGCCTTCGTTTGCCGGGATTTTGCTAATTGTCTTTTATATTTTGTTAAAAATTATTAATTTTTTTTTTGCTTAGTTTTTGAATATTATTACAAAGTAACTGACAACTAACTAATATGCTGAAATTTGTTTTTTCAAATTGATATCTACTTAATGTGTACCTTATTTAGATTAGGTATACATTATTATATTATGCCTGAATCTACAATGGATAATATTCAATGTGGTCCAAGAGAGACAGGAAGAAAATTTCTTACCTTCATGAATAGTTATAAATAAATTCAATTACAGGTATAAAAACTTACAAACATACGAACTTACAGGTATGCTTCGGTAACACGTTAAAAAAAAAAAAAAAACATGAAGAGGAGATTGATTTATTGAACCATTATTTTTGGTAATCATCTTTACTTATTAGTAAAGATGAATATTATTGTTTTGAGCATGGCATAATTTAGGGTGCTCTCCAATAATTCTTCAAAAATACGTTTATTAGAAAATAGTCACATCTTCCTATTAATATTTGTGAATTTTGTTTTGAGACTGACAGTGACATCAGTATCGGTTTATACAAATTGGATAACATCTTCTTTATAGTCATTGTTAACAATGAAAATATTTTTTCAAAAATGTTGATATTATATGATTATATAATGTAATTCAGAAAATTAACAAATACATTATCTTTCCTGCACAATTATGCAGCCAAAACTAAATTATTTATAGTGAATCATATTTATGAAAACGTATCTCCAAAAAATCCATGATAGTTACCGACCAATGATAATTAATTTAAAATTATTTCAAATGAACCACAATTGTTTTATTGCAGATATAAACGGATAAAATATTTGATCGTCAAATTTATTTTGAATAATCAGACATATTTGAAGAAAAGTATACGTCAGAATCTCTCGATAAATGTAGAGCTCTTTAATAATAGAAAACGTAAAATCAGTATTTTAAATTTAATTTCGTATCAGCTATGATGTGATAAATATAGACAAAATCTATTAAAGGAGCTATTTACGCTTTGCCCGTTCCCAGATTTGATGGTTTCATTGAAAATTTTGATTGTATAAAAAAAAAAAAATCTCAAAGCCAAGCTTCATAGTACATAGATTTTATTAGAAAATTCAAATTAATTATTAATATTGAAAAAGATCTACAATATAACATTTTACATTTTATGATTAAAAATGGATTAATTATTGATTATTTCTCTTTCTTTTACGGAGACCTTTGTTTATACAGAACACAGAAAACGTTTTATGATCTAAGTCCTTATCACTGTTAGTAACATATTCGCTCCAGATCCAGAACCTTGAACGCCAGGAAGCAACAGACTCAATCGTTCTTTAAGACAACCTAAAACCAATGACGATCGGTCCAAGGATTCATGTTCGTTTAAAATACGAGAAATATTTAATATTTTTTGTTTTTCTGAGGTTCGAATTTAACTTTTAACTTTTGACCTTCATTGCACTATCATTCTGAATGTTGAAAAATAAATTATTACTTTTATTTAAACTTTTTTGTTTTGGTATTCCAAAGAAATATATGGACAAAATGGTGGTGTTATTATTAATTATTACTAACACAGGAATGCTTATAATAATAATCTAAAGAATTTTAAGTGACGTTAGTCCCCTGTAATTCGAAGCAAAATATATATATATATATATTTGTTTTAATACAACACATTTCGCTGAAAAATCGTAAGGGTTCATTTCAAAGAAACATTTAAATTTGATACCTGAAACCACCAAGGACAGAAGTTCGGTTCAAACAAGTAAGAAATAAATGTTTCAATTAAACAGTTTTCCATAATTTTAATTAACTGTTTGCTCTTGACTGAAAGGTGAGGAAGATGCTTTCGGTGCTGCACCCCGTAGAAAGCCGGGGTCATGAGGGCAACTTTCGCCGACGGTCACTTCCCCGTGCGGGACTTGCCGCCAACTGCAGGCACATTGCACAACCCACCCATTCCTAACAGAAAAGGATCACGACTGCAGCAGATCCCTGACCAACTCCTCACATCGATACCTATCTCGATTCATGCCGCCCTCGGTCGTATCGAAAGTCGATGGGATCATCAGGAATATGATCTCCCATAGTACAGTACATTAGAGCCTAATGCTATCTTACCTAGGAATAATATTAGAGGGGCCTGTTGCAGTCAGTCGTTGCATCATGGCTCCGACGTTTTCAACAGCATTTGACTCCAGCGCGAGGAGTTTCATCCTGAATTTCATTAAGTAATTGAAGAGTAAGCCATGAAAGGTAGTGTTATGCAAATTCCCTGACCATTTTTACTATGATATAACTCTATTACAGTTAAGGATTTTGCATTTTTAGCTTTGGTATAATCATGCACTTCGATTGAAAATCTAAGCAATAACATTTCAGTTTTTTTTTCAGACATTTAGTAGTAGGTAAGGGTTAATTTTAAGTGTATTTTCTGCACACAACTGTCTGTCATTTTGTATTAAATCTTATTTATCATTGCTTACTCGAAGTGCAAATAGCCACCCTAT
Organism: Euschistus heros; assembly: GCA_003667255.2. Classification (NCBI taxonomy): domain Eukaryota; kingdom Metazoa; phylum Arthropoda; class Insecta; order Hemiptera; family Pentatomidae; genus Euschistus; species Euschistus heros. The sequence goes on along the minus strand of RCWM02000065.1, from coordinate 2,031,525 downwards.
AAATTATATGGATTCATTAACCTTGATTCAGACTACTTATAATTATATCCTAGTGGAAAAAAATATACCCTATTACAACTAACGGTATATATTAAACAATTAGCCAAACATGGAAAAATCTTCACAAAAAGGGTCCGATCTACTAGAACTGTATCTATTTCTCCCTTATGAACATAATGGTTGTTCTGGAAATAGTAAATTCAACTTTGAAATGGAATATTTTTTATTGCTGGAACAAGATATTTTAATATTTATTTGAAATAACAAGTCGGTAATTTTTAGATGGCTTATGTTGATTAAAACCTTTCAGCAAGGGAACATTGTCAATTGAGTCTTAAAAAACAACACCTGGATTTTTAATTATTTTTTGGAAAAATCTTCATAGCTAAAAATTGCATAAGAATCTATTAGAAGTAGGGGGGGATGAATAAAATACTTGACGAATATATATTCATAGTTAGATATTAGGAAACTTTTTTAGAAGCAGTAATGATCGTATTTCTAGATCCGAATCGACTGTACCATTGTTTCTCGATACCTATCCATTCATTCCATCGATTCTCGAGAAGATAATCGGTATCGAAATACGACATTTGGAATCGTCTCAAACCTCGTTAAGATGCATTTTTAGAGCAATATTACAATTTTTTTTTTCTTTAGTTTATAAAGGATTATTATCCTTAATAATAAAATATTGTTTTTCGTCTACAATTCGACATACTAGATTACACATATATATAATATGGAAATTTAAAAACAATCCATTTTATTAATACCTGAAGTTATTTTTCGATCAGTACTAAAAAAAAAAAAAAGAAGGAAATAATATGAACTTTTCAGAAGAAGGTGTAAAACGATCGGATCGAGCAAGGTCGCAGGTCATAAGTGAAAGTAGTGCAGTGAAGTGACAGTCGTGAAGTTAGATGCTAAATACCTTTTATATTTTATTTACTTGGTTTAAGATAATTATTCGTCTTTGAGAGCTCATTTTTCTTTTAAACGTATAATGAATATTTTGTTATGTAATACCATGAGCCATTTTCTTCTCGAACTTTTTCTATTAAACTGTTTCAGCGGTAATTTCAATATAATTATTCTAAAGCACTTAGAAGGAAATAAAAATTTATTTCAATATTCTTAATTTTTTTTGTCTTGTTTCCTTAATGGTTTAAAGGGATATTTAAAACAGTACAAAAACCTCGAGTAAGGGGCATTTTCTTTTAGAATTAGGGAAGTCATTGCCTAATAAGGATATTAATTAACCCCTGGCAGATATTTGATTATTTTTTTATCAAAGAGATTTTCGATAAATTTGCTATGAAATAAATCAACATTCAAACGTTCTTATTAAAAACCGATTGAAGCGACAAGAAAATAAGGTGAAGAAAGAAAGGAGCTTGTTTACTTAAGATATTTAAAAAGATGTTTCCGAAAACCAGACAAGGATTTCCCACACACGATCTATTGATACACTTTATCGGTTACGTCAAACCACGACGTTTTAAAGATCATGCGACATATTCTCACCCATGGCCTCGATTTTTCGTCACTTCTCGGTACATACTCCTCTCTTGATTCCCAAGTATATTCTATATATGTAACATGAATTATACGAAACAGTGGTTAGTTACATCTTTTACAATGGGAAACTGTGATATCCCCATATCTTTGTAATCTATATTCACCCAGTTAAATGGTAGGTTGTGACAGATTTTCTGCAACAGTTTCTAATGTTTCAGGAGTGCTGAATCGAGATTGCAAAATGTTCGTCTATATATCGGAAACTATTTTTCGAAGAAAATAGACAAATCTTTGGCAAACTATGTAATAAAGTACATGTTTTTAGAGGGGGGGCGGTACAGAACTCGAGCTTTAGTTGTCTATCTTGTAGAAATATAGTATCCACAACATAATTACATCAAAATTTCAGTTCAAACAAAAATGTCAGTAACTCCTTTTGTACTTATATTATTTTTGTATAGGTACACGACATAACATATGTATATAAATGTTAAGTACTTAATATGTTTTTTTATGTACTTTAGCTAGAGCTTATTTTAATATTTTGTATAGATGCACAGATTATCTTTAGGAAATGTGGTAATAAATACCATGTTCGAAGATACAATTTTTTGTTTTATGTACAAGCAAACAAATAAAAAAAAAAAATACAATCCACAAAGCAGCAAATTTGAAAGTTTTATTCAACACACAAATATATAGAACATACGAAATTCCAAAGTTCTTCTTGAATGAAAGAAGAACTTACGCATTTTATTTAAATTTACATTCTGTTATGAGCACCAATTGACTGACATAATTTTTTTACAATATTAAACAGGTATAGAATATATGAATATGAATATATGATAAGGGAACCAAGTTTTATAAAAATAAACATGGTTACAACCATGTTTATTTTTATAAGGCTTATATATTTCATATCATCAGATCCAGTTGCATGTTTGTATTTAATTTATTTCTTTAAAAAAATGATAATTGCTATGTTAAGACCACGACATATTTTCAGTCCTCTCCTCCATTACTAACTGATCAGCTTCAGTAAATCTAAACTGTTTATTTGTGTGTGAAATTGAAATCGAAATGAATAGTTTAACATACACATTAACATTAAGATCTCTTACTTATATGGTGTGAATAAAAATAAAATAACCCATATGTTGATAAGAAGTAATAATCTACTACATGCACCAAATGTATTTTAAACAACTACAAAGAACTTTAACGGTTTTCTGATTGGGTCTGTTATCCTGAATATGACCTGCAAGGTAGGCAGGCTGAAATGTCGGCACTGCATGAAAAGTTTTTAACTTGGACGTGTATTTTTCTTTCTGATACGTTTTTCTTACTGATTCCCAAATCATCTTCTTCTTATACATAGGATTTTGTATGTTAAAACTATAGTTTAAATTTGACTACGATAATTCAGTATTTTGACTTACAGACTCTAATTTATAAATCAAGTTGCATTGAAACAACTCTAATAACGTTCCTAGATTCAAAATAACTAAGATCAGAAAATTAATATTTAAACCAATTTAGACTTTAATGTTAGGGTAATATATTGTACTACCCCCTTATAAGTACATAACCACTCTAAAATATAAATAAATAGGATAGGTTAATATGACGGTGAGTAAACAAAGGCAAAAAAATAAATATTACATACTATCAAAAATATTTTTTCTACCTTTAGGCACACTGAAATTAGAACATCACATACAAGAAACAAAAAAAAAAACAACAAGAACCAAAACAATATTCACGTTAATCGATGTATTTATGTGCGATTTAAAGGTTTTTCTTTTCGGAATTACTCTCTGATGTTTTAATAATTTGAGATGCATGTTAAGCAAAAAAAAATAATTGTGTTCTTGAAATCTTTTACTAACAGTCGACATATAATTTTTGTAAAGAAGTATTTCCATTCAATTGACAGTCTTCACAATTTTCTCGTGTAACAAAAACGCTATAAATACCTATCCTGTACGATTCTAATATTTATTTTTATTCAATTCCACAACCTAACTTTTCCATCCAAACTTTTTTTTTACGGTAGCAATTTTAAGTTCAACTAGTAAGTGAATCTTTTGGTCATATTTCTTAATGTTGACTATGTTTCTAAGTATCCCTGTTAGGATAATATTACTTTTTTATTCAGTAAAAACAATTTTTTTCGCAGTAAAAGAAAAAAAAAAAATTAAAAGTGAATAATACTATGATACAAGGTATACTGTAGAATCAATCAATCAAATCAGCGCTACAACTCATAGTGAGTCAACGCCTCCCGTAGCATCAACCGCCAGTCATCTCGGGGTGTTGCTGCTGCTCTCCAGTTCCTCACTCCCAAGATGGACAGTGCATCCTCTGCCACTACATCGGCCTATCTCAATCTTGGTCTGCCGACTCTCCTCTTAACATGAATCTTTTTCTCTAAGAGTTTTTAGAAACCTCATCTGAATTCATCCATGCCACATGACCCGCCCATCGGAGCCTTCCAATCTTAATATATCTTACAATATTTGTATTTTGATATAATTGTGCGAGCTCTGAATTGGTTCTGTACAAAATAAAAAAAAAAAAAAATAGTCTTTTCTGAAGTAAATATCTATCATACCTCAGTTATCTATCAACCATTTCATTAACATTTATTTCTTAAATTTATAGGTACATGCTGTACTAAAGATTGCCCTGTTATCTGAGCTGGTTGCAGTAAGTCGGTGGGTTTACCGTCCTGAAACTTCGAAGTACTAAAATTATATTCTTAAGAAGGCCGATCATATGTCAAAATATTCAGGATCAAGACGTCAAAAACGAAAAATAATAAAAAGGTTATAAACTCATATTAAAAAGTGTAAAAATGCCTAATACCTGACTATAAAAAATATTAATGAATATTTTTAGGAGTCAACTAAATATGTTTTCATAACACCCACGTATGGGACATTGATTAAACTTCTAAAACCTCAAGAGTGGAATAGTTACGTGATAAAGTTCCAGGTCGTTAAGAAAGGAAAGAGTTAATAATTGCTGGACAGTTATTCCGAAAAAAATAATAATTATAACCTATTTGCAGGAAGAGTGAGCATGGCTATTCATTCTGCTACGAATTAACTTTGATAACAGGAAATGACAGTGTTTCTGGTCTGCCGGGTAAGAGAAATGCGGTGATGGGCTAGTAATTTGATTCTATCTAAAGGTGTGCTTTACCTAACTTCAAAGGAGGTAAAAATAATCATTTTATACCAGCATTAAGAGATAGACAAAAGACGGTTTTGACATAGACATGTATTTTGACTGGGTATCTATACTTTATTAGTGTGAAGCTTTTTTTTCACGCTCTAGCTCTGCTGGTGTTGGTAGGATCAAATATTTAACGACAGTTTGCTAATCAGAAATTTAATGGAGGATATTTCTAGTTTAGTAACATTTGTTATCAGGACCAACAGCTTAGGAGCTATATTGGATTGAATGAAAAAAGTCACGTTGTAAGGGTTTTTTCACCTTCAAACGTGTAACCTTTTTTCATAATAAAAAACGGATCATTTTGACACCCTCTTGCTCTGTGCTGCTTGGATCGAAAGTTGGCGTTTAAAAGTTTCGAAAAGTTTCTTGATCAGAAATTTAATGGTGAAAAATATTTGCTATATAACATTTGTCGTTAGGACCTACCGTTTAGGAGCTGCATTTTTTAAATGAATAAAGTCAGGTTGTGCAAATATTTAAGTGTGGAGGCTTTTTGACACGCCCTAGCTTTTTTAGTGTTGCTCGGATCGAAAATTTGCCAATGGTTTTCCAATCAGAGATTTCATGAAGAAATTGTTTTGTTTAACATTTGTCGCTAGGACCTACCGTTTAGAATCTATTAGATTATACACAAACATATACATGGTTCATTGTTTTTCCCATTTCTGATCATGATTTTGATCTTATTACGCAACCATAGAGCGCTCATCAAAATTCGGAATTAAGAAAACCAATACTATACATTCTGCCCACCATTATATTCAATAGATCAATTCCAGGGTATCCTATATTTTACCCAGGTAAATAGTTACGCAATAACTCCACTGCGTGGAAAAATAATGATCTGTTCTTAGATTATGACATCACTCGGTAAATCACTAAGTGAAGCGAACAAGCGTTTATGCAGAAATTAAATTGCTGAAGATAAATTATAAAACAAAACAATTTCGAGATCGATTACATCTTAGCCTCATCTAAACCGCAATCATCGTAAACCATAAAACTAAAACGAAAAAAAAAAAAAATTCTAGAAGACCCTGATCCGTCCGGCGTTCTCCCTCGATTCTCAATGCTTCTTTCTCTTATAGGAAAAAAAAAAAAGATAAAAAATCCGACATCCGAGGAATAGTAAGGTCACGGGCTTCTTTACAAGCCATAATTCCACGTCATATTTATTACTTCGTGATGGGTTCTCAGTGAAACGTTATATCAAAAATATTCAAACAATTCAGCCAACCACCGAAATTCCGGGAAAAAATGTGAAGGAATTGGATTAAGAACCTTCGTTGATAAATGTTTGAAATGAAACGTATAAATTTATGTAATTCAAAAGTAATCATTGGCTTGTAGAAAAATGCATTTCCCAGAAATATGAAGTACTAAGAATCATATAAATCCCAGAAATAGAAAGCATAAATAGAAAGAAAGAAATAGAAACCACTCCTAATTTTTAAAATAATTAATAACTAAATATTAAATAACTATCAAATGGTTATTATGTGCTTAGCGAGTTTTGGAATTTTACACTTCAAATATTTAATTAAATGACTGATACCTCTAATGAAATGTTGATTAAGAACCTTCGTTGACTAATGTTAGTACTAAGTTCTCGTTATTTTACTCCATTATTGGAAACGGCAGCTTACAGTAGTGAACCCACTCGTTTGGCAGGTGAATTTGAGAAGATGGTTTGAAAAATTTAATATAATTGGTGTAAGCCTTGAAAGGAAATTAGGATAAGGGTATGCCTCAGTCGTCAATAGGGAGGCAACGCACTGTCTAAGCTGATCCATCAAAAAGCGCACGTTAGTTGTCAGCTGAAATCGCCCACTCACAATGTAGTGTGAATCGACAACTGGGAGAGTTGGGAAAAACGAAACATATATGCCGAGATGCTTCTTCAAAATACTACTAATAATCGTTTCTTCTAATGTCACCATGTCAGATTAATCTCATGACTGTAGTTATGAAATTCAACCATGATATCTCAACTTACGAAGCAAGGGTTATTCAAAAATAAAAACGACGCTCTTTGTATCTTGGAGTCACGAAGGCGAGTACTTGCGTGCACGCACTATGAGTTCATACCTGAAGGTCGATTAATCGAATCAGAGCTCTTTTAGGAACGTTGGCGGAGAATGTATGATGTTTTGGTCCGGCGAGTCAACCAAGTCTGAGCTAATTAAACAGAAAAAAAAATATAATAAAAAAAATAGTTGGTTAGGATTAATAAAACTTCTCCCTTATCCAGCAATTAGACCAAATATAGCACCATAACAATGATGTACAAGTCAACGGCCATTTCCTTTGTGAGAAAACATTCAACAACTTCAATGAGGTAGAGAATGGAGTTCTTTGATTCAAAACAAAAAAATTGATATCATGAAGGAATTCTACAGCTGGCTTCCAGATGACATCGAACTAGAGCACGATGGTTTATATCTTGATTATCACTCAAATATTTGAAAAAAGTTGTTTACAATTTTTTAAAAAGAAATTGGAAAGTTTTAAACCGAGATTAAATAATACATAAATAACTATAATAAAGTAAATGTTACGAGGTCATTTCATTATCAATACCAAATAGTTCACAAAAAAAAAAAAAAAAAAAAAAATTGTTTCATTAGCCAACAGAATTACATAACTAAACACAATTACGCAGAGTATGGAGTGAATTGTTGGAGAATCTTAGTTTTAACCTTCAATGGAAGAAGCGTCACTGACACAAATTATCTTCATAGTAAAAAACAAAACAATAAAGAACATTAACACAAATAGAAAGGAGTCCTACCTTGAACCAACCGTACTCAACAATGACTCCGGACATAATGAATTTTACCGAGAAATGTCATAAAGAGCTCGCTAGATAACGATAGGAAAGGATCCTTACTCCTTAGAAGAGTGGTTTCCAACCGAAACGAGGGGGAGGTGGCGGAAATTTTACAACAATAAAAAATAAAGCTCCACATAAAAGTTTTACAGGTACTAACAGTTTTGAATGCATATTGTACAATTGTTGACAAATTGCCTTATTTATAGAGAATCACTTGTTCCAAAAGATCTAGGCGAAGCTCTGATAATTGTGTCTGAAGTCATAAGGATTAGAAAATTTAACTGAAAATAGCTCGTTGAGAAGATGACTCTTTTAAGATGGTGTAGTTGCAATATAAAGAGCATTTCTATATTACTGCAAGGAACAGTGAACAGCGTTGGGCGAATTTTAATCATAGCTATTGACAACTGATTTCCTAGAATATATCACCTAATTTAATAATAATTAAATTTTCCTGACCTAATGATTATTTAACTGAGAGATTTGGTCATTATTTAATTAGGTGATTGAGACCAGGAAATTAGTTTCCAAAAAGCTATGATTAAATTTTGCCCAACTCTCCGTGAATAGCTCTCTAAAACGACTTTTAGTTCCATATCCTTCCAGCTACATTATGGTATAAATAATAATTTATAAAAATATAATTTAGTTAAGAACTATATTTTAATGTATATTTAGGTTATTTCATTAACTTCTTAGTTTCTATTTCATTATGGTTTTGCTCAAATTGAGAAGGTGCAATAATTTTTTTTTTTTTAAATAGGAAATGTATGTTCTGTAAGGTTCGAAAATACTGCCTAAGAGTGTAGTAGAACTTACCCCTGACGACAAGAAATATATTTGTTTTTAATTAAAAATATAATCTTTTAAATTAATTATTTTTTGAAAAATAACTGATTCAGTAACCATTATATTTCTAGCTGTTAGCCCAAATTTATAACGAGGAGACCATAAATTCGTCAATGTGGTCAAGAGCAGACATGATCTTATTCGCACACAAGGGGGGGGGGGGATATATCGATAGTTTAATTTTTTATCAAGAATTTAAAACTCTATAAAGCGTCGTCAATAAAGAGGACGAAAGGAGCTTACTGCATAGTAGAGCAGTTTTTTTTTAATCTATTTTTTTCCTCAACTGGATAAGATCCCTATTAAGAAATTTAAAAAAAAAATTGTTTGAATGAATCCTCTTAAAAATCATCTTTTATCAAAAATTTAAAAATCCATAAAGCATGGTCAATAAAAGGACGAAAGGAAGAGAAGTAACAGAGGCGATTACAAGCTGAATTAAGGGTTTGAGCGATGGGATCGTAGCTAATGACCCAGCAATCAACTAATAGGACATTTATCCTTGTCTCTTAAATCAAATCTGATCATAATCTGTATTTATTTTCTCGATTCGTGAGTATTACCGTGTCAAGGACGTATACCCGTCGCTGGAAGATTTGACTATCACACATTTACATACTCTTCTGAAGATAAGGCGGTTCGTAAAACTTTGAGTACGTTGTCGAAAAAGATATTTATTGTTGATGAGCTAGTGTTACCACTAAATCATGGAATATATTATTTATACTGTCTTTTAGACAAATCCCATAAACCGAACAAATTCATTGAAACAGTTTATTATAGTGATAGATTTTTTATTTATGCATATATATTCAATAGCATGAAGAAAATATTTGTTCATATATAATTGTTCAATTCTTGTATTTTATTTCATGTTTATTTGAATGATAAATTACGAGATGTATAACCATGAATGGCCATTTTCGAAAGAGGACACGTCCTTAATTTCAACAGTTAGGGCCACCAACTGTCGTAAGGATACATCAATGATTTATGAATGATATCTTATCTCACAGCCAAGGATGAAAACGCGCAGCAAACATGTAAATGCATAACATACGACTATAGTTTTTATTTATTTCGTTTTTGTTAAAATTTCTATTGCAATTTAAATTATAGATTCTATTTTATATACATAGATATTTCTGATTCATGCGTCGAAAATTTATTTATCAAGATTGCACTGAACTAACATCTTTTCGGGTTTCCGTAAATTCCAAAAGTAATTAACCTATTTACGGTCAAGGATAAGCCTATAATTAGTTGAAAGATTTGATTTTCTCTAAAGAAATATTCTTAGGGTAATTTAATTTTTTTTTTGTTCAGTCATAATTGTGGCAGAAAATGTTGCACTCAATCAGCATTTGCTTGTAGAATATATAATTTTTTTTTTCAGAGATAGGTAAGGTGATTTATTTACAATAATACTGTTTTATGAAAACTTTTACTGCAATTGTTGGAATCATAAAACTCTTTAAAGAAATAAAAAATTACAATTTTACTTTTTTTTTTTTTTTTTTTTTTTTTTTTTGTTCAGCCAGTTGGCAGAAAATGTTGCGCTCACGCAACATTGGCCTGTAGAATACATATTTTTCTCAGAAATAGGTATGGTGATTTATTATAAATGCTACAATAATACAATTGTTTGAATCATAAAATCCTTCAAAGAAATAAAAAAAAAAATTTCTTACAATTTTACACTATTTTCACATAAAAATCACAATTACAATTTTTTATTTGTGGTATGCTTTAAATTTATCTGGGTGTAGTTTAACATTACATCGCTCACACAACTGAATTATAGCAACCCCTATTTGGCTTAAATGAGCATTTAAATCTTACTACTCATAGGGGTTGAAAAATAACCAATTGAACTTTTATTTTTATTGTGGAGCTTTTATTATTTTATATATGGCGTTGAGATGAATAAAAACGTAGTTAGCATGAAATAATGTCAATACATCTCGGATTGTCGGATAGAATGGCATAATTAGAACCTGTATAAATATACAATTATTAGATAATGGAAACGATAAATAGTCGGAATCGTGATTTCAGTATGGCCTAAGCCGTAGCCATATATAGCCTACACTAATGAGGTCAAACAATACATATTGAAATAGACCATTCTAGAGCACTATTAGGCAGTACTGGAGGTAACAACCTAAAGGAACAAGGTTCATCCCCATTAATAGAATTAACTGGCAGCTTATCTAGACTATTATATAAAAGGACAAGCCATTTTTCGTTTGTGAACTACTAAACCAATCTGTACCAAAATTTAACTACACTATCTTCATGGTTTAAGGAAGATTTAGCAATATCGCAGTGAAGTTTGATAATCCACCGATAGGTGGCAAGCAACATTCAAAAGGGGTTATAAAGAATTATTAAATCTTAAATTTATGATACAATTTAAGTATTTTCAATTTAATTGTTATTAAAAAACTATAAATATGTAGAGTGACAAGTGGATCCCAATGCAGTTTTAAAAAATCGACCGATATGTGGCTTCGACCATTCTGCAACAGAGTTTGCAATGGTAAAACTATTGAACCAGACTGTACCAAATTTTAACTACATTATCTTCATGGTTCAAGGAAAATTTAGTATAATAAATTTTACTACTATAATAATAATAATAATAATAATAAATGTTTAGTTTGCCTAACTGTCATATACTGTTATGGTTAGAAATTAAAATCCAACCAGATGGATCGATAAAATTATTTCTGCCAAATAATAATGTCGTTTCTTTTCTTTTATTTATTGTGTTTAAAAATATGATTTATGGGCCTTTAGTTTTAAGCACTAATAATGCAGTCCAATATCCGCAAGTGTTTCTTAATAGCCTCTGTCTATCTGGAGTATCAACTCATAGATTAAAATTAAAAATTAGGTGTCAAATGATGCCTTTATGGTCATCTTCAACCACCTAATCACTGCAGTTTTAACGTGGTTAAAACTTATTGCTGTGTGTGTAAATATTATTAAAGTAATAATGCTCAATTTCCATACTACAATACAAGATTTTTATCGATAAACAAATTAAAACCAATTATTAATTAAAATAATCTAAGTTCTTTACATATGGGAGCGGGAGAAGCCGCGACGGGGTATGCTGGTATGTTGTATATATATTTAACTTCTATACATACGTCAAAAGTATCCATAAGCACGTGAATTATTAGGCTGCTATTAGAAAAGTGAGGGACCTTATCAAAGAAAAAAAAAAATTTACCGGAAACTTTATGTTAAAAATGAAGGAAATGATGCATCTAACGGTAGATGCATCTATGCTTCTAAGTGTTTTCTCAACTAGTTGTTAACTCTAATTATAAATTATGATATTTTAATTTCTTTAACTATTTTAAATACTAGTTTGTTACAAAAGTCCTTGTGCATGAAAACAACCCTTGATTCCAACTCTCATAATTAATTCTATAAGAATCTTTTTTCCTTCTATGTATGCCAATTAGCGTATCGATGAACGATATATCGAAATAACGATATTTATCTTCCGATAAACAGATATTTTTATATCGATATTATTTCTTACGATACATCTATATATCGTTTTCTCTATATTCTCTATAAAAATAGAACATTCAAATATATATTTAAATGTTTGACGTTTTTCCTATATATTATGGGATTTTTAATGCAACTTTTCTATATTTCTGTTGGTTGGCCAGGAAATATGTTGCTACTGTTCCACTTCAATCTCAACAGATTATATTTTAGAGCAGGCCAAACTATCTCACCCATAAGGAATAAATTAATTCAAAACATTTTGGGATATTTACTTTTTCTACTATCCACTGATGAAGATATATGGGAATTTGATTGTCGACCTCATAATATTGATATATAAGTTTATGTACCTGCTTCCTACTGTTTAATTCATAATAAAAAACCTGTACCACCTATAACCCCTTAAGGGTTCGGGCTCAGTACTTAAGTAGGACTGTTTCTGAGCCAACGGTTGTGAAAGGAAGTGACTTGGGCAGAATTCACGCTCAACCGCCAGATTTTCCCCCAATTAAGGGTACCCACTTTTTAAGAGACTGGGTATGCCTCAGGAGGGTCTCCCGACTAATAATAACAAACTGCTTTTAAATTTTAATTATTTGAAATAGTTGTGTTCCTATCTAAGTTTTAAATTAATTAAGGCAACGACAATGAACCAACCTTTGCTGCACCCCTACACCCATCCCTAATGTCAATGTTTACTTTGACTAATCCTTTATTTCCTTGTGGCTTCAGTTATCTTTATGAGGTCACTTACATTTTCAAACACACGTTATCGAAATAATGGCCCTATTTGGTTCGTTTGTATCGGTTAATAAAAATAAGTTGTGATTGGTAACTTCGAAAGCGTTACATACCTTTACTGTGAACATTGAAGAAGATTGTATGCAGTTTTGAGAGAAAAATACCTCCGCTTTGTTCAACAGAAACCAAGTTATTTTGTAACACGACAACGCACTTGCATATTGTTCTTAGTTTGACAAAGAAAAAGTTAACGAAACTGTAAGGTGTTTTGCTTGCCTCTTAGCCGAGATATTACATCAGATTATTAGTTAGTTTGTTTAGACCATTGGCTCATTTTTTAAAAGGTCGGATCTCTCATAATTACCTATGACGTAACAATTATATGTGAAGAGTTCATTCCTTCAAAACCAAAGGAGTGGTACCGGCATCAAATCCAGTGACTGGCAGAAAAATGTGCAAAAGTAGTTGAAAACTAAGGATTTTAGTTTGAAGGGTATTATTTAATAATATTTAAAATATGTAATCTTAAATGGAGCTGTACTTATGCACATGGACTTCTGTAACAACCTGGTATTAATATTTTTTTTATCTTACCTTGATAGAAGCGTTTCAGAATTGGAAATCATATTTCCCCATGTTTAAAAAAAAATATATTTGAATTCTTCTAGTAGTTTTAAGTTTTCTTAACGCTGATATGAATAACACACAGAATCTACATAATAATAGAAATTACAACACTTGTTAGAACTATTAAATTATGTAAAAAGCAGCAGTTTTAGTCGGCAATATAAAAACACGGTTCTTTTTTTTGTCAGTCTAATGAGTGAAGTTAATTTTTTTTCAGGATATTTATTAATGGTTATTCTGTTGTTGGAGTTTTTTTTAAGAAATATTTTGCACAAATCCGTAGAAACAAACGCATAAACATTCTATGGAACGGGTAGTAAAATTAAGAACAAAGAAAAACATATTTATTAGGAAAAGTAACAAATATACTATTTGACAAAGAGTACAAAGAAATACCAACTAAAATTAATAATTTACTTAAAACCAAATCAAAAGAATAAACCCTTAATGCTCCTTACTTTGTTACAAATAAACTTATCCATGAAGATCTTAATGTCCCATATGTTGCTGATTTAGCCCAAACCAGATACCTATCCTTCTATAGTAAGCTCCACAACCGATGTATAATTTATACTGATCAATAAATTTATGTAAAAAAAAAAACACGATAACAGTTTAATAAATCCATTTAACTATTATCGTGTTTTGTTGATACTACATCTACCAATTAATTGATGTGATAATTCTTCTCAATTATTGTGCAGTTCAATGGGGCCGAGTGCTTATAAAAAGACAGACTATTAATACTTGATCAATTCAGTTGCCTCATTCTTACGATTAATTCCTTGGACGTGTTATTTTATACTTAAATTAATATGAAAATAAACAAAAAAACTCCAAAAGGACAATATATAGCCCGCACTTAACCTGTTGAAAAATAACTTAATTGTGTTATAACAATGAATAATTGTTAATATGATAATAGGTTCAGAAAGAACTCTGTATTGAGAGGAAATCTGTATTGAGCTAAAATGTTGACCATGCTTTTAAAAAGAAAAAAAAAAATACTATTGCAAGTTTAAAATGAAATAGGAAAATCATTATGAAATCAAAGTCTCGACTAACCTAACGATTCAAGGATTAGCTAAAAAATCGGCGATGAGAGAGATTCTTCGGTTTACCATTAAAATTGCAAGTGAATGTATGATGACCTCTTTTAAATTACAACATTAATGGGTTGCCCAGTTGGTAGCACTGCGATCTGAGGTGAGAATTGCCGAATAACAATAATTGATCGTCTGTTTTCGATCTCCGACATGATGGATTGGCTTAAGCAATAGCCGATCAAAAGGGCACCGACGTAATCGCAAACCATCTCCGTTTAACGGGTCAGTGCGGATGTGGTTTACGACTTGCGGCCGATTGAGGAAGGTCCGTGATAGAGCATTTAGGAAGGAACTAGCTTTTTATATATCACTTGTCTGAAATTTTTTAACTTAAAAAAAAAGTATTCATAAATATTTTAAATATGTACGTTTTCTGAAAAAAAGTATGTTATTGTTTTTACCGGACTAAACATATTGGTATTGCACTGAGAATCGTTTCTCATCCTACTCCATCCTTCCTCATTCACATTCTTTTATCATTCCAGCCTTCCGATCCGGGATTTCGGCTGAACGGCTTGTAAAAAACCAGGAAAACCCGAAACAGTACGAACAGGGTCGCTGAGACAAAGGAACAGAAAGGTAGACGGTGTTGTATAAACAAATGTCAGTGTCGCTCGTTTGAAAGAAAACGGAGTGAAATCTAGTTTGTCTCAGGACCGGTACAAGATGCAAATTTTCCTTCAGTAGTGAAAGGAAGTCGTGTGTCTTCGTTAGTGAAGAAACAAGGCACATTGTAGTTCAAGAAAATTATCTTCAAATATAATTGTAATCAGCGAGGAACAAAAAAAAAAAAGAAGCTAATTACCTGTAAAATGTGAAAGAAAATGATTGTTAAAATATATCACAAAAATCTACGGGACCACGAGAATATAATAAAATATGCTTCCGACAATTACAAATTCTGAACTTGGTGTAATATAACTGAATATTGTGGATCTGGGTCACCCATTTTTAAGAAACTAGATATACTGCGTTCCAAACCTTCACTTTTAATTGTTTTCCTAAAAACCACGAAAATTGAATCCATGTTTTCGTTCAGTGCATAAGGTTTCATCAAACCTTGCATAGAGATGAATGGTATTATCATCACGACTACTTCAATATTTACCAGCCAAAAATATTATAGATGGTAATCATATACTTTTATTTCTTAATTAACTTTTTTATTTATTTATTTTTTGCTATTATTTGAAATTTACAGCTGTATAAGATAAAATAAAAATACATTCAGTAAATTTGAAGATAATGCTTATAATGAAAAATCAATTGCTTGTAAATCAACTACCCATTGGTAGCGACTTTAAAAAATTTCTAAATTCGATGGCCCCGAGGCAATTTCGTTTTAGACGCCCCGGAGGGTTATATGGAAGAGAATGGGAAGCAAGTGGATTTGAATGGTTTGTAATATACTTAAAGCTTAATTTATGTATAAGATCAATAGCTGTGTATAAGAATCAATAAAAACAAGTTCGATATCGATAACAAGATCTTTAAAACGTGATGAACGGACTTCTAAGAAACTAATAAAAGTTCTCTGGAAAAGCTTAGTAGGGTAAGCTTCAGTATATTTTTTCAATTAATGAAAGAGTAAAATATTGAAAATAAAGACAATACAGAGCCAAAACTAGAAACTAGCGAATGGTGAAACAAACGAAGGTGTGAACGGTTGCAGAGACAGAGGTGGTAGGGTGTTGTATCACTCCTGATTATCATATCACGGTTCACACGATACACAGGCGTTATGGGAACAGTAAGGCGAGGAAGAGCGCTACCTTACGGTGGATTGTACTAGAAAATGATCTTATTTTACCGTAACAAACTAATCTCACAGACAATCATATGTGAGGAACAATCTTGGAAGTGAATAATATGGCAAACAATAAATGGTAGCTTTGTTCTTGAAGCCAATAATTTGCTTTGAAGAATGCGGTTTTTAGAATGATGTAACTCTTGCCATAAGAACTATAGTAAATTCTCAAACAGTGGAATTTGGGACTTTGTTTCACATATCATAATTTCTATTTAAGGCATGTAAAGTCTCAACAAATTGTGGACCAATAAACAACTTTGAACTATTGCGAGTTCGAAATATCAAGAGTAAGGGGGAAAAATCATTATTTTAAGTAAACAAAATTGATGGGTTTGGTGGATGAAGGAGTGAAAAAGAAAAAGGAAAAAAATACAACCTAGTTCGTTAGATGAAGGATTTATGTGCAGAAGTGTTTGGTAGAAAAAATTGAATATTTCAAAATAACTAGAAAAAAATATATGAAGAAGATGAAGAGGCTATGCAACATTTTCCTACTAAACGATGAATCCTGAGGATTATCTGGAATTGAGTGTGAGGCAAGTCAGAGATTCGAATGGAAAATATGTATATTAACCACAAAAATATTTATGGTTTTTTTGTTTGTGACATAATAAGGAAAACTGAGGATTTTAGGAAGGATTTTGGATTGTAAGGATTGGATACGAGAAAAATTGGTTTAGTGGAGTCCCAAAGCTCAAAACCGGATGTCCAAATGGTTCTAATTACTGTCAGTTGTTTGTAATTTATTAGGACCTTAAAACGTTTGTTTAGAAAATGGTGGAGCAGTCAGAAACGTATTATAAGGATTTGAAATTGTATGTAATGTATTATGTTATTCTATCCTAACAGTAGACACATAGACGAATCTTACATGCCTCATATCGACTATAAAAACTCTCAAAATATATGGGCTTCGGAGTTCGAAAACGCTTGCATAAAAGGAGTTACGACTGCAACTCTAAAGGCTCCAACGCCAACAGCAATATGCAACTTAATAACACGGAAGAGGTTCGATTGCTACGAATGGAAATTTTAAAGGGGAAAGGAGAGATATTTACCCGTCTCTGACGCGATGTGAGAGTGACAGATTTCCTCTTGCAAGGAACCGTTTACAATAATCATATGTCCATTTTTCACCAGTATACAATACTATCATACAATATATACATCATTTCCTTTATTCAGAATAGTTAATCTCTTTTCCAATCCGCCTTTATAATATTTGTCTTCCAATATCAAAGTAAAAAAATTAAATGTAAATCAAATTTATAATGATGTATTATTTGTTCACTGAGATGTATGTAAGATGTAGGTTATTGGTTGGGGTATACAGTCAAGAACAAAGCTGCATACCCCATCCAACAAACAACATCTTAAATCAAATTTAAATTTAAAGTTTTAATATTTTTTTAAATTTCTGGTATAAAATCCTTTAATCCAAAATCCTTCGTAAAATTCTCAATGCTCCTTATTATGTCACAAATAAACTTAGTTTTAATGATCTAATGTCCCACATATTGCTTAATTGGTACAATACTATATACCTATATACCTGTCCTCTAAGCCCCATACCCACTTGAATCACTAGTCTTCCAACTTGCTTCCCACACATAGATCGCCTAGGAACGTATATTGAATAACAATCGATATTGACAAGTTAATATAACTATTTTTCCTCAAATTAACTGAATGAATATACTTTACACATTTTTAAAAATAAATAAAGGAATTAAAAAAAACAGAAAACAAATTGCATAATCTTTCAACTATTGATGGAATATGCAGTTTTAACAAAGGTTGGCCGTACTCGATTTAAAACATTGAAATTATTAAGTGCGCCTTGTGTTCCGAATTTTGTGTTATGAAGTACGTTTTTTACCACGTATATTTTGAAAAGCAAGCTTGTTTATATGAAAACGAAACATGATACATTTTAAAAATCTCTTCTTTTCATAAATTACAAAATTGTCTTGGATGAAGAAGCAATTGGCTCAGTTCAAAGGAACATAATAAAACTTGAGAAAAAATTACAACAAACATAATTAAATATTTTCAATATTTTTATATCATATAGATAGATGATATGTTGAAACTCTGCCAACCTATGCATACTGTTAACCGTACTACCTTAAGGAGCTAATGACTCATTTTCATGAATGACTTACCAATATATAAAATATTTTAGTTTTGGGTTCTTTTCCAAAGATGCGATATGTAGTGCTCAGACAAACCAGAAATTCCTCAAACTGTTAATGCAGTGAGAAACAGCAAGAGGGCAGAAGGGTGTTATAGATAGATTAAGAATACTTCTGGCTTGTTTGGCAAAGTAAAAGTCTTATGATTTATTATTCACCTTCAACTATAGACTACTCATCATTATTACGAATTATTTTAAAGTCAAGCGTTACAGATGTGAGTTAAAAACTCTGCGACGAACCAAAAGTAATAAAAATTCTAATTCTTTTTATATTTGTATTTTCCTGCAATTATATAAGAGATAATGCAGTGTACTGAATTGGTAAAGTCCAACTGTGCCACAATTATAGGAAGTCACCGAATTTGAGTTTATGAAGTACTAATAGCTCAGCCTTGACTTCTTGACCTCTCGGAAACGAGTGATTCGTCTATCCAATTACGCGGGCACACGATCGGTCGATATTTGGAAATGTTTATACAAGTTATGGCTATGTTGTAGACCATGATATTTTCCTAAAATTTCGAATTATACTTTAATCTAATTGTATTCGTTGTTGATTGATGCAATTCGTAGATTTAATGACTGTCGTTTAATATCGTTTACATCTTTCTAAAAATTGTAGATGTAAAGATATAAATCGAATAATAGTGAAAAATATTGTATGTAATGACATGTCAATGACTTAGTAAAGTAGTAAGTAACTATATACCGTCAAAACCAATTAAAGTCCCATGATCTTATAATCTAAGATCTTTTCAGATGAATTAGTGAAAATCGAATCGGATTCTATCTGAATATATTTAATATATTCTCCGTTGAGATGAGAAAAATATAACAGAAAATAAAATAGAAAACTAGCGATGAGTCGATTTTTGATTCTCAATATCAGTATGAGAGATAAGAAAGCAGAAAGAAACATATAACAACAATAATTATAATTATTCCTGAAGTTAATTAGTGAACAGCAAATATCATTCATTATTTAAAACATATTACAGTAGAACCTCGGTAATTCGAACTAATTGGGACCGGAGGTGGTTCGGACTATCAAATTGTTTGGATTACCGAACAAAGTCCTTTCCAGACGTAGTATGTAGCATGCGAAAAATGAACACTGACATACTAGTTCTAATAAAATAAGAAGCACGTTGTATTGTTGAAGGTAAAAAGTTTTTTTTATGAAATAATACTGTGCTACAATAAGGTAAGTTATATTTTATGTAATGTATTGCACACGAATTTCGTAGGATTTTACATAGTATTTATACAATCTTATATACCCACACAGAAGTACAGTACGGTACACACAAAAACTTTATGCTGTAAAGAAAGATAAAAAAAATTAAAGAAAACAAAAAACTAAACATTTGGAAAGTAGTCACTCATTTTTTTCTGAACTAAGGTTGAAGAACGTTTTTTGGCTGCTAAATCACGGATTTTCAAAAAATAATATTTATTTTTCCCAAAACGGCGTTCGGATTATCGATCGTTCGGATTACAGGAGGTTCGGATTATCGAGGTTCTTATGTATATATTAGTTAATAAACATTCAATGAAAAAAAAAATGTTTAATTTTACAATTTTTTATTTAAGAAACTGTGTATCAAAGGTTTTGGGTTTACGAAAATTTTTTAGGTTTTGTTGAAAATGTCTTATAATTATTTTTCGAATAACTACTGAACTGAATTCAATTAATATCCGATAATCGGCTTTTAATAATACAAAGCTCAGAGAGTTTTCATGAAACATATGTTTGCTATCGTTTCCAAACTACTTTTTATGATAATACTTTGTATTTAAACAATTTATTTTAAATAATCGGCCTGATTTTCTTTAAAATAATTATTAACATGAATATCTTTCTAATTTTTGTTAAAACTTTTAATTTTTTTTTTTTAATGGAATAAAATAAAAAGAAAACATCGATATTTTTTGAAGCATCAATTAAGACTAATATGAATAAATAGCATTTTTTTCAGTAAGAGAATAAAGTTAATAATAATTATTATAGTTACAAAAAAAGAATAAGTGTGCATATATAATTATGTATGCAACAAAAAAAAAAAAAAAAAAAAAATAATAATAATTAAGACACACACATATATACATATAATTGTATAGTCTTTTCACATATATATACTCAAAATTAAATAGAACGGAAGAATTAAAAGAACCATACTAAAATTAAGAGATTAGATTAGGGGAGGAATGGTATTTTAAAAAAATAATGTAAGGAAGGTGACGTTTATAGATAATTAAGAAAAAGTAATAAGAAAACGGCATTTCAACCCGTCTTTCAATTGTGAAATATTTACATCTCTGAAGAAACCATTAATTACACTTATATAAAGAGGCAATGTATTTTGTCACCTTATTTATTTCATGTAAGATGTAATTAAAACATTTATGAGAATGTATTTTTTTAAGCGTTACCATAAATCATACCTCAGCCAGTAAGGATAATATAAAAATGGAGTAAGTCTCCTTGTGAGTCATGACGGGTATCTCCTGCCCGGAGAAGGATTCCTGAAGAAGGAACTATTTGTCCGTAACCATTTCACTAACCAATCCATTTGGTTTTTTTTTTGTAAACCATTTTTTAAAAATTGTTTTTAAAAAAATGCACTCATATAAAACCACTATCAATACTCCTTTTTAATTATCACAGCTTATTTTTTATAGTTCTGCAGAAAGCCTCCAACATACGCCGAAACTTCGGTACACTATAAATTATAGTTTCTCAGTGTGTCTTTCTCCTTCTTCTTAATTTATTCTTTAAACAGTTATAAATTAGAAATCATTTTTTTTCCCCATGAAATAGAAAGACTAGAATTCACTTGATATATATTTGACACAAGTAATATTTATTGTATCCCTATTTATGAAAAATGAGCAGTTCTCTATCTCATTAAAAAATATATTAAATGTGTGGGAAACTTTTTATGGCTCCTGCCTCATTCATAAGCCCCATTATATCATTCTCAAATTTCATTTTACCATTTATAAAATAAATCGCAATTATTTAAAAAGTAATATGATTGAAAAAATGGTGATAGAAAAAAAAAATCACCTGTCACCATTGTTTTTTTTATTTCAAAAATTTCGACTGACATGATTTCACGACAAAACAAATAGCTATTTGACATACACTACAACTGAATAATTTTTATGAATTAGTTGATTGATGTTAGAGACTTGTTTTAACGATTCATTTTTGCTAACCCAGTACAATAGGAAACAGACAAAATAGAAAGGAATAGAGATTATTGGCACTTTCATCGCACTACGTGAGAAATAGAACGAGATACGGAATCGGGACCAGGAAGTTTCAAATTTAATTAGAAATAACGTAAAGAAGAATCGTATTGCAGTTTTTTAACACCTAGCTTGAAATTCTAAAACCTGTGAATTTCATAAACTTATAAATAAAGAAAGAATTTCGTAAAGAAAAATTGCTAAATAATAAAATTATTGCTAATAATAAAATTCAGATATAAGAATATTTCAGTAGATCAAAACATTTTTTTATCAGCAAGTAAAAATTAAGCAAACTTAAATTAACGAATCAGAAAAAACTGTTTGTGCAACAGGTCTGAAGTACCGTCCCATAGTTTACTTGATGTTCAATTCGCAGTATAGAGGAGATATTTATAGTTTTTGATAGTAATGTCTCAGGTCTTTGTTGCAATGAAGTATGAAGTGATACATTGTACTAAATTTATAAAAACTGCTTTTATTTTTATTTTTTTAAATAAATATTTATTTAAAGGAGTATCAGCTGGGAGAGCTTGATTCGTGTAACAACCTAAGTTATATCTTTGCCATTAACCGTATGATTTATTTATGATTAAAGAGGTTGAATGATTAAACATTTTCCCATACAAAGATATGCCTTTCAGCTGGGAGTCTATACTTTTTTAGTGTAACGGTTTAATCATCCTCAAAAATGTAAAATTTTGACACGCTCTAGCTCTGTTGGTGCTGCTCGGATCGAAGTGTTTTCCTTATCATAAATTTAATGAAGAATATTTTTTGTTATATAATATTTGTAGCTAAGAACTGCTGTTTAGAAGCTATATTGGTTTAAATGAAAAAATGTCACGTTTGATACCCCTATTTTCTCTCAACTTTGTTTATTTCGAATAATCATTATTTTTTAAAATATATAAATTGAAATTTTTTAAAGAGCATTTAATTTTTAAACCTTAAACTAACAACTTTGTTGCATAAAAGATATGCTTTTGGTTGTAAATCTTATAATATTGCTGTGGGTTAAATAAGTTCGTTGGAGAGCAATAATTACAATGTACCTCTTCTACTGGTATCATACTTCAAGTCTGATTAATAATTATTGATTCTTTGAATCAAGATTGACCTGATTCATCAACGAATATTTAATCTTATAATGATCAAGAAATCCTCAAAGGGAAAATTTTTTTTTGACATTTCTTTTGCTGATTTTTTAAAATTTTAATTTGCAACAAAAATTGAATCTTCAAGGATTTTTTGAGCAACGGTATCAGCTGTCTAGTTCAACTAAGCTTTATTAACTTATGACCGCAACAAATCCATAACATCTGAACCCCCACGAGAAAACACAAATAAAATTAGTTTATAAACCCAATAATAATTTCGTTAGTTAAGAAAAGTATGCCAAGATTATGTTGCCAATGTTTACTAGGAAATTTCATAAAGCAAAGCAGGTAACTTAGGAACAAAAACAATACCTCTTATTCTTTATGTCAGACATTGATAGTTTCGTGGAAAAATATGAACGATGCTTTTAGTGATGAAAAAGTAAATACTAACACATGTTCAGCATACAATTGAAAAGGAATACAGCGCTGAGGGTATTAAACCTACAGCAACGCCTACGGATGACGAAGCGATATTATCTGCATCAATGGTCGATTAAGTTTACTTTCATGAAAGATTCATTAAGTAGTTAGTACATACAATTAAAATATCTATTTCATTTTCTGATCCAATAATTTTTTTTTTCATGTTTTGGATTTGGTTATTTATCACTTTTGAAATATAACTTCATTTCTTTAAAAATATAATTCCCAACTACCTTCAAACGCTCCATACTTTTTTATCTTCGCAAGAACGCGGGAGCATCAAAATGTAGGTAGTTGCATTCGAATCGAGTTATGTTTGCACAGTATTTATAATTAACTAATTGATATTTATAATTTCATGGGATAAGAGTAATTACTCAGCTCTTGGCATTTACTCTCCAATTTATTTTAAGATGCACTAACCACGCGAAAAATTTCGGCAATTATTAGTTTCCATCTTCCGGCGTAATTGTACAAATCGTTATTAAATTATAGTGTTTTATATTTTATGAAATATAAATTAAATAGTAATAGTAATCACTAGTATATTCTATCACTATATAGAAGAGGGGTCAGTGATAATGAGCTCGAAATTGTTATAATTAATTTAATTTAAGTTGACTTTGATTTATATAGAAATAATAATGATGTTTTAGATCATTATACTCCTCAAGCAGAGAAATAAAAATTTCTGAAACATGTCGTAGGTGTGATGCATCTTAATATAAATTGGAGGGTAAATGCCCAGTGTTGTGTAAAATTATTAATTATTAATTAAAGGCAAACAAAAAACTAATTTTTATTACAACATTAATATCTAGCTTTTTTAAAAATTATTTTGAGCAACATTGGTCCATATCAATCAATGGTTTAAAGATCAATTTAAAATATGCATTTATGTACAATAGGACAAGGCGATATATTTACATTATGAAATATTAATATATCAATAAAAATTTATAAAATGGAAGAGATAAACTCAGTTTATAAAATATTACTGAAAAAAAGTAGTCAAATAAGAGTCTTATTCCAGATATACTTCCAGATCTTGGATATAAATAATATATAGTTCACGGTGTTCAGAGATAAGAAATAAATACAGAAGTACTCACAGGCAGAGGAGGTTATAGCCAAGCATGTCTGACCACAAACTGACTGTGGAGTGGTTGCTGCCTTCCAGCCCCTTCCAGCCCGCGGTACCCCCACTAGAGGGTTCATCCTCTTCTTCGGGGATCCCCGTAGCCCTAGGAAAACAAACTGATTGAACATTATGCACCCATTGTATATTTTTCGATTATATCATTAACTTCCATGTTTAGGAAAATTGGTTTCCCTCTGGTTCTGAAGAAATACATTTTTATGTCACATTATATATATATTTTATAAATTCCTTAACTTAAAAGATCTTATTTGCATAAACACAAAGTTATAATAAATAATAAAAATGTGTAATAACAAGCCGCTCAGAACCACTTGAGTAGTTGCACAAGGTTATTTTTTATTGAAATTTGCAACTGTATGAAACAAAAAAATACATCAAGTAGCACTTCTTTAAAAAATTGAACATATTAAAATGTTCCAGAGGCCTTAAAATGTTCCAAGACAAAATTTTTTGAACCTTCGCTGTCCTGTACATTCACTGACGCTTCCTTCACCTCAAGGAACAGTCAGAGGACTTTCCTTATAGAAAAGTTAACACAAACTAAACTAATCTTTGAGGAAAAACAACATTAATAACCATTATTTCCAATCCATTAACTAGAATGGGGGATTATCTTTGTTTACTTGGCAACCACTTGGCTTAAAAAAAATGAATATTCAAACTCTGCATTATTTTTGCACAAATCCAATAATCATTAGTTACATACCTCCTTTTCTCGGCAAGGTTTCATCTGAGACACCTGCAAATAAATCGTTCTTATGCCATAAAAAATGAACTTTCCATTTCAACTTGATAATTCCAGAAAGTAAACACCTAGGCAAACTAAATATTAACAACTTTCCTATTCTTCGTATTATTTTTTTAAAATATACTTAATGTGCTACAATTTAATTTCGAGCCTTAGACTCATTAACTCCATTAATTGTTCCAATCTTATTCTACTTCTAGTCAGTTCCTTATTCCCATATTGGAATAACCATCGTCTGTCACACTATGACTCCTGACTAGTCCTTGTTCCCAGTATTACCTCAGTCATTATTTTCTTTGGTAGGTCATTCAAAGCTGTACAATCAAGGTTGCTGAGCCCATTTTGATCTCGTGAATCTCGTAGACTGAACCACTTCTGAATCCATAAGTAATCTTTGAGCTTCTGGTTTGTTCGAAGTCTCCATATGTGGTCAGCAGCCCCTAAGCAGAATCATCTGATTCTTACCATTTATGGCTACAGTCCAAGTTTCTGAGCCCTAAATGGAAATTTCCATATCAAACGTTTCTTTTTAAAAATTATTTTCAATCTACAATAATAAGTATCATAAAGTAATCTTGTATAAACTAGATTTTTAATTTGTTTTTATATGACACTAGTTGTTCAAACACTTGGAAATAAATAATTTCCGTTTTTGCAGAAAGTTTATCAATTACTTCATTGTACCTATAATGTATTAATGTACATTCACTGTTATTTGACATAAAATTATCAATCAATCAGTCATACTTAAATTTCGGTTCAACGTTATATGTTATTCACGAAATGTTTGGTAAAAAAAAGAGGAATATGAACAAATGCTATAATCCAAGTATGCCTTGGTAAGCCCTAGGCTTTAATCTTGAGTTATAGGTGTTCCTAAGTTGTACTCTAGAGCTCCAGATGCGACGTGGAAAAGTTTATGGTGTCGTATCAATTACTTAAATCTATGTAAGATACACATTTCAGAAGATGATTTATTGATAGTATTCTCCAACAAAATTTCTTAACACAAATGGAATTACAACTCAGCTTTTAAATTTTTTTTGGAAATCAACAGTCAATGATCTGGAAAACAGTGATTGATGGATGACCCTCCAACATGAGGCGGGTTGCATAACATTATCCAGGTCTTCCTGAGACAAAGATTAGGCCTAAGATGGGTGGATCGGGGCTGTGAAAGTATGATGTTGCAACAGAAGTCTATTCTCTCACGCACCCCTGCCCGCCGCTCTTCTATACTGCTGTTCCTCTTCGGATACGGACCTACTGTTACCAAGATCCCGTGGGATTACACATCTTATCGCTCCACTTAATCACCGTCAGCTCATTGTTTATCCGAATAATGAGTGGTGGGAGTTCCCACAACTAAATTATGTAATATATTGTCGCAGAACCTGGCGATATTACGGAGGGAAATCGTATTATCTGCGATTTTTTTTTTTTGTGTCACTTGATCTGCTTTCGTTGTAAAGATCACGATAGCTGTTATGAAATGTCGATTGGGTCTGTTAATCAGATTCTGCAAGTAAAAGAAATTTGATAGATCTTTAGACAGTTCAATGGATAAAAATTAACAACCATTCAACAGGTCGTTCCTTCATTATGTCATAATGACTATAATTGCTGATTCACCGAAACATTCGTGCAAATATCAACGTGTATTAAATATTATATTTTTATGGGGCGTTAGGCATCGCTACGAAAAGATTATTCTTTATAGGTTGCCGCCACTACGGCAGTGAATGTAAACCGGCGTATGGTGGGCAGCCAGATGTAGTTCCTCACAACCTTGATTTCTGTTTTCTCACCGGAACGCTACTTCTTTATTTCAGTAGCTATTCAGTTGTCACCTTGTATTCCTTTACAAAACATAAAATAAATGTATTATGAATGTTAAAATCAAACTTTAAAAAAATGGCATAACCACCAAATGAAGAAAATAATAGTACGAAATATAAGAACATGGAGGATCGCAGCCGGTGTCCATTAAGGTCAAGAGTAGCCATTTGGGGCATTGGAACCCAATAGTAATCATGGACTTTTAAAGGGGACTTTTTCAAACATTAGAGAAGTTTAACCACATTTTCCAATTTTCACTCTTTTTATATAAAAGTATTATTTTTTTCTAATGGGTCATTCCAAACCAAATGAACACAGGGTTTATACCTAAACACTTTACAATTTGATGAAATTTGGTAAGAAGGGTACTAAAATGTTTTTTAACCTCATATAGGTAAATAAAAATAAAGTTTTAAATATCTCAAACGGTTTAAAAATTAGGACTACGTTAAGTATCCAAAAATCCGCGAAAAGCACGTAAGCAACATATTTTTAAATCTTTCAATTGAGCTAGAGAGATGAAAGTGGTGTCAGTTTGCTCAAATTTAAATAATCTTTCTTTTGATGTACAACACAACATACACTCATACAAACAATTTTAAAATAACCATTATTAAAATTATTATTTAACTATGAACCCATTAGCCTTCCATTATTAAATTTCGAGATCCACTTACTAAGGCATGAACTATTTATTAGAATATTTGAAAAGTTTTTAAAAAAGAATTTTTGGAGAAAATCCAAATCCAAACTTTGAATTGAGTCTAATTAAACATTTTATAACAAAGTATATTGTGTTGCCACAACAAAAGGAAGAGAATTTAAAACTGACAAGGGGAGGACACACCGTCTCTCACAGATCTTGTTGGCAATTTTTTTGGAGGTTCCTGGTCAAGAAATATTAGACAGTATTTTGCCGTTCCGACCAATGGGCCCTAGGAGCCGAGAAAAAAAATAAAATAGCATTAAAATAATTTATTTTATATCTCGAGTTTAAAAAATTATATCAACATGATTCTTGCACAAAGATTTTTAGTTTTGATTGCGAATTTAAGGAAAAATACAGCCGCTCCATATATTTTGGTTTAGATTAATTAAATTCTAAAAAAAATGATTAAATTTTCAAGCAAACTACCTCTATAGATTTTTTCACCCAAACATTGACGTCAGATTCTAATTTAGCACCCTAAAAAATATTGAAAAACGCTTATTCAACCAAATCAAAAAATATAATTTTTTTTTCACCCTCTTCCAGGAAAATAAAAGTTTTAAACCGATTATTTGTTACATACCTTTAAATCGCCATTACTTTGTCACACAATTCAGTGGTTGGTATCGCTGGAAAGAGGAGAGCCTTAGCTTTCTTTTGATGTATATAAATGTAAAATTTGATGAACATAAACCTAATAAAAAAATAGGAAAATCCAAAAACATTTTGATTTTTAGCTTGAGTTTGAAACCAGATAGGATGATGAAACCAAAGATTTTTCAAGCCTATTACTTAACCACCCTATATTTCGTGTAAAAAAATTTAATTGGTACATTTAACCGTCTAAACGTAATTCATGTTTTTGCCAATTTAAACAAAAATTGCCTAGGTAAATTTTGAAGCTTACGAATTTTTATTTTTCTATTTCGGTGAAATTTCGAATTTAAGGGTTCTTTGGAATGCTGAATTCGAATCCGATGTCGGTTCTTGTGAAAAAAATAAATTGAATGCACTTGAAAATTTTTAGCTTTTACACTGTAAAATATAATAGAAAATTTTTTTAGCCCTAGAATTCCATTTCAGCACCCTCAAAACTTAGGAAACGTATGTATAAATATAGATATTAATAAAACAAATATATATATTTGATTGTTGTGTATTTACAATTTTTATTTCATTTTGCAGTTGAACATTTTAAAATATGATTGTGATAGTTGACATAAAAACATTATAGCAATAACTGCCTGGCTTCCGTTGCTGACAGGAATTTGTTGAATATAATGAAAATGAAATTGTAAGGTAATAATCTTCAGTTATTAGAACAACCCAGTCAACAAGGATTACAAAACGGAATACAGATGTTGTGTTCTGGGTTTGAAGAATATAACAAAAATTGTAAATACTTAACAATCAAATCTAATATGAGGTTCTGTCTGTATATCATGTAAATATTAATTTGTAATAAATTATTATTAAAATATATAATATATAATTATAATTACTTTAATATTTATTATTAAAGTAATAAATTATTTCTCCTAAATAATATTATATAATTATATTATAATATATATAATATTAATTAATATATATAATATATATATATATATATATATATATATATATATATATATATATAATATATATATATATATATATATATATATATATATATATATATATATATATACGTATATACATACGTTTCCTAAGTTTAGAGGGTGCTGAAATGGAATTCTAGGGTTAAAAAAATTTTCTATCACATTTTACAGTGTAAAAGATAAAAATTTTCAAATGAAGTGCATTCAATTTATTTTTTTCACAAGCACCGACATCGGATTCGAATTCAACATTCCAATGAACCCTTAAATACGAAATTTCATCCAAATAGAAAAATAAAAATTCGTAAGCTTCAAAAGTTGCCTGACCAAATGGTAGGCAACTTTTGTTTAAATTGGCAAAAACATGAATTACGTTAAGACGGTTAAACGTATCAATTAAATTTTTTTACACGAAATATAGGGTGGTTAAGTAATACGCTTGAAAAATCTTTGGTTTCGTCATCCTATCAGGTTTCAAACTCTAGCTAAAAATCAAAATGTTTTTCGGATTTTCCAATTTTTTTATTAGGTTTATGTTTATCAAATTTTACATTTATATACATCAAAAGAAAGCTAAGGCTCTCCTCTTTCCAGCGATACCAACCAGTGAATTGTGTGACAAAGTAATGGCGATTTAAAGGTATGTAACAAATAATCGTTTTAAAACTTTTATTTTCCTGGAAGAGGGTGAAAAAAAATTATATTTTTTTGATTTCGTTGAATAAGCGTTTTTCAATGTTTTTTAGGGTGCTGAATTAGAATCTGACGTCAATGTTTGTGTGAAAAAATCTATAGAGGTAGTTTGGTTGAAAATTTAATCATTTTTTTAGAATTTATTTAATCTAAACCAAAATATATGGAGCGGCTGTATTTTTCCTTAAATTCACAATCAAAACTAAAAATCTTTGTGCAAGAATCATGTTGATATAATTTTTTAAACTCGAGATATAAAATAAATTATTTTAATGCTATTTTATTTTTTTTCTCGGCTTTTTTCCGGCCCATTGGTCGGAACGGCAAAATACGTGTCTAATATTTTTTGACCAGGAACCTCCAAAAAAATTGCCAACAAGATCCGTGAGAGGCTGAGTGTGTCCTCCCTAGTGAGGACACCACACTTCTAGCTCAATCGGGAAGAAAGCTATTATGATTTCAAAATATGTTGGTCATGTTTTTTTGCGAATTTTGGCATTGTTTACGTACCCTTAATTTTGAAATAGTTGGAGATATTTGAAAAAACATTGGCATTTTTTGTAATCTCTATGAGAACAACCTTCATACCAAATTTTAACAAATTCTAAGATGTTCATGTAAACGTTTTTATTTCAGTGTGTTGAATTCATACGGAATGACCCTAAACTATTATTCTGTTAATGCTAGAATTATTGACCAACCATAAAAGGTACAATTAGGGATTAAAAACGTTTATTTAATGTGGTTTCTGTATTTGATCTACGAATGGTACTTTAGAGAATTAATGCGTAAATTAACAACAAAATTAATTTTCAAAACCAGATCGGACTAAATGTATGTTTTTTAAATATTTCTCTCTATTTACCCACCGCGTGTTAAATTAAAAGTGGAGTTATACCTTATAATTTCTTCAAATTGCTTGAGAAAACCTGGAGACATATTTAAAAACATTAGAAATAAATTGGGTATTACTTCAAATTCGTTCCTTCAATTTGATTGTTAAGGTAACTGTCATTTACTTTCTTGTAAATTGTATGATCGAACGTACGTTGATCCGTTTTGAGACAATACAGTTCCTAAAGCTATCTTTTAAAAAAAAAGTGTGACGTAGAAATATAAACCAGAAGAAGCAAGTTAATTGGGCACGAAGTTACCAAACGAACCGTGAGAATATGAGATTCTTGTTGGCAAAGATATAATTGTTTCATTTTTCTCCTTAATTCCACTTTCCATTTCATTCCTTCTGCTTATCGCTATAGTTTCTGATATAAGGATGTGTAATATTTGAAGATAATATTAAATTATACTGAGTTTGGATGGAGTAGGAGGCACCTAAAATAATGAAATGCCCATGACTTATATTCACATCAGTTAGTCTGTTCCCTTCGCCAAAATGAATAGTTAGCAACAATCTAATTTAAAGAACATTTCAAGGCTTTTACAGAAATATGCTAATAATTGCTATTTAATGTCGAAAGATTCTTTCTACATTTATCTCACTTACCACAAATTATTAGATTTTATATGTTCTTAAAAATGTATTTAAATATCCGAAATAAATCGATTATGCTATCGCGATCGTAATTAATAAACATTATTATTATTGTTGCACTCTAAAAAATAATGACGATTCAATAACTCGTTTTTAGTAGATCTCTGTGTCATTATGGAAATAAAGCAGATTTCCTGCACATAAAAGCTATTCCAAATGCTGTTTCAATATATATATATATATATATACATATTATTACTATTATATATTATTTCATCGTTCCCGCCATTCTCTTCCTCAATCCACACGAAAACTCCTAGTTTCCTCATTCATTTTTCCTCAGTTTGACAACGGGTGTGTGGTGTATGGGGGCCTCTCGATGGGGCTCCGGGACAGATTACAACGTATCATTAACAGTTTTATCAGATTTGTATTCGGAGCCCCGAGACATTCCCATGTATCTCACCTCTACACTGCCCTGGAGTGGCTCAATCCATCCTCCCGTAGACAATATTTCCTGGGCACCTTCCTGTACCATGCCATTAATAACCATTGCCCACCCTACATCTGTAACCTATTGATATTCAAGTCTTCCGTCCACTCCCAACTCACAACAAGATCACGTTCCTCTGACCTATATACTCCTTTCCACCGAACAGCATTATACCAACACTCCTTCCAAGCTCGATCCACTACCCTCTGGAACTCGATCCCTCCTGAAATTAGACATGCTTCTTCCTTAAACTCATTCAAAACTCTTCTATTCCGATATCTCCTTAAATCCCAGTTACAGCCCGCCAATATGAGTGATAATTGAAAGTCAGCTAATCAAATTAAGCATATCCGATGCCGATGAGTTTGCTTCAATGAGTATATCATTATATAAATTTAAATTCGTTTCTCCAACAATTGTTTCTGTTTTGTTTTTTTCTCTTATAAATTATTGTTATTATTTCTTTCCTTTTTCTTCTAACTGATAAAGTTCTATTATCAATTGTATATATATTACCTTTTAGATATTTGTAAATATTTTGTCATATTATCATTCAAATAGGTCTTATTATTTTTTTCTTCTCTATATATCTTTTCCTTTCTTTTCGCTATATTTATTTTATTTTATTTATTTACTTATTTTTTTTTTTATATTTCTTTTTATTTCAGAACGCATTGTAATTATTCTATTAGCATATTGTTATTATTATTTTTTTTTTGTTGTCCTACTTTTTTTTTTTTTTTTTTTTCTCTCTCTTCTTTTCTCATGTATATATTTATCACAAAGTTCTATTTTCAATTGTATATTCATATATTACCTTTTATACTTATTATTGTCCATTTGAAATTAAGATAGCCAGACTATTGTACAACTTATTATACATGTCTGTTATTCTTAGGGAACAATATGTCCCAGAATAAAGATTTTTTTTTCATATATAAATTATTTTAACACCAATTCAATTTAAAACATTTTATGTATTAACTTGAAATTTTATTAATAGTTTATGTAAATGTACTAATTTTCATTTTTTTCCCCTCTTGGATGTACTTAGACTATCCCTATTCCCCTATGCTATTGAAATTTATATTTTTTTTTTCTTTTTTTGTATCATTTAATTATATGTTTTTGTAATCATTGATCCTTTGTTAAAAATAAATTTTATATATTTTTAGACTTTTAAAAATTATATTCAGGGGAAAAGTATGGCACCTGACTACCAGGTTCCGTGCCCGTGTTTGAGTCCCACCGAAGAGAGTAAATTTATTTTTTGTAAATTTGGCTGTGGATCGACTTAGAGGTCGGGAGACGCTCCTGGGGCTCACCCTGCCCTTAAAAAGTGGGTAACCTTATTTAAGGAAAACAACTAGGTGGTTGAGCGCGATTTTGGCCAGATCGCCTCCTTTCACAACCGTTGACCCAGTAACTGTACCTCCTTACCTAAGTAATGAACCCAAGACCCTTCAAGGGTTGTAGAGATAATGATTTTTTTTTTTTTTTCAGGGACAAAATAACCCAATCGAATGAAAATTTTTAAGTTTTTGGAATTTCAAATAAATAAATTGTAAACAACTATTAAAAGTTCAAAACCTTAGATAATATTTAGATAAATATTTTTTTCCATGGATATGACTATATGCATTTCGTCTTAACAGCTCACTGCTTAAAATTTGATATGCCATGTATTTCCTTAATGATTGCTAGATTAGAGATAAAGATATATAAAAAATAAAAAATTTATAATTATAAATATTCTACTTAGCAAATCGTTAATTTAATGGATCCTAACTTAAAATAAGGAATGCCAGTTGATTAAAACCTCTAATCCATTACGATTAACGATAATTCTTCGAGTGGTCTGAAAAAGAAATGTTCTCATGAACTAAAATAATACGCTTATCATAGGAATGCTAGATATGATAGCTTATGCATCTTCTTTAACTTTATATTACTTTTTATAAATTCTCTATTATGCGGCACCCTTCTACGACCTAGATTCAAATTTGGTGGTGACTTCAATGGAAAAACCTAGGATGGGACAATAAGTGAATTAATTCATGGCGCAGGATTTAATGCCAGATACAAAAGGACATATCGCAACACAAGTGACGAATCCGATGATAGTCAGCGACTGTGGATAATTTTAACATGTGATGATATGACATATGTATGAAGGGTATTAGGCTAGAAGGGGGAATGTTTAAAAAAATCGAATCTCAGATTTCATCGCTACTAGTTAGCTTGGTGGTGTCATGGAAGATATAAAGAGGATTTTCACATGTTTTGGAGTTAAAGATCCCGTTCCCAATGAGAAAGAATTTGTAATTTTCTATTGCGATTTATTCAGAACTATTGTTACATTTACCATTCTAACATAACAGATTTCATATGATGTAAGCAGTAATGTTTAAAATTAATCCATTTCCGTTTTACCCTTCTTGTCCATTTCCGTAACTCTGAGTGTTCCAGAAGGGAAGAGTGGGGGTGGAGAATAAATTACTCTGAATTAATTCCAACCTGCCACTGACCGGATTCGAACTTATGATCAGGTTTATGAGGTTGCTAAATACTCGGGCAAGGAAAATAAAAATTAACTAAACATTTTAGGGAAAATTATTGTAAATTATACCTGTATCTCTCAGATGTTCCCAATATAAAAGTAGACTTCAATGAATTAATGGTGCGTTATTAAAATCATACTTATGACCAAACTAGTTGTTTATTTTAGAACAAACAATTTTTTGCAGGATTTTTTGAACTATAATAATTTTTTGCCTTCGATCACTAAAAAAAAAAAAAAAAAAAAAAAAAAAAAAAAAAAAAAAAAAAAAAAAAAAAAAAAAAAAAAAAAAAAAAAAAAAAAAAAAAAAATTATTGATGTTACACGCTAACAATAATGTACATATACGTGTGTCAATGAATATGTTTTTTACTCAGACGTCTCCGAAAAGGGAGAATTATTTTTTTTAAATCTACTTCCCCAAAACCAAGTCAAATACTTACAATATAATTTAAGAATTGGACTAAATAAAAATCAAATGAAAAATCATCTTTTTAAAAACTACATACAAATTATGTAAATGATGGTACTTGATCGAAGCGTGTCACAATTGCCTATCAATATTCTTTGTCTTGTGCTTTGTGCACTTAATATACCCTATACGAGATAAAGAGATCTATGAGTTTTAACTTAATAGCTATCAATTATCCTTTATTCCTTCACAGCTGAAAAATTTATTGCCGAGAAGAAAACCTTTTCTAAAGACCTTCACATTGAGATTGATGATTTATGTAATCTTAATGGTTCGAGATCGTTTTCGAACGTTCCGTTGGATTACCACTGTGTATGAGGCGATAGTGGTGATTCCAAATCAGATAGAGCGGCTGTATTCCCCAAAAGGCAATGCAGAAAGAAAAAAAAAAGAACACAAAGTATTTTTTTTAAATGTTTCTTAAACAGGATATTCACTTATTAAAAATGTATTGTAATGTCAGTGGTATGAAAGGATATCAACAGGTGCTCTCAGTTAATTTAATTTAAAGAATTTACAAAGAGTTGAGATTGTCAGAAAATGGATTAAACCACCTATTATATAATTCAACAACTTACTGTCGAAAATGTAGCCTAAAAAAACCTGAAGTTAAACAAAATTAATAAATAAAAATATGGATAACCTTTTAAATTATTGAGGAATTAAAAAAAATGATTGCATGAAAATAAGGCAGAAAAGATGAGAGATAAAGTTGGAGTTATAAGTTAGTGAAGTATGTGTTTTATCAACAAATGAACCTCAGAAATAAATGATTTAACGAGTTTTTTCTTTTTTCAAAATCACCAATGTAATTATGTAAAAAATGTTTAACGTTGTTATAATCTAGATATTCCAGTTCAAAGAATTTCAATACAACGCATTGTCATCAAATTTAGTACTCCATTGTTTTGAAGTGATTTCTAGGACAAAACCATTTGTAAGCAATCTAAAGGAAAGTGAGCAACCTAAATGGGGTTATTTCAGAATTACTGAAGACGTGACAAACGCTATCACAACCGATCAATGTGCCCCAGTTAGATTTTAACGTGTAGTATTGAAGATTGAAGGAGAAAATAAATAAATTCAGTGTAATTAATTTTTTTTTTTGTATTTTCAAATTTACTATATAGATCATTAGTGACTAGAATGGTCTATTCTTGTTTCAATTGTGTAGTCTAATCTACTGATCATCATAAAGTTGGACAGTGTATTCAATTTGTCTTCAAAAATTTCTTCATAGTGTATAAGATATTATATATATATATATATATTATATATATATATATATATATATATATATATATATATATATATATTATATATATTATAAATATTACATAAGGTCCTTCAGGTTCAATCGTTAAAATAACAACTTATTTTGGCGATGTTTTAATACTATATTGTTCTTATTATCATTCCCTTAGTAGGAATGAATCTAAGGGCATGATTATGAGATGAATATAGTCTCGAAATTAAGTTATTTTAATGATTAAACCACAAGAACCTTATTAAACATCTAATAGTAACAGTCAAGAGAATACATCCATATATATATCCAATTCCAAATCAATTGGGAACAGTCTTATCGATTGGAAGTTTTGTTGTTTGTAATTGTTTACGGATACACTTTACCTCTTCGTTAGGTGCCTGTCGTCCACTTCTTAATTTGCAGTTTTTATTCTTTATTTCTGTAATAAACTTTCCTACAGCCCTCATAAATCCTACGTTTTAAACTGGTTCCTTATATTTTGGATGGTTATTTCCAGCTGAATGAGCAGTTTTGTCTTATTTTTCACTCTGCAATAGAAGAAAAAGAAAAGGCATTTTGCATTTCACTTTTTTTTCTTACATTTTTATTATAGAAGTGTTTTGAAGTCTATCTTCATGACCTGTAACCTCTTATCTTCTTCTTGTAACAGATACACCACGCCAGGATTACCAAATGAAGAGACAATTGCCCAATACCCGAGATGATTGATCGCCCGATAGGGTCGTGCAGCTTAACTTGAGTGGACAAGCAGCGAGACGAAAGACCATGCAATGAATTTCAGTATTGCGACAGATCCTTGGGATTAGGCATAATTAATTAAGATAATAGGAAAGAATACAACTCCTCTGGCAATTTTTTCCCATGCATTTCTTTTTTACTTCACAATGAGGTAATGCAAGCATTAGAATTCTTAACTATCTGTTTACATAAAATGAGAAATGCATCGTGTGAACTGACCATAATCTAATAATACACCTTAGAATTCTAAACATACGCTGGACTGCAGGAAATCCAAATATATCACTTTGGTTTCATAAATTAAATCTGTAAATATATGTGTGTGTGTATGTGTTATGTTAACAGTTTGTCAGGGAGGGGAGGTAAAAAAAAATATTGGCTCTGCATCCTTTTCCATTTTAATTGTATAATTATAGCCTTATTGTATTGTTTGTTGGAATGAATAATGGCGAATATTTAGCTCTAATGTTCATCTGTTAAATATATGCTATTTACATAATATAAGATCGTACTGCAGTAATTAAATGAGGTAGCACTAAACTGTTGTGTAACAACACTTTTGTGTCCGTTGGTTAAAATCTTAATCTACATAACAATCCTACTTTTTGGCTTATAAGGGTGTATTCAGCATACATATTAAATGTCAGTCAACTGCCAATGATTAAACTATTAAACTAGTATTTAAAATATTCTACCTATTCTGAAATAAATTAAACCAAGATGCTCACTTTAGTGCATGCTTTTTTTTGGGGGGGGAGGGGGACCACCAAGTGTGTACCCCCTAATAAAAATGGCTCTGCTCGCCTATGCTTTTGAGATAATATTGTGGTATTATATTGCACAACAGAGTACTTGTCGTAGACCCAAACGATAGAACTTGCGACCTTTCCAAACAGAACAATTGACCTTTCGATTTGAAGACCATACTAAACATATCCCCTCTGTTACAACCACGCAACAGTGAAAGAGAGTCTAACTAACCCCTCTAAAAACCAGTAATGATGTCGGGACGGAGTACAAGGAACGAATCTCCTGTTACTACAAGAACAAATTATCTTGTAAGGCTTTTAACAAGAATCCTTTACTCCAGTTCATTAAAACGTGAACTAGAATTGGATCATAATATAATAAACAAGAAAAACAGATCAACATTAATAAGAAATAATATAATATATCTTTATAATAATTATCCATTTTTAAAAAGAAAGTTTTCTTTTTTTATTCCTCATATAACAATTTGTGTAATATTTCTTACATCATCAAAGCGCAACTCCATACCATTCACCTCTAACATAATGCACATTACGCCCGTAGAGTGTTCACTGCAGCTTAGCAAGTAGTGGATATATAGAAATTTATTTATTAATAAAACACAATATAATATATGCTGGCAAAAAGAATGAATGCCATGATAAGAGAATGGAGGCAAGTCTGTCTGTCGAGAATTCGCAGAATTGTATTAAAATGATTACAATATCACAAGAAGCTTACTGAGTTAGAGACATTTATTTGCAATATTATTAAATCTATCGTTCTTACAGTCAACGAAAATATGCTTATTTTTCCTTAGAAGGGTCAAACGCTTAATTGAAGGGTTTGGTGGATGAATAGGTTATGAAACAAAATATAATTTTGAATAATATATGTATAAAGTTTTTTTTATTACATTTTTCTTTAGCACAAAAATAATTGATAGCCTATTCATCTTCTTCATATCTCTGTTTCTCGTTGTTTTGAAATATCCAGATTTTTCTACCTAACACTTCTGCATAATATTTTTTCCGTCAAATGAACTAGATTGTATTTTTTTTTAAACATTGACATAACCCCTTATTCCACCAAACTTTTGGTTACATTATAAATTTTTGTAAATTAAATTCATTAATCACTTTAAATAAATAAACAATCTTTCATAGCCTTATCTGTTCAGGTTGCATATTGTTATATCCATTGTTACAGTTCGTTTCCCGAAATAATTTATTGGGTTGTCTGAAAAATAATGCAGGCTTTCTTCTATTTTTAAATTACTTCTCTTTGTGATTAACTTTTTATATTTAATAGTTGTCAATAGGATGTCAATCATTATTATTGCTCTCCTAAACAAAAAATATTTATTTAAGATCTTAAGTATTACGCTATTTGAAAATAACTCGGCCTTTTATTTTCTTTATACGAGTTCAAACTCTGTCGGAAGAGGGCTTTCTAATTTTCTAATCAATAATATCATAGCTTTGTTTTAAAAAAATATAACTGCATTAGTTTCCAAAAGAAAAACAAAAAAACAACAACAATATTATAAATTTCGCAAGTATTGGAAATATTGACATAAAATGGTGTGTGTTTTTTAGAGTATATTGATTAAAAAAGTTATTTCTTTTACATGCTAGTTTTGAGAACGAAGAGCTTAGTCATTTTACAGAGCAAGTCTTAGCTCCTATTTTGGTCGCATATATCCATACAGCCTAGTTTAACTTTTTTTTTTTTTTTTCCATAGGACTAAAATTTTAGTAATATTATTTTTTTAATGCCCCGTGTTCGTAATAAATAACTACCTCACTAAATAATTGAAGCATAGAATTCCAATACCAGCTAATGCCCTTTTTGAAAAATTTTCAAAGCTGGTCGATAAAGGTAACGGTCAGACTAGATTAGGAAGGGGAATTGGTTTTTGTATGGCCGTTTCCAATGTGATTTAACCACTTTCTTGAGAAACCATTTCACCTAAAGATAGTCTAGTAGTAAAACTATTAAATGTGGCTGTGTCATGGACACGGCCGTGTGTTGTACACGAATATGTTTATACAATATTTAATATATTTTTATTTATATATTTAGTAAGAAAGCAAGGAAATACATAATTATTGTGTTACAATATAACTTTATTACTTATTGGTATGTGATACGAAAAGTACGACACAAATGACATACAAGATACATCGAGATTTCTGGTAAACGTTAAATCAATACAGGTATTGCCTAACGTTGTTGGAGAAGCTTCAATATAAGATAAATTGAATTCGCTGAGCATGAATTCGGGCAATGAGCGGTTTTGTGAGAAATCAACATTAAAGTCTGCAACTATCATAACTGGTGTAGTATGATCAGGCTCATAATCGGGTATAATTTTATCGATGTTTTAACTTTATCTGTGAATATTTTAATAACGATCGTAACATAAAGAGTTTAATTTCTGCTAACGCTTTGCCCGGTTTGATATACACACACACCAATACTAATTTGAAGATGCCATTGGCCTTTGCGTTTAGACAGACACCAGGTTTTGCATCTTTTATTTTCAAATAAATTTCCGAAGTGTCAATGTTAACTCTATTACAATCAGTGAAGCTATTAATGTAACAATATATGGCGACTCCACCACGGCGGACGATTAAAACGTAAACGAACATCGTAGCTTCTCCGAGTCAAAAGAAGTAATTACAAATCTCGATACGCAGCGAAATAACCTCAAAATTCTTCCCCCTCCACCGCGCGCAATGCGCCACTGTTCTCGCTTATCGTAATGAATTCTTTGATCCTTTAGCTATCCAGTAGTATAATTTAATTTTTGATGTAGAGGATAGATTCGAAACTACAACACCAAAATGTATCCCCCGATTTTGTTATCATTAGGTTTTTTGGATTGCTCCCATGTGGTAGCAATTTTAAAGACGTATTCACGTCAAAAAAATTTCATAATTGGGCTCAGCTGGTTTAATTATTCCACGCCTCAATTGTAATGTGTCAATTGATATTTCTTATAGTTAATTTCATATTTAAGTAATTAATATTTCTTTAACTTTATTAATTTATCCATAACTGTTAAAGAATAACCAACAATTTGTGAATAGTATGGTCCATACAAAATAAGAGACATGCCAGGCCTGAGTAAGAACAATACCCAACGATAACTTATATGACTCATTTTAAGACACGACGGGAGATCTCACATCCAAAAAAATTTTTAATCTCCTTCTAGTGTTTTCTGACAAACACCTTATGGCCATTATTTCTATAAATGTTTTCTGTGTCCTTGTAGTCTGTCATGAAATCGTGTGTGGAGAAAACGTATGTATATATTCACTAACTCTGGGGTATGTAGATCAGTACGTTGAATTACTGAAGTATAAAGGTGCTTTTGTTATAAATACACTAATTATAGACTAAAAAGTCTGAAGTCCTCAGTGCGTCTTTTTTGCTATACCGAAAATCTAATTAATTATTAAGAAGGTAGCAAGTTTCTGCCTTTTTTTAGTTTTGATTGTCTTATGAACAGAGGTACATCAGTTTTCAAAGTCATTAATTTGAAGTTGGTTTTCTTCTTTGTGTTCCAGCCCCAGATCATTCTCTTATCAAATTTTAAACCCAATAAGATGCCCAACTAGGCATAGTAAAGTACTCTACCTAGGCCGAAATCGAATCACCACCTCTTCTGACCCTAGAATGCCAAAGTGATGTTCTAAAATGTTATTTGTATACATTTATACATGTGTGTATATATAAATATGTACAACCTATGTTTTGGATTCAGTACATGATAAAAAAATACTATTTATTGATCAACGGTTATACGGTAGTAAGACCAGGATTCATCGTCAACTACCAAGGTGTCTCAACAACCCATTGATGGTTGAGATACCCACTTCAAACAGACACACAGAATGATATCTTGAATCTATAGAGGGTCCCAGGTTAATAAAACTGAAGATAAATTTTCCCCGGAGCTGTTCTCAGAAACGGTCAGGTAATTAAAAATTAAAACTAAAATAAATTGCTAGACAGTGACAATATGAGTCAATGAGTCTGAGAACACGGTAGCATTAAAAAATGAAGTGACTACGAAATGAACTCCAAACAAACTATGGAGCCACCTAATATTTGTTATATAAAACACTTCGTTCTCTTTCGACTTGTCTTTGACATTTCAATTTCTCAATATTATCATTACGTCGTCTAGCTTACTTACGTTTCCTCTATGATAATGTAGTTCAACACTTATGGTAAATACCTTAGATTTAAGAAACTAGTCTAAATCATTCAGATAATCACCAGCGTTGGAAAATACTTTTGGAAAATTAAATACTTGCACCTAAAACTTGGTAAAAGAAATATTCGGGCACGCTGGCCATCCAACGCAGCTAAGACAGTTGACGCCTTGTGAAATGGTTCGTGATAGGGCGGTCGTGCTTTGGCTTGGCCAACCCCCTCGATGAAGCATCAAACCTACCACATCTATCTCTGCTTGGGAAGAATGTCTTTTGCAGATTTTCAGATATTTCATATAATTCGATAAATTCACCAACTCACACATTCTGTTTAAAGACTTCCATTGTATTAAGTTATTTAAACAGCTAATATTTTGAAATAAACGAATACACATTTCTCCATCGTACCTTTATTATTAATGGTTTATTAGTAATCTACAATATTTTGAAGGGTCTCGATCTACTCAGAGCATTATACTAACTGAATTCCGTAAAAGAAATATGCTGATTTGTCATACACAACAATATTATGAAAAGCTTTTTTAAGAAATTGTTGCAAAACATAAATTTTACCTTTTTCCCTAATATTTGTAGAGTAAATCGTAAAGCAATCATGTTTCATACAATGCAGGGCAAAAATGAACCCATTCCGGGAATTATTCGAGATTAATCGAATATTAGCCAGTTAGGATCTAACCTGAGGTACATTTTCCCACAAACCTAGCCTATTTCTTGTGCTTACCACACCACCGCCCCTGGAACTAGGTAATAACGTATATTTGAATTTTCATATATCCTGAATTACTCATCCAATATACAGGGTGTCCCAGACATAGTTAACCAAATTCTTGCTGATTACCTAATGTTACATAAACGTACTTTTTTTTTAAATATAAAAAATAATAATTTAGGATTATTTGAAGATATTAAATACATAAACAGAAAAATAACATTTCAAAATGTGCCCTGTTATTACTCATTAGCCCAGACTGTGTTATCAAGCCCCGGATTTATTTAGTAAAGCTTTGTAAACAATTATAGTCCCACTCTGTGCAAAGGTCATAAGAAGTTATCCTCTTATTTTATGACTGCATCGATTGTCATTTACTCTTCAGCCATGGACTTCACCACAAGTGAGTACGCAGATATGGTTTTCGTCTACGGGTTCTGTAATGGCAATGCGCTAGCAGCTCAGAGGGAGTATGAGAACCGATACCCAAATCGTCGGGTTCCAAGCCCTGCCGTTTTCAGCAGGACATTCCGGCGGCTTTCAGAAACCGGATCAGTCATAAAACCACGACGTGAGGTTGGGCCTTAATTAAGGGATGTAGACATAGAAGAACATATCATCAGTGAAGTAGAGGAATCTCCCACTACCAGTGTCCGCCAAGTTGCCTCTCATACGGGAGTTAGTAAAAGTTTAGTTTGGCGCGTTTTAAAAAAAGAGAAGTTACACCCCTTTCATTTTTCCAAAGTACAGGACCTACTGGAGACCGATTACCCACAGAGAGTTCAATTTTGTCGATGGCTCCTTAACTCCGATATAGAGCAATATCATTTTTTTTTTAAAAAATTCTTTGGACTGATGAGTCTACTTTTGTGAGGTAAGGAATTTATAACACAGACAATTCCCATTACTGGGCTACTCAGAACCCTCACGTCTGCCAATCGAGCTCATTCCAGCATCGGTTTTCCTGCAACGTATGGGTCGGTGTTGTTGGTGACATAATGCTGGGGCCTTATT
The DNA here is from genome assembly GCA_003667255.2 of Euschistus heros. NCBI lineage: Eukaryota > Metazoa > Arthropoda > Insecta > Hemiptera > Pentatomidae > Euschistus > Euschistus heros. The sequence goes on along the minus strand of RCWM02000065.1, from coordinate 1,987,717 downwards.
TTTTTTGAAGGGAATTTAAATGGTGAAGCCTACCTAAATTTCCTGCAAACTGATCTGCAGGTCCTTCTGGAAGAAGTGGATCCAGAAGTCAGAAGAGAAATTGTCTTCCAGCATGACGGAGCTCCACCGCACTACACCACCGCAGTGAAGAATTGGCTTAATGACACATATCGCACTTGGATAGGTCGCGGAGGCGTGGTATCCTGGCCGCCTAGGTCCCCGGATCTCACCTCCCTTAATTTTTTCGTTTGGGGTGCCTTGAAGGAAGAGGTGTACAAAACGCCAATTACATGTGTGGCGGAACTACGAGCAAAGATACTTGAGGCTGCTGAAGTAGTAAAAGCCAAGTTGTCATTAAATGTCAGTGTTGGGGCAATGAGGAAGCGCGCTAGAGCCTGCATCCGAAGTAATGGAGGACATTTTGAACACGCGCTGCAATAATCCATTTTAATATGTTTCACCAATAATAATAATCCTCGCTATTTTTTTTTTATCTTCAACATTTATTATGTAAAATTTTTCAAATTTTAGTTGATGAGAAGAAAAAAATTTAATTTATTTTAAAGAAAGTATTTTTTAAATTTAAACTAAGGAGTTTTTTATTTTTTATTTTAGATTATTATCACCCTTTTAACATTATTTAGAATTCATACATTGTTCTTTCTAGTCTTAAAGAAAATGAAGAAAAAAACATTCTAACTCATGGGAAGTTCAGAAAGAGAAAAGTTCTATTAATTTAGACTAGTGAGTTTACATCTGACCACGCAAGAAGGACAATTTTCTTTATCCTCATTTTTACATCTAATAATATTTAATTACATCTAAGGCCCGATAGGTATTTAATTAGTATTTAATATCTTCAAATAATCCTAAATTATTATTTTTTATATTTAAAAAAAAAGTACGTTTATGTAACATTAGGTAATCAGCAAGAATTTGGTTAACCCCCCCTTAACTCCCTATAAATAAGTTGTTTTTTTTTTGGGGTGGGGGGAGGGAGGGCTTGCCACCTTCACAACTCTTTATCCATCATGCATATGGACAAGTGATAAAAAACTAATACATTTATTCAATCTAGTAGATATGTGGAGCAATCAAGTATTTATTCTCTAGCGTGTTTTTCATCAGAAAAACGTCTGTTAGACTCAAAAGGTGAAGTGCAATTGTATCATGAGTTACACCAATAAAAAGCTAACTAAATCCTGCAGTTTTTGAGAAATTTGACGGCTTCTAGGGTTCTCCAGTGAGGAGTGAGGAATTTTCAAAAAATATTAAAAATTTAAGTTTTAATAAATGTTTGGAGTTTTGCGCGTTAAAAGGCCCCTTAAAAGTGAATTTAAATTAACTAGACCTATTTCATCTTTTAGAAAATTTAATGCTGATTAAGAAAATATCATCGTTTTAGTTTCTACGCTAAAACAAAGTAGAGAAAACTGTAATTTTTCAGGAAAAAAGTAAGATTTTAAAAATAAAAACGAAAAAAATTGAGATAGGACACTCGTTTTTGCGCCATTCTACCCCGTTTAGTTTGCAGTATTACCCATTTTTTTTTTTTACGCTATGTTTGGGACACCCTGTATAACTAATTTACGCCATTTTCCTCCTTACATACTCATCTACAATAAAGGTTCATGAGCATTTTTTCCATTTTTTCTAGGTTCGATAATATAAAGTTTTAATTTGGGAACTTTATCATGAAATTGATTAAAGGAGAAATAAACAGAATATATATATATATATAATTTCATATAAAGTAAATTATATATATATATAAAAAAATGCTCATATATATATAATATATTATATATATATATATATATATATATATATATGTATATATATATATATATGAAATGAAATGAAATGAAATGAAATGAAATGAAAAAAATAATCTTTATTCTGGGACGTATTGTCCCCTAAGAATAACAAAATTGTATCATAAAGTAGTACAATTGTCTGGCATATATAATTTCATACAAAGGTATTTATAAATGAGGAACAAGAGACATGCAAATACAGTTAAGTAAATAATTGTATAAATAGCTTTAGTAAATAAGATAACATAAGAAGGATAAATGAAATAATAAAAAAAAATAAATAAATAAATAACCCTGAGAAAATGAGAAAAGATATATACAGAGAATGAACTATGTCTATATGTCCATCAGATGAAGAAAATATTTACAGAGATTACGATATATACTTAAATACACTGCACTCATTCACCTATATACCTATACACATAACCATACACATATGAATTGTCGATAGATAAAATTTCTATGTTTAGGAAAAACATTTAAAGTTAAAAAATAAAAAAGAATGTTTATAAAAAAATAGATAGAATGATTATTTACCAATATGGAACTAATAAAAGATTGTTATTATATGAAAGACAATTTATGAGTCAATTCACCGATATCAAATTTATTCGATTTAACCCTATTTGATAGTAATTACTGTTCATATTGACTGGCATCTGACTGGGATAAGAGGAGATATTGGAAAAGGAGTGTTTTAAATGAGCTTAAGGAAGGGGCATGTCTTATTTCAGGTGGGAGAGTGTTCCAGAGGGTAGTGGATCGGGCTAGGAAGGAATGCTGGTATAATGTTGTTCTATGGAAAGGCAAGTATAGGTCAGAGGAACGAGATCTTGTTGTGAATCGGGAATAGAAGGAAGACTTAAATTTTAACAGATCATAAATGTAGGATGGGCGATGGTAATAAATGGCATGATAAAGGAATGAACCTAGGAAGTATGATTTGCGGGTGGATGGGTAGAGCCACTTCAAGTCCAAGTACAGATGTGAGACATGGGAACGCCTCGGGGTTCCAAGAACAAATCGAACGAAGCAATTCATAATTCGTTTTAACCTCTCTCGGAGACCCTCAGAGAGGCCCCCAAACACCACGCAGCCATAGTCGAGTGGCTTGGGGGAGGAAATGACGGGCACGATTGAATAGCTTCAGGGTTCCAATTGAATTTCTGGATATTTGGGCAATTTGAGGCTTCCAGGAAAGGTTTTGGTCGAAGATGATTCCTAAATTTTTGACGGAGGAGCAAAAGGTAATAGGCTGATTACTTAGGTTTAGAGAGGGATAATAGGAGTTTGATCTGAGAAGGTGACTTGAGCCGATAACTATTGCCTGGGTTTTATTTGCGCTTAACTTTAAGTTATTCAAATTGGCCCAGGTACAGATACTGTCAAGGTCATCCTGAATCTTGGAGAAAGCATCAAGGATTTCGGCAGGTGAAAAGGAAAAATATATTTGACAGTCATCTGCATAAAGGTGGTGGGAGCAGTGTAGAATTGACTGATGCAGATCGTTAATGTAGGAATTAAAGAGGAGAGGTGATATGCTGGAGCCCTGGGCTACACCAGAGGAAAGAGGTAGGAAGTCTGTCAAGGGTTGGTTAGGGATTGATACTGTTTGGGTACGGTTGGAGAGGAAAGAATGGAACCACTGGATAGAGCTGTTACAAAAGTTTAAAGATTTAAGTTTTGAAAATAGGATAGAATGATCAATGGAATCAAAAGCCTTGGAAAAATCGAGGAGTATAAGGACGGTTAGTTTTTTTTTTTTCGTCTATTGCGGCATGGATATCACTGGTGATTTTGATTAGTGCGGATTGGGTAGAATAAACAGGACGAAAACCAGATTGAAGGGGATCGAGTAGAAGGAAATCTTCCAGGAAGCTGGATAATTGGGATTGCACCAAACGTTCTAATGGTTTTGAGAGGTTTGAAAGGATAGAGATCGGACGAAAGTCTGCAGGACAGGTAGGGTTGGAAATTTTATTGATAGGATGAACAATGGCTTTTTTCCAGGAGGTAGGAAATACGGAGTTTTGAAGGGAGAAATTATAGATGAATAGAAGGATCGGCGTAAGTTCTGGGAGGCATAATTTTATAAGTTTATTTGGGATACCATCTGGACCAATGGAGTTGGTGTGGGATTTCATGACAGAGGAAATTATATCAGAAGGGGTAATGTAGGAAAAATAAAAATTATTTGCATTGAATGGTGTATTGGGTAAGATACTGGCTGAGTGGAAGAGGGGAGTGGTTAGAGATGGCGATACAAAATAGGTGTTTAGGTCGTTCGGTGAAACTGGGAAATTGGTCGAGGTTGAAGATCCGGAGGGATTATGGAGGGAAAGTTTGCGAAGGAGCTGCCATTTTGTTTTAGGATCGGGAGCAGACCGAAAGGCTTCATGGAAGTAGGAAGATTTTGCACGCCGGATTTTTGTTTGTACCAGGTTGCGGAGCACTTTAAACGTTAGATAATCTTCCGCAAGTCTCGTCCTTCTGAATCTTCTTCTTGCTGCCTCACGCTTTCGCTGGAGATCTTTGATTTCTTGAGACAACCAAGGTGCAGGCCGGCGACGAAAGGTGGAGGTTTTAAGTGGAGCAAATGTATCGAGGATTTTGAGGAGATTAGTTGTGAGGATTTCAACCATGGAGTCTATGGAAGAGGTGGTGTAGATCTCACTCCAGTCTAAGGCTTCAAGGAATGGTAAGATATTATCACGGTTGAGGGCATCAAGGTTGCGGAAGGTAATGGTTCTAGAAAGGACCGGAGGGGTTCGGAAGTCATAGGATATTTGGATTAGGTCATGGCAGGATAGAAAAGACACAGGACTTTGGGAGGAGGACAGGAGATTTTGTTGTGAATCGATAATATAAAGGTCTAACCATGAGTCAGACCAGCGGGAATGATGAGTAGGAGAAAAAGGAACGATAAAAAGGTGAAGGGAATAAATCAAGTTATCCAGGTAACGTTTGTTGTTGGAGTCGGAAAGAAGATTTGTGTTGAAATCACCCGTAATAATGATTTTGGGATAGAGAGGAACTAGGTTGAATAAGGAGGATTCAAAGGACAGATCGAAAGGTACAAGAGGAGGACGGTATACAACTCCATAAAGTAGATGCTGGGTACCAGCAGAAATTTCAATGAATAAGTACTCTATGTGAGGTTGTACGGATGAGGGAGAGAAATCAAGAATTCTTGTCTTTAGGCTGTCATGCACATAGATTCCTACTCCACCGCCAGTCCGGTCGGCCCGGTCATGGCGGGTGAGGGAATAGTTTTGAAGGAATATGGAAGAGGACGGAATGTAGGGTTTAAGCCAGGTTTCGGAAATGGATATGATGTGGAAAAAATGTTGACTAAAGTATTGTTGGAATTCGTCAAAGTGAGCTGGTAAGGATTGGGAGTTAACGTGACAGGCTGTTAGGATACTAGACATACTGTAGAGAGGTAAAGGAAGATGCTATAGGATTTAGGAAACAGACGTTGTAATTAGAGTAAATAAATAAATATATATTTAGTACCAACTTAAGAAATTTTGCTAAATGAATAGAAACAATGTTTCTTTTTTCTTTATATGGAAGGTTGATGCTATGTCTGAAATGAAATAGTGGATGCCAAGAATAGAAAAAAAATAAACTTTTTAGTTGAGATAAAAAAACGAGAAACGATAATGTGAGGTGGTTACATAGATATATAAAATACATGAATATATATAATAATGAAACAAAACATCCTAAATAGTGATATATGAACGACAGTGAATAACCGAAGATAGTAAGATGCAGTGTGACCTAAATAAGTAAAACACACATTAGTTGCGATTAGCCAGCGAAAAAACGATAATGTGAAGTGGTTATGCACGTATATGAATGCACAATTGCATATAATAGTAAGGTATAACGAAGTAAAACGCAATGAATGACCGATAGTACATAAACAGAGATAATTAGATGCAATAAAACTTAAATAACTAAAAGAACATTCTAGTTGTATTAAGCAAGCTAAAAAAGATAATGTGGAGTGGTTACATATATATATAAATATATAAGCGCATGTATTAATGAGAAATGAGAGCATGAATCGAAGTGCATAAACACCAGTAAATAAACCGAGATAACAAGATGCAGTGAAATACAAACATATAAAGAAACTTTCTAGTTGTAATAAGCATGCAAAAAACGATAATGAGCAATGGTTATAAAGAAATATAAATACAAAATATAAATAATAAAGAGATATAAAATCATCAACCGTAATAAATAAGCTATAATAAATAGACTCTGATAATGTGATGCAATAAAACGTAAATAAATAAAAAAAAACACAGAAATAATAACCTTGTATCCAAAAATAAAAATTATCTTCTAGGGTAGAAATGGTAGATGAACAATAAGACCAATTACAGTGTTCAATAGCATAAAGTTTGAAAGACAGAGAGGGCGCAAGAAGGTAATGCAATCTAAAAAGTCAGCCGAAAATCTCCAGGTCCTGACTCTGATCAATGAAAATCACAGGCTGGCCATCATCTTTACGGCAGCGGACTCGTCCACCCGCGAACCACACATATTTTAATTTGCCGGCAGATCTCTTCTGACGGGCGAGCCAATACAAATGCCTGTTGGTCGGGGTCATTTCTTCACTGAGATATATCCGGTGGGAGTCGTTCTCCTGCCAGCCGATATCCCGCGTTGAGAAATCCCGCTTCACTCTTCTTTTTTGTATTAACTCATCCCTGAGCGTCTGCCTGACAAAGCGAGCGATCACAGGAGGAGGTCGAGGGTCATCTTTTCTGGGCCGCCGGCGTTCCACCAGGTCGAGGTCCTCGATATTTAATTTTATCCCTAGCCCCGCACCTATACTCGACACCAAAGCCGAAGGGGTCTCTCCTGGGCGTACCGGGATGCCTCGAATTTCCAGAGAACTTCTAAGTAGGCCCTGTTCTGCTTTATTCACTCTTATCTCCAGCTGGCCCACTTTTGTGTTTAATTTTTTATTTTCATTGAATAATTCTTCGATGAATTTATTTTGTCCTTCGATATGACTTTCGATTTTTGAAAGTCTTTCGCTTAAATCAAAAGTAAGCTCTCCGTATTTATCTAGTGAATTTTTCATACACTTAATTTCTTCTTTAACTGAGGCACCTATGCGATTTACCGCGGCAAGTACCTCAGATACAGTCGGTTCTGGAGATTTCTCTGTGCCTGGGTTGATTTTTTTCCCCCAAATCACATAGATGACAAAGCCATGACCTCTTTGTGATTTTTATGGCATCTATATCATTTTCTGAAAGATTAAAGCATCTTCCATGATAGATGACTTTGCATTTGGTGCATGTAATATTATATTTATCCTCCCTGCTTATTAGACCTTCACATTTAGAGCAAATCACCATTTTGTCTTTTAAAATATTTAAATTAACAATTATTGAGGTGAATGACTTAGATGTTATTTATTTACTCACGGGAGTCAACAGCGCCTTAATACTTTACGGATTATTCTGTTGATGCCCTACAGCTGCTTGTAGCCTTCAGATTTCTACGAATATTGACGATAATTAAAAATAATCGCAATAACGAAGGCGTGACACTTCACTAAATTGACAAAACAGAATGTAAATCGTAAAATAAAGAATAAACTGCACAAATTAGACACAAATAAGAGATGAAAATAAAATAGAACGGAGAGTAGATGTTTACTGTATGCCGTCACTGGCCAGACTGATATATATATATATATATATATATAAATATATTTGGAAAATTTTCGAGTCAAATAGTAAATCAAAATTACATTGATAAATCGTAAACACTGTATAGACTCAGTTTTCCTATTAATAAAATCAGAAAGAATAGCAAATAGGAACATGCATTGGCGACGAATATTCTCAGGAAATAACAAATTTAGTTTTAACATTAATCAAAATTCTATTGTAAGGCTTTCAAATCTAGTTTCCTATTTTAAGATAGTTATCGTCTTCTTCTATTCCTTCTCTGCTCGGGTTTATGAAACCAAAACCCAACAGAAACGCTTTTTCAAAGTCGTGTGGTGTAATATATTGAACATTTAAAAAATTAAGTTATCGTGAGTATGTAGTGTTATGGACAGAAAGTGAGCACATGATAATATTTATATTTAACTATCAGGATTGTGACGATGCTTTAATTCTATGAAATATGTTTTAGAATATTTCATACAAGGTATTACTGAAAGCTTAAAAAAATGTTCGAATTACATAGAAATTTGTAAGTCGTGTCATTTTTGTAAGCCGACTTCCATCACGTTCTTCTAGAAACCACCGTGCTGTAAAAAAAGGCTAATTTAAATTTCTAATCTATACGATGATAGTAATAATAAGGATGGAAAAGTGAAATATGAGAGCAAATAAATATAAAATGTATTATGGGGTAACATGAATTTATGAAATTGACTCTCAATAGAAGAGTGGTGTGTGGGTGGGCAGCAGTGTGCTGACTTTTACTCCAAGGTTAATTTTACGCAATACGATCCTTATCCAGATCTGTAAACCTTCTACAGCTAACAATCACTACCAGGGGGCATCGTTTCCTTCAGCTGCACTCATAAGTTTTATAGAGCTACATGCTGAAAGACAGGCATGATTCTCCCAACACACTATTCCGCAAACAGGCCATCTCATATGCTTCACTGTTAGATCTTCCGATGGAGTAAAACATTCATGACTTTTTTAAAAATAAAACGGGACCTGAAACCTTATTATTTAACAGGGAAAATTTTAATAATTTAACAACTTTTAATTTTTCTAAATTAAATGAAAATAAACTGTTGCTTTGAATTATTATACAATCAGCTAATGACAATGAACCTTATTACATTTGGCAGAAAACAGATCATGATGCCTATATCTGAATTTTATTTTTATTTCCTACACATTAAAATTTTCTTACTTCCTCTCTCTTATGGATTTCTGATTTTCTAGTCAAATTTTTTTCCCAATCCTATCATATATGGTTTTACATACATAATTCCTGCCATTATTATTTCTTATATATGCACACCTACACATTAGACAAACCTTCACTACAAAATCTCCTATTTATAATCTTAATGGACTCGATTCTCTGACAGTAGTCAATAGGCCCTTCTATCCTTGTGTGACATATTTAAATTTTTTTTATTTTTTTTTATTAACATTTATATTAAAGTTATTATCAATTTGGCAAATTTCTGTTTCTGATATTTCAAATTAGTTAAATGATTAATTGTTCTGTTAATATTTCAGCACTTGTAACATAGTGTGAGAAATGAAGGATCAGCCTGCAAAGGTAAATGTATTTAAATGTTATAAATATATAAATACTTTTCCAAATCTGAATATCAAGTCTTAACTTTACTTGTAAATATAAAGTTATTTGTTATATTTCTAAAAATCCAATGACAATTATGCCTCCTTTGTGCTTACTATTTGACTATTCTCTGAAAAAAATATTTCAATTACAACTAATTTATCTGTCATGCCTGGCATTAAAATAAAAATTAAGAATGTCAAATTGTTTACATACAATAATTTTTTGTTAATCCCGCCCCATGTATTTGATAAGCTTTATGCTATGATACCTACTTCTTCAATGTATGACTACATAAAGTTGGTCACTCCTACACAGTTATTTCATAATCAAACTCAAACATTGTAAAAAAAATCTTTTTTTTTCATGTTAAAATCAAACATTTAAGTATTGAAAGATTGGAAGACTCTGATGGGCATTCTGATCTGAAAGACAAGAATTGATTGAGATGAGGCCCCAAAAAAAACTAGAAGAAAAGACAACATTAAGAAGGAAGATGTTAGACCAAGACTAATATGGCCCAATGGAGTGACGAGGATGGATGGTCAATCTTAGGAGTGAGGAACTGGAGAGCAGCAGCAACAAACCGAGATGACTGGCGGTTGATGATACAGGAGGTCTTGACTCACTGTGAGATACAGCACCACTTTGTAGGTAATGTTGCATATTTATGAATCAAGCAATTTATATACATACATACATATATATACATATATATATACATATATATACATATATATATATATATATATATATGTATATATATATATATATAATTAAAACATTTAATTTATTTTTTTAAATTCAAAAAGTATTTTCATTATAAATTTTTTTTTTACTTAAACTTTTTAAGAAAGAAATGAGTTTGAAATAGAAAACAAAATTATATTAAACAAAAAAAAGTAATGAAGAAAAAGTTATCCATCAATGACTTCACAGAGAAAGCTTTGTTTAAATTAGTTCCTAGTTGGCTTAGTATTTTTAGTTTAAAAAAAAAAATATATATGTTTTTTATTGCAGCAATGTGTCATATTTCTACATTTTATATGGTGTTTATACAGCAATCTCTTTTAATGCTATTGTTCTATGAAATCAGAAAAAAAGATTTACTATCCTTCCATTTTTCACATTTCAATTGGTATCACAGAATAAGAACATGCTTTAATAATTTTTTTTGGCAAGCAATGTTATTTTAAAAAAACAAGTCAATTATGATTATTTATAACAAAATACATTATCATACTTCCACGACTGTAATAGTTATCACTGTAGCACTTTCCTCCACTGAATTCTACTAACACATTACTGCTAAAACAAAAGGCTTAGTAAAACCAAAGGTTCTATGCTGAAACCACCAACGTTCACTTGCAGCAAATCTTTTATCAGACACCATTGAATCATAAATAAACAAGGTTGACTGTAACACTATAATACTCTCTAAGGTTGCAGATGATATTAATTTGTCAGTTCATCATTGACTGCCTTTTTGGGATTTATTGATTATCAAGCCCAACAACTTTACATAACTACTTTAACGGATGTAAGGCTATAAATAATTACATAACTCTGAATTTTGGAGGCTTCTTAATTATGTTGCATTGATTTCACTATGAGCTAAATATTTTACAACTCTAAATAACTTCAGGAAGGATAGCCTATAAAATTTTAATTTTTATGTTTTTGGGCAGTAATTTTGTGATCTAAAAATAACAAGTGTTATCGCATTTATTGGCTTTTTAACTTTGTTCAGCCTAATGTGGAGCTACAACTTAAACTTCTCTACATATTGGAAACTAATATCACTAAAATTATTACTGATTCTAATAGTGACCATTCATTTTGTTGTTTTTTGGATGTATTGCTTTTTTTATCGTGGGCTACGCACAAGGCACTGGATTCCAGAGAGGTGATCACAAAAAAAAAAAAAAAAAAAAAAAAAAAAGAGACAGTGAATGAATGGAAGATAATATACAGCGCTAGATCGCTGAGAGGTATGAACTAAAAAAAAAGACAGCAAACGAACGAACATAACATATATAACTTATTTGACAGGCTCTAGCTCAGTTGGTGATGCTCAGATAAAACATTTGAGGATATCCAGCAAGTCAGAAATTTAATGGAAAATATTTTTTGCTATATATTTGTCACTAGGACCTATATTGGTCAAAATTCACGTTTTAAACTGTTGTTTTTTCTCAATTTTGTTTATTTCAAATAATCATTAATTGTTAATTTAATTTAAGTAATTTAAAATTATACAGGTAAACAGAAAAAAATAAAGAACATGAGGGCATAGATCGTCAGCAGGATTAAAATTAATGTGATCTTACTTATTCTTTACTTTACCTTAATTTTAATAAATTTACATAATGTGATGCTCTTTATTATTTAAACAAACTAAAACAAAAATGTTGAGTTATTTTTTTAAAAACATTTAAATAATGATACCTACGGCCACTTGTTTTAACAATTTTCAGCATAACATTTTATTACAGAATGTTTGTTCAGTCAAGTCGTACTTCAGAGCTTTGAGAAAGCTATGCTTCAGTCATTCTCAGAGCCACTCAGCAGTTTTTTTATTTATTACCAAATTTCATGAGTGTTATGAAATACTTCTTAATATACTACACCTTTTTCTTTATAACTTTTATTATTCATTAATGATAACATAATTATTTTGGGAATAAATATATTTGCTTTGTTGTTAGAGCTTTTAATTAATACAATCAATTAATGACAATGGTATTGGCTTATTAGAATCATTTTATGACATGTTTTTAATTTTTTAACTGCTTATTTATTGTCAAATTTCAGCATTTATACTGCTTGACCCAGTCTCTGATCATAACATTGATAGGAACAGATGTAATACAATATTTTAAAGAACTAATGAACAATAAATTATTTTTACATTGCCATCATAATTGTATGATCCAAAATTCATTCAGTTAACAAGTTGTTGATATAAAAAAAAAAAAAAATAAAATAAAAAAGGAAAAAAAAAATAGAAATTTAATCACAGTACACCAAATGTCCCTATGCAGTTGACAACATTACATTTTTTTCCATGAAACAATATAACTGCTTTCTTTGAATTATATTTCTTATCATTAAACCATACCTGCAATCTTAAATCTTAAGTATAAAAATGAAAAATAAAAGCTAACATTAACTAATATGATTCGATGTTTTATGCAAAAGAAAAACAATTTTAAAATAAATTCTTGTGTAAAGAGCAAGTGTCTAAATTACAATAAATAAATTTTTAAAAATAATATTGTGCAAATCTTAAACTATTTTTTTATTAAAAAAAAAAAAATATTTTGTGACATATATAATACAAAAGATTTTACTCTTCTTTTACAAGTAAGTAAAAAATAGTTATAGTGAAATATACATATTTTCTGAATATGTAAATAGAAATAAAATGATAGAAAATAAACAGATTATATCAAAGAAAATCCACTGATAAGATTATATTAATTTTATTAACTTATTGTACATATATTTAGACTAAATTTTCAGACTTATGATTTATGACTAATACATAATAAATTAATAAATAAATCATTATTAGCTAATAATACACTAATCTAAAGGTAGTTCATTTTTCAATTAAGAGAAAGCCAATAAGTAGGTCTTATTTCATAATTTCTTCAGCTATTTTAAACATTATTCTTAAACTTATTACTTTATTATGAAACAGAGTAAATAAAATAGCTGACTTATATATTTTTTCCTATAATTTTATTTTAAAAATGCACTTGATTGCTTTATCAATTGATTGCAGAATAGATTTCTGTAACCACCATAAAAGTCTAAAAATATTATTATTTCTGTTTCAGAACATATCAGCACCTTTATCTACTTAAATACAATAAAATTATGGAGACTAATAAAATATAATTAAGAAATTAAGTGAAAGAACAATTATGACAAATGAATTTATCAATAATTCATATTTTTCATTCCAAACTGAGCAGAACTTAAAATAAAACTACTTTTTAAAATTATTTATTACAGTAAAAAAAAAAAAAAAAAAAAATTATAAAAATTGTCTGAAAATTAATTTTTTTTAACCAAAATTGATTTAAACCTTTTCTTTTTTAAGTATTAAAAAACCTCCATTTACTTGTGGTTCTGATACTAAATTTTTATTTTAAAAAATCTGATATAACAATATATTTTAGAAAAATTTTTGGCATTTTTTCCATCAAAATATATTTATGGAAAGAAGAAAAAAAAGAAAAAAAAAAAAATCAATAAAATACAAGCTCCATTGCACTGACATATCAGAATACTTCACTAACCACATCATCCTAACAAAAATTATAAAAAATATTTAACAAAATACATTTACATATATACAAGTGCATTAGTGCACGTTAAACAACATATATACAAAACAATAATTACAAAAAATTATTAAATTAAACATGACTATTTCAAATAATTTCCTCTCCAGGAACTCGTGTATATATACAATTATTATTACATATTGGGCATTGAACATTATTATTCAACTTTCAACCTTTTACTAAACTCCTCTTGTTGTTTCTCCATCCATTCTTTTTTTGCCCTCATCCTCTTTAGCTGACCGTCCCTAAGAAAATAAAAAATCTTAATGTTTATTTTATAATATGCATTTTGTTTACTAATATGTTATGGTATCATTTCTTTTTCTTATCACTTTTATTTCTAGAAATGTGGCTTAGTCTCCTAGTTCCTAAACTACTTTGATGAGGAAAAATTTAGGCTAGTTAAACTTGAATGAAGGTTAGTTGCAATACATAAATATATCCAAGAGGTATAGAAGTTCAAGCATGTTATCAGTTTGGGACTAAAAATAAGTTGAGAAATGACTATTTGAAAACCAATAGCTAGTGTATAGATGCAGATCTTGATTTAATCACTAACAATGAAAATATAGGAAAAATCTAGTGTGATCAACAGAACAGAGCAGTAATGCACCAATTTAATTAAGCACACAGGTAACTTTGCATAAATGAAATTAAAATATATGGAGTTGAAATCAGTTGAAAAAAGGAAGTTATAAAATAATTTATTAAAACTTGACAAAATCTCTCTTTCATTCTCACCAATCCAATAAATATAGAATTAAAATTGACTAACACTTACCACATCAGGTCCACAAGGCCTCCTTGTTTGGATATTACTCTCTTTACCCTATTAGCAAAATCTATTGCTGTTTCTCCTTCCTGTTGTGTCATTGGTGGAAGGTACCAGACTTCTGCAACTATTGCCCAAGACGTCATCATCATATAAAGGTATTGCATCATGGAGTATCGACTACTGTTCCAAAAAGCATCACCGAATTTCGGGTCATACTGTAAAAATAATTAAAAATAATCAATACTATTGCGAGAGATGTATGTAAATCATTCAATGAAAAAAAATATATTAAGTTTGAAACAAAGGATTCAAAGGAAAAAATAACATGATTATTGCTACATCCAATAAAGAATTTTGATTTAATGAAAATAAAGTACTTTTCATGATCTAAGATATAATGGAGGTGATGAGGTCAATATCCATATTCAACTGGATTTTCTCCCTAAACCATAGAAGGATAAGGTACCTACTTCAAAACGACTGATCCCAAAAGGGTTTCCTGATCCTAGTCAATCCATGACTGATAAAACAAAAAATAAATTTCATGCAACAGTTGGTGGTTTAGAGACTAGCCTACTGAACCAAGATTTTTTAATAAAGCGTTGGATTAAAATGAAAGTAATTTTCAGCAATATATAATTATATAATAAATAATTACAACATACAATGAGGAGTTCTTTCAAAACTAAACATGTCCACTTTTGACCAGAAATTTTTTTTCTGATAAAGCCTTGATAGCTGCAGGCACTACTATACTTTTAGCCCAGTCAAATAA
Source organism: Euschistus heros (assembly GCA_003667255.2). Lineage (NCBI taxonomy): Eukaryota > Metazoa > Arthropoda > Insecta > Hemiptera > Pentatomidae > Euschistus > Euschistus heros. Next base: position 1,972,672 of record RCWM02000065.1, on the reverse strand, counting down.
GGATTTCACCTCGGAATTGAACCAATGAAGCTGAATTTTTGCATATACCTTTGTTTTTTGTCTTCACAAAAAACAGTTGTTTTCAAACATCTCGATTTCTATCCTTCGGCCGTCAATCAAGAAGGTTACAAAACTTGTAGATAATAATATTCTCTATAGTTTTGGTTTTAGGATTAAACGTTTTCGAGATATAGCGCGGAGAAGGAGAAGCGGGCACCGGTTTAGACATACGTAATACACCCTAGCACTCTAAATATGTATGTTTTGGCAACATCTGATGATTTTGTTATTTTCAGTGGCCTTGCTTTGGTGTACTACAGAGTTTAATCAAAATTTCATATGAAGGACCTAATAGTAAATTTACCCAGGTTTTAATTGAAAAACTTAAAGTTTTGATCGGAGAAACAGTTATGGAGTTATAGTGAAAAATGTGGCAAAAAGACTTGGATTTCAAAACAGTAAGCGGTTTTGAGGGTGCTGACATCGATATTTTATGGGATTTGATCAAAATTTAATATACTATAAATTCTTATAGTAAATTTAACCAGCTTTCAGATGAAAAAAATATATTTTGGATTGAACTATTACTTTCGGAGTTATAGCCAAAAGAGTACCGAAAAACATGTTTTTGCGGAAAAGCGCGACCCCAGTGAGATTGCTGAAATGAGGGGTGTAGAGTGCATGAATTATGCGACTATTTTTGACTTCAGAGCTTCGTTAGGAGTAGTTAGAAGGAAAATATACTAAAAGTCCCGGTCCCTGGGGGTACGGGAATCCCCAGTTTATGGTGGGGGAAGGGGAGAAGGTCCCTTGTTTAGGTTTTTGGATTATATCTCAAAAACCGTGGACTCTAGAAAAATAACCTACAGATCGAAATTAAAACTAATTAAATTTCCTATAAAATTGTTTCTCTACATATTTGTCGAAATCTCAACGGTGTTTAAGATATACGTTATTAAAAATCGATAATTATAGAGAAAAATATTTTTACCTCACTTTTTGTCAAACATTTGATTTAAGTGCCAGAAACATATATATGAAATTAAAGTAAATTTAATGCTCTACAACTTTGTTTCTGACAATATTTCTGAAAAACGATTGTCGAAGGCACTAGAAGCAAATGTATGTCCGAAGCGGTGCCCGCTTCTCCTTCTCCGCCCTATATCTCGAAAATGGTTAATCCTAGAACAAAAATGAATTAAACCAAAATTATAGAGAATACTATTATCTACAAGTTTTGTAACCTTCTTGATTGACGGCCGAAGGATAGAAATCGACATATTTGAAAACAACTGATTTTTGTGACCTTTGACCTTGAATATCTAATTATGCTAATGTGCTGAGATCGGTGACTTTTTACCACTTATTTAGAAGACCAAAACAAAGGTATATGAAAAATTCAGCTTCATTGGTTCATTTCCGAGATTTGCTGTATAAAACTCCTTATTTGACTGGGCTACTTTTGGATATAGACATCTATCAACTGAACAAGTGGAGATGTTCAGTTTTGAAAGATAACTTCACAAATATAGTAGTTAACTTAAACAGTTCTTTACATAAGTTAATTTAAAACGTACAAATTGTTTAGTAAAAATAATAGTGTAGAGAGTTATTTTTCATTAGATCGGGTTCAAATGATACTTTTCGTCAGTTTGTTAGGGTAATGTACTTTTTTTTACAAGTTTTTTTCCTATAAGCTATGCCAATACCCAATCCCCCCTCCCCCCTTAATTCTAAATGATATAATCTTGCTGATAGAGTTACACTTTTTACATTATATTTGTTTTCAATAGGGTGTAATACAGCTAATCGAAATACTATATAATAAAAAAAGATGGTTGGGATGTTCAGTCAGTCATATATAGCACAATAAAATCACATAGAGTTAAGTAAAACTATATAATTATTCTGTTTAATTACTATATCTATTCATCTTTGGTTTTAATCTTGCTTTGCCTTATTTTTTTACCTCATATATATTTTTAATTTTTATTACTAATAAAACTTTCAAATTCACTTTCTGTTTTATAATTTTTTGTTTAATTCTATCCCTGATGAGAGCTCGCATTGGAAACCAAAACCTCAGAACAATAAATTAAAGTAATTGAGGTATATTAGACTGAGCATCCCAACCAACTGCTTTCTTAATTTTTTTTCCTTCTGACCACAACCACAGTCTTTAAACAAGAAAGTAGAAATAAGTGAAAGGCGTAATGTTTACAAAAACAGTATAAAATGAAAAAATTATGCAAAAACTACATTAGAACAATTAGTTTTAAGAATCAATAGTTTATAAATGGAAAATTAAATTTTCATTTAAAGCCTCACTGATTTAATTAGTTTTAAGGATTTGGATGATAGGTAGTGGTCATAAATTATTCAATAAGTTATATATATATATATATATATATATATATATATATATATATATATATATATATATATTAATACATATTGCCCAGACTTCTTTATGGTATTCCAGTATGGGAAGCAGCCGCCTTAAAACCGATTAATTTGAGAAAATTACAGAGAGTTCAAAGGCTAATTGCACTAAGAATTATCAAAGCTTTTCATACTGTATCATATGACGCTGCATGTGTACTTGCAGGGCTGATACCCTTGAGTTTAAAATAACCGAGACATCAACAATTTATAAGATTAAAAAACAAGGACTATCTTTTAGAAATATTCAGGCTGACAACATTGAACTGGAACTGACACCAAAATTTTGGCTAAATCCATCATCTCATGCAAAATTGGTACAATACTTAGACGAAATAGAACTAAACAATATGAACAGCACAGACGGTAGCAAAACTGAGCAGAATACAGGCTGTGCCTTAATAACATTAGAGAAACAAGAAAAACAACACGACGAACAATATCGATTAGGACCAAACTGCTCAAACAATCAAGCAGAAAAATTAGCTGTTTTGAAAGCCACTGAATTCATTCAACGAACTAAAAACATGACAAAATCTTTCAACATATTTACAGACAACAAAATACTGACAGACTCTATAAAAAACCCTAACATACATGACCCACTCCTAAACAAAATTAAACAGAATTTCCATCAATTAATAAATGAGGAAATCTCAGTTAAATTAACATGGATCAAGGGGCATGCTGGGATTTATGGAAATGAACTGGCTGACGAACTAGCTAAATTCGCATCGACTAACAATCCTTTACCTTTTGAATACTCTCAAACGCCTATTTCATACATCAAGAAAACTTTAAGAAACGACACAATAAGTAACTGGAACTTACACTGGCAACAATCAAACAAAGGACGACCAGTTCACAAGTTTATACCAGACGTTAATTTAGGAAACTACAACAAACTAAAAAGTACACATTACAAACTTACACAATTTCTAACAGAGCATGGACCAACCAAATACTATTTGAAACGTTTTAACCTTTCGGACAACGAAACTTGCCACTGTGACGGACAGACAACACAAACATTTAATCATATATTATATAACTGCCCACTTTTTGACAATGACAGATTTTTTTTAATCAAACATATTATAATCAGTGGAGAACAATGGCCAATGTCAGAAAAGAATCTCATCAAAAACTATAGTAATGAATTTAAGAAATTTGTTCAAAGCATTGAACCTTAAAAAGAAGATCACAGGGCATACTTAAACATCAACTTTTGATGTATTTTTATTTTATTTCATTTTTATTTTGTTTCGTTTTATTTTTATTTCATTTTTTATTTAGTTATTTCATTAATTTAGTATCTTTTCTTTTTGTTTTTTTTTGTTTTTTAGTATTTTCATTTCTTTAAAATAATTGACAATGATGTAATTAATTAAATTTTACATTTGTAATGAGCTAAGCACACAATATGCTTGCATGCATGGGATGTGCTCATTTTTTCAATAAACGACTCTTTCATAGGGTTACTATGGAAGAGAAAAAAAAAATAATAAATAAAATAAATATATATATACACACACACACACACACACACATGTACATACCCTCCTCTGTTTGTCTGGATGTTCATTATATATATATATATATATATATATATATATATATATATATATATATATACATTGCTATTCTCTTAATTTTCAATAATATATACCATAAAAGTAAAAACAATAATAAAAAGAAAAAAATATAGTCCTACAGTGTGGATATGAGATCATAGACAACAAGTTGGAAGCATTCTTACAACAGGGGAAGGAAAATATTACCCAACTAGTGGAAGAACAAACCCCTCATCCACACTGTGGGAGGTGGGCAACGTTCAAAGTAGAGGATCACTTTTCAAGGCGTGTGCCAACAAGGACTTTTCTCTGGTACCTCCAAAATTGTTGGTAGGGCTTGATTAAAACCTTGAAACGAGTGGCTATTGGGGATTGGCTCTGGAAAAGCTGTGATAGGCCCAGCAAGCCAACAGTGGATTTAAAAAAAATTGCTTTAATAAATAATTCTAAGCAGTGGTGAACTGTTAAAGATGGAGAGATTTAAAAAGATTGTCCCCATTATATAGGCTTAGTGAACATCCAGATGAACAGAGGACGGTATGTATATATGAAATTATTAGAAAGAAAATATTGATTTCTTCTAAAAAAGGGGCAAGGTAAAAACAGAATGGCGTTGACTTGTCAAGACTCAGAAAGGGTTAGTGATAAAAGTTAATCATCCATTCTATAAATAATAAAATAATTACTAATCTAATATTAAATAAAATTTATCATAGAGGTCACCCTACATCTGTGGTGCAGTGGTTAGCATAGCAAACCTACTAAACCCAAGATCGCGGGTTTGCAGCCCGGCAGATGACCTTAGGATTTTTTAAAGGGAGTAAAAAATCCTTAGCTATGCCGTCCTTCGGAAGGGACGTAAAATGGGGGTACCGAGCCTGTGGGATGTCAGGTACTCGTTAAAGATCCCTGTCCTTATTATACCTGGATAGGCAAAATTTAGGACTCCCACCGTAGCATCGATCGATTAGCCATAGCAGCATAAAGTGATGTAAAACGAAATAAACAAACAAAAATCTATTAAGTAAATATTCAAGTGTATTAAATATGTAGAAACATTTTTTGAATAGCACAGGCTTATATTTCCAGGATCAGTATTCTCATGTCATTATACATATTTCTTTCTACCTTACAGGGAACCTCTTCAGAGATTGACAATAATAAGCAACAACTCCTCTATACATACTATTTTTAGCTACGCCTTCATGATCTATGTATCAGCTGTTAAGGCATAACAGCATTCCAGGCATTGTTTAAAACTAAATCGTCTAATTTATTTAAATTATTAAGTCTTTTCATTAATTTAGAAAATTTTCTTATAAGTATTGGTACAGGTTTCTTGGCAGACTAAATTATGCAGTTTTCATAAGGCAACTTATAATTTTTACATTTAGACAAATATAAGAGTGATTAGAACCTCACAAGAGGTAAATAATTAAGATTAAGTATATTTAGCTGGTATAATAAATAGTTTTAATAAATTGATGAATAATAAATGCTTACTTTTATTGCTACTGGGTAAACAACACTTCCAACTTCAAAACTACCTTTTTTAAACTGCATAACAGAAGTGTTATTTATACATGTTCCTTCAGGGAATATTAATATGGGCGGATTATGTTCAATAGATACATGCTCCCGGAGTCTGAAACATAAGATAGAATAATTTAGAAAAAAAAAACATATATAAGTTACAGAAAGTAATTATTTTTAAAAAGGGTCATAAAAAAAAAAAAATAAAAAAAAATTAAAACTTGTTTTCGCCAAAGCACTTTATATAGATTGTTGATTTCAGTCAATTCCATTCTTTATAGAAATAAAGAAAGCACAGGCTAATAAAAATTATCTGGTCAAAAAATTAAGAAAATTAAAAAGCACTGAAATAATTAAAACAGATAAGTAAACAGAACTTGAAATCTAGAGTAAGCCTAGAAGTAGAAAATATTTTCTATCGCGAACCACGTACAAAAGTATATTAATGTGGTGAAAAAACCATTATTTTAACAACAAAATGTTTCATTTTTGAGTTTGAAAAAACATTAAAAGTATAGACCCCTAGTCAAAAAAACCTCCATCTAAAAAAAAACAAAAAAAAAAAACTCAATTTTACTACGACGGGAGAAAACAATAGATCGCGAATTAGTCTATCTATAAACTACTGCTTTTCTGAATTTACATTTTAGATTAAAAGGAACAAATTACTTCAATTAAAAATTAAATTAAAAATTAATAATTATTCAAAATAACTAAGTTAAGAAAATGTAGGGGTTTCAAACATGACTTATAACAAGGTACATATTTTTACAGGGACCAATTCGGTTTCAAGAGTGTAACTGTTCATCCATTAACGTTCTTAACAATTATTTTATTGTTTTCATTAATAATAATAAGTAATATTATTAATTAATATCAAAATTTCTAAATAATCAGAAAAAAAAAATATCAAGATTTACAAGTTAAAAAAAATGCTTTCCTTTACCAAACAAATTTCTCTGTCATAGCCATTATCAATGAAAGAGAAATCAAGAGATTTTCAGGAATATACCACAGATTAAAATTTTTATATTAGTCTCTGAACACTCCATTTTAAAATTATAGAATTATTTTGGTTTATTTTACTTATTTATTATTATCATTATTTTTTTTTTTAATCAGGTAAAAGTTAGAGAACATAAAAATCATTGAAATAAAATTAATAAATAAATGTAATATCATAAGTAGTACTAATCACTTGATTATATTACGTAGTTTAAAGTGGTGTTGAAAAAAAAAAATGGTCCTCAAATGTTAAATTGGAATTCATATGAATTATGAAATCATTAATTCAGATTTCAACACAAGCATGGCTACAACAGATTAATCTGAGTATTGTCAGAGAATAAAATGGACAGGAGTAAAAAATATTTTATAAAAACTATAATATAAGAATATAAGTATATGTATAAGAATTTTTGTGTTTGCAACTGGAAGAAGAACAAGAGCAAAGAGACCTGTCGAGAAAATTTTTTTCTCATTAAAAATAAGTATATTAATAGGAGCATATATAACAAAAAATAAATAAGAAATTTAAATTGTCAGATGTCGGGAAAAACAGAGGCAATATGATAAATTTATTGATAAAAGACCTTGTGCATTGGAATTTTCTGATACTCTTGTTACAATATTATGAAAGACTAACTCCCCTCAATCGAACCAACCACTTAGTCAACAACCAACAAACAAAACAGTAATAAGCATGGGAATATATGCTAATGTATTGACTGTTTAAAAACAAAAAAATTAGTTAAGTTAATTAAAAAATCAAAAAGTTAAATATTCATTAACTTGTCTCCTGTTAAATAATGAATAAATCCTACATATAATTAATTATTTATATGCAAATTAATAATGATCTTTCATATACTCCACATTAAAAGGAATCATGTTTCTTTTAAGGCTTTTTTTTTTTTTTTTTTTTTTAAATGAAGTCTAAAACCATTCTTATGATTAACACTTAACTAATAAACTGCATTTTCTATAAATCAACAAAATAAAAAACTACTAATTACATTATTTTATTTTTTTTGTATTTTAAATTTGTATATTTTCCATTTTTTAGGATTAACTTCCTAAAGCTATTTAATCAACAATTACATACAAAAAGTAGGTGGAAAACCATTGAAGCCCACATAAAATTGACTATTTAATAATGATACAGCGGTATAAACAACTGTAATTTGTTTTTAAACAACCCTGGTGAACACTGGGGAATTTATTAAACTTTATAGATGCTGGGTGTTCTACAGTAGGGTATTACAATGCCAGGGTCTATCTTTCATTAACAAACTAAATAATTTTTTAATTATTAGATTCAGAGAACATTGAAAATATAAATAAAGCAATAATGATTACAAATTTAATATCACCTAAAAGTTCTGAAACTTCAGTAAGATTCCACAAAAACAAAATTTTCTACCATATTAACTTTTGTTTAAAACTTCTCTTGAGTCATTTAGCAGCTATAATATAGTTTTAACAAAAATAATGAGCCAATTAGCCAAGACTTATTTATGGTAGCTTGGGCTATAAATAGCTTACTTTCACTTGAAGATAAAGGTCTAAGTCAAAAGTACAACAATAAGATATAATTAGCAATTATTATTTCAATTAGCTGTTAGTTTTTAAAGATGATAACTAATCATTGATATGTAATCATTCTATATTGATTTTAATGATTACAATATGTAATCAGTAGTAAGTACTATTAAAAGTGAGTTTTAGTTTGATTTATGATTTAGTCAAAAATAAAAACAAAAAAATGGTTATAAAGTATAAGTTTTTTTTTTTTTCAAAAATATTCCTTTTAACAAGTAAAACAAAAAGAAATTATTGAAATATATTTGATAATTATTAAGGAGTCATTAATTGTCATAAGAAGTTTAGTATTGATTCTAAAAAATAAACTATGCTAATCACACATTTAAATTTCTGAAATTTATTTAAAAGGATGTCATGCACAAAAAATAAAAAATAAATAAAGAGGTCATTAAGACCAAATAAATTTAACCAAACCACAGCAAAATCACAAATATTTTCACAATAGATAATTAAATTAGTGTTAATTTTTTCTGTGAAATAAATTATTTCCTTCTAATTAACATTCACAATAATAATAACGAATTTTGTATTTGTGGCAGTGGAAATTTGCCAATGATTAGAATATGGGTTAGTATCATAAGATTAGGATTTCATGAAATATGAACAACAATATTAAAACCACTTTAAATAAATAAGTAACAATTTAATCTCATAGTACATCATGACATCATTTAGATGAGATATATTTCTTTTTATTCAATATAATATATGTTATCAAGTGAATTTAAATACCTTGCAGCAACGGTCTCTCTATCCTTCACCTCAGACCTCTCAAACCAAATGTGTGGTGAAGCTCTGGCAAGTGCTCGTTGAAGAATACCAAGAAAACCACCATGCCTCTGTCCAATCTAATAATTGAATTTGCATAAAAAAAAACAAGATTAATTATTATAAAAACAGAGCGTAGTTTATTTAGAATTTTTTATAAAATCAACATTTAGCCAACTATACCATGAAGCTGAAATAAAATTTTGCATCTATTGCAGGCATCAATAAATCTAGTTAAATAATAACATAACAATGAATAAATTATTATGAATGTATGAATTCATTTCAGATTATTTAAAAATTGACAGCACAAAGAAAGTAAAGAGTACTTACAAGAGAATATGAATTATCACACATCAGCACAAGGACATCGATCGGGGAAGTGTGATTTGCAACACATATCCCTTTTTTTGGCCTATTCTGGGGATTGTGATAAGTGATGACTGAAGACAAGGCAGAAGAAAGAATATTGAAACAGAGTATTGATACTTTCTGATTAGTCCACCTTTTGAATGCACCTTCAGGAATATATCCAACAATGGCAGTACAAAAAGTTAGCCATAATACCTATAAAAGTAGTAAAATTCACATTCATTCTTTGAAAAAATAAATTTACATTAATTGTACCAATCAATATTAAATACTAAAACTATCAGTTAGCTCAGATTTTGTTTTTAAAATATTTTTCTAGTAAGGGTATTTATGAACTTTTTCATTCTTTTTTTTATTTTCAGAATTTTATCAATTTCTATTAAGTATTTAAATAGTGAATAGTCCTACAATTACACACTTTAAATCTACTTTTTTTTTATATTCTCTATTTATTCAATGAGAGTTTACTGATACTTGTTTACAGGCACCATGACCATTGATAGGCACACTGTACATATTTTAAGTTTCAATATACTATGATAAACGTAATACAAATAAACCAAAAAACAAAAGATAAGATGGAATGGAATAATGGATAAGAATAATAGTAAAAAATCCAGAACATTTACTTTTTAAACAACACAAAATTTAGCCAAGGTTTATTCGCCTTTATATATACAACAAGAAAAAAATCCAATACCAAACCTTTAAACAATAAATTTAACCAGTTCCTCGACCCAAACTAGTAGACAAAGAGTATATTATCACATTATATTTAAATATATATCACATGCTTAACCGATATATCTTTTTTCAATTGCAAATGCGAGATATATATATGCATTTGTAATTGAAAAAAGATATATTGGTTAAGCATATTTCTCTTAAAAACATTTTAATATTGACTTCTCAATTTTTTAATATCTTGAAGATAAAACATTTAATTTTTGTGGCATCTATGAGTACCTTAAGTATTTTTGTTCTTAGGTTATCAACATTTTATAGAGCTGTTGTCATTGTTCATAAGTGTTTTTCAACATAGATAAGATAGGGTTAAAAATAAAAAAAATAACCGTGTCCTTACTCCAAAAAAACATATTAGGACTCTCATAGGAAGAAGAAAAAAGTATCTTATGAAGAATCCTGTGACCCATATAAAAGAAAGTTTCCAGCTGATGAATTCATACTGTCTATTAGTTCTGGTTAAAAGATTCCATGACTGAAAAAAAAAAAAAAAAAAAAAAAAAAAAAAAAAAAATGGTTTAAAGCAATAGTTACATAAATAAAAACCATGAATGAACAAGAAAAAAAAAAAAAGGAAATAATAATTATACTTTTAATTCTTCAGCTTCAAATCTGGATGTTACTTGATCTTCAATAATAGCTTCTACTCCTGTTTTAATGTAATCTAGACAATCGGAAAGTTGAAAACCTTTTTTCAGTGTTTCAAAAGATGGTCTCCTTGGCAATCCACCTTTATCATCTTCATCCTGAAAATTGAAGGTTAAGTTAAATAATGTTTAAGTTAGATTATAAAACTACACAAAACAGGTACAAATGCATATATAAAGCCAGGTAAAACAAAATTCCCCTAATGAAATCATTTAAAAATTTACTTTGTAAGGTAGATTTTAATTGAACCAAGGCATTAAAAATGTATAAAATGAAGTCATGATAATTTTCACTAGACAAACCAATTTAATTCATAACATGAATAAATTCAGGTAGTAAAAAACAATTCAATTGTAGCACCTGTGGCACTTCAAGATTATTGTTTCCCAAGTAGTTTTGCTCGGGATCAGGCACCAAGATTAGGTCTTCCCTTGATATAACAGTAGTTCCATTAGCTTCAACCTTGTTTTCTGATGTCAAGGGTGGTGTGTGAATATTCCATTTTCCTTCTGCTTCTATTGTTTTTCGACCAAACTGCAAGAAATGCACTTAGTAAGATATCACAATACTAAACATATAACAGGAGTTGACTACATGGTAAAATTTAAAATCAATTTTGTACATTATTAAAAACATTGATTTTATATATTATGTTAAAAGATAAATATGAAATAAACAATTTAAAAGATTCATTTTAACAAATATGACCAACGATTGTAGAACACTTTGAAAGTTAAGGTTAAAATACATAAGAGTGAAAAATAACAGCACAGACTTTGTATGTAACACACATAAACTCAATTTATCACTAGTATATTATGCAATATAAATTCAATGATATTAAAATTAACCTCAAATATCTTGACCAGGAGCTTCACATATGCCTTACGAACACCTAAGGATCTGCCAATCGAGCCAAGAGATATAATACCAAGTATAAAAAGGAAAAAAGGAGTTAAAAATATGGGAAAAACTAAATTAATAAGGTTAATCACAGGCGCGAACATATCTACAACATAAAGAACAGAGCACGGCAGCCTCGTGCCAACTACTAGAACTCAACGCAACCCTCTCCTTGTTGAGTGTGGAGGGGCAGGAGCTCCGTCATCGTCAAACCTCAAGATTCAAAGGTTATTATGAATCAGAAGAGGGAGTCTGACATCAAAATCTACACAATTTTAAATAAAAGAAAGGTAATCACTAAAATTTAAGAAAGATGATATATCATTTTTTTCAGAAGATGGCAACAGGATTAGAAATAATAGGTTTTTTATTTTCCTTTCTAGGATTTTTTTTTAATTTTTCTTTTTTTATATCAGATAAATTAAAATAGATTTCTTTCAAACATCTGTTTATAAATCAATAATAGCAAATGTCCCATGGTCATTTATGTACAATCAGACGTTATTAATACAATTAATATAGATTGAATCTTAATTTAAAAAGTAACAAGCTAGATGTAATCATTACATTCAGATCTATAATAATTTACGAAAAAAATTAAAACTCTTTTGTTTAAAACTAATGAAGAGAAAGAGTTGCAACAGAAATGCTGTCAGTGAAATATAACTCACTAATTAATCCTTTCAGGTCGATAAAGGATGTCAGATCAACAGTGAAGATCACATTATTTTTTTTCTAATTTGAGATTTAAGTCTTAGAATTATTATTATTTTTTTTCTTTTTCTCGGTTTATATAAAATCTGAACTTGTTCATGGAACAATCACTTTTATTATCAAAATACTCAAATTAGATCCGATTAACATTTTCGAATCAATAATTACAGGTATACCAAGTATCTTACTTCTGCAATGGCTACATTAAAGAATAAAGAGGAAGAACGGGTCCAATCCTATTTTTAGTATTTTTCCAACAGTGCAAGTTTATCACTAAAAAAACTGTACAACTATCATAAAGGTTTTATTTTCTCTTTCAGAAACTGGAATACTTTTCCTAGTGCTTCAGGAAAAGAATCATTACAAATTAAGAAATATCACTTTATTTAAAAATTATAGACGCCCTCGTAGACTCAATTCACCAAAAACAAGTAAAACACTTTTTAATTTGCGCCTAAATTAACACACACAATCAAAAAAATCTGTAATCAGTAGATTGCCTGTCTGAATCATTACACTGATAAATGACTCCAGGTACAGAGAAGGACTGTTTCTAGCAGTATTGTATAATTTATTTTTCATATGTAAATAGATTCCATTAGCACATTCTTGTTCTTCTCTTTGAGCCTTTAGGCATGAGATCTGTCATATGCTCTATTGATTTGCGGTGGTGTCCGGGTAACATTCCGCGAAAACTCTGCTGTAGGTTCATGAATGTTTGATTATAATCGTTAAATGTAAATGAGGGAGCAAAATTTTCCTATGAATGCTCCATGGTACTACTGTCTTGTTATCAATTTTACAAAATTGTGTTTAGCTTTTTAGCCAAGTCATAAATTTGAAGTGCATATGTACTTTCTGTGCTCGCGTAATTAATATTTGTATTACTGACTTCAAATGCCATAAGAGTAGCGAATGCATTGTATAAATTCCGATTCAGTTTCTTAATATTGGAATCCTACAAAATTCTAAGTTCAACGTATTGCGATGTGATGAGTTTATAAGATAAAGAGAAAGGCAAATGTTTCAATGATAAATGGAGTGATAGGACTTATCTTGGTTTTGAAGAAGGTTAGACCAATAGTGGAACTTTAGTATAAGTATTGAAGTAAGTTTAGAGAGGCCTGTGAAGCATTTTAACGTCTATGGTTATTGTCAATAGGTTCGAATATTACGGAAGAAGTATCACTTACTTACGTCATGTAATATTAATTCAAATATCAATATCTCATTACTCTGCTAAACGAATAATATACGCAAGAAAAGAGATTAGTAAAGAATTAGTAGATTCACGGTAGTACAGACTTGAGTAAAGACTGCTAAAAGCTAAGAAAATTAATTTCTAAGCACACAGATAGAAGTATACGACAAAAGAAGAAATTATATTCAATGTATCCAAGTAATATAGATGATACACCCCTATATTAAACTATCATGAAACGGTGTATATTTTAATGGAACAAATGTCAATTAAACCAACAATTTTTTTTACTCTTATAGGCAAACGCCACAAAAAATATGGAATAGTAGCCAAATACCCATTATCAAAAGATACACATTTTTTAGCCAAGAGTATTAAGATTTATCACAGATCATCTTGGCACATAACAAACCTATTCACTACCGTCAGATTTGAAAGTACCCCTCGTCAAAGAACATTACTCTTCACTCTATCTAAATGTTACTTATTAAAGACGTCATAGACACATAAACATACTCATAAAGAACGTGGTTCCAATTTAGATACTCGGATCACTCAGAGGGATGAAAAGGTGTGGTATGAGATATCTCCTCAAATTTTAAACATTTTTTTAAGTATCATGTCAGTATAAGATGCTTTTGAGTGCTTACTGTTCCCCCCCTTGTACCACAAACAGTTTCATTTCTGCTAATGCTTTGCCCGGGTGGATATACACACATCCGAGTAGGAATTTGAAGATGCCATTGGCCGTTACGTTTACTAGACAGACATCACCAAGTGTTGCGTCTTTCAAGTTCAAAAAAATTTCCGAAAAGTCAAAGTTAACTCTATTAAATCAGTGAAACTATTGATGTTGCGATATATGGCGACTCCGTCGGCTCTGCGACTTGATGATTATGATACCGGTACCGATGATGTAGTTGCAATTTGTCTGTTCTTAGTGGTAGTTCAATATAATCTCAGTTCAAAGCTAGGGATATTCACTGGCATGGAATTTTCCATCCAAGTTTCGCTGATTGCCTGATTTCGGTTGATGATTGTATCAGTAGAGATGTCTTCTGAGTGCGCGACGAAGCTTTGTGCATTAATTGCGAAAATAAGTATAAAACAGTTGCTGATCAGGAACACTATCACAAACATTTTGATAATATTTTTTTTATTCTCACACCTTATTATATTCACTGTCACTACTTTAAACTAATGCTTTATACACAATCAGTAGAATTTGACGATAGCTGACAATTAAAACTTAAAAGAATATCGTAGCTTCTCCGACTCAAAAGTTATACTATCAGCAAATCTCAATACGCAGCAAAATACCTCAAAATGTACATTTCCGGCACTGGTTGACTCGGTCATATGGTGTTTTATTATTACCATTCGATTGCTCTGGAGAAGCCCTTTTCGACGAGTATAGGCCGACTTTATATATTTTTGATAATACTTTTTTATTCTAACACCTTATTATATTCACTGTCTCCAATTTAAACTAATGTTTTATATACAATCGATAGATGTTGACGACAGCTGACGATTAAAACTTAAACGAACATCGTAGTTTCTCCGAGTCAAAAGTTATACTAATTTCAAATCTATAAACGCAGAAAAATAACCTGAATATTGCGGTGCTTCTCCTTACACCGCGCGCTATGCGTCACTGTTATGGCTTATCGTAATGCATTATTCGATCCTTTAGCTATCCAGTGGTATAATTTAATTTTTGATGTAGAGGATAGATTCGAAACTATAACGCCAAACTGTATCCCCCGGTTTTGTTATCGTTAGGTTTTTTGGATTGCCCGCATATGATTGCAAATTTAATGATAATTCACTTCAAAACTATCAAATAACGACAAATCTATCTCTATTAATTAACATATCTTTGTAATAAGTATTATAAATAAGGTACGTTATGAAATCATTTGATGATTTTTATTATGATCGATTTTTATTTTTTGATCATATGTTATAAAAATCAAATTCTGACCATTATTTTTGAACAAAATTTTTTCAATCAACAATAATAATTATTTTTGAGTAATTCCTTTCTAAATCAGAAAGTTAAATTTTTTGAATTATCTCCATGATATTTTTTGAGTCTGGAGTAGTAGGTGGAGAATAATATAGTCAACTATTAGCCACAGAGCATCTTTATTTTTGGAATCCATTACAAATTTTGACTTACTAAAAATATATATTATGAATACATACAATTAAAAATATTAAAAAAAAAAATGCCTGACTACGTAGAGCTGGAAGAGTTAAGCTTTAAAATCAGAATTTTTTCCAAGTGCTCAGGTGTCAATCGGGAACGTATGTCGCTAAAGATATACTTCACTGCTGAAAATACCCTCTCAACAGTAACCTGCGTAGCAGGTACAGCGTGCACTATTAAAGCGATTTCAGAAAGACGAGGCCATTTGTACCTAATGAAAAGTAAGTTATTTAGATTCAGAATATAACATACATTTCAAAAGTAAACAAAAGATAAACTACCTTTTACTTATCCAGTGTGCAATTATATCAGCATTGAGGTTGAGTCTTTTACTTGTGTATTCATCGATTTCTTTCTCTGCTTGAAGGATGGTACACGGAAGGTCTTCTTCGTTGCTTTCTTCTGAATCACTTCCCATCGATGATAGAAAACGATTAAGCAAGGGTTCATTTGAAGAATGATCTATATCACACGATGTCGATGGTTTAGGATTAGGTGGCTTTTTCTTCGCTCCTATTCCTACAGTGTTACTTTCTGTACTTTTCACGTCAATAATATGCTTAGCCAACTTTTTTAAAAAATGTTTAGTCGTATCAGTTTTTTCCTTTGGGAAAAGGCGTGGATCCAGGTATATAGCGGAAAGTATCAAAGGGTTATTTAAAAGAGATTCTTCTCGGTTTAAAAAAAAATGGAAAAAGTTCTTGGATAACTCACTATTAATCCCTTCTAAGGTAAGTCTCAGCTCCCACCATATTTTAACAAAATCTCCCATTGGAAGTTGCTCTTTTTGAAGATTTAACATAGCTATGTTTACCGGACGTAATGTTGCTAGAATTTGAGCAACTTGCACCATGAATGAATCGGGTATATCAGTAAAGTGCTCAATCCAATAAGGACGGAGTTCCTCAAATGATGACATCATATTAAAAGTTGAACTCCAACGTGTGGGCACATCTAAAACAGGTCTTTTCATTTGCATTTGATCCAAAGAGTATCTATGAGTAGGAGTCCTTAAGATTTTCATTGTATTCCTCACCTTTTTTATTATGCAGTCGATATTTGGATCGCTTACAAAACTGTGGACGGCAAGTTGAAGGGTATGGGCTGCACATCTAACTGACTGAACTGTTCCCAATCTCAGAGTGCTAAGCGCGTCACTATCTGTATCACTTTCAGTTTCGAACTCATCGTCTTCCCTTAAAATTTCGGTTGCTTTTATCATGTTTTTACCATTGTCAGAGGTCACAGTGAAAATCTGAGCATTCTTTATATCATATCTAAGCAATACTTTTTCTATTTCACAGCGAAGATTTAATGCAGTCATCCTGCGATCCATTGTTATTACACCTAGAGTAAAAACATTTATTTTATTTTTTCAATATTCTGCATATTTACGCAAAATAATTGCCGGTCTAGACGTGTAGCGGCATCAATTTTCAACGAGACTAGTTTTTTTGCGACTTTCGCTTTTGTTGTAATGACAAATTGTTCATACCTTTCGTTTATTAGATTCAGTATGGTATGCGAATTTATTGTTTGCATATTAAGACCTTTAAATATAGGTTCAGCAAAAGTTCTGAACGCTGAACTATCTAAAAATCTCAGAGGTTTACCTTCGCTAGTTATAATATCAAGGCAGGCATCTGTTACTTCAGCCTTAGAGATTTCAATTAAAATCTTCTTTTTCTTTGAATAATTAGGAGAAGAAGGACCTTCTAAATTTTCCTCTTCCCTCAAATCCTCAAGAAGAGATGGGTGGTATTTTCGAAGATGGCGTTTCATATTACACACATAAAGACCAACAAGAACTGCGGAACAATTTTTGCACGTACTCGAGTTTTTAACAACATTTATATCAAACGCGTCGCGAATACACCAATTTTTATTTCTTCCCATATCGCACAATTACTTTAATTCGTAGGCTGTGAACACACTGACAATCAGGAATCAACTAGTAGCTGGATGTTTACATTCTTGGGATCATGGGAAAACAGTTGCAATCAAATCCTTAACAATAATTCCAAATATGTAAACAAAATAAAAGTACGGAACAGAAAAGGTAATGGATTTGATTAAACCTTATTATAACGTTAGAATGTATTTTGTGATCTCTTTAAACTATATATATATTTTAATGGCTTGTTCAGCTGTTAGGCTCTTCGTTAGCCTAGATTTGTAAGGCATTGGCCGCCTGCATATGCAGAAGTTAAGTGGAAGATATTTCGTTTGATAAAAGAAAAAAAGTACCCTTGGACCCCAACACATATAAATTGGTCACCTATATTATGGCACCCGAAGATAGGACTCAAATAGCAAAAAGAATAAATAAAGTATTTAATTAGAATAGAAATACTTGTAAAAAGAAGATCGAAAAAAGTGAGATTTAAAGGAAAATGCAGAGTTAAGTTGTTAGAACAGTTGATTGTTACGCGTTGCTATGGCAACAAATGACTCAAGACAATTAAAGAGACAATCAGCTATCTAATATTATGTATTCATACACCCTATTAGTGGTTAAAAATGTTTTATTTAATTTCATATTTTTATGTTTTATCGAAAAATAAACTGTCTTAACATTTTATTGGAACCTAAAGTAGAAAATTAAAGTAAAATTTAAAGTTTATTTGTTTGACAAATATTAATAATGCTATATGAGCTTTAAGTATATATTTTTGTTTGTAAAATGGGTCTATATATATAAATGTATCTACTTTGATCTATAACATATACTTTACGTATTTTACGAGAATATTGATAGCTTTTGATATAGCCTTGTATATATTATTAGGAATTAACGATTTTATTTACTTATAAATAATTTATTTTTTTATTTTGTAATAATATCCTGAACTTTCATCATTTTATATCAGTAAGTTAATAACTTAAAAACTAACTTCTAAATTAATAACTTAAAAACCTATTAAAACAGCAATCCTTAAGGACGAAAAAGCTAATTCTAATTGTGGATGGAGAGAGTGGCCAAGGATGTCCTTCGGCCTCGAAAAATCCTGGCAGATCTGTAAAACAGTGTTAAAACAGCCGTTTACTATTTAGAAATATAGCCCCCCCCACCCCCCAATAATAAATAAAACCCTAAATATACGCTAATAAGTTCGAAAGAAACATAATTTTCAAATTTCATTAAAATCGGACGAGCCGTTCACTAATTAGAAATATAGCACCCCCCCCCCCCCCTCCCAAACCCTCAATAATTAATAAAACTGTTAAAAACCCAAATATACGCTAATAAGTACGAAAGAAACATAATTTTCAAATTTCATTAAAATCGGACGAGCCGTTCACTAATTAGAAATATAGCACTCCCCCCCCCCCCCCCCCCCCCCCCCCAAACCCTCAATAATTAATAAAACTGTTAAAACCCCAAATATACGCTAATAAGTACGAAAGAAACATAATTATCAAATTTCATTAAAATCGGACGAGCCGTTCACTAATTAGAAATATAGCACCTCCCCCCCCCTCCCAAACCCTTAATAATTAATAAACCTGTTAAAAACCCAAATATACGCTAATAAGTACGAAAGAAACATAATTATCAAATTTTATTAAAATCGGACGAGCCGTTCACTAATTAGAAATATAGCACTCCCCCCCCCCCCCCCCCTCCCCCCCCCCCCCCCCCAAACCCTCAATAATTAATAAAACTGTCAAAACCCTAAATATACGCTAATAAGTACGAAAGAAACATAATTATCAAATTTCATTAAAATCGGACGAGCCGTTCACTAATTAGAAATATAGCACCCCCCCCCCCCCCCCCCCCCCCCCCCCCCCCCCCCCCCCCCCCCCCCCCCCCCCCCCCCCCCCCCCCCCCCCCCCCCCCCCCCAAAACCCTCAATTAATTAAAACTAAATTAATAAAACTATTAAAAACCCAAATATACACTAATAAGTACGAAAGAAACATAATTATCAAATTTTAAACGAGCCACCACCCCCCCCCCCCCCCAAACCCTCAATAATTAATAAAACTGTTAAAAACCCAAATATACACTAATAAGTACGAAAGAAACATAATTATCAAATTTTAAACGAGCCGTTCACTAATTAGAAATATAACACCCCCCCCCCCCCCCCCCCCCCCCCCCCCACCAAACCCTCAATAATTAATAAACCTGTTAAAAACCAAAATATACGCTAATAAGTACGAAAGAAACGTAATTTAATATAGACAGATCTCTTTATGTTTACTTAAATACTTAAGCCAGCGGAAAGCATTCTAATATTTATTAACAGTTTATTGTATTATATTTTACAGAATAGGGTAAAAAAAAGTTTGTATAAATATTAATGATTTTGTTTATTATTTTAGTTGATGTTATACCTCAGGTATTTCCCGTTAGGAATACCTTCCTAGATTTGTAAATATTGTAAATACATAAATATTGAAATTGTGTACATTAGTATTGTATACAAACATATTAATCAATTTGTGTGTAAAAGGTGATTTTTATTTTCTGATCAAAATTTTTTTGATCGCAAATTAATCATTATTATTTATGCAATACCGTATCACTCAATGATTAATCATAATTTTTAATCAAATCAATAAACATCAAAAATCAATTAAAATTTTTATTTATAAATCAGGAATGATTTTTAAATTAAAAATCAAATATAATAATTATTATATGATTTTTTGGAAAAAATAATTATTGATTTCAAACCCTGCTTAAAACCATCTAACCATACTAATACGTATATAAAGCTAATGAGGCTCAGCGTGACCTAATTAAGAACACAAATACCTTTTAATGAATCAGGAAATTAATGTCCTCCTTTCTTACTCCTTGCCTGCTTTAAGCTGTCCATCAAGGGACAGAATACTACTCTTTTGACGTATTATAATCTAGGTAAACACATCATAAAAAATTAGCAACTATTATGTTATCAATGTCGTTAGTACTTTACCTCCCGGATTAACCTTGCTCACACGTCTTAATGATGCTAAACCAACTCCTTACGTATTCATGAGCCTGTAAGCAATAACGCAGCGACTAGCGTATACATTAATGTTATTTAAATAATTAATCGTAATTTGACCCTTTTCCTCGACAGTTAAAGAACATTCATTTCAGTTTTGAATCAACTTTCCTAAACTAAAAACATGACAAAAAAACTTACACCACAGACATTTTTAAATGCTTTTTTGAGGTTAGTCATTCCTTTAATAAATTAATGAGGCTTCAGTTAAAATGATTTATGCATAGAATCAACATGTTCTTTACACACAAAGATCTCTTGTATTCTATCTGAATCAAGGCCAATATAATTATTTATTTTTCATTATTTACTAGTTCATATAACTTCTCGTTCAGAAATGGTACTTATTACCACTTTGTACCTGATTAAAAATTAGTAGTACAACGAATGATTAAATTAAAAAAATTACCTATAGATGATCAATCACCAACACATCCTCGAAGCGAAACTGCTTTCAGCGCCGGTCAGATTGATAAGGATGTGATAGATAATACTGGAAACCAATAAGCCTAAAACATTCAGATGGGTCAATATTGGTCTAATATAGTGTGATTCATCTTTTTGTTTTAATGTAAAACGCTGATTCGATGGAAAACGACGTAATTGCTCGTTATAAGTGGTCCCAAAAGCTTAGTACATTGGTAGAAATATCGACTCAATATAATTTGACTAATCCACAAGTTTTTATGAATATCACTTATACCTATAATGTTGGTCGAAAGTATTTTACATCGTTTTGTTGCTTCTTCATTAAATTCCATTTTTTACAGTTGAGTCTTTATTCAACAGGATAAGCGGTACTAATATGATAATACAGTAATTTGGGGGCGTCCTTCGAGAGGGTGGATAGAATTTCTTATTAGTAAAGTTATTCGTACATGGATAAAACGAGCTTCTAAATGAGAATGAGTAAAGTATAAATTTGCATTGTTGTGGTCTATTAATACTTTTAATATTTTTACAATGAAATGCTGTACTGGGATCTAAAATGCAACCACTCGTTGGACTTTTTAAATGCCGTTCCTTTTAACACTTAGGTGATTTGAATAGTTTTGTCAATTACTGGAGCGATCTGGGATCAAGGTCTTGAAAAATAAGAAAAAGCTACTTATTGAGTTTGTTCAGTCACAATATCCCGATCTGCTTCTCCTCGATTTTCGAGTACCTGCTTTAGGGAGAAGATTTGGTCCCAGAGTCCTCTTCTAAATCTCGCTTGTTAGTCTCATACTGTGTTTTCATTGTTGAAGCAAATCCGATTCAGCAAGATATTTTTCATTATTTTGTATGTAAACAAAAGGAGCTTTGCCTATGTTATTACCATATTCATATATGGAGCCCTTTTTAATAAACATTATAATTGTAAAGATAAATTATATTATTATCGCCTCTTTCAATTTAAATTCGAGTCAATATTCTAGATAGAAAAAATAATCTAAAGTTTAATATTTTTCCAACACTATATTTGGGAATATATTTTTTTTCTTATTCTTTATCTTGCCCTCTTTTACTGCCGTGCAGTTTTAGAGGTCCGCTTGTAGAGCCTGATCCAATTCCGATCTTGTTCCAGTTGGCTTAATCTGCTCCAGTCCATCCCTCTCCAAGTAAATGCTTTATTGACAGCACACTCGCTTTGACGGTAAGTATACTAAATTGGATTTTTTTAAACTATTGAATAAAAATTTACTACTGTATAAACCAGTTCATATGAGAGGTGTAACGTATAAAATGACTGGGCAATAACTTATAAACCTACAATATATTGATAGAACTTAATTAATATCCTAAATTATAAGGTTCCAGGGACACCATCAATTTTACAATTATTATTAACCAGTAAGAAAAAAAAAAGAAGTAAATTTTATGAATAAGGTTGTTTAATATTTATGGAATGAATGTGACAAAATTCTTTCTTGAGATTGAAACGAAGAAAAAACACGTGGCATACATGGGGGAGCATTAAAAATAGCTTCAACCGGCTAGACCTTCGTTATAATACAAAACCAATCACATCAGTATTTAACAGAAAGCCAATAAGGTTATTAATAATGAAATTCCACATATTCATGACACATCAAATTTTACAACCGCAAAATGACTTAAACTACAATAAGTTTAGGTGAATTAATAAATAAAGAATATACGGATTATTAAATGAACCTTAAATTGCTGAATTATAGTAACTCATCAAAATAAAATTCTTTTATCCTTAATCGATAAGAATTCAATTACAACAAAGTAATAAAATATCCATCCAAACTATAGCATTTATGTTGATATCATTCTTTTATTTATTAATAATCTCAACAATAAATTTTTAGTTAAAATTCTAAACACATTCTACATTTCTTATTTGCATATAAAAGGTTCTTAGATTCAAACAGCCTACAAAATGAATCAGTGTATATTGTTCGTAAAATGATCATTGATTACTAAGAGAAATGGTTCAAGTTATCTTTTCCCTTTTCTATGATTAAACCATAACCTCGATCAGACTCGTTATAGAAGGACTAAATGAACTGCAATCATAGTATATATATTTTTTCTTTTATTATCATTTATTTTTAATTTGTTATTGTATTTATTTCTTATTTTACATATTGTATGAATGGATCCATTAAACTATTCATACTACTTATTGCAATAAGTCAATTTTGGAACGGTTCCAACTGTCTTAGTCTTTGACAGATGCAGGAACATCGGTGCTCCATGCCGGCCTTAAAACGCATTTATAAATTATGAGCTTAAGCCGTAGTGAAAGACTCTTTGACAGTAGTAGGTGATAGAGTTTGAATGTTTTTGTCCGTACAGTTTTTAGTTTCTTTTTAAAATGTGCCGAAAATGTTAAACCTCTGTCAAAGGAAATGGCAAGATGCAATAATTTATTAGAAATTTCGTTTGTATGTTGATTTAATTTAAACTGACTGGAAGTTTTTTCTTTTCTTTTTGTAATAGAAGAAATAAAATATTATATTATTATCTAGTATTTATATGATACAAAGAACGTTAAAATCCCATCGAGAATTGCTGACAATTAAATTAATCAACATGATAAATTTTAAGATTTTCCTGAACAATTATCATTTCAAAATAGAAAAACAGGGATTTCAGATAACGGTGACACCGCGGGAGAGATTTCATAGCTCTATAAAGATGGCAATGTAATGCAGATATTTCGCAATTGCATAGTTCTGAGATTTTGAACATCCTAGATAAGATATTGATGATGAAATAGCTAAACACAAAAATTGGTTTTATTTATTCAAGTATGAATAAAAGAAAAAATAAATATCAAAAGAAAAACAACTCGCAAGGTGGAGTCAATGCAAGTATCCTATTATTAACGAATGAACTAAAAATGAGTATTTTAATCTCAAACAGAAGTTTATTGATAAAAATCAATAGAATTTACTAAACCTTTCTTATCATCCATAAATATTAGGTTGAAAAAAAAAGTTTATAATATATTAGTTTAACAAAAAGTAGATGTATGTCTGCATGGATATATAATATGCAGTCATGGAATAAAGAAATTCGTGGGATTTTTAATCTATTTGCGACTTAAGGCCATGGATATTGTCATGATTATTTACCAATACATTTTCAGTCTTGAATTATATACATTAGGTACAAGTTTAGAACAATGAAGGTCGAGGCCGTTTATAAATTACCTTTGCCTTTGGACTAGTTTAATAAAAAGCCGTGTTACGTAGGTGATTGGTTACCTGATTTGGTGTGTAGGGAGTGTGGTGGGGGGTGGCACTAAAAGTATAAATGGATTTGTTATAAAAATATAATTAACGGTTTAAAGCAAACAATAGTATAAGAGGGATGAAAATAAATAAGAAAAACAAAACAAATACAAAAAAAATTTTGCTTGTGTAATATTCATTTGTTAAAAGTACAATTTTGTTTCACTCATCTATTCATTTTACTTATTATTTACGATGGTTTCATTAACTCTCTACATTTTTAAGATGAGCTAATATTTTTGTATGACTTCCTTCATGGAAATTATTTATAAAAAGCAGGGTATTGATTATTATAAACTAAACCATACGTAGGCTTCGGTACAAAATATTCAAAAATACTTAGAAGAAGTAATTAAAGACACATTACACTAAATAATATGTTAATTACCTTCTTGCATCAAGAAGAATAAACCTTGGATTTTTTAATTTTATTTATCTTTTTAAGAATACAAAATAATGTACAATGTTGAAATATTTAAATATTAAGAGAAACACTGAAGGAATCATTTTCTTTACCAACCCAAAGAAGAGAAGATCTACTTTTGTCCTCCGTTTTCTACCAAATCCTACATCCTAATGTAAAACATGGTCATTCCCCACGACCACATCACCATAAGTGTGTCCTCATCTTATCCTTATTACCAATCTTCCTCTAAGAGACAAGTAGGCCAGTTGTTGGGGTCTTCAGGGTGTCGTGATTCAGAAAGTAATATCAAAACCTTGTAATGAAATATAGGACTTCAGGGACTTTCTTGGCTGGATTGATACTCCTTCACACTAATTGATTTACGTATGGAGTAATTCTACAAATGAAAACGCAAAAATAATATGAAAATCTAGAAAGAAAATAAACACTGAAACGTAAAAATAATAAACATAGATTTAATACCATGAGGATAGTAAAATAAATATTATTATTTAACGAAAACGAAACCATATTAAAAGCTCAAAGATATTGATGAGTGCTGACCCAGTGACACATTTTTATGTAAATGGAATTAACTCTTTTGAAAAAAAAAAATAATAATAATTATTTTTCACGAACCATTTATAATACCCTAGTTCACTGAAAATGTAGTGCTTGTTTCTTAATAAAATTATTTCAGCTTTCAATTTTATATTTGTTAATATCAATAATTTTCAATGACAATGGGCTGTGAATAAGAAAGCCAAATCTAAAAAATATTCCAAAAATTTATTTAAGAAAAAAATTATTCAGAAATCCCTAATCGCGAAAAAATACGTCATAGTATAGAATAGGCATGTTTCTTATGATGTTTGCTTTATCCATTTGATTCTTATTCTCCCAAGTCTCAACAGACAAAGTACTTAACTTGTGTACATCAATGAAGTGACCGTATTGTCCTACCATAAAACACGTTTGGAAAACTTGCCCCTCTAGGGCTCTTAAGGATTTAAACCCGAGTTACAAGCTTTGCACGTCTGAGTTCATATATGCACATCAGTTAGATATTGAAAAACAAAATAATTGAGTCTAAATCATTCTAACTGCAACATTCATGTATTGTAAACTTGTGGTCAGGAATTATCCTTCATTTCAATGTAATACATCCGTAACCTGTTGAAAAGGACCAAATGATACTGAATAAGAGTTCCCTTCCATATAAATAAACATTATTAATATTCTAATAAAACGGCCTGCAGCACATTTTGAACCCTTTGTTTGCCGTTGATAAACTTCCTCTCCAGACAGTCTGTATCAAGAAATACAAATCCCAGATAGCTGTATCAGGAAAGAGTTATTTGAATTTTTCTAAATGTACTACTTTTTTTATGGGGCAATGATGAAGAAAAATAGTTAACTCAAGTCTTCTAACAGCTCGACCATTGGATTCATTTTCTCGGAACTCAGTCAGTTCACAATATATTTTCTTTCTAATCCTGAACTTTACGAAAACAAGATGCTCTTCGAAATATGCGGAAAAAAATGTAACCACGTTTTTTGATTCATAAGACCTAATACTGTATAAATGAGAAAGACAAATTGATGGATTGCCATACTCCCTTCACTTAAATACTTAACTGCCCTGTCAAGGTGAAAAGCAGTAACTCAAAAATTTTGAGATAATGACTTATTGAGCTTAATTGATTTATCGTTATGACGTGAAATTTTCGATTCAAAGCTACGTTGAAAAGCAGTTTTTTGTAATATTATTATTAGTTAGGATTTTGTGATATTATAATACTTTGAAACAGTCCTTAAATGTCAAAGAATCACCAAAGAATTCAAGCATAATGATAGTGATGAAATTAAATAAAGGTGGCTATGAAATTCTCCAATAACAATAAATGAATCAAGTGTAATTTCAGCTTCGGGAAAGCAGAAAATACAAGTGGCGGCATTGAACATAGCGAGGCTCTGGGTTGCAGAGAGAGTGTTTCTGCAAATCTACGAAAATTGGTATCTGAAGATAAAATTAAATTTTCAATTCCAACTTTTTCAACTCGGGTTGATGCTCGAGGCGGCTGCAAGTGCCAGCCCCTATGCGATTGCTCTACACGCCTCTATCTAACGCTGCCACTGATCAGCTATAACGCTTAATGTAAAGTAGAGCGCTTTCAATATTTTATTAATTATAATGATTGGTGAATATTAAACAAAAAAAAGAAAAAAGAAACCTGATAAGAGTTATCTTTGTTACGAGATATAAATTAAGAAGAAAGATATAACTTGGAAAAGAAAGGGCTGGATACGGGTGTTAAAAAAAAAAAATAAAAAAATGAGAAGGACTTAAAAGGGGACAAAGCGAGGAAAGTCTTAGAAACCTTAGAAGAAATCTTAGCTAGAATGTCGAAAGTTTTTTTTGTTTCGACGTAGTTGATAAAATGAAAGACGGAAAAGTAGGATACAGTAGCGGTTTAATCACGGATCAAAAATAGTTTTTATTGAGAAGAATCATCGCAAACTCAGTGAACTTGAAGGATTAAATCGATATCAATTAGACATATTTAAAAAATACATACATCTTCATCGTATTTAGAAGCTTTTCGATATGTTGTTTTCCTCGACGAACCGAGGTTTATTCTTTCCATGTTTTTTTTTTTTTTTTTTTTTACTTCATATGTTCATCTTATTATTGATCTTTTTTTATTTTTTAACGATTATAGGTGTCAAATATTTCATAACTATAATAGTTTTCTTAACCGTTTTAATAACTGATGTCATTCTTTTGACAGTTACTTATATTTCACCTGTAACGGCTGTAATAATGTTCCTGTCTACCTATTTCAGTTTTCTAATAGTTTTCTTCTGTCTCAATATTCGAGACATGTTCCTTCAAAATTTTTAATTATTTAATAGTATTCTATTGTTCAATATTAGCATACAATAATACTCTATATATGCAGCTTATATAGACTGTGGGTCTTTTATTACCTATGTTATTGGTTCAGTATTATCAAGGGAAGTATCTCGAGTGTTTATTATTGTTGTAAAAACATATTAGCTTTGATAGCCATTAATGCATTTTTACTCAATCGTTTCAATATTTACAAGATATATTAATAATTTGCCAAAATACAATGCATTTATTCTATTATTAAAAAAAAAAAAAAAAAAAAAAAAAAAAAAAAAAAAATCCATTGCACTTGATCGCTGGAGGAGAAAAGTATTGTATTTTTTTACATATTGCAACAAGTTAAGAAAAATATGAAACCAACAAACAATTTACAATTTTGGTAATTGGTTGATGCCCTATTATTGTCTGATCCTAGAATAACACAAATAGAATATTCACAAACAAATGTTAAATGTCTATAATATTTATTTTTACTTACATTTTTAATTTATTATTTTTAAACATTTAAGATATTCAATATTAAGATATTTAATACAATAATGGTAAAAAAGTAATTATCTATAAATATCCTGTATTAATAGTGCTCAAGCCCAAAAGCCGAACACGCTCGACACATCCGTTACCGATTTTTCGAAAGGTTATTACTTCCGTGACAATCGTAATCGCGTTCTTTTCGTAGCCTTACCAAATATATTCGATTTATTCGTAGTGATAGTTAATTTCGATTATACCCAAAGAAGACTCAATGACCTTTGTTTGGGAGGTTATAAAACTATTGCTCATGCTTTTTTTATATTTCAGTCGTTCCACAGTTAATGTTATAAGAAATGGACTTATTACTGCTTTAGGTTGACCAAATCTGTGTACTTCCATTCGCTACGCTTCCTTGAGAGTTAAACATACTTTTGAATATGTATATCACTTATATCCCACGTATATCATGGATAGCTTTTGACTGGGAGGCTATAGTTGTTTTTTTTTCACCCTAGAAGGCGCTCAGTGGTAAGGCGCTTGACTTCCGACTGAAGGCAGAAAGTTTATATTCTGTCATTTCGCCGTGGATTAAACTCGAGGTCGGGAGACTCTCCTGAGGCACACCCAGCCTCTGAAAAAGTGGGAACTCTTAACCCTGAGTACCCTTTTTTTTCACCCTCAAACATGTTTTGAGGTCTGTTGGTGTTGCTCGGATATAAAATTTGATGACAGTTCCCTGAACACAAATTTAATGAAGAATATATTTTTTTTTTTTACATAGAATTTGTCGCTAAGACCTACCGTTTAGGATCTATATTGGTTTGAATTAAAACAGTCACGTGTCTCCAAAATTTTCTAAGTGCTGGTGCTTGTTGACGTGTTCTAACTCTGTTGGTGTTACTCGGACCGAATAGTAGCCGACAATGTCCTTATCAGAAACATTAGATATACAAATAATAGATTGTAGATAGAAATATCCATGAACTGTTGTTTTTCCAACGAGAAATTGATTTAATTTTTTTGATGTGAAGAAGGTACCCTGCAAGTGATTTTTTATGTACTTTAGAAAAAGATCCAACATAATGATGAAAAATATCAACGGCATGTCAAAGTCCGATACAACACGGAATAAGATTTTTTTTGTAAGGGAGATGGAGTTGGATCATTGATAATGAAAGTTTCCCCATCAAATCAGTGGTTTTATCTTTATTTATCATTACAGGAAAATATAAGAATTATGTCTATTCCAAGGTCCACTTCAAATACATTTTATTTTAATGTAAACTGTCATCTACACGCTCTATAATTCGCAGATGGATAGACGCTGAATAATTTCAGCGAATGGACCTATTTTTAATTCCAAAATTACTGAAAGAAACCTTGTAATATTTGTTTGTCGCGAAACTGTTAGTTTCCTATTCAATGTCAGCTCTCACTCTAAAATATTCGATCAACATACCTTAGAAATATTTTACCTAAGGTTTAACTGGAGTTTATTGCAGTCAACATAATTAGTTATGGTAAGTAATATTATGTTGACTATAGATTTAAAAATGAAAGACATACATTCACGTTTTGGTTCATTTATAACTTAACGGCGATGTTACTCAACAAAACTGTTAAAAAGATATGTCCTTGTGTTACTTATTACTTCATATGAGTTGGTTATTTTTACCTGTGGCGTCGCCTATCTTACATTGGCAGGTAGGATATTATTACTTCATCAAACAGAGGCTATGGCGGGACTAATGGAAAGTCACGCACGATCAGCGACCTACTAAAAATGTTCCAAGATGAGAAAAACAAAATCTGTGGATGATAAATGACTATCTTCGAAGACACGACAAATCGCATGAAGTGTCGTGAGTGCACAATCATACTCCCAGCTAAAGAAAATTAGTAATGAGGATAAACATCGTTTTCATGATAAATCGTTTTATCACGAATCCGATAGAGATGAGAAAAATTCAACCTTAACCGTTATATTTTTTGCATTGATAACGCCAGAATTTGTTTATGCGAATATTTCGATTGCACTGTTCCAGTTTCGACATAAGATATGTTATTGGTGATCTATGGAGAAAAATCTTTTTTCATGACGTAGGTCAGGAAGCTAAGGTCGGTGACGCTTTTATGTAACGATTATTTTCTCTTGAAAATCAGTTGCGGAAAGAAGACGATATTACGTAAGGCTGAGAGATTAAAGTACTATAGTACAGGGAACTAGGGAGTTGCATATTAATTTAATCATATCAAGATCTGATTTTAATGCCTTAAAAAATGTTAAAATTATCAACAAAAAACCAAACAGCAATTAATTAAATAAAACTAAGTTATTTCCAAAACGATATGATGGACAGCCAAGCCTCTAGTTTTTAGGCCGACAAGGATGAGAGTATCAGAACGTGATAGCGGTCTCATTAACCTTCTTATTTTTGTTTTAGATGGGGAAGTTTAAAGAAAATAAAGCAAAAATAAATATTCGAGGTGTTAAAAGTATGACAATGTTCAACCAAAAAAAAAAAAAAGATAAATAATATTTTAGTTAAATACTTGCGAATGATTTTAATTCGACATTCTCAGCAGGAATAATTAATGTTATTACAAATTATTTAAATTTATATAGTTGGTAAATAAAATAATAAGAATAAGATTAAAATGGCTTCAAAAAAGATTTCTTTCACAAATAGTACAGTTTAACATTAAAAAACAAATACGAACAGTTACTTCTAATCAGTTCTCACTAATCGTTAGACAAAGGACTGTACTTTGACTGTCACTATCTCCACAACAAAACACATAGTCTTGATAATCGGCGTTCGGCGTTTTCAATTCCCTTTAATATTTCATGGATGGTAACTACATCCATTTAATATTTCGTCGCATAATAATCTTTTATTAATAAACACACACACGCACACACACACACACACACACACACACACACACACACACACACACACACACACACACACACACACACAAGGTTGCAAGAGACTACCGAAGGTTTAGGAGGCCTTTCTACTAACCAATACGGCTTCAGGAAAGCGAGATCTACAGTGGAAGCAATCAACCTCGTTGTAGACACGGCACGCGATGCAATTGCTGGAAAGAGATGGAGGAGAGGTGCGAAGAGGTACTGTGCCATCATTACGCTGGATGTGAAAAATGCCTTTAACTCAGCGAGATGGTGCTGTATTCTTGATGCTCTAAGAAATATGGGAATTCCTGTGTACCTCAGGAAGATAATCGCGGATTATTTCAAAGACAGGGTCCTGGTATTTACAACTGACGATGGGCAGAAAAATTATGGAATAACTGGTGGAGTGCCCCAGGGATCAGTGCTGGGACCCTTGCTGTGGAATATAATGTACGATGGAGTTCTCAGACTGAGCTTTCCAGGAGACGTCAAAATAGTAGGATATGCTGATGACATCGCAGTGGTGGTAGTTGCGAAATATTTAGAGGAGGTAACTTTAAGAGCCAACCGGAGTGTTTCCCTAATCCGCAGCTGGCTGGCATCAGTGGGGCTGCAACTAGCTGAAAGTAAGACTGAGGTGCTCCTGATTAGCAGCAGGAAAAAAATTGAACAAATCAGAGTAACAGTTGGTAGAGAGGCGATTCTGTCCAAATCCTCCTTGACTTACCTAGGAGTGAAAATTGATGAACGCCTAACCTTCAAAGAGCACATAATGAAGGTGTCAGAGAAAGCAGCTGGAGTGAACACTGCACTGTCTCGACTGATGCCTAACATAGGAGGTCCCCGGCAGACCCGAAGACTACTGCTGTCAAGTGTCGTAACATCCATTGTCCTTTACGCTGCAGTGATATGGAGGGATGCTTTAGACATACATGCGTACGGAAGGCCTATGATCTCTGTGTACCGCCGAAGCGTCCTTAGAGTTATTAGTGCATTTAGAACTGTATCCTATGAGGCAGCATGCGTGGTAGCCAGGATGCCACCTATCGAACTAATAGCTGAAGAAAGGAAGAGGTCATATCAAAGAAGTGAACGCATTCCCAGAGCCAATGAGAGGAAAGAAACTATTGTAGCTTGGCAGCAGCGTTGGGACATTGCTTTAAGTGGGAGATGGACACACAGGCTGGTCCCTCGTATTCAACACTGGGTGGACCGGAAGCACGGTGAGGTAGACTACTACTTAACTCAGTTGCTCACTGGACATGGAGCCTTCCGAGCATATCAGTATAGGTTCAAACTAGATGTGACAGGGAAATGCCCAGCCTGCCCGGCGGTGGATGAGAGTGCAGAGCACGTGTTTTTTTTCATATGCCCTCGCTTTCAGCAAGAAAGAGAAGAGTTCCGACAGGTCTGTGGAGTTTTGCCGACTGTTGATGGTCTGGTGCAATTGATGCTGGCTTCTGAGGAGTACTGGATGGCGGGCCAGAGGTTAGCGGTTGAGACTATCAAGCGGCTCAGGCTAGAAGAGAGAGATAGGCGCAGCAGGATGTAGCCTACTACCATGAGGCGGCACCCAGCCATTCCTCTCCATGATGTAATGCCTAACGGCGGTTCCGTGGAGAGGGAAAACAGGTGTAGGGAGGTGGTTTTAGTGGGTAGGAATCCCACACATGGTTAGGTACGGGCCTAACAATGTCTTTTGAAGATTTCCCCTACCCTCGTAAAAAAAAAAAAAAAAAAAAAAAAAAAAAAAAAAAAAAAAAAAAAAAAAAAAAAAAAAAAAAAAAAAAAAAAAAAAAAAATCACACACACACACACACACACACACACACACACACACACACACACACCACACACACACACACACAGACACACACAGACAAACACAGACACAGACACACTCACAGACACACTCACAGACACACTCAAAGACACACTCAAAGACACACTCACAGACACACACACAGACACACACACACACACACACACACACACACACACACACACACACACACACACACACACACACACACACACACACACACACACACACACACACACACACACACACACACACACACACACACACACACACACACACACACACACACACACACACACACACACACACACACACACACCAAAACTGCTTAAGAACAAGGATCTAACAATAAACGATAAAACTTTTTTAAACTCCACTGATGATTCTTCGACATTTTTTTGAAAAAAATATATTCCATTTCTTAAAAACACTTATTTTCAATACTAGGTTGTTATAAAGGTCATTGTGCATAAACACAGTCCTTAATTCCAACCCACATAATCAAATAAGATATTTTTCGGCCCTAAAATGTAGGTATGTCAATGATGACGAACCCTTTAGTTCTTTGTGATTTGAGTTGACTTTATGAAATCATCAATATTTTTAAAACCAGTGCAATGTTACAATAGAAAACAAAAGAAGGTCTATGCATGGCAACCACCGAAGAAATTGACCAAAAAAGGAGAGCCAGTTATGTATCGAAAAATACACAATAGGATATTCGCCAAATTGGTTTAGGAAAAAAGTGATGTTTCGTGTTTAGAGGAACTTTGAACGCGTTTTACATTTTGATGGCATTTCATTCCGCGTAACACTGACGGCAGTGGACTCAAAACTTTACTTTGATCTGTTAGGACGGAGTTAGTGAAGTTCAGAGCGCTAAGTACCTCTTTTTGGTCAACAGAGACCACACTATTTTGCAACATGACAATGCCAAACTATTTTGCACATCGTATTCGTTTGAACAAGGAAAATTTTTCAGAACTGCAAAAAGTAAAACTGTATGCTCATCTAGACTATGGTTTGTTTAGATCAGTGGCTCATTTTTAAAAAGGTCGAATCATTGATAGATAAGAAGTAGTAAAATTTGGATGGGCTGAGTTCTTTTAATATGTTGGTACTATACTACTGAAGAGTATTATTCAATATTTTTAAAATATGTAATCTGAAACAAATCTATACTTATGCACAAGGAATTTTGTAAGAGCCTAATGGAAGAGTCGAATCCTCATCTATAGATTAATATAGAAAGTTGGATTTATGGGAGATTAGTCAAGTATAAACGGATTATTGATTTAACAATGATTTATTTTTTTATTCCGAAGCTTCGACCGTAACAATGAAGGCCATTACCAGGGCACTATAAAATTAATAATAAAAGAGGGACATACAAGCTACTACCAGGGGAATTGTGGCTGTCATGTAGCCTCAGATGCCTCGTATAACTTGTTTCTCTGTTTTATTATTTTATACTACCCTGATGATGGCTCTCCAATGTTACGGTCGAAAAGCATACATATAATGTATTTTTAAATCTGCAATCCTTTTATATTTTACTGATCCTATTAAGACGTTAATTGTGTTAATTAAATAAAATAAAAATAGACCTAATGCTATTAGTATACATTTGCATATTATAAATTTGATATTTTTTATAGTTTATCACATTTTCCTTACTTATCACATTGAACTTTGTGTCTTCTTAAAATTGACCTCAAGAATTTTAATCAATCCCACTTCAATATTTTCAAGAAACGCTTTTTGAGATAAATCCTAGAAGGTTATGAAAATACCTGTCATATAAATTACCATTTCAAGGCTTTTCAACTTTAAATATGACCCGATGGAATGATCTGAGAATTTAGGGAATGGAGGTACTAGTTTAACAAGAACTATACCAAAAAGAATGTTTAAAAATATTTTTAAAAGTGTTTGGGAAATATAGGTGATGTATCAAATCAAACCACAAGTATAATATACAGCAGGGCTAGTACGAATCAAATAATCACCACGAAAACAATTGGACCAGTCTGTACCAAATTTTAACCACGTCATCTTTATAGTTCTTGGAAGGTTTAGCAATAATAAAATATACTGGTATATATATACTATAATATCCCGAAGAAAATACAAAACCTGAAGAATACAGAAAACACTTCGACAATATCATCTTCTCCTACCTGAACATTTATTAATATTCACAGACGGATCCAAGTCGGACACATCAACAGCATCTGCCTTCGTCACTCTTCAACAACACATAAGTACAAATTACACATACTTTGCAATATTTATACGGCTGAAATTAATGCTATCGCCATGCCTTTACGATACTCCTTGAGCTCGGCCATTGAATATGTTCTGGTGTCAAATTCACTCAGCGCTTTAAGGTTCATCAAGAACATGTATTCAGATCACATAGGAATACATCACATTCTGGATCTGGTCAAAAAACTATTTGAAGTAGAAAAATCGGTTTACTCCATTTGGTCACCAAGTCATATTGGTACAAGAGGTAACGATATGGCTGATAAAGCAGCAAAAGAAGCTGTAGCCCTCCCAGGACCTGGCAAAACCTTTCTAACGGCATCAGAACTTGCACGCCCACTTAGAGAGACAATATCCCAAGAGTAGCAAGCATTGTGGGATCACAGCCCACCCAGTAAACTCAAGTTAATTAAGAAAGACATAAAACCCTGGAGCAGTTCCTGCCGTACTAATTGCATAGAAGAAGTGTTCCGAACGCGATTAAGAATTCGAGGACTCGAAATTCGAGGATTCGAATTGGCCATTCGAGAGCTACACATCTTCACCTTATAACCAGAGAGGCTCCTCCCAAATGTGAAATGTGTGGCAATGATTTTTCAATATACCATGTTTACCGAGTGCCCGTACTACACCAAAAGGTGAACTGAATCAGTAATTCCTCGAGACATCTCAAAGGCGCTGGGAAACGATGAAAAAATAATTGAAAACGTTCTTTATAGAGAAAAGATATATCACAAAATATTGATAATAACGATCTATCAAGAACAGACGAACGTTGATGACCCTTAGGTTTTACGCTAAAAAATCTCTCAAATGAATAAATAAAATAAATATTCTGGTTTTCAATTAATTTATAATTAAGATATTAAGTGCGGATAACAGTAACGTTTGAAAATTGACCGATAGATGACGATCGCCATTCTACATGAGATCTCATAAAAGTACGATGTTATATTGAGCTTGATATAAGTAATAAAATTAACTTACTTTCAATTAAATTATTAAAACACATTTATACAGGTTTGTTTGTTTATTTGGGCTTAACATCCTTGTGTACTCCAACTATGGCAGGAAGGACGGTTTATCCTACAGGTTACCAACCTATTCCAGCCATGATGGGAAGGCCAAGATTCATTTCGTGTGTCACCCAAATAAATTGTAACATGCTCAGGGGGGATTCGAACCCACAAACTTCAGTATCGATCGCGCTGGGATTCTCGCCCCGCTATTGAGTCCCCGATTTATATAAGTATGAGGTGCTACATGTGGACCCCACTGGAGTTTGAAAATCGACCGATATGTGGTTAGTACCATGCTATAAACGACTTTACGATAGTAAAACTACTGAACCCATCTGTACCAACTTTTAACTACATCATCTTCAAAGTTCCTGTGAAGTTTAGCAATAATAATATTTACTATAATAATAATTTAAATGTATAATGTTGAGTGGTAGAAATGAGGTTTGCCTCACTCTAAAATCCAATTATGGTAAGAAATTAAAATACAACCAGATGAAATCAATAAAATTATTAATGTCAATTACAAATTATAACCATAACAAAATGTCAAACATTTGCTTTTTGATATTTCGTGTAAAAATATGTTTCATGGACCTTTTGTTTTAAGCACTATCCGCAAGAGCTTCTTAACAGTCTCTGTTTCTGTCCATCTTGACCACCAACTCATACATGAAAGTAATAAATTGGATGTCTTATTATTCTTTTACGTAAGCTTCCAATACCTAATCATTGACCAGATTAGAAATGACTGCTATGCGTGAAAATATCATTGATGAAATAATGCTCATACATCGATACATGAATACATGATTGATGATGATGATGATATTATATATATATATATATATATATATATATATATATATATATATATATATATATATATATATATATATATATATTGACTACCATGTTCCTGGGCCTGGAATACCAGGATACCATAACAGCAACCGGAATGCATTGCTCTCAACCTCAAGAAGATTAAGAAAATCGTAAAAAAAATGGCACAGAAAGTGTAAATGTTTACTAATATTGGATTTAATAGCAGCGCGGCAATGTTAAAATGGGCATGTAAAGTCGTAGGGTTTAATAATGATCGAATTCCGAAAAAAGTAATCAGTTTTGAGCCGTCAGGTAAACGACCGAGGGGTGGACCGAGACAAAGATGGGAGAATTGCGTC
This sequence comes from Euschistus heros, assembly GCA_003667255.2. Lineage (NCBI taxonomy): Eukaryota > Metazoa > Arthropoda > Insecta > Hemiptera > Pentatomidae > Euschistus > Euschistus heros. The sequence continues at coordinate 1,935,195 of RCWM02000065.1, read as the reverse complement.
AGGGCCGACCCGAGAGATATGGGTTTTGGAGGAGTGGGTTGGAGGGACGTGTGCGGTCGACGGTTGGTGGTGAACCTTCGGGTTCCCTAAGCCTTTATTTATTTATTATTGGATTTAACTATTCAATAAGGTCTGATAATTTTGTCTCCTTTTCAAATATCCTAACTTATACATCTTTGACACTAATGTAAAACTAGCGAATATGAAAAATCTCATTTTTTTAATTTCGTTTGTTCACCGTTGTATTGTACAATGCCTACCTTGTAGTAAAATGCAAGAAATTCATAAAAAAAAAGACATTACTGATTGCGGTCTTCAAATTCGACATTTTACCTCAAAGCCTTGCAGAATACAAATTTAAACAAACGAAGTAAAAGAAAAAAAAATTGCGATTCGTCACATTCGTTAGTTTTACATACGATACCTAGTGTCAACGACATCAAGATTGTGATATTTCAATAAGGGAATATTCTGCGACCTTCGGATTTGGGCTGAACTATGCAGTTTTACGGCTTCTAAATGACCTTTAAATTTGGTCTTAATCGGTGGCGAAATATGTGAGATAGCGCAAATTATTTACATTTTTGCAGAAATTGACAGCCTGCCCTTCCAAAATCCACCAAAATTTTAAAGGTAAAAAAAAAATTATTTTTGATTTCGACAAAATTTAGTTTCTACATGTTTTTTGAGATGGGGATTCTGAAAATAATATCAGTTTTTAGTTTAAAAATTTTTCTCACCTATGTTATATAAATAAGACGTTTTAAAATGGTCTACTTCTATTATTATTTTAATTTTTACACAATAAATTTCAAATAAGACAATTTAAAAAAAAATATACATAGAATAGAATAGAATAGAAAATAAACTTTGTCCCCTAAGAATAATATAATGTACATAAATAAATACAATGAGTCCAGCTTTCATAAGATGAAATAAAATAAATTAACAATCTGGTTAACTATTTACAGTTTTACAAATAAAGAACAAAAATAGAAATAAAAATTACAAAATCCAATAATTGCAGGAGAAAGAATAAAAACCTATTTACATCTACTGAATGCACTTCTTTTTTTTTTTTTTTTTAGTGAAGTTTTGCTAGTCAGTATCATTCTGGAGGGAAAGGAGGTATTGAAAGAGAAGGGATTTAAATGTGGACAGAGATGGAGCATTACGGATATTACAGGGTAGTGAATTCCACAAGGAAGTAGCACGGGAAATGAAGGAGTGGTCAAATGATGTACTCTTATGGGAAGAAGTATACAGGTCAGAGGAGCGAGATCTTGTAGTGCGGGAGGAGACCGAGGATCTGAACTGGAAGATGTTATAGATGTAGGAGGGATTCCGAGAATTGATGGTTTGGTAGAGGAAGGAGGCTAGGAAGTAATTTATACATATTTTAAAAACCTGATATTAATTTTAGATAATTCATAAATCTTAGGATCTCAATGCAATTTGAAATAAAAATGTGGGTGAGAAAAATTTGTAAACTAAAAACTGATGGTATTATCAGATTCCTCATCTCAAAAAACATGTAGATAAATCAAAAATAATTTTTTTTTACCTTTAAAATTTTGTAGGATTTTAGAAGGCAAGGGAGGCTGTCAATTTCTGCAAAAATGTAAATAATTTGCGCTATCTCACATAAGATTAAGACCAAATTTTAAGGTCATTTAGAAGCCGTAAAACTGGATTTCCTTGGAATTTTGTCATTTTTTGGGAGTTTTTCGAGCACCCTAAAGCCGGGTCGCGTCTTGAGCATAACGAAAGTATTTTTATTAAAAATAGCATACACAACTGCAATTAAACGTGAAAGAATCATTTCTTTATCTTGATTGAGAGTTAAGAAAACAAATAAAACGTGATTTTCATATTTTTTTTTTTTTTTTTCTGGGCTCCTTATGCCCATTGGCGGCTATAACTCTAGTTTTGCACTATTATAGGCCACACAAAAATCGGTATTCAAATCTGTGAGTTACAACTGCAAACCTCCCCTTGTGAGTAAATAAAATCTGCCTATAAATCATGTTTTACAAACTCATTCTCATTTTACAATATTCACCGCTTAAAAATAAGGATGTGGGGTCCAGTAGGTGAAGGCTGCTTAACAAATTACATCGACATCTCATGATCTTTAATGACTATTTCATAACCAACTTTTTGCTTCTGCAGTAAGACAGTCCTAACATTTGATTATTGTACTAATTACTGCAATATCTTGTAGATATTATACCTCACTATCAACATCATTTTTCTCTTCGAATACAAGTTTCATTCAAATCAATTCACAAAAACAATAAATAAAATAAATAAAAATAAAACATTTTTATCAATTTCTCCCTGACAGGAAAAACAATAGATCATGGATATGTCTATCTATAATCTATAGATTTTCCCAATTTACATTTTTGAATTAAAAGGATCAAGTTACTTCAAATGATAATTAAAATAAACTAACAATCAATCAACTGATTTTTTTCATTCAAACTAACATTCAATTTTTTTATTCAACTTCCTAAACGGTAGGTCCTAGTGACAAATGATATAGTAGCAAAAAATATTCCCCCGCTAAATTTCTGATCAGATAACTGTTGGCAATTTTCGATCCGAGGGACACCAACAAAGTAGTCTTAAAAAACCCATTAGACAATGTTCTTTAGTTTAAAATAAATAAATGTAAAAAAATAAGATAACATTTATTTATCAGAATAAAGAAAATCTTTCATTAATTTATATTTTACTAACTCATTCTTGATATACAATTTCAACTGCTTGAAAAAGTATGCAATCCAATAAGCTGATGGTTTCTCAGCAAAGAATATTTCCATTTCATGATCATCATTGCTTTCTTCATGAGTGACTTGACCCCCCTTCCGCATTATAACTACGCTGTTGTGTTAATAGTATCCATTATTGCATCATTGTGTTGAAATTACAGCTCCCCTTTGAATACACAATTATCAACATAATTTTCACTTGGAATTATAATCATAACTACTAGTCAGATCAAAAATTCATTTTGGTTAATTTCGATATTAATACCTAAGGTCTGAGATATCACCAAACGGCACTATATATAACCCATCACCATATCTTTCGCCTATCCTCCCAGCTACGTGCAGACGCCCTTCATCTCCAAACACCAAGCAGGTTCCTCCAGTAATTCCTTACACTATCAATCCTCATCAAGGGGTTTCCTTGGAATCCCTGGGGAATCCACCATTGGCACATGGTCTACTTTTTTAGTTTGTTTGTCTTTTCCATGTTTTGTCCATCAATATATTGAAAATTCTTTTAAATATGAATAGTTGTTACTCATAGATTTTAAAGAATGTTTATGTCCCCGACTACTCCCCAGTCGTCTGAGTCCAAAATAGTATCAATAGGCAGATGCTATTTTTCTTCTAATACTGCTGAAATATCATTATTTTCATTAACTTGTAGAGATAAACGGATTCTCTAAGGCATTCAACAGTGTAAGGTCCAAGTTGAACAGTGGCTTCATTAGGAGTCTTCACATCTTTAGCAATTACGTATTTGGTTTCCTTAAAGTTCACAATAAGGCCCAATTTTTAGGTAGACGACCAAGGGTTAAGGAATGCCTCTTCTACAGCACTTCCCTAATTATGTCCATGCTATCTGCATAGCCTAATGTGGGTGGTTTAATTGAAAATGGTTCGCCTGACTAGATCTTAGATTATCCAACTCCTGTCTCTAGAAATAGATTAAACAACAAGAACGCAAGGGAGTTCTTTGTAAGATTCAATTTGTAGCAGAGTGTTCCGGTGAGAGATCGCCTTGAATACACACTACTATGTATAAAATAATTTTTAACATCTGTTTGGAGTCACTTCTTAAGTATGTCGGAGAAAATCTTATATTCTCAGGGTAACAGTGAAATATAAGATTTCAGAGAGGCAGTTTCTGCACTAAAATAGACTTCATTAAATAATATATGATAACTAGCATCCCCCGTTACGACTTAATACTGTATATTTAAATTATTATTACAGCAAATTACTATTGTAAACCTTCCTAGAACTATGAAGATGGTGTAGTTAACATAGTGTTCAGATAGGTTCAATAGTTTTATTAAAACTCTGTTGCAGAATGGCGCTAGCTACATATCGTAAGATTTTTAAACTTCACTGGGATCTGTCAAACCACATATTTATAGCTTTTTTATATAACAATATAATTGAATTAAGCAAATTTTATTATCAATTTCTAGCTCTATAAAACACCATATATTTGTAACCTCTCTTGAATAGCGCTCCCCACCTATCGTCAATTTTCAAATTTTACAGCGTACCACATATTTATCGTTTTTTAACAACCATTTGATTGAAAATATTTAAATTTTATTATTGCTAAACTTTCCTTCAACTATGAAGATGAAGTAGTTAAAATGTGGTACAGATTGGTTCAGTAGTTTTCGCGGTTAGTGATTACAAACGAGAAATGGCTTTTTCTTTTATATAATAGTGTAAATATAGCAATATAATTGTTATTATAATTATAAAATATTGTTTAGTTTGATTAATAAACGTTTGATTTGGTTTTACCTTAGTTATATTGAGATAAAATAATACAGAAAAAAGATTTATCATGAGATTGATCAATGTTACTTAATAACAGAATAATATCAATGATATATTTATTAATTAAATATATTTAATAATTAATTTACTTTTCACAGAGCAAATTATAAAATTGAACATGAGGAGTAACTAAAGTCTTGAAATAATTAGTGTATGTATTTATTATTATTTATTTATATATACTTTTTTTTGCGGTTGGCTCTACAGACCTTGCAGATCCTTACCCACCTTAATCAGCCTACTCCACTTCTGCTTATCTTGGGCTATTGCTCCCACTTTGTTCCTGTTGTTCTTTTTGGTATCTTCGTTACATAAAGCCAGTTCTTACCACTGTTTAAGACATATTTTCGGAGGCTGAATGAAGGTTTCATAGTAAGTTTTTACATGATAGAGTTACTAGCTCTATGCAACCCGAAACCTGGAGAACCAGGAGCTATGTCAGACACAGGGGTCGCTCACCTCCCTGTGACTTCCAGGGTGAGGACAGTGTACTGCCCCCATGTGGGGATCGAACCCATGCCATATTAGCCTGGACTATGTGATCTTATCTGGAGGGCGATCACCCACTATTACTTTAACTGAAGATGTATATTTTTTCAATTTAACCAATTAAAGGATCATATTATATTGTATAAGAATGATCAGTCATATTGTTCAAATTCCTCAGAATTTTAGGTGTAGTGTTCGAGATGTGATCATTCTTGGTTGGTATCTTGTATATTTACCTCTTAATAAATTCAGAACAATATTCATTCTTCTTATAATACTATTATTAACCCATATTTTCAGTTTTAAGCTCTCTGTTTTTACTGGTTGGCAAAAATGTGCCTTCTCGTTTTTTTCTTGTGACACTTCAATTATTATTTTTTTGATTGCAACATAATAACTTATGTATGAAAACTATCATTGCCATATTCCACTTGATAAGCCACTTGTTTTAAACATTATGGTAGGAGAGAGAGAGAGAGAGAGAGAGAGAGAGAGAGAGAGAGAGAGAGAGAGAGAGAGAGAGAGAGAGAGAGAGAGAGAGAGAGAGAGAGAGAGAGAGAGAGAGAGAGAGAGAGAGAGAGAGAGAGAGAGAGAGAGAGAGAGAGAGAGAGAGAGAGAGAGAGAGAGAGAGAGAGAGAGAGAGAGAGAGAGAGAGAGAGAGAGAGAGAGAGAGAGAGAGAGAGAGAGAGAGAGAGAGAGAGAGAGAGAGAGAGAGAGAGAGAGAGAGAGAGAGAGAGAGAGAGAGAAGAGAGAGAGAGGAGAGAGAGAGAGAGAGAGAGAGAGAGAGAGAGAGAGAGAGAGAGAGAGAGAGAGAGAGAGAGAGAGAGAGAGAGAGAGAGAGAGAGAGAGAGAGAGAGAGAGAGAGAGAGAGAGAGAGAGAGAGAGAGAGAGAGAGAGAGAGAGAGAGAGAGAGAGAGAGAGAGAGAGAGAGAGAGAGAGAGAGGAGAGAGAGAGAGAGAGAGAGAGAGAGAGAGAGAGAGAGAGAGAGAGAGAGAGAGAGAGAGAGAGAGAGAGAGAGAGAGAGAGAGAGAGAGAGAGAGAGAGAGAGAGAGAGAGAGAGAGAGAGAGAGAGGAGGGAACATAAGTACATCACATGAGAATGAATTGAAGTATAATCTAAAATGAAAAGCATTCATATTTATAATAGGAAATAGCAATTAAATTGAAGATGATATGATAAGAAATCAGCTATCACAAATGAGACTGAAGTCCAAATTGCTTAAGATTTTTCATAGGTCAATTGTGTAAATGGAATTTGACATGCTGGATTAATCTTATATTGCTTTATCTTATTGAAATGAACTAAATTAAGAAGAAAAAATAAATGAATATTATTTAGTTTTAATTTAATTGTCATTGTCATTGTACATCATTAGAAATAAAAGCATTACACTAGTGGGTTTAAGTTATTTAATGGTACTACTGAAGCTATGTGCCTCAAAATTATATATTATCATATAAATTTTGTGGAACAATTAGCTAATTAATATAATTAAATAAAGTTAATTTTTCTTTTTGTTATTTTCAATAACATCAATTCGCTATAATAATTAGTTATTTAATCTGAATTACATTAAATAGAGCTAAACATGGGACAATACATTTTTCCAGTAGTTTCTCAACAAAACAAAATAAGTTATGATAAAAGTTTAACTCAACTCATATAAATCTGAAAATCTAGAACACATATTTACTTTTTTTATAGAGATAACACATTTATCTTTGGAGTATTTACTGAAGAAATCGTTCCAAACAATCTTTGTCTCAATGACAGCTTAAATATAAGTCTTGATCTAATATCACCTCAAAATATTTTAATAACAATTGATGTGTTTGATATATGAATAAAAATATGAAAACTGGAAAAATTTTAATTTATTTTACCATTTTGTTTCTGAATTATAAATTTTTGATCTAAAAAATGAAATCTTTAATTTATTACAAAGCTTCAATTTGTGTCTTTTAAAACAGTTTACATATAGGTTTTTGTTTTGAAACAATTTAAACAGAAAAAAAATTGTAGAAACCAAAACAGGTATTTTAATTTTAATTCAAAGCAAATAAGATTTTTACTTGTTTGTATCCTATATTTAATTCTGAAATTGGAATTATATGAACATTTAGTTTTGTTAGCCTCATCCTACATTTAGATTTTTCGATAGGAAAATAAAAAAACATATTAAGGTGTACAATGTGTGTACTTTTTTAATAGAAAATAGAGAAAACTTCTGAATTCAGTACTTAAACAGTACAATTACTTAATTCAAAGCTTCCATCATTGCTGATTTTAATTTCTAAATAAGTTTTATCCAGTTCAGAATTGAAGTCTTTATGAAACTCAGTTCCCTACTATCTGGGACTGCTTAAGGCGACAGCTAATATACAGCTACTTTTGGCGAGGTTGATAGACCTCCACTACAAGCTAAGGTATGCTTTCTTCAGTAATGAGAATCTCTTGGCAAATATATTCTGCAAATATGTTGAATGCAAGGCTCCAATTAACATTTCTTGTACACACCTTAGATTAGCATCTTGTATGATTCTATTTATAGAAAAAAGGATTAATAATAGATTTTTATAATCACATATTTTTGAACCTCTTATTATAATAATATCCACTGATTAAAAAACAAAATGAAAAAAAAGGGTCATTTTCATCTTCCCAAAGAACCCTAATTTTTCTAATCAACTGAAGTATCGAGGTTGAAACTGCTGGTTCTAAATAATGAGCAACTCTGATAGTTTTAATAAAATATCTATCAGAGTCAAGAGACAGAGACAGCAAAATTAAAATCCATTGCTCAACGATTACTAGTATCATATAAATATTTTACATTCCAATCCAATCGGCGCAAAAACCCATTACTGGGTCCTGGCCTTCTCAAGCAGCTTCCACCAGTTTATTCGGTCAAGTGCAGCTGCTCTCTAATTCCGTACTCCGAGCAGGGTTCTAATATCCTCTTCCACAACATCCATCCATCGAAGCTTAGGGCGACCTCTCGGCCGTGTTCCATGTAGGCGCTCATTCAAAAGTTTATTTGGGATCTCATCTGTCCCCATCCTTGCTACATGGCCTGTCCAGCGGAGCCTACCAATCCTCACAATTTTTCCAACATCAGGCTCACCAATCAGCGAGTACACTTCCCTTGTGCGTCTTCTCCAAGCTGAATTATCCTTTACTGGACCGTAAATGCGTCTTAGCATCTTTCTCTCAAAAGTTTGGAGGTCCTTTTCATCTAACTTCGAAAAAGCCCAAGTTTCTGAGGCATAGGTTAACACTGGTGGAATCAGGGTCTAGTATAATCTTGTTTTTGTAGATCTTGATAGAGAACTACTTCCCATGTGCCTATAATATAATATAATATTTTACATTACACATGGTAATATATTTGTTTTTTGTATGACATTCTATTGGATTTATTATTTTTTTAATTTTTTTTTTTTTTTGTATTTTTTGACAATTTTATAATTCAATACTATGATTTAATATTCGAATAGAGTAGAATATATTTATGAGAGAAACTTTATGGGAAATGCTCGGGATATATAACACATAATATTCTCTTGAGCAATGTAATGCTGTAAATTTTACTATAATCTATGCACAAAATAGTGTGGTTTAAAATGAAATTTGAATACCAATATTTTTCCCCCAATTAATACTCAAGTGAATAAGTAAGCCACAGAAACATTTCTCTAATGATATTGGGAGGGTAACCAATTATTAACTAACATTTTTATAAAAATAAAAATGCTAGAGTCTAATAAATTTTTATAATGATTACATACATTTTTATGAGTCTAATCACAATTCCTTTGGGTTAAATCAGTCATTTATTTCTAGGATGGAAAAGGAGAGTTCATCAGTTGCTATTTACAACAAAAAAAAAACCCATCATTTTAATCTATTTATTTTTTGTGGATACCTTTGGTAATATTTTGAATATTTACAGTTCATCTACATTTTATTTTGGTATAAAAGTTTTCATTACTATTTTTTAAATTGTCTCATATACTTTCTAACTCACTAATGAACTAAACTGTTTTTTCACTTAATTTTTCGTTTTTATTTAATTTTTGTATTAACAAATTCTTTGTTTTTTGATCAGCTATGCTAAGCACAAAAGGTGTTACTGATATTTTTGGTTGGACTGAGATTTTGACTTCTTATAAGTGATTGAGGTTTGATGTTAAATTATAATGGGCATCATTTCACAGAAAATAATTTTATAATCTTTACTTTGATACTTGTACTTTCATATTTCGTACTTTTACTAAGAAAATACTTGTTACTTACAACAATATTGTATTTTACTAAGAAAAGGTAGATGTAAGTAACAATCATAACCTAAAAAAAAAAATGTCAGTTACTCCTTTTTAGTTTTGTATCCCACATTATATTTAGGCCAAACACCATTCAGGTAAGTAATGGTAAACAGTTCCTGCATTTTGATAGCACAACATAGTATACTAACTGTTCACTCGTAAACCTTTTTTTTAATCACAATTAACTAAAGACTTTGACATATAATTTCTTGTTTTTTATCATTCGCTTCTCCTTTTAGTAATTCAATTATACTATAAGTGCTCAATGGGAAAAGTATATATTCAGCATTTTATTGTCAACTAGCACCAATTATATGTCAAATAATAAATATAACCAGCAGATTGTTGGACAAAAAAATAAATAAAATAATAGAACAACAATTTTAGATTAACCAAGGATCATATTTTCAGGAGGGGTTTAGTGACCCCAAGAGGGGCCTGAAGTGCTAACTCAATATGAGTCCTATTTGTGAATAAGTGTGTGTGTGTGTGTGTGTGTGTTTATATATATATATTATATATACAAACACAAAAACATGCTCACACATAAACACACCTTACATCCTAGTCAGCTATGTTCCACATAAATTATATTAATCCTTTGCATGTAATGAATGTAGTCTTCATATACTGAGTTCTTTACATTTAGTGTAAAGATTATTTTTATTTATTTTTTTATTTTTATGCAAACACTACATTCATTACATGCTGAGTTCTTTACATTTAGTGTAAAGATTATTTTTATTTATTTATTTATTTTTATAATGCACTTAGAGAGGTTTGCAGAGACAAAAAGTTTCAATCTCAAAAATAGGAGACAAGTTGGTGGAACTATGAGGTTAAGGGATAATAAATAATAAAAAGAGAACCTTGAAGATGTATAAAAGCTCAAGAAACTTTTTGGAGTAGGAAGAGTACGTAAGCTATAGGAATCATGTGAAGATTGTAGTAATTAGTTCAAATACCAAATCCTCGTGAGACTTTAGGAAGTCAATTGATGATAGTTGATTAGTAGAGACAACAATAGGAAATTCTAGAATATAGTGAAGGCATTTAAAGAGATGAATTAGAAAACTTTCAGAAATAAAAAAAAAAATGAGAATTACAGAGGATCTATTAAACAAAGAGATTCTCTAAATTTGAAGGGCCAACAGTAGTACATCTTGGAATAAGGAGAATAATACCTGAACCAGTTGAGAATATAGACAGTGGCTTTGTAGAGATTGGGTTAATATAAGTACTGGTCTACATGAAGTTAGGATAGGCAACAAGAAGAGATAAAATCTTACTCGAATTCATAAAGTTTGAAGGAAAAGGATCCTTATCAGATGCTTTTCCAAAATATTCTGTTTGAAAATATAATTTCAAAAGAATGAGAATATTATGGTATCCCATTTCACAAGACAGATAGCGAGAGTGATTGTCACAATGGTCAGCCTATTTATCTTTCACCAGTTGTGTCTGAGCTGTTTACACAAATTCTTGAAAAAAGACTGCACCAAATGATTAAAAACCTCGAAGAACTCAAACAGCCACAAGCTGCTTTCCAACCAAAGAGACAGTCCAGGGCCACTTATTTTTCCAGCAAATGATTTGGAAAAGGCTAAAGACCAAAGGAAGAATTCATCTTTTGCCTTCTTTGATCTGAAGGTAACCTTTGATTTCGTCCTTCATGAAGAGATTTGGGATGCACTGCACAAAAAAAAAGATTCCTCCAAATCTGATAGAGACTATAATGTCAGCCTATCAGGATCTCAAGCTAGTGGTCTGCCTAGTGTAAAGGAGTCTAGACTTCTTTATAACATTCATGGAAAAAATTCTCAAGGTCTGCAAAAGAAGAACTCCTGCCCCCACTACAATTGTTGGATATAGAAATCTTATTCCTATTTTAATAGAATCATTTTTATTTTTATATTATATAGTGAAATTTGCTAACTCTGAAGAAAACATATAGAAGAGATTTGTAGAGTACAAGAGAAAGAAAAAGAAGAGTATTGCTATTTAATTTCTGAAATGAAAATAGATTTCATAGATAATATTTCGCTGCTCTCTTTCTCTATTTAATTTAGTTAATTATTATACAATAAAATATTAAAAGATCCTGTACAACTGATACCCTCTGTCAACATGATTACTAGTGCTTCAAGCTTGTAATATTATATGTATTTTATAGATTTATACAATTTATATAATTAATCTGAGATATTTGTTCTCTCTTAATCATTCTAGGGAGTCCTTAATGGGCCTATAAAAATACCAAAATTTTTATGCCTATGTTCTTTATTTGTTCTTAAGATCCTTTACATTCTTCTTCTTCCTCCTTAGTGCCTTTCAGCTTGGAGATGCCTCAGTCCAAGTCCGCCATGAATCACGGTCTCTTGCCAGCACTTTTATGGTATTTAGATTATTTCCTCTACTTTGTCCCAGTCTGGAGATGTGGTCTGTCCATGTTAGTCTAGGCCTGCCCCTGGGACATCTTCCTGTACTAGATCCTTTACATTAAAATGTAAAATTAAGACATAATTAAACTGTTCATTTAAATTTTATTCATTCTATCTTCATTGATTAAAAAGAGGACCAATATTTGATGACCTATGTTCATGCAGGGCCTGCGGCAGATCCGATATGTTTATGGTAAGTAGTTATTAGTTCTTTATTGTTAAATATAATTATAATTCCCAAATCAGTTATTAGGTTAATTACTTTATTTTTACGTCCATATTTACATGTAAACAATAAATATCTAATGATATTTTACAAATAACCTAATGATAACATATATATGTTGGAAATATATATTGACAGGAATTATTATATCTGTTTTATTTATTACTTTATTTAGTAAGTATAATTTTTTTCAGATATACCTAATTTTATTTGTTTTGATTATTAATTTTCTATGTATTTTATTGTTCATTTATTCAACTTTCAAAAAAAACAAATTATTATCTAGGTTTTTAATATAGACAAAGTGCTAAAGAATAAAAAGTAAAAATGGACATTTTTTATTTTTTATGGTATCTGATGTTCATTTAGAATCCAATAGTTTTTATATAGCTGGCTTAATTTTTATGTAATGGCCATTTTAGAGAAAAAGTTATATTATGCCTAAATGGATTTACCCCATCTCACTCTGCCTGCTAATTTGAATCTTGTATTCTGGTAATTTCGGATTGAAATGATTAATTTGTAAAAAAAAAAAAAAATAACCAAATGAGACCATTTTTTAAAAATACACATTTTTAATTCCACTTTAAAAAATAATAAATAATTTTTTTTTTTGTAAGTGATGAATTTTCAGATCTTAATGAAAGACTTTTCTAATATAGAATTTAATTTTTTGAAATTTATTACATAGAAAATATATTAATTAATTATAAAACCATGGCTTAATATACCGGCAATGTTTTGGTGTTATCACGAATGATTTTAATATCAATTTAAAATGGTAGATTTTTTCAAATGTTTATGAAAAAAAAAAAAAAAAAAAAAAACCTTTGTAGTTGTTGTAATCACTAACTTAATTAATAATACAGGATTGTACAAAAGAATTTTCAAAAAAATTCTACATGGTTAAATATTTGGAAATCAATTTACATAACGATTGTTTTGATTTTCTTGCTAGACATCTTTCATTAAGAGCAGAAGTTTCAACGTTTTTTCTCTTATACTTTAAAGACTATTTCATATAATGCAATATGTTTATTTAAAAAAAAAAAAATCTCAGTCCACAGAAACTTCTTTTCTAGACAAATTTAAAAATCATGACTACATTGTGATGAAATTTGATGTCACATATCTACTAGAATTGAATGTTTTCTTATGGAATTAGAAAAAATATTTTTCCATTTCCTATTTGCATATTTTACTTTTTCTTGGGCTGGATAAGACATCCAAAGCTTTGAACCCCTGAGTCATTCCATGTAGTTCCTTTTTTCTTTCTCTTTTTTAATTTAACTTCCTATTTAATGTTAAGTTTTTTTCTTGAATATTCTAGCCTTCAACTCAGCTTCAAAATATTTTGTCTCAAAATAATTGCAATTAATTTGTTTACTTTCAGGTGACATTGAATATTATCTATATCATTATCTGGTTCATTTCTTTTTAATATGAGCCTTTTGGAAATGAAAACATATTTTCTCCCAACAATTATAATTTCTGAGAGTCATTCCTGAGTATTGCCGCACTATATATTTTTCCAGCAGAAAGAGCTCATGCATAGTAACATATATATTATTTATTTTTTAGATAGATTTCAATTACATTTAACTCAATCTTTAAGTTCAAAAAGACCATCAGTAATAAAGATACGTTACATTGTTTCAATTATAATAAATTATTCATCTATAACATAAAACATAATAATCTTAAGCAACACTGAAATTAAATTAAAGAAGATATAAATCAAAGAATAAAAAACCTCAACCACTTTAACCTATGAAGGGTATTGGGTTCCGTACTTAGGAAAGGATGTACTGTTACTGGACCAATGTTTGTAAAAGGAGATTTGGCTTGAACCCTGTTCAACTGCCAGGTTTTCCTCCTATTAAGAGTACCCACTTTATAGAGAATTTGTGTACCCTAGGAGGGTATCCCGACCTTGAAGTCAAACCACATAGAAATAACAGAAAATCAATTTCTACCTTCAGCTGTACAGTAACTTGGGTTCAGGAGCTTGTGTTATTTATTAGGAACTTAAAAGTTATAAAGTATTATGACACAGAACTGTGCTGTTGCATATTTTCTTCCACAAAAAGAACTGAACATACTAGCTTTTTCTAATGTTTTATTAATCTTTTGAAATACAAAACCTTTTTTTCAATAATTCTCGAGTCAGCAGAAAGCATTTGAATAACCAGCCCAGAAAATTTTACAATTTTCAGCATTTAATAAGTTAAAATCTCTTTCAAAACTCCATATATTAGGATTCAACAAGACTGCCATATTCCATTTAGCCTTTGAAACAATTCAATTACTGCATAAGGCTTTTCCAGGTCCTGTACTCTCTGTTTTGGTGAACAGAATTGGCTTCCATGATCGTGTGATTTAACACCATTAGACTTATTTTTATGGGATTGTATAAGTCAAAGGTTTATGTCATCAAGCTCGCAACCACCCGTGCTGATAAGTAGGAAATCAATCACTGGATCAATGAAATTCAGCCACATTTGTGCAAAATGGTCGTGGAAAATTTCAGCATAAGAGTTCCTAAGTGCCAGCGTAGCCATGGAGGCCATTAGCCCAATATGTTATTCCATGAATAAGCTTATCCTAAGTACTTTATGATCCAATAAAAAAATTAAATCTTAACACTGAAAACTGTGTTTTCTATTTAATTCAAATCATGCATTAATTTTGGGACACCCTTTCACGTTTAAAAGAAAATAATCGTTTTTTCATACATCCTTGGCAATTTAATATTAATTTATCGAATCAAGATATATGTTTCAACAAACGCATTATTTTTGTTTTTGGTATGATATCTAATATCCTATTGTATGCATGAACACCTGTTAAATACTCATAGATCAATTATTTTTCAACGCATGATAAACCACTCATTTGTTTGGTCTCACAGTTGTGAGATATTTAGTGATTTATTATGGTCATCAAATGAAGAGGATATTCAAAATATACTCTCAGGAATCCTTTGTCCTTGTGGAAAAGGAACGGAAAATTACCATATGTATATTTCATGGAGGAACGTAGAATGAAAATCGCGATCTGCATAATTGACGAAAGTGTTTGTTTTTGTTGCGTCAGCCACTTTCTTGTTAACCTTGATGCGCTATGCTGGTCCTATATCACTCTCTTTCTTGATGATCGTGTTGAATCGGATGAGTGAACATTACTCGTAAAACTATAAATATTTTAATTAAATTTCAATCATTTTTAGACACTTTACTTCCACACGTTCTAAATGTCGATTTTGTGGCTTTGAATTGTTTTGATGGATCGAGAAGTAGGTTATTCATTAAATTGCATTTCAATTCTTATTAGTGTTTAAAATTATTACAGCTTCCTAACAATCATGACTGTAGACTTCCGCTCAATAAATAAACTCCCTGTGGGTCCTTTCCTGTGGTGAATTCTCCGCCGAAAAGAACCTGTTGGTTGTAATTATGTTTTGATTTGGAAGTCTTAAGCTATGATTTTCCTCATGCAAAAATAGTTTCAATGATCCATTAAATTCCAAAGACTAGGATTATTTTATTCAGGTCTCGTTGCATAGCATAAAATGTCATCTATGTGCAATGTCGACTTTTGTAAATAGTAATATAAATTTTAGGTTTTAAACTTCTCCCCAGGGATGTTGCTGTTGGTTCTTTTGGCTTTTATACCCAGAGTTTAACTTTATTCCCGCCTCTGGGTGAATTGCTTAAATTACATTGAAACATAGATATTCTATTTATTTTTTTAATTGTTTATTAAAAACAATTACTACTTCTTGTAAATGTTTCGCTGACTCTGATTGATTAAGATATTGCTTTTTATTTTTAAGGAAGTTTTTTTATTTTAAGGAGTTTTTCTTGGCCTAAATATCTTCTAGGATTTTCTTGCAGACTTCTTTTCCTTATTTATTTATTTTAACTTCCTCCCTTGCCTGTTGGCTAAAAGACTTTAAAGTAGTGTCGTATCGCGCCAAACACGAGTAGGCCCCAACTAAATGAGTAACCCTGCTACTGAACAAACATACTTTTTTAAATTATTAGATAATGAAACAATCTGTCATTTTCTTATTAATTCCGAGGTCTGCCTTGCTTCTGCGCGTCTTCTTTAAGAGGTTCTTCAGGAGCAAGTCTTCTGCGTGGTGACCTCACTAGAGCAATTCCTCAGGGGACTTCTCTATCCATAGCTTGTTCTTCTCGGAGGCCATGACCCATTAGGCTTTCTTTCTCTATAACCTTCCATATTATTCTGGTCTTACTTTCCATTCCATTGCCATCTCAATGGCCATCTTCTGTAACCAGAAGACATTCTTCAATTATTATTTTATTTTTTTAAAAATTATTTATTGAAATTTACAACTGTATATACAAAAAATAAAATACATCGAGTATTTGTGATGAAATAGATAAAAATGACACGTCACTTGTTTTTAAAGCACCTACCCATTGGTAGCACTTATTAAGGTTCTACATGATGAAGCACTATATTGGAAGGTCCCGAGGCCATCTTCTTTTCAGGCGCCTCGGAGGGTTATCTGGAATGGAATGTGAAGTAAGTTGTGGTACTAATGGATTTGAATGGTTGTGGAGTTTGCTGTGAAAGGATTGATATCTGGTTTGAGCTAAGTCAGAAATGTAAGGTATACTAAGATCTTTGTGGATAATTTTGTTTGTGACGAAGTAAGGAGCATTTAGGATTTTTCTAAGGATTTTGGATTGTAAGGATTAGATACGAGATGAATTGGATGGTTTAGTGGAGCCCCAAAGCTCAACTCCGTATGTCCAAATTGGTCTAATTATTGTCATGTAAATGAGTCTTTTGTAATTAATTGGAAGGTTGGAGCGTTTGTCAAACAAATGTTGAAGTAGTCGATAGCGACGGGCAGTTTCTTGTCGTTTTAGTCTTGTATGTGGATTCCAAGTAAGACGTTTGTCCAGATGGAGTCCGAGGTAGCGGATCTGTTCAACGGGGATTAGAGGAACATCGCTAAAGGATATTGTAGGACAGGAAGTCTTGGGTTTACGACGGAGGGTGAAGGTTATTTGATGGGATTTATTTGGATTTATTTTGATTCTCCATTTTTGACACCATTCTTGAAGTTTTACGATATGGGATTGGAGTTATGATTAACTTTGAAGGTTCTATCACTAAGATAGGAACGGATGATAAGGAAGTTTGTAGGAGGTAGGAATTTTCGTAGTTTGTACAGCAATCCCGGGTGCGGGACTCAGTCAAAAGCTTGTTCTTCATCGAGAAAGGCTCCCGTGCAGTACATTCCGCGCTCCAATGCGGAGGAGACAACTTCCGCCACTCGATGACACTCCTGGATTGTGGAATGTGATGTTCGGAATCCAAACTGGTGGTCTGGGATTATGTGATTAGAATTTAGGATAGGATACAAGCGTTTTAAGATGAGTTTTTCTAGGATTTTACCTATACTTGGCAAGAGAGAGATAGGACGATATGAGGAAGGGTGTTACGGTGGCTTTTTGGGCTTGGGTATCATTTTGACTATGGATACTTTCCAAGGATCAGGAAAATATGTTGTTCGGAGTACAGCGTTATATATGACTGTTAGGAACAGGATGGCTTCCCAAGGAAGGTGTTTTAGGATATAGGATGTGATAAGGTCATGTCCAGGGGCTTTCTTGGTGGGTAATCTTTGGATGATACTTGATATTTCTGAGGGATGGAATGCTTTAGGAGGAGGGGACATTTGAAGTGGGATATTTAATTCTGTTTCAATACTTTCAAGATGTTTTGGGTTAAGGATATCAGGATCCCCTACCTCTAAACCCCTTTAAAGGTATTGAAAAGGTGCTGGCCGAAAATTTGAGATTTTTCTTCGTCAGATCTTGACCACGTTTTGGATTCAGTTAGAAGAGGGTGATTACCATTTTTGTAGTTCAGGAGTTGTTTTTTGGCCATCCATAAGGATTTGTCAGTCGTGTTAAGGTTTTCAGTATATTTATATAAATTTTTAATTTTTTTATTTCTGTTTTTAGTTTGTTAGTCAATTTGGTCTAGTTATTTTTGTCTGACGGATATCTGGTTCTATGCCACCTAGTTTTTGCTTTTCGCTTTTCTCTCAATAGGATGCGAAGATGTTGTGGCAAATTACTCTGGAGAGAATTGTATGTTTTTCTTTTTATGGTGTTATCTTTTATGCTATTGCGTATTAATGTCGTTAGTATTTCTATGGCAGTATCAATATCTTGTTTTGTTTTAAGTGGAATTTTTAAGTCTATTTTCATTTCCAAATCATATCGAAAACTGTCCCAGTCTACTCGGCCAGTAATCAACGAAGGATGGGTGGGTTTAGGAACAGAAGTTGAATGCAGGGAAAGCAGTACTGGACTAAGATCAGATGAAAGGTCATTTAGGGATTTTATTCATTCATTCATTCATTCTCGGCGCAACAGACGCATGAAGCGGTCCTTGGCCAGCTCAACGGCTCTTCCCCAGTCTTCCCTGTCAGTGGCACGCCTGATGGATATTCCTGCTTTCTTCAGATCCTCGGAGACGCTGTCCTTCCATCTTCCCTTCGGTCTTCCACGAGGCCTCACTCCATCGGGACTTCCGTAATACAGTCTTCTGACTGTCCTCTCCTCGTCCCATTCTGATTACGTGTCCCAGCCATTTAATTCGCTGTATTCTCACATATTGGGAAACATTCAGTTCATTATAAAGTACGTACAGCTCTTGGTTTTTTCTGAGTCGAAACAAACCATCCTCCTTTACAGGTCCATAGATGCGTCTCAATATCTTCCTTTCGAACCTCTCAATACGTTCAGCTGATACTTTACGCAATGTCCAGGTTTCAGATGCGTATGTCAGGACGGGTCGGACGAGTGTTTTATAAAGTCTGAGTTTGGTTGTGCGACTGAGCAGTCTACTTCTAAATAGTTTAGATAGACTGAAATAGGATCGATTAGCTGCCACTACTCGACATTTTATTTCCTCTTCCTCATCTAAGGAGTCGTTGATCATCGATCCAAGGTATTTAAAACTTTTAACGCACTCAAATCTATAGTTTCCCATTATGTAGTGTTTCTGCGGGTGCACTGGATTCTTCCTTCTTAACGTGAGAATCTTTGTTTTATCCTCGTTTATTTGGAGACCCATTCTTTTTCCTTCCATCTCAAGTACCGCAAATACCTCCTTGATGTTTTGTCGGTTCCTTCCTGCAATGACAACATCGTCAGCATATGCCATTACCTGTGTCATTTTATTAAATATGGTTCCCTGAGATATCAGTCCTGCTCTTGTTATAATTGCATTAAGGACTATGTTGAACAGTAGCGGGGCAAGAGAATCCCCTTGTCTCAGTCCTGAGCTTATAGAGAATGAGTCTCCTAACTTTCCGCCAATCTTCACCCTGCCTATCGTGTCATTCATTGTACACATTGTGAGTCGAATCAGTTTAGCTGGGATTTCCATCTCTCTCATGGCCCGATATAATTCTTTTCTGATGACTGAGTCATATGCAGCTTTATAGTCTATAAAGAGTAACCACATGCAGCTACCGAACTCATTCATTTTTTCCGTCATCTGCCTAAGCGAGAAAATTTGGTCAATGGTTGAACGATTAGCCCTAAATCCACTCTGGTATTCTCCAAGCTGCGATTCCACGTATGGGATTAGACGGTTATACAGGGCAATTGAGAACACTTTATATCCCGTATTTAGTAGACTGATTCCCCTATAGTTCTTGCATTGAGTCGAATCGCCTTTTTTTTTTAAAAATTGGTACAATGATAGACTCACTCCATTCTTGTGGCATCGTCTCCGAGATCCACACTTGTTCTATTATCTTTATAATTTCTTCTATTAGTTGCGGACCTCCTGATGCCTGGGAAGTGATGAATATGTCGAGGATATCGGGTCTTTTTTTGAGGGATGTCGGCCAGTATGTAGGGTTCACAGGTGGAATGATGTAATAGGTTTTGGGTGTAGAGACTCGGGATAGGATGCTGCCACGGGAGTTGGATGATCGACAACCCCACCGTTGGAAGTTTAGCGTTGTAGTCTCCTCCTGCAATGAAGCGAGGTCCTAGAGATCGGAATAAGGATTCAAGATGACTATAGGAAAGGGGAATATTTGGAGGGTAATATACAGCTAAGAAAGTTAAATTGTAAGGACTTGTTGATATGATAACCGAGGTTGATTGGATTTCTGCAGTTGGAGTGGAAGGAATAAGGGAATGGAAGGATCTATGGATAAGGATACAAGAACCAGCATGTGCTGTGTTGTCTGGATGGTCTGACCTATAAGTGATATAGTCCCGTATGTAGAAATGTGATTTGTTTGTGAAGTGGGTCTCCGTCAGTAAGGCAATATCAATGTTATTGTCATGAAGAAATATGTCAAGTTCGTCTCGGTGGTTAGTTAGTCCAATCGCATTCCATGGAATGATAGCCAGGGGCTTTGTGCTCATTGTGGAATATGGAAAGGGACTTGATAAAGGACTGTGGTGAGGAGTGAAATGAGAGGTGCGATCGTTTCTTTTAGCTCGGATAGGAAAGACGATAGGATGTTATTGATGTCTGCCTTCAATTATTTAAAAAAAAAAAAATAAAATAATAATAATCTCCTTCCTCATTGTTGACAGAATGCTCCTATTTATTTTTATCAGTTGTCTCTCTATTTTTTTTCTTTCGAGATTCTATCGCATCTGGATTATTATGTAATTCAGATATTATTATTTTTTTACATTGCATAACAATTTAGAAACCTGATCTGCTGTTGACGTAAATTATATATAAATAAAATACGAGTGATACATAGGCATTATGCTCTATTTATGGAATTTAAATGCTTGAACGATAACTGATAAGAATAGTTTTTAAAGTACACTCCCCGCCAGAAATATCGCGAATGTAACACATATCAAGCTTGTTCAGCTTAGGAGCTAAACCATTTACATATGAGGCATCAAATATTATTTGTATCATTTGTCAACAAACAAAGGATTGAATGTTTTTCTTGATTGATTTAATTTCCCATTTAAGTTTAACTAAGGTCATCAGTTTTTGGAATATCAAAACAAAAAGCTTAGGATAAGCCAGACACGGTTGTGTAAGATCAGAGGAGATGATCATAGGATCTTTTCCGTATTTTTTTTTTTTCAAAATTAATTTGAGATGTTTTTCGGACTTGTCTCTCATAAACAGAACGTTTGATCATCATAGTTTTCACTATTTAGTTTGCCCGGTTGACAATTTATAAAAATTACACTGCTTTTTAATAAACTTTTTTTATAAAAAAATATCTGAAATTCAGCATGAATTTGTTTTTTTCGAAACCT
Organism: Euschistus heros; assembly: GCA_003667255.2. NCBI lineage: Eukaryota > Metazoa > Arthropoda > Insecta > Hemiptera > Pentatomidae > Euschistus > Euschistus heros. The sequence continues at coordinate 1,913,801 of RCWM02000065.1, read as the reverse complement.
TGAAGCCAAGGAGAGTGTATTTGGTGTAGTTTAGATTATCGCGAGTAACTATGGTAGATCAATCTTGCAATTCGAAGATTAGTGGTAATCACTAATTATAGAAACACAATAAGTCAACATAGAGGAGGGTGAGTGAGATGTGTCAAGGTTTCCTCACCTTCTGGATAAATTTGTGCCCCTTGCTTTAGTAGTCACGCCATCTTTCAGAATTTGTTCGTAGTATTTACTCGTGCTAATACTTATTATCATTCTTCAGATAATTGCATGGATGTGTATTATTAAATATTTAATAACTGCATTATGTGCTTTACATATATCTGCAACAACCGAATAACGGCAACAAAGCCGAATCGACAAATACCTCTTCAACCCCTGATTAATTTTTCTTCTATTTCAATTTAAGTTTTTGTTGTTTAAATATCGACTAAATCAATTTTAGTGTTACAATGACTAAATAAATTATTTGTCGTTACAGTAATAAAAAAAAGAAGTGAATATGAAAACATTATTGGGTTAGAGCAGGGGTCTCAAACTTTTCAGCCTTCGGGCCATACTGATTACTTCCAAGGGTTTTGAAGGCCAACACCGTTTTAGATTTTCCTGCCAGTACCTATAATTTCCAGACTAGTTGCCGAGTACGTGAACTATTGCGTTGTTCTATATTTTTACGACACTGACGATATCCTGTAGTTTAGACGCGGAAATAGGTAATGTACCCTTTCTATCCATTGCTAACAGATAGCACTCAAATCGCGTTGAACCTCGTTGATTCGAGAAAGTTCAGGTGTATTCCACTCACTTCTAGATGGCAGTAATTCGGCTTGACGGTTCACATATGAACAAAATAAGTGCTTACGCGTGATAATTGGGGGCGAATGCTAAAATGTATACGCACATTAATGGTGCGTTTCTTAGCTGTCGCGGGCCGGATTGATGACATCGGCGGGCCAGATTTGTCCCGCGGCACAGTGCTTCGAACATAGAGTGAGGGTGGACAAAATTCGCAAACCCTCATAATCTTATGAAGATTTTTTTTTAATATTCATCTTCTTTGGGGTAGCCCCACAAAAAGAACACATAAACGTGGCGTTTGTTTCAGATCAAATGTTGGTAACACTACCAACCAGCATTGTGAACCTGAAACTAAACGTGTAAATTTGATCGCTTTAAAATTTAATTTCAAAGGTTTGGAGTTGGCAAATTTAATCTTTCATTGCCTTTTTCTCGTCACACACTATATCTGCAGCTTCTTCTTCTTTTTTTTAAAATTAATTTTATGGGTCTGTAATATAAGGTCGACGATGAGCGCAGATTTACCTATACGTCTTTTCCATCTACAACTTCTATCAATTTCAGTGTCACCATAGCTATTAAAAAACTATATTCATTAGTGCTAAATGCATTTTTAAACATTTGTTTACTTACAATAGTAAGTAAGCATTGACGAAGGACTGTGCGCGGGCCAGATTTGTCCCGCGGGCCGTAGTTTGGAGACTGTAGAGGGTTAGATGAATAAAAGTAATTTAGAGATTAATGGGTTAAACTCGAGCAGTAGTATAGATAGATAATATATTTGGTTCAAAAACCATTATATATTATAATTTAGATTAATAAGGTGTAGTTGACTGTTAAGTATTTAGAGAAATAGATTGTTGGGGTATGCAGTCATAATAGATACACACCAATTGAAAAAAAAAAGTTTCTGTTTAAATCTGTCTCTGAAACCTTGATGAAGGCTTGCGATGCAAGTTGAAACATTGACATTACAAATTAAAAAACTTATTTTTTAATTGTTGTGTATCTATTATGACTGCATACCCCAACAATCTACTTCTCTATTATAATTTAGGTTGTGTCTTGATAAGATGATTAAAACTGTATAAAAATTCAAAGAAATCGTTTTTTGAGCGATGTAAAGAGTTGTTTGATAGCGACTAAGTGTAAAAATATACTATTTTTAATTCTATCATCATTCATTGGACAAACTTAATAAAGTTTTAGGTTCGAGCAGAGTTGAATTAGATATCAAAAAATAGTTTTTTGTTCGACGCTAATTTTTCTTCCAAAATCTATTTCCAGAAGATCTACTAGTATCCTCTCAAGTTGCTGTTGCATTTCCTCATACTCTGGTGCAGCTGTATATAGAGTATAATTTTTCTGAAGATATTACAAAATTCACACGCACCTGGATTGTCGTTATTTTCTCCTCTGCCATTAATGTTCCTGAACAAATCATGGGATTAACATTGTGGATGGTTTGTTGTAATAACATATTTTCTTTTCAACGGGTGGATGGACATATTTTCCATGCTGTAAATGCAAATAAGGAAATTAAAAAATCAAGTTTTCCTGCAAACACTCAGTATTGGTTAAACCTTTTCTTTTAGTTCTTTCATATATATTTTTTCTTATCTAGTGCAACAGATATTTCGGTTTCATTGTTTTGATCGCTTTATTTTCCTTTAATATTTCTCAAATTTAAAACTTCTAGGAAGTTAGAAATTTAGATAAAACTGACTGTCTTGTCACAATCTTTAAAACCTATAAATATAAAATCACCATCTAAAAAATTTTCTAAGTAATATAAAAGAGCATCAGCTTCGCTTTTAATCACAATTATGCCTGTAGTTTTACTATCACTTTTTGGTTTTTAAACCAAATATATTATCTATCTATACTACTGCTCAAGTTTAATCCATTAATATCTAAATTACTTTTATTCATCTAACCCTCTACAGTCTCCCAACTACGGCCCGCGGAACAAATCTGGCCCGCGCACAGTGCTTCGTCATTGGACAAAAATCAAAGTATTATTTATTCATCTGAGTACTAACATCTGTTGATATCACTTAATTAGAATATTTAAATATAGTTACAATTAAAACCGTAGAGGTTTGAATCCTCAGAAGTAACAAGACCATTAGCCTTATTGGAAAAAATATTTTACTATTACTTCAAAGCATAATAACAATAACATTATCGCATATACACATTTCTGGAATATTGTTTGTTTATGAACTTTTTTATTTATTCACCTAATTTTGGTGAAGATATTCTGGATGAGCGTATGTTTCGGATCTAGGAATCTATAGCGAAATCTTATTTTAACGTAAGATTTAACTAATTAGAGAGCGGAACAAAAATGACAAATCCAAAAATTTAGAAAAATGTGGAATCAAATAATTCATTTTTAAGAACCATTCAAATAACACTGCTCACGCGTCATCATTATCAAATCTTTATTCCAACATAATCAATATATTTATCACCAACACTATTTATATAGGCCTTTACACAAAACATAACACTATAACTTTTGCAGCCCTTTATTGTTTCCCTAGGTTTATTTGGTAATATCATATCTCATGTTTTGCAGTTTCTGCGAGAAGCCAGTTAAATATTTTATCGCTGGTGAAGACAAAAGCCAAACACCAAACCTATGGATGGCTCCCTGTGTGCTGTCCGGCAGTTGGAAATTCGAGTACAATTTTTCAATAAGTTTTAGTTTGACGCTATAACCCCAAACACTCTGACTTACCATAACACTTCGAGGAAGAAAACTCTTTATTGATTGGATTTATTAATCACTAAAGGGCTTCACACCATAAGTGGCTCTGATCTTTGATATGCTCATGCTCAGGTTCATCTGTCTCTTTTTGCTAAACAAATAAAAAAAAAAAAAGGGACGACCATTTAATAAATAGTTAAAGCATAGTGAAGTGACAGCGTCACTGATAGAAAGAAATCGATTATGGGTACTGTCTGACAATAAAATCTAAACTCTATGCTGACGATTTATCTATTTTTTACGTTACATACAGAATGCCTGGACATAAAAATTTCAAATAACAAACTTTGGAAGCACACCTTGAATTGAAACCAGACTCAGATATATCTTCTATTCATTCATAGTCCAGTCGATGAACACTGAAATAAGGGGTGTAGAGTGCATGGAGTATGAGTTATTTTTGACTCCATAGCTTCGTTAGGAGTAGTTATAAGGTAAATATACTAAAAGTCCCCACCCCTGGGAGGTGAGCTGACGGTAGGAGAAAGGGGAGAAGTTCAATTGTTCTGGTTTTTCGATTATATCTCGAAAACGGTTAACTCTAGAAAAATATGTTTAAAATAAAAATTAAATTTATTATAAAACATTTCTATAAATTTGTAGAGCTTTAATAAGTTATTGAAAATCTATAATTTTCGAGAACATTTTTTTTTACCACACATTATGACAAACATCTGCTTCTTGTACCTTTCTTGATCGTTTCTCTGAAAACTTAAATTTACTTTAAATTCATATATACGTTTCTGGCACTTTCAACAATTTTTTAAAAAATATTATCGATTTTTAATCACGTATATCTCGAAAACCGTTAAAGGTTTAACAAAATTCTATAGAAACAATTTTATAGGAAATTTAATGGCCCGTAGTATCTTCTTTTAGAGCCCACCGTTTTCGAGATATAAACAAAAACTCAAAAATGGGACCTTCTCTACTCCCCCCACCGCACAGTGGGACGAGCCAACGTTATTTGTTGGACATCGGCTGAAAACAAAAATTTATATTTATGGCTTGAATCATTTATAAAATGTTTGCTGTGGTCATTGTCGATAAACAACAGTACGTTAAACATAATTTTATTAAGCACTAACAGTACAAAAAATCGACAAACTAGGTTTGTTTGAAAGGTCCTCGAAAATATCCCGTTTTGTTAAATTGCATTAGACATTCTGTACATGTCCGATGTAAATTTTTTGCTGTTCACAGCTTTAAGCATGATATCACGATTGTCAATAAAACATTTTTCTGTAAAAATAATGATTACAAAAAAATAAAAATAATAAATGTATCTAAATTTTTAAATTTCAACAAAAAAAATTTGATTTTAGAAAAATGTTTAAACTTGTTTAAGCCGAAACCCATTTTAATTCAAAATATCAAAACTGGACAGTAACTTAAGATCGAAATGGTCTGCGACCACTTGCGACCTTATAGAATATTTGGAATTAAAGATATTTTTTACATATTTGTAGGATTTGTAGAACTCCTTCCTCTCCATTATAACCCTTGTTTTACCCCTTTTGTTTAGTGTGTTTATATCTTTTTTGTGTTTTCCTTTCAGCAGTAACTCTGTTGGGTTATTTTACCAACATATTTGTCAGTTAGTATGATAATGGGGATCATTTTGGCCAAGACGTTAGAAAGTGTTCGAAAACCTTTGATAATTTTGAGTGCCATTAGCTTTGCTATTGCCATTCCAGCTTTGCCTTGTTGTACTTAACCTGTATTCCTGGATGCCATATTTCAATGAGATATGTAAGAATAGGCAAAATTGTGGCTTTATACAGAACCTCCAGGGCCGTTCTCAACCGCTATGTTTATTTTGTAGTATGTCAATATGTCTGTCCCTCTTTGATTTTTCGTCTATGGTTATTTCATAGCACGATTTCGATTAGGATTTTTGTTATTAATTTTCACATTTAAGTCCGGACTTAGTCGTTTTTTAGTGATCACCATATAATTAGATTTCTTTCTATTGAATGTCAGTTTGTTTAAGTAAGCCCAAGAATTTATTTTGTGAAATACTATATCGACTGCTGTCTGTAAATGTTTGAAATATTTTGATGTTATAATTGCTAATATGTCATCTGCAAAGGCCAAAATCGTTGCATTAGAAGGTAATCGTTCTTTTAATAGTGAGTCAACAATTAAGTTCCATAAAAGAGGAGAGCAGTACGAGCAATAAAACTTCGTTTGTCACTAAAGATACAGATCTATTGCAAAGATAATCTCTAATAATCTTATAAATGTTACCTGGGCATTGATATTTAATAAGGGTACTAAAAATTGACGCCACCAAGCACTGTCAAACGCTTCAGTGATCAAGCGATATAATAGCAGTATGTAGATTATTATTTAAAGAATATTGGATAATACTTATGGCTTTCATTACCGTATGGGCCGAACTTTTTTGTGGCGTAAACCCAAATTGGTTGTCACTCAGACGCTTATTACTATAAACGTAATGCGATAACCAGTTATGTATTAACTTTTCCAAAACTTTTCCACCTGTTGGAATAATACATATAGGCCTGATTGAGGAAATATCTTCAGTTTTTTTCCCTGATTTATTTAATTGCACTAGTTTAGACTTTTTCCAAAAATCTGGAAAACATACAAGGCTGAAGCATTTAGAATATATATTTTATACAGTTTGTAGAAAAGTTTCGTATACTGTTTATTACATATTACAGAAGTTACAACACCTATGCCTCGAGCTTTGTTATTGTTGATATTATTAATAAGATCTGATAACACTAATTCTGTAACCGGGAGCCAACTGTTTCTGGCAAACTGTTCACAGACTGTCACATGGTAACATTTATATCTGAATATGTGGTAAGATCGTCTAATTTAATTAAACTGTTTATATCTGTGAAAAGTACAAATTTAGTTTCAATTGCGTCTTCTGAGTGCGAGAGTTGGTTTTAATTTTTTTATTATTAGGCTTGGATTTAGGCTGTGGGCTTGAATTATTCGGAATATATAATGGAAAACTTGAAGACAAATCGCGATTTGTTTAATAGATTCCAAAATCTCGATATAAAAAGTTATGAGCTTTTATTTGAAGATATTGTAGGTATTATCGAAGTTTAAGTTTCGGCTAAATCTTTGGAAGTCTTAAAAAAGAAGGTGCGTTTATTCTGCCATCAATTAACGCGAAGGTTAGATAATTCACATCGAAATTTAGACAGATTTTTGAACAAAAATGAATTATGGCTTAGTATGGATTTCATTTATCCTCAAGAATTCATGATAGCAATCGACCACCAAATCCACTCAGGTGAAAAAAAGCCATTTAATGAATGCTCTGAGAGACACAAAATGCGAAGAACAGAAGACATAAGAGAACAGTATTCTGCAAGCGAACTCCTATTCACCTCAAAATTAAATTTTCGTAAAGAAAATAAACGTGATATAGCAACAGTTTTGGATTACTTACTACAACATCCGGATGAAGCAAACAGAGTCAAAGATGCTTGTTTTAACCACCACAATGCTAGTTCTATTTCTATCTCTCTCTCAGAAAAAGCCCTTTCAATTAACACATCTATAGGTATATCAAAGTTAAAATACATGCTTTTAAGAGACATGACTAAGATAAATGGAATCAAAATTTTTCCCTCCTACCACAAAATTAAGGCGGCAAAATCAAAATGCTATCCTGAGAAAGATTGTATATATGTGAATGAAACAGAAGCGAAAATAACACTTCAATCACTAATGGATTTAACGCTTTCTCGACTATTTTTAATACCAACTCTCAAAAAAGAATTGTCACTTAATAGGCAGCTGGTGTTAATATCAAAATGGGGATGTGATGGTTCTTCTGGACAGAGTATATATCGTCAGCCTTATAGTGGAGATAATCAGTGTGCTGATGACTCTTCAATTTTTATGACAACTGTCGTTTCAATTAAATTGTACGATTTAGGAACCTCCGAAGTTATATTGCAGAATGAAAAACCCTCTTCAACGTTTTTCTGTAGGCCACTTAGGTTTGAATTTTGCAAAGAAACTCCTGCAATAATTAAAATCGAAGTTGAAAGGGTGCAAAATGAAATTTTATCGCTGGTTCCCACCGTACTTAATTCGACGCAAATAAGTCATCGTATGTTGCTAACAATGATTGATGGCAAAGTTTGTAATGTGCTTACGGAATCTAGTTCGTCAATGCGTTGCTTTATTTGTGACGCAACTCCCAAGGACATGAACAATTTGGAGATTATACGTCAAAAAGTGTGCAATGAAGAGTACTATTCATTTGGAATATCTCCATTACATGCAAAAATTCGTTTTTTTGAGTGTCTCTTGCATCTATCGTACAGATGGTCAGCTTCAACAAATGAATATAAATTGCTTCAATCTGAGAGGAAAAAGGTGATTCAAGAGAAATTTCGCTCTACGTTAGGTCTGCATGTTGACAGGGTAAAGCAGTGTGCAGGGACATTTAATGATGGAAATACTGCAAGAAAGTTTTTTCAAGACCCGAAACTAACATCGAAAATAACTGGCATCGACGAAGATATTGTTAGAAGATTTGGAGTTATTGTGCAAACTATTGCTTCACGGAAAAGTATAGATGTTAAAAAATTTGAGAAGTTTGCGACAGAAACAGCTGAACGGTATGTAAACAAATACGGCTGGTATTATATGCCCGTAACTGTGCATAAGATCCTTATGCACGGAAAAGATATAATCGAAAAAGCCATATTGCCCATAGGACAATTGTCTGAAGAAGCCCAAGAGGCCAGAAACAAAGATTTTAGAAATTTTAGAGAATTCAGGTCGAGAAAAAAAGCAAGCAGGACAAATAGTAATGAAGATATTTTAAACAATTTGCTAATTACTTCAGATCCATTTCTTAGTTTAATGAAACCTGAATACCTAAAAAACTACAGTAATGAAGATATGCTTCCCGAAGCAGCGGAGTTGCTACAAATGGACAACACAATTGCGATGGACTCTGGTGATGAGACAGATGAAAATTATTCCACATCAATTGACAGTTAAAAAATTAAAAAATGTAAATATAAATATAGTTTTTTATTTCTTGTAAAGTTGTAGAAATTTTTCCTGAGGTTTGACAACTCTTGAACTCTGCTGCATTCTACTTTTTTTGCTAAGACATAGGTATAACTCATCTTTATTAATTTTTATTTATTAAATTATTTATAAATGATATAAAATCGATTTGCTTTGATAAATTTAACTTGTACAAAAAAATGGTCCAAATTGCTTTAACAGATGGACTTCACAAATGTTATCCACAGGTATTCAACAATAAAAATGTTTAAAATTGATATTGGGATAGGTCTGAATGCTGACACTGACACGACGAATATGAACGAATGGATCCAACGATAAAATTTCGATAAGCACAGTGTAGGAGCTTGTGGGCTTTAATTGAGTACTTCTATTAAATAGCTAAATAGTTCCCTTTTCGGATAGGGACAATATTTAAAATAATAATTACCTATCAGGTTTCTGACAAACCGCAAATTGTTTATTTTTTTAGAAAATCAGATCGACGAAAAAGGCATAAAACACGTATAACTCACATAACGGTAAAGTGATTGATTTGCAGATTTTTAAATTCGATAGAGCACATCAAAAATCATAGAAAATAATATCCCTTGAATCAAAATATGAAAAAACGAAAATTAGATTTTTTTAGACACATATTCGTTAACAGAGCAAAATCCTGAAACGATGGAAAAAAACTGACTTCAGATTCAAATTCTACAACCTTGAAAACATACCCATATGAAATTTGAAGTCGATTGAATTATTTTCAGGGGCTCAAAATGCGATGTCCAGAAAAAACACCATTTCGTCCCACTGTGCACCGTAAGCTTATCTTCCAGGGCCTGGGACTTTTAGTATGTTCACCTTATAATTACTCCTAACGAAGCTGTGAAATAAAAAATAATTGCCTATTCCCTGCAGTCTACTCCCCTCATTTCAGCAATATTTGACTGGGGTCGCACTTTATTAAATGTTTGACGAAAAATGAGGTAAAATCTGTTTTTCCCCTAAAATAACCAATTTTTAATACCGTATATATCGAAAACCATTGGGATTTTTACAAATAAGTAAAGAATCAATTTTATATAAAATGTAGTTAGCTTCAATTTTTATCTGTAACATATTTTTCTAGAATCCACCGTTTTCGAGATATAATCGAAAAAAACAAAAATGGGACCTTCTCTTCTCCCCGCCACCGTTAGCTCACCGCCCAGACCTTTTCACTACTCCTAACGAAGACATGAAGTCTAATATGATTCCATATTCCATGCACTCTACAATGTGTTTGTTGACCGAACAATAAGTAAAAGCCGAAGAACCACAGGGACCGATACTCGCAACGTTATTATACATTGTTTACTCTCACAATACGCCATTTATCCCTGATACATTAACAGGGACATATGGTGATGGCAGAGCAATATTAACTAGACATGTACTTTTTGCTAAAGATGAAAAAAAAAAATTAATAGTTTGTCCCATATACAAATTTCTCTCTTACTACTTCGTTCTCGTTTTATAATAATTTCACTACATGAAGAAGAAACATCATTGCGTACTATTGCTAATCACCTCGATTTTTATAACGCGACATTTTGAAGTACGTATATTAAAGAATAAAATGTATATTAAAGAATAGGAGGCTGAAAGCTACCAGTACCCTTAGGTAAGCAATACAACGTTGAGAAACGAAGTTAAACAGCTTCTAGCATTAGAAACTTTTTTGCTGATATAACAATCTCAGAGCTAACTGTCAGAAAAATACAGAGAAAATTAGGCTTTAGGTGAAGAAGACTTTTTAAAGCACCCCTTCCTACTCCAGATCATCAATGTTGAAAAGAGATTGATGGTTGATACAGAACACCAATCCTGGAATGAAAAAGTTCTTATTCATTTATTAGATGATTGTATTTCCAACCATGACAGAATCTGAAAAAGGTGGAGAGAACAAAACAATCAGTGCTTCATGTCAGAATCTGAGGGTTTTGAGATGACTGCGATAGTACTCTGGGGAGCACTTACAAGAGCTGGTACCAGAGTTGTGCAAAGTTTAATAATAACTAATTAATTGTAAAATGATTTATTTATTTATTTTGTGGCACTACATAAAATGTAAAATGATTAGTTTTGATTGAATTTTGCACAACTCTGGCTGGCACCTATCCAAAAAATGCCTTTAATGCTTTAAGGTTTGTTATTGACAGAAAAGAACAATTAATAAATATAAAATAAAATACTTATTGAACTAATCAATGAAACTAAACAAATTTATCAATTCATTTCATTTGTAACTTGTGTTTTTATTATTTATTCTGGAGAAGGGAAGAAATAATTTGTATATCTTTTTCAAAACCAGTACCCAGTTCATTAACCTCTCAAACTATCTTGTTTTTGACTAAACCAAGGTCTACTAGCTCTAAGTTAGTTTCCATATTATTAACTTTCAGTCTTTTGTTGGGACAGGAAATAAAAACTAGATTAAGATAAAGAAAAACTCTTACTTAAAATAACAGTACAAAAATAAGATGAAAATGTAAGATTAACAAAGTATGATGAATTATCTGAGTATTTGTTTAATTGTTTGGGTATTTACACTTGATAAAATAAAGAAAACATCGCAAATCCACTTTAATTTTTATATTTTTAGAGACAATTTCAATGTGAAGCCACACATTTTAAAATGATTCTCATTGCCAGTCTGCATTTTTAGAAAATATTGTAAAGGAATGGGTGAGGCAAGGCATTATTTCTAAATACAATTATTAAATCCATTAATTTTTGAAATTATACAGATTATTATTTCTTTAAAGCTACTTCCACGATGTTGTGAGTTTGGTCACTAAGGATTTAAATATTTATCATTTAATAACAATATGAAAGTTTTCAAAGACACTATGCATTGGCACCATATTGTCACTTATTTGAATTGGCATTGTCTGAATCACTAAACCCAAATCATACTTTTCTCTCACTTTAAATATTGTTTGAAAGTTAATATAAAAATTTGGGCTCTATATGTCAGTCATTTACTTCTAGAATTACTTATCTCAAATCACATGCCAAAGCCAAGTTTATTTTAGTTTATACAAATCATTTTATTAACTGTATAATAGCTGCAAAAGACATTATTAGCTTTGAATACAAATAAATGTTAGGCCTTTTTTAAATATTTTTAAGTATGCCTACTAAAAAAGTTGTTTTGAAAGTGACATTCCAGAAACTCGAATACCAAAATTGAAGTTCCTGATAATCACATTCCATACTAAGCATTTATATTATTTTTTTTCTGGGCCAAGTTCCCATCTAAAGTTCAAATCTAATAGTAATGAAATTTCAAAAATGTTTCTTTTTATTTTACAATTCACTTTTTCTCTAAAAATATATAAAAAATTAACAAAAAAGATATGTAAATATCTTAAATTTACAGACACTCCGAAATTTATCCAAATGAACATCTAATCCTCATTTCTTATTGGTGTCAATAGTTCTTAAATATAAATTGTATTTTTTAAACTGATTATGTATTCTTGTAAATATAAATGTTAATATGAGGAACTTGGCTAACTATATTACCACGTGCACTTAGTTGTGCAATATATTTTGTTTTCCTACTGGTAAGCACAAATTCAGGGTCTCCCACTTCTTCAGTTTAAAACTTGTCAAACCTGTTTGCTACTAGAGGTCAAATAAATAGGTGAAGTTGTCGAACATGCTTCAGTAATACTCAGTTCTTCAACAAGTTTGTACAATTTGAATCTTCACTTTTGGAACTGTTATGTGTCAATGAGGATCGTCCAGACAACAAGCAGATTTTTGCAAACTCTAAGGTTTTATTTTATTTTATTTAGAAATTAAGTGACAGTATTGTTAGCTTTGGAGTAGTTTTGAATACTGTCCGATCTTGATCGATTTCATACAATGTTTAATGAAGTTTAGGAATGGAGTAACAGTGATTTTATGTCAAATTAAAATTTGGATATTTATAATTTAAATATCCAGAAATTAGGTATTTGTTTTTATTTAAAATTCTGGTGATCATAATTTTTCGAAGAACGTCCTTTGAAGCTAAACTAATTAACTATTTTTATAAATGTTGAACTAACTTAAGGATAATTTTTTCATACATATTGAACTTATAAAATATTGAAATTCATAAAAAATATTTTATATTTTGAATCAGATTGTTTTAAGATTTTTTTTTCATATTATCTTTTTTGAAATTCTCATCTCTTATAATATTTTTTAAGAATATCTTTTTTAATTTGTTTAAGAACAATAATTGTGTTTATTCTTTATTAAACTCAATAAACAGAGAGATAAATACCATGCAATAGTGTCAACATATTGTTTCTTAAAATATTTTAGTTGAAATATTTATTTGTGTTTGGTACTAATAATTATTTTTTCCAATGGAGCATTTCATTTTAAATATTGAAATACATTAATATATTTTTCCCTTATAAATATTTAAAATATAACATTTTTAGTTTCAACATAAAAAAAAAAAAAAAAAAAAATCTTTTTTTCATAGCTGGATTTATTGTCAACCTTATTTGCATAAATAAAGAAAGAATCATGCATGTAGATGTCTTTGTCTTAATTAATATAACCTTGTTGATCTTACATTGTGTATCAATAGAACTGAAATACTAATCCTAAAAGATAAAATTGTGTCAATAATGATTAATGGAGGAAAGCAAAATTTAAGCTAAATCAATAATGAGGTACATTTTTCGAATACTTTAGTAATTTTTAACTTATCCAAACAAGTACTACATTCTTTGTTATATTATTTTGCAGGCTATCCAAACACCTTTGCACAAGCTTGGGAAGCAGAAGAGGGAATTCCGGAAATTACCTGGAACTCTGTGTACTCACACTTCTCCACAACGTCCCATAGGAAGGTACAATAGATTAACATTGTATTTTTTATTTTTCATTATTTACCAACTTTTCCTGATTCAATATGGGAAACATGAAAAACATGTGCATCCAGTTTTGAAGGTCCTGAAGTAGTGTGAATACATTGATTATGGCTTATGATTATATACTGCTCAATAACAGTCCAAGATGAGAGTGAATGAAGGTATTATGTTCAAAATTTAATTTAATTTTTCCTTGTATTTTCAAACGTAAAATAGAGTAATTAACTTTATACTTATGTAGAAATAATGCATTGTTAAATCAAGAATCATCAATTGTTATCATTGCAAGGAATAAGCACAAATAATTTCATAAAATCTTTGAAAGTTTATTACATACCACCTTCACCCTCTCATTTCTTTAATCAGAATACATCGATAAATAATAGTAGAGGATGAAATCATTATAAAATTTAGCAGTTTTTCAATGAAAGAGCTTTTACTTAGGTTCAGCTGGTCGTTGAAGAAAGATACTACGATAGTCTTTTTTTTTTTTTTTTTTTTTTTTTTTTCTTTTTTTTTTACAGGTATAAGTTATAAGGCTGAGCTCTTAAGATTATAATAGTACCCTCTTGTACAATAAGTACTTTTAAATACAATATTTTTTATACTCTTAAATACAATATCTTTTGTACTCTTAAATACAATATGATTCTTAAATAAATCAAGGAAAAAAAATAGATCATTGCCTATATGGGAATGGTAATTACAATTGATATACATAGTTAGTTGTAAACATAGTTAATTTAATGTCTTTCATTGGAATCTTCAATCCTGGCTTATTTGTTTGTCAAAGAACAAATTCTTGAGAAAAATAATCCAGTTCTAAGATACATATATAATTTTCCATTTAAATGGACTGATGATGTTAATGTCAGAAGGTATTGAATCTAGGGAATGCGATGGGTGCGGCTGAGCCGAAGTTTCCTCTTACAAGTACATTTTCCCGGAAATTTAAACACGTTATCTTAGATTGGTATGAAGTCTGAAATATTTTATGTAATTATCACTACTTTTTCCTTTAGCTCTCTTAAATCACAATCGCTATTATTTGTTCCCGTCACTGGAGATAGTTTTAGATAGAATTGACTTCACGTTTTTACCCTACTCAGTTTAATATGTCTCTTTACAATCTTTCCAAACAAAAAAGGGATTATATATATACCGGGTGTACAGCATAAGATTACAGTAACTTCGAGAGGCGATTTTGGGCATCATTTGCAACAAAAAATTTCATATAAACTATAGCTCGATTCTCATTCGTATTATAGATATTTTTAATATTGTTTTTTCAAGAAATTTCTCATTTTCGACAAATAATTGTCTATATTTCCCGAACTATTAAACCTAGAGCAATTTCAATATGCTCGTTAGAAAGAAGATTAAATTTCCTTTAAAATAAACTTATTTAGACTTCAAAATAGTAGCGTCCAGTATTTAACTTATTGATCCTAACATATGAAATAGCAAGTCTCTAATTCTGTTCCAAAACTTTGACTGCATTTTTTTCAAAAATATTACATATGTTACAAATGTGCACTACTCAAAAAAAACTTTTAAAGTAATTTAATCACAATTACATATTTATCTTATTCTAATATTTGAAATTTAAGAAACTTTTAATATAGTTTAATTAAAATTTGCATACTTAATTTACAACAATTGTTCAAAATGTCTTCCTTCTTCTCTCATGCACAGCACCAATCTTCATCTGACTGCATCTACTGCTAGGCCAAGTTTATCATGATTTTGCCGCATTGTATTGCAGCACTCATAAATTATGCTTTATTATTAGAAAAGTAACGCTGAAATGTTTGATCTATTGGAGTGTATGTCGCTACAGAGGAGGGAACTGATGTGGTTCCAGATGTATGGATTTTCGGCACACAATGGAAGACAGATATCTGAGTGGAAGAACCAATATTTTAGGGAGAGATGGATAGGCCGACATGGGCCAACAAGGTGGCCAGCTAGGAGTCCAGACCTTATACCACTGGACTTTTACATGTGGGGTACACTGAAGCAAAAAGTGTACAAAGTAAGATCAGAAACCTGAGAGGAGTTGGTCGAAGAAATTTATGAGTGCTGCAATACAATGCGGCAAAATCATGATGAACTTCGCCTAGCAGTAGATGCAGCCAGAAGAAGATCGGTGCTGTGTATGAAAGAAGAGGGAGAACATTTTGAACAATTATTGTAAATTAAGTATGCAAATTTTAATTAAACTATCTTAAAAGTTTCTTAAATTTCAAATATTAGAATAAGATAAATAGGTAAGTGATTAAATTACTTTTCTATTAATAAAACTATTTAACATTTCTGAGCATTCTCTCAGTATTTCCCAAAATGCTGATGTTGCAACTCCCTGTTTTTTGTAATTAATAAGTGATTTCAGTATCAGTTTTAGAAATTATAGGTATACCATTCGAAAGGTGTGTGTTTGTGTGTAGAAGTTTTTTTTGAGTAGTGCACGTTTGTAACATGTGTAATATTTTTGAGAAAAATGCAGTCAAAGTTTTGGAACAGAATTAGAAACATGCTATTTCATATATTTGGATCAAAATGTTAAATACTCGACGCTGCTATTTTAAATAAGGTTATTTTACGCTGTCTAAATAAGTTTATTTTAAAGGAAATTTAATCTTCTTTCTAACGAGCATGTTGAAATTGCTCTAGGTTTAATAGTTCGGGAAACATAGACAATTATTTGTTAAAAATGAGAAATTTCTTGAAAAAACAAAATTAAAAATATCTATAAAACGGATGAGAATCGAGCTATAGTTTATATAAAATATTTTGTTGCAGATGACGCCTAGAATTGTCTCTCGAAGTTACTGCAGTCTTATGCTGAACACCCTGTATATATATATATATATATATATATATATATATGGATAAATTTCTATACTATTAATGTTTAGTAAGGTTCTTGAGGTATATCAACTATTTTGGCGACGTTTCGAGACTATATATATCATGCCCTACAGTATATATATATATATATATATACTTACAATGTTATAATAATTTCTGTAATATATGACATTAATTTGATTTTAATAGAAAATAAAAAATGTATAGTTAGTCTAAGATCATACAATATCAGTTCATTGTAGTTTTGTTTTTTTATTTTCAGCGTGTTCTTCTTTGAAATTGAGATCGCCAATAAATTGAACCAATTTTTCCCAAAATGGTTGTGGACAAAACTATCGTACGATCAGTATCCTGCCCTTCTGAGAAAAGGTTTGAGCATTTTACATTTGCTTTAATGATAATAGCAGTATACCTATATTAATTTATAAATCTTAAAATAAAATTTTTGTTTACAGGAAGATGGAAAAACTTGAAATAAGAAAGGAAGCAGCTACAGTGAGCCTGAACGGTACCAAGTCAACGAACTACGGTTCTTGGGGTCCTCTATTTAAAAATAGGGAACACTTTGCAAGTCTCCATTACTCATAGCAATATGTTTGTAATAGTTTTAATTTTTGTATGTATTTTTTTTTCAACAGTTCTAAAAATAAGTAGGTGTAATTTGATTCACATTGTACAAAATAAAAGAATAGAGTGAATGAGAAGCTTTATTGATTTTTTTTTTTTTGTGTTTTTGTCTAGCTGTGATACTTGCTTTTACCCACTGTTATCTATGCAATATACGCATACACGTAACTACGAGGGTGGTCTGAAAAGTTTACTTCCTAACAAAGATACAAGACATTTTTTTTATGTATTTATACATTTTTCAACATAGTCGCCTTGTAACTCTACACACTTCTCCCAGCGATGCTCCTATCTCTGCAACCCGTCCGAATAAATAGAACTCGGCGTTTTTCTTTGCAAAATAATTGTTTATCTTCACGTTGAGGTCGGAATCTTTTCAGACCACCCTCGTTTATACAAAATACCAAATGATTCAGGGTGCTTTGAAAGTAACCTTATACTACCAAAATAAAATATGACATTTTCGGAAATCAAATATTAGTTGACAAGAATATAAGATTTTGGGTGTAAATTAAAATTTTACATAAATTATATACTGATAGAAATCAGCCAACAGCTATCTGATAAATTTTCGACTTCATATGTCATAGGTAATAGGCAATTTATTCATATTTAAAAAACGTGATTTTATAGCAAATTATTAACATTATGATAACTTCGCGTCTGGGGAAGCTACTAGCGGCCCAACCGGCTTTTATGAAGGCCTCACATCTAGTTTTAGTTAGTTTTTTTAATATATATTTGATGATTTTTTGTTTATTTGAGACACAAAATTTAAGAAGAAAGTTTATAAATTTAAATTTGCTACGTATGACTGAGACAAAAAAACATAAAACAGAATCATGGTACAAGAGAAGAAAATTAGATACGAGCACATTTCTCTCTGATTTGATTATCGTTTATCGACAAAGATAAAAGCAAAATTTTTATCGTTGATAGTAAAAAAAAACTTAAGCATTCGCTTAACCTCTGTAGTGCCAGGTCGAGGTGGGCTGACATGTATTTCGTGGTGGATTAGTGAAATCACGGTAACTATAACAAGGTTCTAGTTACTGTGAGTGAAGTGAATCTCGATTTTCCCACTCTGACTAGAACAGTTTGGGAATCTGTACGATAACCTGATATTCTTGCCCTAGTTGAAATAGAGAAGGACGGACGTTAAACCCCCAACAAACAATACAACTTCATCAAAGAATTACCTGAATTTTTTATATTGGGTATCATTTGTTAATCTACATTCTCAGAAATCTACGCGGCAATTATAACCCTTATACCAGTGACCTGCCTCCGACGAGAGATTAAAAAATATTCTTATATATAGTTACCATGTTTTTTCACATAATTTATAAAATACAATATCATTTTCTAACCCTTCTATGAACTAAAAAATGTTAAATTTATTTCAATTTGTATTGGAACGATTCATGAAAATAAACGTTTATTGTTTCCAAGTTATAAAATTTTTAATTTTATATTAGCGATATAATTGTATAATCTAACCGCATAGTAATATTTCACTGCATTTAATTTAATAAGCTCTGTCATTTTTATAAATTAATTTGTTTTTTTTTTAATTCGAACAGGCCAGTAACCTAAATATGACATCCTTTTTCACATGTCTCAATCTATTAGTCAAGTTTCCTCCACTCTTCAGTCGATTTTCATCATGTCAGTTTTCTTTAAAAAATGTGTTATTATTTGCTCCACTTTCTGATCAAAATTCTCTACCTCCTCACCAATTTCTCTCTTTTTACTCTACACTAGGGTTGCCATACGTACCGGTATACCGGGACATGTCACCGGTATAGAAATTTCGTCCTGGTCGTCCCGATTGACCCATCAGATGTCCCAGTCCGAGAATATACAGTAGTTAAAATATATTTGACTAAACCCTTCAGCGGTCTAAAATCAAGCGGCGCAATGTTATATCTTCGGTGTAGTTATAGTGCGTCCATAATTCCTGGAGTGATATTTGATGTGCTGCTACAGCTCCGCGCCGCCAGATATTAGGGAACGCTGTCTTGTTTCGTAGCATTAAGTTGGCAATCTTTCATTTCCTTACTCTATCCCCAGCTCCCTTCAGTTTTTCAGTATTCGTTGTAAAGTTCATATCAGACTGCTTGGAACACTTTGTAACTACTAATTTCGTTTAGTTTTGATTTGTGTCCCGGTCAGTAACTAGACTGTTATGGCAACCATACTCTACACCCATCTGCTTCCCCTCGTTACTGGTTTTCTTTTATCTGCTCCAGAAAAAAAAATGTTTCCCACTGTAATCTTTATGGACATTTCTCAGGCATTCGTCAGAATATGGTACGCAGGACTGTTGTTTAAGTTAAAAAGTATAATCGATCCTATATATTATCTCATTCTCAAATCATTTTTAAGCATAAGATTTTTCGATGTTCAATATGGCTCATTCACCTCGACGATGAGACTTGATTTCCCAGGGGTCAGCATTAGCACCACTGCTCTACATTCTTTATACTTCTGACAAGCCTACACACCCTCTCACTCTTATTGTCAAATATGCAAATGACATCGCTGAATTATCTCGTGAAACAATCCCTGAATTTACCACATAAACGTTAAAACATCATCTTGACTTGGTAACAGTATGGTTGAAAAAGTGGAAAATAAAAATTAACCTCCAAAATACAAAACAGTCATCTTATACACTTTGCCATGCTACTTGCCCCCATACAGACTGAGGCGAGTGAGCTTAACTCGCGCCCAGGCCACAATACCTTGTTAGCACCCCCCCCCCCCCCCCCCTCCATCCTCCCCATTCTTTCCTTTTTATTTACGAATTAACATTTATTATATTACACTGGCACTAAATTTAAAATCTATTTTCCAGAAATCAATTATAATAAAAATAAAAATTATCCAGCATTTTTTTGTTTTGTGGACCATTTGGTGCCCCTTTGTGAGTAGCGCCCGGGGCATGATGTCCCCCCTCCCCTTGCTACGCCACTGCCTACAGACTATTCCACGACAAAATAGCAGGACACAATAACCTCCTAATACAGGACATGCTTGCTACATACATTTCCCACAAGCCTCGACGAAGACTCAAAAGGACCTGGATCACACTACCTAAATTAAAATAGAAAGGCTAATGCTTACACGGCTCGTCTGGTACTGGAAGGAATGTGGTACTGAACAAACAGTTTCTGGTAGGAACTGTCACTTTTTGATCAGAGAAAAATTGAGTTGTTGATGTGACATAGAGGACATTTACCTTTTCCTGTGAACGTCTGAAAATGTACACCAACTGAGGTCCAATCGAAATTGCGGCAGGCACTCTATGAGTGCCTGCCGCAATTTTGATTCATTTTCTTGATGTTCTTTTTGCAAAGATTTTTATTCAGGCACGAAGTAAAATCAATCGCCTTTTTTGGAATACTGGTGACCAGGTAAGGGAAACTGAGGTTCCCCTAGTAGGTGTACTGGTAACCTGGTGAGAGAATCTGAGGTTCCCCTACTAGGTGTACTGGTAACCTGGCAAGGGGAACCTCAGTTCACTTTTCAATTTCTTCGATAATAAAAGTGTGAATTTTACTATATTTTAGTCGCTTTCTTTAGTAAACAACTCAATCTATACGGATCAACAGATTACAGTCCTGTAAAACAACGAATAACTAATAAAAACCTGTTGTAAACATGCCTTGCTCACAGAGCCAACCATGGTCAATAGCCCAACGGGACTTTGCCGCAAATATCGCTGAAAAGCAAAGCTAAACGCGTTTCTTCCACCCTGCAGGGCAGCCTACTTGTTAAGAAGAGTCTTCTAAAAAGAAAAACACTGTTTGCGAGGCTCCCGTTCAGTTAGTGGCTTCATATACTTTGAAGTTGAGGGGAACTTTTCAGGGATTCAACATCAACCAAAGTTAGGGGTTAACAGTTGTCATTTGAACATTGAGAGTGCTTGTTTTTGATTAATCTCTGGATTGAAAAGGGGATTTCTTCTTCTGGCTAAGGAATTTGACCATTTCTGGCATTTATATCATTTATAAGAGCTACTTCTCAATCATATAATAATAAGATCACGTGATCTCAAGTCACCTGACATTAGTGATGAAAGTCACATGATATCAAGTCACCTGTTCTCATGTCACTTGATCAAAGCTACGAGATCTAGGAAAATAAGGCAAGGTAGCAAAATAAGGCTACTCCTTTGGGAAGGGGCTCACCTTAATATGATTTCAAATACCTGTTATTAAGTCATCCTCGATCACAATGCTAAGTTTGAGGTAAATTAGGTTGATGGGTACCAAGCTATTTCTCAAATTTTGTACCCAATTCATTGAATAAATACTAATTAAATTAAGGATGTATTAAAACCTCACAAAGCATTAATGTTTCCAATTAGCAGATAAAGTTTGATTTGTTGTTTTTATTGAACATATCTTAGAATATCACCACCTATTAAGGCAAGCCCACAATAATGACCAATGAAGGATCGGTGCGGATTTTCAGACATGATAGGTAAGTTGGTTAGATACAGGCAAAGCACATTATGTCTAATGTTCTCCGCGATAAAAAAAAATCAGATTCGTCAGTAATATGCTCCAGCCATTATTGGTTTAGTGACTACGTCATTATCCCCTTAACTGAAAGAACATATACATATTTACGGCAAATCGGATATCATGAAATTAAAAAAAATAATAATCTATTAACTGATTTGTCAACATTGTTACAATAAATCAATAAAACATATACACAAACGGTCTTTTAACTGAAATAAGTTTCTGTATTGTAGTATTTTCAAAAAGCTGATGGAGAAATGAAACGAAAAATTTTTCGAAAAAAATTTAATGAACTGAAAATATCTCTTTCTCCTTGAGCAAGCATTCTACCGACAGCATTTCTGAAACAGCCCTGTGACATTGGGTTCCTCCACTTTCTAGAATTGAATCGTTGTGCGCTGGTAGCTCCTGATTGGATATAATTACTCTTCTGTGGTAGGTAACTGTCATTATTGACGATTTAAATAGTTTTCTTTAATTTGATGAAACGCATTAAATGAGCAGATATAGAAATTTGTTCATGTTAAATTGTGAGTACTAGTAACATTTTTTTCCCCATTAGTTTTCTTTTATTCATACAACAATATGCACAGCAGCCACTTTCAGAGTAGTACTACAATATTGTTTTAGATATTTTTGTAGTCTTATATATATTCGTTTTTGGAACCTCTGTTCTTTAAACAAAGTATTATGTGGAGTATTAATTTTCTTCCTATTACTTACTTTTGAGTTACTAACTTCTTTGTAGCAAGTGCTCCTAGACTACCTATTTGTTTACTATCTAATTTATTAAATACAAAATTAATTTATTAGATCTTGTCACTATTAATTCACTAATGGATATTCTATTTAAAATTGTCTATTAGTTGGAATCATCAATTGAGATTAAAAATTTACTGATGAAAAAAAAAAAAAAAAATTACTCAAATTGGGTTCATTGATAAATCACTTGTTTATCATCATGGTAAATTTATTTTGTTATAGATTGACCGAATAATGTCTCAAGAGTCCCTTGATTAATGAATCTAGACAAAATATTCAATTTTGATTTTGGGGTATGGAAGGTACATGATTTGAAGGCTCAAAAATACCCCAGAAAACATTTCTATTTCATTTGTTGTATGAACATCTAATTTTGATACCAATTATTTGTTAACTAAGCACATGGGTATAAAAATTAGAAGAATCGTTTAAAAATGTGGAAGTAAAACCCATTATGAAGTATATTGGTTGGATATTATGTCATTTGATGGGTTGTCGAGAAAAATGCAGTAATATCAACAAGTTTTACGTTACTTTCACTTCAGGCTGGATATAAACAAGATTACTCAATGTTTTCAAGTTGATGTATAACTAATACTATATTACTTTCAGATACTCACAGATCTCACCAAAATATATAAAGTAGTAGTCTATAAACAATAGTAATTAAGAAAAAAAAAAAAAGCAATGGCTAGATTGTTTTTAGACCCTTTGATTGAGTTGATTTTATGTAGAAATGTAAAATGGAAGAACTTATTTTGCTTTTGAGCTGTATAAATCTCTTTTGATATGTATTCATTATATATATAAAATTTTTATACCATATTTTTTAAAAAAGTTGTATTAACCATAGCACAAGCTATCATCAGCAGTGAGATAAAAGAACGATGAAGAAGACAAAAGGTGGTAGTAATGTATAGATTTGACCTTCATTCTATTTTTGGTGGCAATATCTCTTGTATTACATATATATAAGAAATATCAAACTATGTTGTGAAAAAAATTAATAAATAACATATACTAAGTATTGATTTGTAAAGGATATTAATGCTTGGTGTAGTTTACTTTGGGAACAACTTTAGAGTTTTGGTCAAACCTAGTGTGAATTAAATTTGTAATACTTGCTATATTTATAGCTGCTCTTATTCATTTAAAGTAGTTAAAGAAAATTCTAATTTGTTTTTTCTGCAAGGTAAATTATTTTTTTTACTATAACAATGTTGGAATTAAAAGAGTTATAGGTGTTTACAAATATTTTGATAGAACTATTTACCATAATATAGTATTATACTAATTACTTTAAAGTTTATTGTATTGGTTGTAGGAAATATTTGACATAGTAACATCCATTTATATCTAATCTGACATTTACATGATTTATCACTGTTGAACCTTAGTTAAGAGAGCTGCCGAAAAAAAAGATCAGTTATTTATCATTAATTGTGAGTTCAGCTACTACAGGCTGCATTCTGTTGTAGTAAGAAATTAGTTAATTGTTCCAATCACTAATAACTTAAAAGTAAAGTAAGAATTTAGATTAAATATAAATTTTACTTTATTATTATATTATTTTTTTTAACTTAGTAATTTTTTATTTAAATTCATTATTTATGTTGGAATATTAGATTTAATATTTTTAAACATTTTCATAATTATATATTATCATTTTTTTTGCTAAAATTCATATTAAAATTAATAAAGATTAGTAAAATAAATTCAAAATACAGTTTAATTTCTAAATTAAACTATAGTCTAATTCTAAATTTTACTTGTATCAAAAATAATTCATAATTTCATTCTTTTACAAATTGTATTTTTATATTTATATTTATTTTATTTTACCCCCTACCCATTAGGATCATGTTATAAGACATTTTAATAATAAAAGCCATTTGGTCATTCCATTTATCTAAATTTTTTCTTCAAATCATTTTCAGTCTTGTTGGATATGTTTTACAATTTTGATAGTATGAACTTTTTCCCTTGTATCTAAATCATGCAGAAAATATCCATGTAAAAACTCAAAATGGTCAATGTGTAATCTACATGAAATAATTTCTTCAGTTCTGGAACTTCGAAAACTCGCTCATTTTCTAATTGTTGTCGATGATTTTATTTTCTTCATTTTACTTCTTGCTTGTGATTTTCATTTGGTTTTCCAAATGATTTTAAATATTATTTTAAAACTTTTTCAAATTATGTCCTTTATGCTATTATGTACTTAATTTATTTTTCAAGCTCTGGGCATATATACATATATATATTTAATAAAGGCCTGTATATCTATTCATTACTAGTAAATAATGATTTTTATAATAATGAGTAAATAATATTAATAATAATAATAAAGCTTTATTGGCATCATTTCTATTACAAAAGCCTCTCCCTTAGGATGATAATAATAATGAATAATTATTATAATAATGAGTAAATAATAATATGACATTTTTACATATTTTTGGTTATATACTGATACTACTTATGTAATTCAAAAGTAGTGTTAAATTTTATTAAGGTACAAAAATATTTAGGATTTTTTCATTAATGGAAAGTTGATAGTTCTATAGTATTAACAGTATTCTTAATCTGTTTATTTGTATTTACATCTTTACATAATGTGTAATTGTGGATTCAATGACATGTTTATAATTTGTAGAGAAACTACCCATTGGTAGTATGGGAATGGTTGTATGTTGAAACTGAAAACGTTTTCGTGTTCTTCATCAATTCAACTTTTTGGGCATGCCTAAAGAGTATTATTTCGGTATTATTAAGTAAATTAAACAGATCGAAATATCTTTTGGATATGTAGCTAAGTAGATCTTTTTTCTTCTCTCTTTTACCTGTGACTTGGTAACCTCATATTCCTGTACTAATCTAGATTTTAACATATCTGGCTCATTATACTTTTAGATATAAGTTTTAAGCTGACTTTTATTTGTTCAGATTAGATAAGCTACTTAATTTGTTCCAGATACTGAGCAGTAGCCGGTGGTCTTACAACAATGCCAGAAAAGGTAATTACCAATATATTAATAATCTATATTACTTTTATGAAAATTCATTGTAGATAAATCAATGAAAAATACGGTTTAGTCTACTAATTATTTAAATAATGCTAAAAACTAAAGAATGAAGAATGTGTTAACATAAAAATGAATCAATCCCACAAAAACTTATGGGGTTGGGAGTTATTTATGGAAAGATAAAGGCTCCTGGACTCATAGTTGACCATGTTATTCATCGATTGTATGGCATACATCATATTCCCAGCCAATTTGTCCCCTCACTAAAGGCAGGTTGGTTTTCATCCTGTCAGTGTTAACTAATTATTTGGTGTGAGGAATAAATGCAACATGGATTTTGGATGATTCTGTGATTATCCGTAATAGATAATCTTAACTAAAAACTATGATCTACTTTCATCCAATGTTTTTTTTAAGTTTTTTCATTTATAATGTTAAAATATATGGTTCAGCATTACTTTGACAGAGAAGTGCTGGACTGATCAGTTCCTAATGGTTCAGAGTTCAGGGATAATTTAATTCCCATGTAATTAAATTTGTTTATTAATCCATAACCAAAAATTTAAAAATATACCATAAATTCACGGATTGAAACAGTTATTTCTTTATACTATGGAAATTTAAAGTAAATGTTTGAAAAAAACCTTTATTCTAAAGAGGTTGATCATAAAGGTTCTGAATTAGCAGTTATATAAAAGTTTTAGCTTTTGAAAATATAAGTTCCAAAAAAAAAAATTGATTGGTCTATACTTATATATAAAAGTTAACTGTTTTTTTTTTTTTTTTTTTTTTTTTTTGTCCCTGCTTAAATATCATTATTGCTACTAACTTTGGTGGACTTCTGGATTATTCTCTGCCTCAAATCGCAGATTTTCAATACTATGATTATACAATTTAAATTTAATATCAATGTAAAATCAAACATATTTGATAATAACAAGTTATAGGAACTGTTTCCATTGCTTCCCCCCCCCCCCCCCCAAATCCAAATCATTCATTGGAATGATTAAGGTAAATTATTTTTAATTTTCACAGTTAATATGAGACAGTCATCCACTAAGTTGTAGCATTAACTTTAAACTTTTTTTTTTTAGCACAATGTACAATTATAGTTGTATATGTTTATATACTTTTTGTCTTATTAGGTATTCAATTTTAAAGTTGAAATGTCTTGTGAAGGATGCTCCAATGCACTCCAGAAGGTCCTGGACAAACATAGAGGTATTTCTTCATTTTTATTATGAAACAAGTCTAAAGGTGGAAAAATACTATATTGACATAATTTATTGACACTTTATACTTACATAATATATTGAGACTGCAGTATCAGCTGATGTGTTATACAGTCTGTGAACATCAAGACAACGAATAAAGATTTACTTAATCCAAAAATTGATATTTCTGAAACTCTTTAATTTTGATTTCTGTAATAAGTTATATTAGCGCGCCTTGTTTGTTAAAATGAATTCTTTACATTTTAATGATAAATCTGCAGTTTTAAATATATTGATTGCAAGCATTTTTCACACTTTTAATTTTAATGTAATGTATAACTAAGACATAGTTTACTTACACTGTCCCCTCTGTGTATTTCCTACACTGCATGGGTAGACTAACTTTGAAAGTAGATTAATGTTTTGTTAGAATCGAAAAATTTCTATAGTCTTCCCAATTTTTTTAAGCAAATAACCTGGACTAAAAGACTCTCTCATTACTACGAGCAAGATCCAGTACATTCCTCTTCAACAGAAGGGTATTTAACTTGCAGCAGACTAGGCATATTATATTATACTATGTATTGAAGAGATTAAATAATATGATTCTTCCCAATTTTTTTTGTTGTCACTTTTCTGGTTTCTTATGTTCTTTATATTTGTCACTATAATTACTAAGATTTATCTCCCATGGTATCAGTTTATACCTGAATGAAGTTTGTGTTTTACAGGAATGTCTTTACTTTATTAAAAGAGCATAAAATTTTTTTAAACTTATCTATTAATAAACGTTGGATGTATTAAAATAATTGTTTGGTAACTAGGTAAAAGGGTTAAAATAGTGACTAGACATTATGTTGAAGTATTTTTAAGTTTGCTGAAGTAAAGAGTGTTTTTTAAACGAAATTGTTGATTATATTCATAAGACTTAAAATATTAAATTTTTCATGAAAGATTAACATATTTGCTCTCCATGGTACTCAATTATTCTTTTTTTTATACAGATAAAGGAGTTGGAGGCTTTGAAATCGATCTGCCAAGCCAGTCAGTTAAAGTTACTTCTTCAAGTCTGTCCTCTAATGAGGTAATGGAAATAGTGAAGAAAGCTGGAAAAAAAGTAGACTTCGTTTCTGAGAATGTCAACTGAATATTGAACTGAACATACTTTATTATGTACCACATATGATTAATCATTCTCATGCATTCACTGAGTTTTTAATTATATATATAATAAGTCTTTCAACTTTCAGACATAATTTTTATGAAATTCAATGCCATTTCATTTATCTTGATTATAATGATATTAGATATTATTACTTATAAAAATTATTTTTCCTTAAAAGGCTGTATAAAAGATTGAGATATTTACTTATATTATGTGATTAATGAAGTATTTACTTATAATTATCAAAATAAATAATCATAGAGCTTTTATTTTATAATTAAACCTTGACTTAACTGATGCCTGTTCTTACCTTTTGATTTAATGGCGGTTAACATGATTTGAAATCCTTGGCCACAAAGCCGGCTCAAAGATAATCAAGTAGCTACGTGTTGTGGTGGGCTGCTGTGAGATACCATTCATTATTCACAGTTTCATGGCATATCTACAAATTTAGGTTGTACCTTTTTTTTAACCAATGCTACATACATAATTTAGACAAATGTAACAATAACTGCAATGTATAAGATAAATCATCAATGAAGGAATATAAATTCAGCTCTATCATGCACTATTACATTTTATCATGAGCATTCTAGAATTCGTAAATTCATTATTTTCTAATATTACCAGGTATTGAGAATGAGTAATCACAATAAAAACAAAAAACTATATATTTTATATAATCAAATATACATTTATTATTTAACTTAAATCGTTATAAAATCAACAGGCTGTACAAATTTTGTACTAGAACTGAGTTATTAACAGTAAAATTTTAAAAGTTCTTTAATATGAGCCTACGTAATTGGCCACCTTAATATTAAATACAAACAGTAATAAAATAACTTTTTTTCTGGGATAAAAGCTGATTACCCATGTGTTGTGTCGTCTTCAACAAAATCATATGCTTCCTCACGTGTTACACACTCAACGTGACTTACCTGAAATATAAAATAAAGTAATACATCCACATTTTAAAACTATAAGTATGCAAAAAAAAAAAAAAACACAAACCAAGCATGCCTTCCTACCTTGTTTCTGAATTTGACACCATAAAACTTGTTAGCATGCTGAAGCAGTTCGGGCCTGAAAGTGGTTGTGATGAACTGAGCATCTTCTGACATTTTGTGAATCATGTCGGCAACAGCTTTCCTGTGTTGAGCGTCTAAAGCCTAAAAATATCTATTGATTAATCTCAATCCTTCTAAACTAATAGAAGACAGGTTAAATTAATGATAAATTATGAAATACAACATAATAGATAGAACTGCAACCAAATTTAGAAATGTTAACAGTAATAAGACTTAGAAACCAAATGTTTGATGCCAATATCACCAAAAATTGTACAGACACCTCTGTTCACAGTATCTCATCAAAACCCAAATCCAAAAAAGTAGCCCAATGATAATCCTCAATACAACATACAAATTAGTCTTGCTCAGTTCAACATTTGATTAGTTTTCTGGTGATTCATTAAGTTGCAAGCCTCACAACTTAATGAATCAATTTTTACCATTATGATGCCATTACAACTAGTTATTATAGATCCATGTTCCGCCCTACTATTCTTATCCATTTCTTAAATCTCCAATTTTCTCATCTTTCCCTGGGTAAAATATTCTAGATAATATTTTAGAGATGTGTTGATTCACGGTTTCATTGACTCTTGAGAAAAGAATCTGTACCAAGAATCGATTATATACACATAATTATGTGTGTTTCATCGCTTAAACATTTTTCTAATACCAATCATCTCACTAAAGATGTATTCTAAAAACAATTTCAATAAAACTGGGGAAAGAGAATAATTTTATTGAAAGGGACTCTGATTAAATGGTTTAGGTATCTTTGGTATTCCATGCTCAATAAAGTTCGGAACTACAACTTTTTATGGGAATTTTCTTTTATTACAATTCACAACAAATAAATGAAAGATAACAATTCTGAAACTCCTATTAAAAGAATTTTACTTTTATTACAAAAGTGTCTTTAGGATAACTGACTCTTCTTTCTGCCATTGAAAGAAATTACCATTTAACATTTTGTTGAAAACAAAACAAAAAAATAACAACACATTTTAGAGGGAAATATTAATAGATCAGTAACAATTCAATAAGAAATGATGATATAAAAGTTTTTATGATAACATAAAAAAATTAATATTAAATATATATATTTTAGAAATAACTGTAATTGCATTACCAATATTATTTCTCATTAAAATTAAACATAATAATATATTAAATTAAATAAACTGAAATGCTAATACCAGCTAATAGGAAGTTGAAAGGATAATTAAATTAATAGCTAATAATGTGTACCTGATCAATTTCATCAAACAAGTAAAACGGAGCGGGATCACACTTCTGTATAGCAAAGATCAGAGCAAGTGCAACAAGAGATTTCTGACCTCCGGACAACTGGTTCATCTCTCGCATCTCTCCGTGACCAGTGAACGAGACTCTGATACCAACACCAGAAAACTCATCAGAATTTATTTCCTGAAAATACATTCAAATTAAAATGTTGAATATTTATTCCAATCTTAGCATAATAATTAAGAAAAAGTCTATTCAAAAAGAAATATTTCAACATAGATATGTAGGAGATCTTCAGCAAACTCAAAACATTAAAAATTTTCCTTGTCGATAAGGGTAGATATTTAAATATAACCATCACTCAAATTTGAGAAAATATAACAATACAATAAAAATTAATTATATAAGATATGTATTTACATACAGGATTGTGCTCGACGTGTTCATCACCATCATTGGTCTTCATCACAAGCTGGGCATGGCCTCCAGGAACAAGCTCCTTAAATACCTGCAAACCATAGAACTTAGGTATTACAATGTAATTAAAATAGTAAATAAACAATATTTGCAGTTATATTCACAAACATACTAAGTTAGTAAAAATGTGAGCGTTAATATATTTCCTATCAATGCAAAAGTTTTCTCAAGTTTGGATAGCTATATTAGACAATACATCACTAAAGAGTCAACTGAAAAATCATCAAAACTGGTGCAGAAACTTTAAATATCATAACAAATAAAATTATCAAAAGCCAGTAGGTAATGGAATAAACCATTATATTGTATTGAAAAATTGCTAAATCGAAAAATCATTACAATTTGTGATGAACTAATAAATGAAATATTTAAAAATAACCAATAGTTATTACCTGAGAGAAGAACATAGACACTTGTTTAAACATGAATTGGATAGCCTCGCATTTCCTTTGTTCCAAAACTACCATCAGCTCTTTAATCTTTTCATCCCTAGAAAATTAGTCGATATAAACAATATTATATTATTGATATTGTAAATATTAATACTTTTAATAAGTATTTGGATTTATAAATTAATGTATTAATACCACCAAATAAAAAAATCTAGAAATCTATACTGAAACTAATCTTAAGTGACACATGCACAGTTAAAGAATTCACACTTTAGAATAACATTTTTAATTAAAATTATTATTATATCATGTTACTGGCCAACTAAGGACTACTCATATATCATATCTTGGTTTATTTTCTTGTTTTTTTCCTTTCCACTTATATCCTCCTCACCTTCTCTCTTATCTTCCTCCGTTACTATATCCATCTCTTACCTTCCTGCATCTTCCCTTCACCAAATGAACCTTTGTGCTTCTCATAATTTCAAACCAATATTGCACAACAATTGTAATTAAAAAGTCATGTAGATATTTTAAAAGAAAAATGTGCCAAGATTGTGGATTATAAAACTGCAGCTTAGCATTGAAAATGTTTGGTTATTAAAATTACAGTGTTATTTATTTCAATATTTTTGTCTTAATTTAATATTTATTACAATTCACTGAATTGCTTTCTTGAGTTTGGAAGTTAACAAATAATGAAAGAGCCCCAAGAGGTCCTTAGAGACGTTTAGGCAAATATTTTTTTTTCTTTTTAATTTCAATATAACAAATAATTTATTTTTAAGAACAACCCATTGCATCAAGTGATAATATCGCTAGGCAATGACTTTGCTAAGGTGGGCATGGGAGTTGATGACTACTGAAAGTCCTTTTTAAAAGACACAATAAAACAGATATATTGACAGAAAGTGGGGGCTCATATATAAGCAAGAAAATATGATACTAACCCTCTGTCTAACTCTTCTTTCCTTTTCATCAGTTTCTCTTTTTGGTCTGAAAAACTCATGAACTGGTCCAGCGCCTTTTTGTTAACATGGCTGTACTTTTTCAAGTGCCCATTTGCCTTCTCCAGCTCTTTAAAAAGCTTAAATAAGAAATCAAAATTAACAAAATCTGCAAGTATGATTTTTCAACAGAAGGTGAATAGAACTTCTAACATTACTTCACTACAGTGACCATTGTCTCACTTACATTTTTAGAGGAGTAAGACATGTACTTGTTGACCATTTCAGAAGAAGGAAGTGATCCTAATTCTTGTATTTTTGATGATGCCTCTTGAATCTTAGTTTGAAGCATGGCTTGTTTAGATGCTACTTTACTCAAATCCTTAGTATCGGCATCCCTCTTCTCTTGAGCTTCCTTCTCTTTCACTCTCCATTTCTCTAATTCGTCCTGTTCAGCTTTTTGCTATCAAACAAACAATGAAGTTAAGTTAGGAAGTAACTGCACTTCATTTTATGATTTTAAAATACACAATAATAATAATAATAAGTCTTCAGTAAGAATTGGAACTAACTAGTCACTAATAAAACTTTCATTCAACATCTCACTGATTAATATTTTTCAATGTAATATTTAAATCTTAAAAGAACATTTACTAAATCAACCTCAATAGTAGGAATTGACAATAAACTTCTCTAAGTTATAATTTCATTATAACAGGTGCACATTAAGTAATGAGACTGGCAACACAGAATTTGATTGGGCAATACTGGGAAAGATGGCAGGTAAACATAAATTAATGCTTCAGAATGAGTTTGAACTCTCAATGCATTTTATCCTTTGGGATTATTTTTGTTCAGCCAGTGGTGTACTATTAGGTTTTGTTAGACTTGGAATGCTATTGAAACTTTACCAAACTTAGGCAGAACTACAGAGGGGGTTAGGTAAATGGCCCAGGTTTTTTGGTGTACTAATAGATTATCATAAGAGTTGATTAAAATTGAAGTAAGTACTAAATAAAGATGCCTTTATCCTTAAGAGGGAGGAAATGTCAATAGAACTCAAGATCCAGTTTAAATGGTAAACAATAAATATGATCAGGAAAGGGTTCATTTTACTAAAACTACAATCCATCAGATGAAAGACCGAGACTAAAGAAAACTGATGATAAAAATCTAAACAAAATGGTAAACTTCAGTAATGAGAATAAAATACTTTTGTGCCTGCTTCCTTATTTGCATAACATGATTTTGACTTTTGCATCTTCACTAAATTGAAAAATCATCTGAAGGAACTAAATTTCGGAGCATTCAAAATCATCAAAGGGGCAGTAACTGACCAAATGAAACAATTCCCACTAACCACTTTTCAGCACAGCTTTGAGGATTGAAAGAACTGCCTTCAGCACTGTATAACTTATTAAGGTAATTATTTAGAGAGAAAGAGGATATAAAATTGTAATTCTATCCAAGTAAAAATTTTTTAAAAAATCATTTGATCTGCACATCTCATAAATTAACTATAGATTTGGTTAAAATAGTTTTGCTACTAGAAATGAAAATAAAATACTGAAGGATAAATATTTATTAATGTAATATAAATACCCTTTTTACTGCTTCTTGCACTTTCTTCTCACAAGCTTTGAAATCTTTATTCAACTTCTCTAACCTCTTTTCTATTCCACTAAGTTCTAACCTGGAGTTATCTAATGTTCTTTTGCGTTCCTCCACTGAGATCTCTTGCAATGCCTAAAATGAGTGCACTTCAATAATCAACTACTTTATTAATTAATTTATAAACAAGTACAAGTATAATAAACAAAATAATGACCTGTATGAGTTCGTCTTTTCTCCTGATCAGATTATTAGTGAGAAGGTTTTCAAGTTTATTTTTGTCTGCTTCCAGCTTCATTCTCGTAGAGAAAGCTGACTTATTTTCTTGGGTGAGGCGTCGGATATCATCATTAAGCTTGTCCATATCACGTTGATCTGCTGCAGAGAGTTGTTCCAGCAAGTCCTAGTTTAATATAAAAATGTAGTATTCAATACTTGTAAATGAAACAATAAATAACTTTTATATGGTTGCGAAATGAACCTGGTGAAGCTCAGATTCTAAGCCCTGCTTGGTACCCTGCATAGCTTCAAGGTTGGATATGGCTTGCTGGAGGGATCTCTCTTTAGGACCTCTGTACCTTTCAATACTGGCCAATTCCTCTTTCATTAGCCTAATGTCTGCCTTCAGCTTATCGAAGTATCCCCTATTAAGAAAAATAACACCATGAATACATAATACAACAAATGATATTATATTAAAAATTATTAAAGTAATTGTGACAAAATATATAAATTTAATTTTTTTTAAGCTAGGTGAATTCATATACTCAGACTACTCTAGCAAGAGTAGAAAGGTCAAAATTTATTCTTTAGATCAGTAATGAAATAAATGTCTAGTTATTATATTAAAAAGGCATAACTCCTCATTTGCTTTATTCATTTACTACATGTTTCGGAGCTTGTCATGTTGCTCCATCCATGAGCTTGTCATGTTGGCCCAGTGGTGTCAGTGTAGATGAGATGACCAGTGAGAATATCACAGTGTAAGAACCTGAAGATGGAGCAACATGACAAGCTCCGAAACATGTAGTAAATGAATAAAGCAAATGAGGAGTTATGCCTTTTTAATATAATAACTAGATATTAATCTCCTTGAATGAAACATATATAGAAATAAATGTCAAATTACCCAGGCCAGATTCAAATTAGCATCTCAACTTAAAGAAACAGAATTAAAAAAGAACATGTACATTGGGAGAAAGTGGAATAGATTGAAGAAAGATAATTTTTCTGTTTTGAATATAAGTTCAGAGACTGTAACAGCTATTATGTTCTAGTTTTGTTTAGTCGCAGATTACGAGAATATAATAGATAGATCAACCAGATTTACTCTCTACCATTATGTGATTATTAAAATGAATGAAAACAGCTTTTAAAAAAATGACTTTTAATCCAGGATGGATTGCATAAACAATAAAATAGATTTCCATAACTGAAAAATCTACTTACTTAGCTTTACTATTTTTTGTCTCTGTCCTTTGCATGTCAGAGACAATTTGGGTTATAGAAGCTTCAGTTACTGTAAGCTGTTCACGTAACTCAAGCAGTTGTGCATCTGCTTCACGGATTTGTTGAATCAACTCTGTCCTGTTCTTTTGGATTTCAAGCTTGGATCTAATGTTTTTGAAGTAACCTCCAGTCAGTGTACCTTTAGAAGATACCTAGTAATTTCCAAAGGCAAAATATTTATTTAAGAAATATGAAAGAGCAACATACAGATTTATGGATATCAAAAGAGTAAAAAAAAAAAGTTATGCTTGAAAACATAATAAACATCACTTGACTAACCTGATCACCATCAATTGTAATACAGTCCAAGTTGTACTGTTTCGACATGTCAGTGGCAACTTCCAAATTACGGCAAATAAGCGTCTTACCAAATATATACCTCATTGCCTTTTCGAATTTTGGGTCATATGTTAGTTTGCTAACCATGGCAATTGCGTTCTGTAAATAAAACAATAACAATCAAGCTTAAAAAGTGTGAATTGATGGAATAAGGGAATTTATTGATGGGAAAGGTATAGTGGAAATTTGATAAAATAAATCTAAATAATATTTCAGTAATCTAGGATCTTTCTCTTTAGAATAAAGACATAATAAACAAAAGATGACCTTAAGAGTCATCAAAGCAAAGTATTTATATATATTTGCAAATTAGGATAGAAGTCCTTCACAATTTTTTGGAACTGGATCGATAGGAGATGGCTAAAGAGAACAGACATGTAAGTAGGAAGGGTATCCAGATGGCAAACAAGGGATAGTGTTCTGTTCCATAAAGGCATGGCCTGGATTAGGAGTGATCTTGTTGTGAGCTGGAGCAAACACATCTATAGGCAGGAACAGGTATGGCAGGAGAGTAAACAAGGTTACTATTATTTAGCAGCTAAAATACCTCTGAAGATGGATATCGTTGATCTTTAACATGTAAACGATTTCTCGGCATAAAAGTAACTTCACCAGGTAAATTTTGCCTGTTTATCTCTTTCAAAATCTGAGTACCAACGCTGTCAGATTCCACAATATGGTAAAACAACCTAAAAGAAAATTAATATTTACGGAAATTAGAATAAAATAAACAATATTTTGCAGGCATCCTCAGAATTGGGAAAATGTTAGTTATATACAAAAAAACATTGAGAAAGGAATTAGTAGGTATATAAAAATTAATCAATTAAGATCACCTCAGAATAAAATCCTATCAACTCTTTGAAATCTTTTATAGGGCTACAAAATTCTATCAATTGCCTACAGATTTTTAGTTTTAAGCTTAATAAATCTTTCCCCAAGGCATATATACAGTTCAAAATTATTATCAGTTTAATAAATTTAATTTATATAATTTTATAATGGCCCCCACACTTATAGATAAAATTCTACTTTCTCAAAGTTTCTCTGGTGCATATATGAACCTGAAGGTCTGTCCTCACTCCTTATCCATAAACTAAAGATATACCAACACCACAAAGACTATACTTTACAATCACATTATTTAAATAGTCATCAGTAGGGCTCGGATGTTTATGCAATTAAAAATTAGAAATATGTGCATAAAATATGCATTTATTTTTGATAAATATGCAGTTAAAACAAAATAATATGCACAATCAATTAAATTATTTTATTAATTATTATAATAAAACCGCAAAACTAACTAAAAAAAGGTTATAATAAGTAACTTTTAAAGTTATACGAAAAACGTTATTCATTTGTAAAATTGTTGGCAACAGCATACATACTCAAATTTTCAAAAGTGAAACATTGCCGATCAAACCTCAAAATTTTTTTATATTTACTAAATGATCTTTCAATGTCCTCAGAAGTCACCGGAGCACTCATAAAAGTCGCTACTTCAGAAAGACTGAGTGGCCTTATCTTCTTCTCCAATGTTTCTTTTAAGAATGTTATTGATCGTTCGTAAATTTTCAAGTTCCGGATTTTTTTTAAAAACATCCTTTACTTTTTGACCGATTTTTGAGGTGTAAGGTCCCTGTATATTTTTTAGTTTTATTACAGCATCGACTACCAATGATAAGCTTTCTGACAGCAATCAATTTTGTGTTTCCAGGGTTTTGATGATTTTAACTAAAACCCCAACGGTAGTCAAAATGAAGCATAAATTATTTTTCAACTAAGTCATAAGAAGTAAATTTTGAGCTTTTAGAATTGACACTGCTGCTATATCGTCCAGTTTAGAAACCATATTTTTAATTTTGTCGAAATTTATGGAGTAGTAATTGGCTGCTTCTAGCCATGTTCCCCATATTGTGATAATTGGTTCAGGAGGTAAATTTAATTCTGGATAAGTCTCTTTTAAAAGTTTTACACGACTCGGCGCTTTTAGAAAGATTTTTTCACATTGGAAATGGGTGCATCAACATCTTCAAATTCATTTCTGACTGTTTCTACAACTCTGTGAAACGCATGTTCTAGGCAGGTTTCATGAATCAAATTAGGGTAGAATATTTTCCACGATTTGGCAGCCTTGACCATATATGGTGCAGCATCAGTAAGAAAAAGAAATACCTTGTTGTGTAGAATTCTGTTTTGCCAAATCAAGGACATCGAATTATTAAAGAATCTGGCAATTGTCTCATGGTTACATTTATCTAAGATTTTGTAAATTTAGAAGATAAGGTTGAAATGGTTCTTCAGAGAGCTTTGCGATAATAATGTTAGCTTCATACCTCCCTAGAGCGTCAGTAGTTTCGTCCTCCGAAACCCAAATTGGACCGTCTTTGATATGGCCGCGGATTTTCACTATTGTCTCCTCGTAAATATCGGGAAGATAATTTTTCCTAATAGTACTTATGTCGTGCATTTTAAGGCCAATATTAGTTTCCTAAAAATGTTTTAACTCGGGGTTGTTAATTTTATAAAATGGAATATCAGCTCTTTACAAATTCACGGCATAAGTCGTGAACAACTGGTGATTTTTTAATGGTGGGCGTTGACGGAGTAAGGAGCGATTTAGTTGCCTTTTGTTTCGCTTTTATGTTTTCTTTATGTTTGGTCGTTGCAATATGCTGTGTCACTTGAGACTTCCGAGCAGTTGAAACCACTACATTGCAACTTGTGCAATATAAAATCCCGGAATCGGCTCGAAAAGTTTCGTTTGGGAAATCTCGTAAATACTTCTTCACTAATTCACTCGTTTTACACTTTAGTTTTGGCATCTTTACTGACATGGGTGACGCTGTGAACGATCTAGACTTCATTGAAATAAATGCATTTTTTACTTTACTTGGGAGTTAAAGAAAGGGGGTGAGGATTCTCAGAATTTAAACGGTCATCTGCTGTGAAGTAAAAGCCGTGACTTTTCATGGTACTCTGAGTGTCTGACGCATAAATTCTTTATCGGCTCTAAACTTTTTTTTTTCAAAAAATGAAAACGTTTGATGCACTATAATATGAATATGCAGTTAAAATATGAAAAAACCAAGAAAATATGCATAAATATGCAACATAAAAGCTGCTTTAATCGAACTGTTTTGTTCCAAAACATGTTTCAAAAGTCATAATAGTGATATACCAAGCATAGATTAAAATATGCAAATGCATTAACATCCAAGCCCTAGTCATCAGTAATTGAATGGTATTAGCTAACCTGTTTCCTGCAGTAACTTCCACAGCAGTATGGATTGATTTTTCACACTCAAAATTTTCAATGACTTGGCCGTAATAACAATCTGCTAGATCTCTGTAGGAGCCTCCTCGTTGTCGAAATGTTTCAAGAACTTTTCTAACACTGTCTCTGCCATTCAGGATAGGCTGAAATGAAATGAATTTCTTAATATTAAGGAACAATGAACAGAATATTTCTTTATGATTTTTAAATTGAAATGAAAATGGTTTTGGAGTTGTTAAAGAAGCAGACATGGACAACATGGATTGACTTTTTTTTTTCCTACAAAATTTATAAACAGTAGAGTCTTGATAGTTCCAAGTTTCCCATAAATCCAAGCCTCATTAAACATTTTTTTTTTCTTTTGTAACTTAGTCTTAGAAATGTCTGTGACATTTGTGAATAAACGATTAAGTGCATTTTGTGTGTTAAGTGTGTTTGTGAATTCTGGGTTATGGGTATCAAAAAAAAGCTAATTTGTTTCTCTTTATTTTTGTTTAGTGGACTTCGTTATGAAACTACTACTGAGATAAATACTCATTTCTGAATGATTGTGGAAAAAATTGTGTTTAACATATTGTTTTAAGCAATAATAGTTATGAGTTGTTGAGGAGGTAAACATATAGCACATTTTTATAATTTTGAGATGGTCAGAAAACTATTTTTCCACAGCTCACTAATTGGTAGTGTCAAAGATTTCAACCTTTTCTATATTTCTAAATATTCTGAAATTTGAGTGGAAAATAAGCTCTGTAGCTTAAACGGGGACTAAGATACAAGGTTTCAAATTTTTGTAATTCTCTCAAAAAGTGGTGGATTTCTGGGTTTTGCTCTATGCATCCTTGAAAATTATGTTTAGAGTATACTTCATTATAAACGATGTTAAAGGTGAGTTGAGTCAGTTTGCTACAAATCTAACAACATATGATGTTATTACAGCCAATGCTTCTATACATATATACATACATAAATAGCTGGCTAAAACATATCTATGCAAACATATCCTTTATTTTTTTTTTTTAAATAATGATGTATAACGTTTAATAAAATTATAATACACTTTTACCAATTGAAAACATGTTTTATTGAAATCTCTGGTTAATTCAACCTGTTGGTACTCCTTGGTCAAATTACTGAAGGCTCTACAGTATAGGAAAAAAACCTGTAAGTGCAAGGTCCTGACGCTTCTATATTCCTTTACTTTGGTGTGTATCCTAATTTTTCGAGAGTTCCTCGAATGTCGGCTGGCAATGTGATAATATCGGCTTGTTCCTGCAAATACCCCTTCATCATTGATAATGTCATATTTTAAAGAAAAATGCACCTGAATTTCGGAGGACCCTGCATAGTTTTGCTCAAATTGTAAAATGACATTTATTCCCGCAGTATTTAGCATAGTCAAAAAAACAAAAAAACGTCTATCTTCTTGTCGTCCGAGCCAAGGTATAATTCTGACACATCTGGTCATTTATATCAACTCTTCCCTTCGTTTTGTTATAGCCCAAAATAATAACTGGCTTCTTCGATTTATCATCGATTTCATTTCCAAAATGCATGGAAGATAATAAAATTACCGTCTTATTTTTCTTCAGAGCAAGTGAAACAAGGGTAAGGTCTTTTTGAAAACCAAAAATAGAAGATCCAATTTCTTTGGATTTAGATGGAAGAAATTCTGTTAGAAGCTCTCTCTTGTTGCTGTTTATCGTACCTACATTTTATACCGATTATTGCTCATCAACTTCAACATAAAAATAAAAATTATAAATTTACTTACTGAGTCATAATACCGCGCAATGAGGTACAAAGTGCACCAAATCGAACGGACGTAGAAAAATAGCTATAGATTAAGTAAAGAAGCTTTTAATATTATACCAAAACAATTCACAACAGTCCCAATAGCATACTGAGAGGGTACCTTGAAGGAAAATCTGAAAGGTTAACCCTATTTTCTACAGGTAGCCAAATATTAGAAGCGGCACACGGACTTAAGGGTTAATAAAGCAAAGTGTACAAAAAGTTAAATAGTTCATCCAATAAATAATAGAACCGCTACGATATATATCAATTTCCTTAACTTGTTGACTGCGGATGACTTGAACGCTTACATCACTCCTTGTTTCTAACCTAGGGCGGGTGACATGAATGCTCATGCCAATGGTCTTTTCTGTTTCAAGCTGGTGGGGACAAGAGAGTAAAGATTCCATTTTTCTTCTACACTCTCAGTAACGGTTTCAGAACTACGTGCAACATATTGTTTTTTCATGTAAGTACAATTTCTTAGAGATAATTATTTTATTGTTTGAATTTTTCTCATTTCATTTTATATATTTTACAGACGGAGCATTAAAAACTTGAGAAAACATTTTTTGTACCTTAAAATGTAACTAATATTTAACAAAAAAATATTTTATGCAGCAAATGGAGGTGAAATGAAGTCGAATTATTATTAAAAAAAAAAAAAAAATCAGTCACTGGGATGGGGTTTCCGATTTTGCACCCGCACTCAACGTGTTAAATTCTCATTGTATAATGGATTATATTTTTTTATTTTTCAATCTGTATGAAAGAGGGGTGTCATGACTCCTCATATTTGGACACAATTAATATTACTAAGTTTCTTAATTTAGAAAACTGAACTATACCTTTCCTGCCATACTTCTGAGGGCTTGATCTGCTTTAGCCAATTCTTCCTTCAATGATGTCATAGTGTGTTGAAGCTGATTCTCCTTTCTCCATAGCTCACTTAAAAGTTATAAATAGATATTAGTAAATTGGATTTAGATTAGCTTATAGCTATATTAATTTAGAAGACTTACTTCCTGGT
This sequence comes from Euschistus heros, assembly GCA_003667255.2. Classification (NCBI taxonomy): domain Eukaryota; kingdom Metazoa; phylum Arthropoda; class Insecta; order Hemiptera; family Pentatomidae; genus Euschistus; species Euschistus heros. The sequence goes on along the minus strand of RCWM02000065.1, from coordinate 1,872,389 downwards.
ACTCTGATATTGGTCTTTCATTTTCTTCTGTTCATAGTGCTGTTTATTATATTCATCAATGGCAGATCGTTGATGCTCTAATTCGGCACTTTGTTCCTAAAATAATTGAGTTTTAAATATAAGGGAAACCTTTTTTTTTTTTTTTTCATTATTAAATCCTTAGTGATTAAATTTACATACGGCTATTTTTTTTTCTAATAGAACTTGCTTTTCATTGTCCTTTTTAAGATCTTCTGCAAGCCTATCTTTATGTTCAGTCTTATCTTTAATTTGTTTAACAAGAGACCTGTAATTACAAAGAAATCAATTATCATAACCTTAAAATATCAAACAACTATTTTAACAAATAATAATGTGAAATTGGTAATGGTCAAATGTAAATGCTGTTCTATCAAATGCAAAAGTTCCTCCTGCAGGAAAGTACTTTATAAGAAATATCATCTAATGAAACATAATTTGATTAACTTTCAAACTCATTAATGGTACTCTAAAAGCATTTCATGCATTACAGTTAGTTACACATACTTAACCCTCCTCGATCAGATATATTTGTTCACCAGACACTTTGGAAATTCATATTTCTGAATAAGAGTGATTAAAAGAGGGTGAAGTTTCGTGATTCTGAGTTTCAAGGTTTGATCTTAGAGTAGGAGAATAATTACTATGTCTTAAAATTTTCCCGATAAAATATTTTTCATAAAATAAATTATTATTTTTTTTTTTTTTGTAGTCCTTTATTAAAACAATAATTTATAAATCAAATTCAGTGATCATTTCATCTTAACAAACCATATGTGTAAAAAAGAAACAATAAATAAACTTAACTGTACTGATATGTTCAAATAAGCACACACATGATGGAGGGTTAAAGGAGGAGCGGTAGCTCCTGTAAGTAAAGCATTCGACTTCTGATCCTCAAACTCAGGTTTGAATCTGGCTGATGCAGATATTTATATTTATTTATTCCGTAATATTGCCTGAAAATCGACTCTGAAGTGGGGAACTCATCATCATAGTCATTCCTCATTGAACCGCTTAAGCAATGTGAGGAGGAAGTCTATAGAGCCTTCTCCAGCTCAGTCGCTCGTTAACTAGCTGTTTTTTGCAGTTCCATTCAAGTCCTCTTTTTCTGATGTCCTTTTTAACTTCGTCCACCCATTTAGTTCTAGGACGACCTCTTCCTCGCTTTCCTTCCACTTTTGCCCCATAGACTTCATTGGTAACTCTGTTCTGATCCATTCGTAGGAGGTGTCCAAGCCATCTCAACTGGTTTTCCTCTACTAATTCATTGGCAGGTTTAATGTTGAGGTTTGATCTGATGATGGTGGTGTTACGTATTTGATCTCTTCTTGCTTTCCCCTCTATCTTTCTCTGAAATCTCATTTCAGTCGCTTGAATTCTGGATTTATGCTTGAAGTGGGGCACTAAGGCTCTAAAAAGCAGTTACCATTAATTGGGGAAAAGCCTGATGGTTGAGAGTGATTCCAGCCTAATTTCCTCTTGGTACAACCATAGACCAAGTAACAGTACAACCATACCATGTACTTAATCCAATGAATACCACTTAATTGGAACAGTTTTTAATTTTGGAGTATACTTAAAATAATCAGGAAAAATTATGATAATTTCTCTTGAAAAGCAATAATAGTATAAATCAAAATTGAAAGAATAAAAAACCAACTTACTTCAATTCCTTTTCAATCCACTGATCCCTGTCACCTCTTGACGTGAACTGATTACCTCTTCCTTGCTTTGCATATAATTCTTTCCTTTTTTGTTCTTTCAAAGCTAATCTACAAATAAAAATGATTAAACATGGAATATAAGAAAAGAAAAAGCACAAAGATACATATTATCATAAATCACATCCACGTGATTCTTTTAAAAATATATTTTATTATAGCTAACATTGTCTTTCTATTTGATTGAATGGTTGTATTTTGTTTGGTATAATAGATTTAATGAGAAACTTTTATTCTTTAATTCATTAATAAGATTGTTTCCTTGCTATAATGTTATAGTTAAAAGACTTCATTCACATCATCTTTAATAGCAAATAAACTGCTTTTATTAATAAATTTTATCAATATGAATATTTATTAATCTATCTATACTAAAGACTATAATTAAATATTCCCTGGATAAAAATAAAAGCATATCAAACAATTATTAAGATAAACAGAAATTACTCTCTAGTGCATTCTTCTTCTCTTTTCTTTTGAGCTTCATATCGAGGTTTCAGTTCTTCCAATTCAGCTTCCCTTTGTGCTATAGTTTCATTAAGCTTGATCAGCTCTTGCTCAGCTCGATGCTAAGAAATTAAATAATATAAAATATTTTGAATACTATTTCCTTCATTTAAATTTAATTAAGATAGAAGACAGACAATTATATAAATCTACCTTGCTTTTGTCATCTCCTTGAACTTCATCGGTAAGATCCTTTATTGTCAGTTCTAATTTAGTTTTATCTTTGAGTAACTGTTGCTGTTCAATACTAAGTGTTTCTCTTTCTTCTTTAGCAACCTATGAAGATATGCCATTATCATTCGATGAGAAATATCATTTAATTAACTATACATCACACTATTATTATATAACCTTACCTGAACTTCCTTTTTGGTTTCTTTTAACTTTCGAGCTGCTACTTTTGCTGAATCCTGCGCAGCTTTTAGTTCAGTGGCCAACTTTTTCTGAACTTCATCGAAATTATTTAATCTTTGTTCCAACTGAAACAACATTTTAATATTTCTTTTTCATTAAAATAAAAATTATATTTTATTTGAAACAAACTAATATAACCAACATTAAATACTAAAAGACAAACAAAGAGCCAAGAAAAAAAAAATTATAGGAGGCGCGGTAGCTCAGTGGGTAAGGCATTTGACGACCAAGCTCCCGGGTCAGAGTTCAAGACTGACTGAAGGCAGACAATTTATTTTCTGTTATTTCAGTTGTGGCTCGAATTCGAGGTCAGGAGACCCTCCTGGGGCACACCCAGCCTCTTAGAAGTGGATACCCTTACATAGGTAAAAACCTGGCGGCTGAGCGTGATTTAGGCCAAATCTCCTCCTTTCACAACCATTGGCCTAGTAACATTATTTAAGTACGGAACCAAAGCCCCTTCAAGGGTTGTTAGTGCTACAGGTTTATTTTAAAAGTAGCCACCATTATTGTTTTATTTAGGTATCTATATCATACAAAAATTCAACTTTTCTAATTTTATTAATTAATCGAAATAGGCTTCTTGGGTTCAATGTATCAGATTTTTTTTCTCTCTTCATAAAGATTTAAGTTTGAAAAGAAATAATTTTTATTAAAAAATTTATTAAAGCATGCATCGTTTTAAACATAACATGTCTTATAAAACTTAAGATCTTTAGAAGACATGCAGTCAGTAATATTATATACTAAGACACTAATTTCTTTTAAAAATAAATAAAAGGATTAGTGAACCCTAAGGTTTGGTGTCGGCACCACCAACCACTGACCCCAACCTCCCTCAAAACCCAAACCCCCAAGGTCAGTCCTGACACAATCCTCCCATCAAGTCTCAGTTTACCCCTCGGCCGTTTACCAAAGGGCTCAAAATTGACTATTTTTTTTTCAGACTTTGGTCATTACTAAACCTAATGACTGCACATGCTCATTTTAACCATCACACTGATATTACATGAACTATATTTACTGGATATAACTCAGGCAGTTCTGCATTGTTAAGCCTTCTAAATTCTCCTTTTTCATCATCCTTTTTTTGGCCAAATATTCTATGCAGTATGTTATTTTTGACAAATTTAAGGTGTTCTTACCTTAACTTAAGCGGCTAGGTTTCGCATTCGTAGATAACTGTAGGTAGTATAATAGTCTTATATATCCTAATTTTTGAATTTCTGGAGAGTAAGTGTGAACTGAATAGTTTTGTGACCAACGAATAACAAACATTACCAGCTATCAACCTTGCTCTAATTTCCTCTTGAATTTCATTTTTCCTTGATATAGTAGACTCTAAAAGATGTTTGAATTGCTAAATGTTTTCAAATTTAATTCTGGAAATACCTAAACCACTGAAATTTTCACCGTTTCTACTACTAACCATATATTTTGTTTTATCAGTGATAATTACTAGACCAATTTAGCGGTTTTTATAAAGGTAGTTGCGTTTATTTTAATAGTTTACTCATTTTCACACAAGACCAAATCATCATTATAACCAAGAACCGGAATTAATCACCCATCTCTAATCTTTATCCTGTAAGCATTACCTTTCTAATGACGTATTCTAGTGCTAAGTTAGATAATACTAGAGAAAGAGAAGAATCTCTGTTTTAGACCAAAATGTAACTCAAACTTTTTGGGGTAAAAAGTACTGATTCGGACATGCACATCTTTACTACAGTCACCAATTTCTTTAGTATCCTCAGTTCAATCAAAATATCAAACAGTTTCTGATGGTTAATCGAATCGTAACCCTATTGAAAATCAAAAAAGAGCTGATGTACTACGCCCTTAAATTCTAATTTTTCTCTAAAATTTGTTGAAGGGAAAATATTTGATTGATAGTTGAATGACTCCGTCTAAAACCACAATGATAGTCTCTGATTATTTCCTTGGAATATTCAGAAATTCAGTTTGTAAGAATTGAGGTAAATAGTTTAAAACATGTTGGAAGGAGTGAGATACCACAATAGTTGCTATACTCTGTTCTAGAATCCTTTTTGTATATCGAAATAAGTAATGATTCTTTCCATTCTTCAGGTCTTCTCCCCCCCCCCTCTCCCAAATCATTGTTACTAATTGATGTATTTTAGAAACTCCTATATTTTAGAAGCTTTGAATAAATCAGCAGGGATATTGTCGATTCTGGCTGTTTTATATTTTAATTTTATGATGGCTATTTCGCTTTCCTCCTTACTTGGTTTTTCTATTAACGGTTCCATGCTGAAAAAAGTAGAAGGAGGGTAATTTATGTTATTTACCAAACTCAAAATAATATCAAAGAATGTTCTAAATTTTTCTATGTCTACCGGATCCACTAGTATGTCGTTATTTTCATTCCTTATTCCACTTATTAGAGGCCCGAAACATTTAACCGATCCGTTAATGCCCTTATACCTATCCCATATGTTATTTTTGATTTTATTAGGATTCTATTTACCTTATTTGTTTTTAAGATAATCTCTTTTTTTTATTTTTGAGGAATATAGATGTTTCATTATTTAAGCTTCGGAAGTAGGAAACAAGTGTTCTCACTCGGACTATTAAGAGGTTCTAAATTAGCAGCTTTCCTGTTTACGAACATGTTTAACCATTTATCATCGAACCAAGGTTTATTCTTTATAATGATTTCCTGGATATAACACTTTTTCATCTGGGCCCTGGTTCCAATGAGAAATTTTTGAATGAGACTTTACTCCTAACGCTCTGATTTCTCATTTAAAGTGCCTTGATGAAAGGTAAAAACACATTTTTGAAAACGAAATTGTCATTATAATTAGATATTATGCCAAAATTAAATTAAATTTGTGTTCACAAAAAATTGTACAACTTAATTAAAACCAGAAAAGAAACAACACCTGCCATGATCTAATCGATTCTAAGGACAGAATTTTATTTAATTTTGTCGATCCCGTAGGAAATGTCTTCCCATGAATTCTACGACAATTTTAGAATATGAATTACATTAAATAGTGGAAGTTTTAGATGCATATATGGATTATTCATACATTTATTGTGTATGATTTGAATTTAATAATAAATTAGAAATTGCTATTTTAAAAAAGTTTAGTTTGTGTTAAAAAAAAAGAAGAAAAAAAAAAAAAGATGAATATTTTAAGGAAATTTACTCATTTAAGTAATTTTAATCTTTCATACATAATTATACACATATAATAAGTATATTTAAACTCTTTATTCATATTTCCTGTTTACTTTCATTTATTTTTTAATTTAATATTTGTCTTTCAATTTACAACACCTATATGTACTACATTTTTAATGAACATTTTCCATTTTTAGACGTTATATTTTTTTCTCACTTATAACACTTTTTCTCAACTCCCTAGATGAGTGTTATAATGAATTTTACTGTATAATTTTTAAACAGTTTTGTGGTATTTTATTATAAACTTTCATGTATCATAGAATTCACATTTAACTTCATAGTCACTAGGAAAATGAATATTAATTCACATATACTTGAACCACTGACCCTGAAATATGGCCACCGGTATTCTAATATTAACAAACTGTACCTCCCACAGAGCAACAAGAAATTTATTCTTTATCCAAAACCCAGTTCCTAAACAATAATTACTACTCCCTCCATATCATATAGTATACTTCCCTTCAGCTTATTTCTTATATACATTTAAAATACATAAATAAATTACATCTTCTAATTTCTTTTTTGTATCCTTAAGTTCTCTTTCATGTATGCAATATTCAAGTGATCTTCTCATTTTATCCCATTTTTGATATTCCTTTAACTCTTCTTTTTCTTCCTCTAATGTTTTTAACCTTTCCTCTATAGTTCTTAAAAATTCATCGATTTTATCCAATTTTCCCACAGTTTCTGAAATTATAAAATTAAAAAGATTAATAAAAATTAAATTAATAAGAAGTCAAAATCTAAACATAAAATTTACCTAAAAAAATATAAAACCTATTTAAACTACTGTTGGCATCACAGAATTACCTTTGAGGATGGAAGTCGATTCTTCTTTCCTCTCATCGTAGACTCTCGTTCCAGCCACTTCTCTAAGAAGTTTCAGTCTATGAGAATCAGGGGCAGTTGCAATCTGATTGATCTAAAATAATAAAATCGTTTTGAGGTAATCATTCACTGTCCAATTACTCTTTTTAAAAAAAATATCTAATTTAATCCATTTTAAAACTGAAATGGTAATTCAAAATAATGCTATGTTATACAAACTGAATATACAATTAATAAGTGTCTTTTCATCACCTATGTTAGACCTATATTACATACTATATTCAGAGCAAACATGGCATAGATATTTTTCAATCTTTCAGTTATACCATTTACAGAGAGGAACTGTAGTTTTTGAAAATATTACTTTTTACTGCCTGGTAAGTTGTTAGCAACTTAAAATGAAGGAGCTAATATCAATTTTATACCCGTTATCACTTTAAAACAAAAAAATAAATATAAAACATTCCTCACAATATTTATGTTTTAATATTATCTATAACTTTCAACAGTTTTTACTTCTATGAAGAAGATAATGATATAACATTTCTAAACCTTTAACATTTTTAGGTTAAAAATAAAAGATTAGGACAATATTTATTACATCAATCTCTAATGTATCCTAACTCCATTATTAACAATATAAACTGTTGAGGTTTTTCCTACTTCTTATAGCTTATAGTTGATAAGATCATGTTTAAAACATACTTATATATATCGTCACTTAAGCAACTTTTTGGCCCACATTATTAATTAGACGTTATCCTTTAAGTAAAATTTTGTGCTGGATCCATTTCCGAGGCCAGATTTTGAAAAAACAAAACAATAAAAAATGAAGGCAACACTGCTACAGCCAGTATTGTCCACATACCAAAAATAGAATCCTTTGTCTACATGCTACAACTAAGCTATTTTACATGTGATATATTGGCAAAATGGAGGCACTCATAAGTTTCTCTCTCTCTCTTTTTTTTTTTTTTTTTTTATTTTTTTTTTTTTTTTTTTTTTACATAAATTAGAGCAATAAACACACTTTTTCTTTTCTTTATTTGGGTAATACTAACACAAACAAAACAGTTTTATGTACCTCCTGTAAAGTTGGGAAATATGACTTGACATGTTGTTGCTTAAGCAATGATATCAACCTCAAAGTCAGAAAGGCACTTTGATTATAATTAATTATCATAATCACTAATTATTAATATATATGTATATAATAAAAAGATATGAGGTTGGAAAATAATGAAAGCTGTCAACCACAGATCACCGGTAAGTGTAATGAGATGGGAGACTTTATTTCATACAAGAAACTTAAGATAGTAACTAATGAATGATGAAAACATGATCCACCTGATTTAAAATGATAACTGAACAGATAGTTACTTTCTAAACAAAAAACATTAGAATAGTTAATAAATCAAATTTAAATTTAATTGCTGTCCCCAAAACTGAGATGAGAATCAACATGAAAGATGAACCAATTCACCATTGAAGTATGTCTTATAATTGGATGAATTATTAAAAGATTAAGTTAAGGAGGTTAATTACAAACTTAACAAAGATGAAATCATCTAAAATTGACTTACTTTTCCCTGCTTAACAATATAATAAGGGTTAGATCTTGAAAATCCAGCAGATTCTAGAAGATTCATCACGTCTGATCGAGGGACCATCTTTTTGTTTAAAAAATATTGATCCTTTTTGGCACCAATCACTCTACGTAATACTATTTCTTCTTTCTCGATCTACAAAATAAACATTTAATAATTACAAAAAGCTAAAATATATTCAAAAAATAAATTTAATATAGATAATATACATACTGGTAATCTATTATCACTATTATCAAATATAATTTCAACATAAGCAGTAACAACACGGGGTCCAGTTCCTTCATGTAAAAGTGCTTGGCGTTGTTCAGGTCGCAAATGTGAAAATTCATCGCTGAGAACGAACTGAATGGCTGAAAACCAGAATAAAAATGAAAAAAAAATATTTCAATAAATTTTTTAAAATCATTATCAAATTCATGTGGATATAATTACCATAGAAAAAGTTACTTTTTCCTGAACCATTTCGTCCAACTGGAAAACATCATCATGTTTCAAACATCATGAAAAAAAGTTCATACAAATATAAAAACAGAATAATAACATAAACATACCAACAACATTATGCCTCTTGTGAAAAGGTTCAACAACAGTCTGTTCCCTATAACTTTTAAAGCCGTGAATGATGACCTAAATAGGTAAATGCAAAATTTTAATACCAAAAATATTATCATTAAAACTAAAGTTGTCAACATTATATTGGGAACAAATTCTAACGGCGCCGATACAATAATGCAAATGAATTACCTGCTTAATAAACATGATTTACTGTCTTTTAATATCTTTGTAGAATCAACTCGTATAACAAATCACAATAAAAACATAAATTTAAGGAAATGAAATAAACCATAGCAATTCAAAACTCGCTCTATCAATAACAACAAACCTTACCACAAAACATATAACCTTTAGCGTCAACAAAAAATACTAAAGAGTGTACCTTAAACATTCAGTTAGCGGTACAGCTTAATATCAATTTAAATAATACTAGCAATGTTCAATGGTGTAATTTTGAACTTAAATAATTTATTTATTGAAAAACATCTTCAAGAATTATGTGTACTATCGGAAAATAGTTATAAATCTGACATCAACTCTATCTAGAAACCATCTTTTTCAGATAATTGCGCGTTTATTTAGAAGTCAGTTTTATTTTTTAAAACTCTTGCTTCCATCGATAAAATGGTATTGGCAGCTATTGCATTGAATGGATAAAATCACATAAGCGAATATAATGGCATGAGAGATAGAAGGTGAGTATTACCTAGAGCGGCACCTCCTATTTGTATATTAACATTTCTAGTTTGTTACAGAAGGTCTCCAATCCATCTTCTTTTTAGTCTTCTCCGAATGTATTCAGGTAAGTGGGTTGCTACTGTGTCTTATATGAATACGATGAGCTGTCGTCGTAAGTTTCCTTGCTTTCGTTTGCAATCGCTCTGCATATATCTGTTGACAGTTGCTTGCATGTGTTAAGTATGGTAATGAACATTGTTCTAGACTGTACTCTTTCATAATTCTTTCTGATGGATTTATTTGTACAAAAATATAGAAACAAGCCATTGACAAATGACAAGCCATAGAATAGGCGACAAAACTTCAGTATTAAGCACTGCTTAAGGAAAAATAAAAAATAAAGCAATCTCCAATCAACGCTATCACAATTAGTTTTAATAGTGTCACCTGTTATCAATCATAGTTAACATTTTTTTTCTTTTTATGAAAACCTCAGAAAAAGGGATAAGCGAAGTTAAGTTACCAGTTCAATCATTAATAATATAGAAAGTAATGGCGAGGAAAGGACAGGCAGTTTTTCAGTTGGAGATAAATTCTGATGAAGAATGGAAGCTTCTTTTGGCTAAGCCAGGTTTAATTGGTAAGTGGTTCAGAAAATTTAAGAGCTTAATTTTATGGGTTACGGCACATATTGACATTTTCCATAAAAATGTCGGTAAATTTCATCTCATTTATAAAATCTCTTGATGCGTGATTTTTATTTTTCATTGAAAACAATTTGAATGATACTTCTTGGGTTATAGATTACGAAGACGTTTTCTCACCATGTTTTACTGCTCAATCGTGGAAAACCTCAAAGTAACCCATCTACATTGCGTCGTTTGGGCCTACTGAGGACCACGGGGCTCTCTTGGCTACGATCTTTGGTTTTTTCCCCCTAAAAAACTCCTTCATTTTTTTGCTGTGACAGCTTTCTTTCCTCTGTCCACTTTGGTCTGATGGGCCCTGTGCTCCTCTTACATGTAAGAGATAGTGGAAAAATTCCCAGTCGGATAACTTGTCGGAACTCTGTTCGGTCTAGTATGGACTCTATCGGGATCTGTTGTTGTTTTAAGTCCGACTTTATTGAAGTGATCTGTTATTTTTGGAGGCTTTCCCTCTAACTGTCGCAGTGACAATCCTGCAGCTGAGTCTGCTGGTGCTCATACGAGATATATGTCCTTAGAAGGCGAGTCGCCTTTTTCTTTTAGATGTGACTATGTCCTCCAGATGTTCATATATATATATATATATATATATATATATATATATATTTATATATTAATATATCTTCTTTATTTTATTATTTTTATTTTTTCATTTTATTTATTCATCACGTCTCTGACCAGATGTAACTAATATCATCTATTCTATTCTCTCTCTCTCTCTCTCTCTCTCTCTCTCTCTCTATATATATATATATATATATATATATATTCGCCTGAATCGTTAATTTGACACGTTTTCCGCCATTCGCTTGAAACTAAACCCCTTTGGATATAAACTTATGATATTCCTAACTAAAAAGTATAAAAATGAGTTTCGGTACATAATTTCTTTTAAATTTTTCTCAGAACCTTCTATACATATTGATTGTTTACGGTTTGATCTATCATAACTACGATAGAACGCACCAAGACCTCCAAAACGACAGGGTAGCTGATCAGCTACAGATATATAAATTAATTCATATTAAATAATAATAAATTTCGAAAATATATAATAGAATTAATAAAACGAATGGAAATGTCAGAAGTGATATTTGTTAGTACATACTTGCCTGGCACATTATGAACATTCTTAACTTAAATAATTAATTAATTAATTAACATACTACGCTTCGTTCCTTACTTTACTTTGGTTTAACATTTTTACTTTTAAAAAAAAGTAATTAAAATAGTTAATTTAATCAGTGACATGCAATTGGTTAAATAAAGAACTTAAAATGAGAAGCAATATATATTCAAAAAATAGTTGACAAATGAAACTCCAGTTAGAAATTAAGACCATAACATATGATAATGGTAAAAAGAGAAAACTTAAATTTAACTTATCCTTAACAAAAATATATGAGATGCGCTATATTGTGGGATGGTGTTGTTGGTGGAAGGCATGGTATCGGCTCGGTGAGATGTCATCAGAAGACATGTGGTTTGCTCACATCTTAGTCTAAGTAAATAACAGACCTCTTTGGCGTTGTATAGCTTCCTTTAACAGGGTTCGATTACCCCATTCTGGATGGTCATTTGACATTTTAATTTTGGCTAATTAAAGTAAAATAATAAAATAAGGAATACAAATATTGTACAACTGCAATAGATATCCGAGTTTCAGATTAATTAATTACTAATGATTACAATGTTATTAGTTATTACTAATTAATTACAATGTTTAGGGACAATTTTATGTATATGCTTATGGGAGACCTGGTGACAAGCGATGCACTGATTTCCTGTAAGCCAGGAGTGGGAAAGTTCACCAAGTAATGGGAAGGGGATTGCCAATTACGGTGTGGTAAAAATAGTTACCCAGAAAACTACATTTGTAGTGAGGACATGCTATGAAAAACTATTTTTTTAATACACTCCAGCTGCTGCCTATATCTTTTATAGAAAGGTTATGAATCCACTGATTTTTGTTATGAGCTGTAAGGAATTATCCCATCTCGTAACACTGCTAATTCCTATTTTTAATTTAAAGAGCATTAGTTTGGCACTGTGCAAAGCAGTTTGTTTTTAGGTGTCTAAATGTTTCGAATCAATGTTGTATTCAATTTCGCTTCGAATAAAAGAGGGTTTACTTCTAGATTATTAGGTTAGCTAAGCGTTTATTCAAAATAAAAATGTATTCCTCTGTTTAAAGCCATTTTGGACATGTTTCTTCGCACGGATTCTTGGAAGTTTTTACGTTAGGCATGTTTTAATATCTTTTTTTTTTTTTTTTTTTTACTCTAAACAGGAATTTTGATTCATAAAATGAATTAGCTTTCTCTCTTTTATAAGCTAATAAATAAATAATATAAGGGTTGGAATAAAGGCGTGTGCCACCCGTTAGGTTCCAACTAGTCGTTTTATTCTCGTGAAGTATCCTGTAGCTATAAAATAAATGTGATAGTATATATATATATATATATATATATATATATATATATATATATATATATATATATATATATATAGTTATGGGTACCTCTATGGACTTAGCAATATAAATAAAATGTATGATATCCCCACTCTCAGAAACCCTATAAAAGGCCAGCTCCACCTGGGCTCGGTGACACTCTGCCCGTCTAAGCGTTGTGACGTCAGATGTTCAACACGAAGTTCTTGTATTAAGTTGTAAATTGTGCTTTTTCTTGTATAATGTATGTCATTCAATAAAAACCTCTTTTTAAAAACTCAGTCCCGCGAACCTTTTATTTAGCTATATATATATATATATATATATATATATATATATATATATATATATATATATATATATATATATATATATACATATATGTATAAAGGTAAAGCTTAATTCAATAAAAATAAGAGGAAGATTTCTGAAAATATTTCCTTTCATTTAATTTTTTTAGTCTGTTGAAACTATTAGTTAATAGTTTAAAAAAATAGTTTAACCATAATATATATATATATATATATATATATATATATATATATATATATATATATATATATATATAAATAAATGTATTATACAAAGCATTTACTCCTCTTTATTAATAGTAAAAACATGTGACATGTTTCAGGAAACAAGGTCCCATCATCAGACTTTAAAACAATCTAGAAATTCTTCTAGAAGAGTTATTCTATTGACAATGTAAATGACACTGACACGGTGAGTTAACACCAAGAGATTGTTTTAAAGTCTGATGATGGGACCTTGTTTCCCGAAACATGTCACATGTTTTTACTATTAATAAAGAGGAGTAAATGCTTTGTATAATACATTTATTTATCAACATATGTGACTCCTTCATTGAAGAATATATATATATATAGTGTTTTATATACATACATACAATATATATATATATGTATATGTGTGTTTGTAAAACACTACTCACAATTTATATTTCACACTCACATATATTTACAATATATGTAAAACACTATTAATACTGTAATTAATTATGTTGCAGTAAATGACGTCTTCTCTGAGTGGTGCGGTCCATGTACATCTATGATGAGTACTATAAAAAAACTCAAAGTTGAAATTAATAGTGATTTTCTAATTTTCTCCCTGGTATAATTAAATTTTATATCTTAAAGTTAATAAAAAAGATATATAAATATGTTCAATAAATAATGGGATGAGGCAGAAAAAATGGGTTTTTTAGGTAAAAATCAAGACTTAACTTTCAAGTAATATTTTTAATAATCAAAATATGAACCATTGAGCTCTATGATTTGACTGCATCTGGAAGAATATATTGATGATACCTCTCTTTGGGATTTGAATCGAAGAACCATTTTCTACCTCATTCAAAATGTTGAATATTCTTCCACAAAGGTCATTGAAATCATCAGATGTGTAAGATAGGAAAAGGAAAGAATTTTGAAGAAGCAGCTCTCAAATGTCCAGTCGACGTTGTGCTTGTTGGAGTTTACACTTACTTTCAGCCAGCATATTTCGATTGTGAGTGGCCAATTTTAGCTGACAACTCTTCGGCTACGACAGCAGAGTGTGTAGAGCCCTCTCATTTAGCACTGAAACACGCCCTGATCCTGATTTCTTTTTAAAGCTCACACCACCTATATTGCATTATTAAGACTACCAAATCAGTATCCTTTCAAAGTCTTCATCTTCAATTTCAAATACCAAAGAAGTGGCCGCAGCCATTGTAAATAAAGGTGAGGCGCCACTGAAACATGACTTGTCTTGACTGGAGTACCAGACTGGGCCCACACTGTGATTTTAATAGGGAATGGCGACACCGGGACCGGACTTGGGCCCACTTCCTGACTCCGCAGGTGATCCGTTTATTTTGGGTCGGCACAGGACTCCGGTTACCCCACTTCCTCATATTCACTTTCTCTTATCTAGTTCCACTTATTTCATAAACGAACCCTCGTCTGGCGGTGCACGGTACGTGGCAGTGTCCCTGTAAAGTTCGTAAATCATGGACATAGAAGAAATAATAATAATTTTGAAATTGTTCGTTCGAAAGCTTTGTAAAGAACGTGTGGAATTCACCGTGCTTCGCTCGATCTTTTATGTATGGAGATAACCACTTCCTTTGATAATTAAATACACTTGCAATAAAATATTCATAATCGGAATCAGAGGATTCGGAATCAATGTCCAATAGGTATGCTTCCATATTGACTTCTCTCTCGACAATGCTAAAAAGAGGGGTTGGTCTGCTACGATACTCAAGTCAAGTCAGGTTTTGGTGGTGCACCCCCACTCAAGTCTGGTCCGGTCAGGTCTGCTCAAGTCAAGTCTGTTCGCAGTGACGCCTCACCTTAAAGTACTGAACCTGAATAGAGATCAAGCTGTCTACCAAATGGTTTAGACGGAATCATACATGAACTTATTACAATTTATAGATCCCGAATGAAAATAAGAGAACATCATAATTGTTCAAATCATAGTTGATAAATAAAGAAAAGTATTTTTTTCTGGATCATCCCATTAATAGCCAAACTGAATCCGTACTCCTCCCATGGAGATGATTCAGTGTAAAACATAGACTATAATCTTAATCAGACTTTTAAATTTTTTTTTTTTTTTTTCTCTTTCAAGTTTCGATTCACACCTGTTATTAGCGTAACAATCAGTGAATGTGATGAAATTGAATACTACAGGCCTTGTATGCTTGTGGGAGCCTAGTACTCAATAGTACCTCCTCCTGGCATGGATTAAAGAGATTTATTTGAGCGAATCTCTCATCCAGCTTCTTTTAAGCCTCCTGAGAGTATTTCCAAGTATGTTAGTCGTGGCCATGTCATTAATGAGTATGTTGTTATGTCCATGACGTCTGTCGTGAAATCATCTATAAAGGTCATGTATATGCTCCTTTACAGTGGGTATTTCTAAATCAGTGTGAAGTGTGTGGTTTAAAATGTACCAAGGTGATTTCGTGATTAGTCTGAGTAATTTTGATTGGAATATTTGTATTTTTTTAAGGTGTGTATTTTTTGCAGTCACGCATATTTGTGTGATGTATGTCCATATGGGTTTAAGTAAGTAAGTGTATGTATTCAGTCGTTGTCGGAGTTTTAATGTCGACCGTTTATGAAGTATTGGATACAGAAGTTTTAATCTCTTGGTTAGACTGAGACGTTTTTGTTTTACATGTGGGCCCCAGGTCATTCTTCTATCACATGTAAGTCCTAAGTAATGAATTTCGTTTGTTTGTGGTATGGGTTGATTGTCGATGAAGACAGGTGGACAAGAGTCTTGTCTGAGTGTAAAGGTTATGTGCTGTGATTTGGTGTAATTTAGTTTTATTTTCCATTGTTTGAACAATTCTTGTAGTATTATTAAGTGGTGTTGAAGAGTTAATGATGCAATGGTGGGGTCTTTATGTCTAGTTAATATTGCTGTATTTATTAAATGTTTGTCTGTTTAAAGGAAGTCTGTCTGTTTGCCATACCTTTCGCGCCCTTCTCTTTGCTGTGATCAGGTCCCTGATGTACTGTGTGGGTAACTCGGTAGAGAACCTCTTTTGTTCATTCTAGGACCGGATGAGGCCCATGCAGATTCCTGTACAGCTTTGGTAAATACATCAACTGCTTCTTCAATTTCTTCTTCGGTTTTTAGTTGCATTGGTATGAACAGTTTCGAATTTAACTTGGATTGATAGCTATCCCAATCCATAACGCCTTGGTTTAGGAATAATCTTTTCTCTTTTTTTATAGGTTTATCAAAAAGTGTCAAATGAATCAGGGAATGATCAGAGCAGAGATCGGCACTGCTACTTATTGTGTAAGGTATGGTGCGAAGTCCTTTAGTGATGAAAAAATCAAGTAAGTCAGGGGTTTTCTGTCTCGATGTGGGCCAGTAAGTTAGAGTATTTGGGGATATAGTGTCTAACGAAAGTTTATGGAGAACAGATTTTATGTTTCTATCTCACGGAGTACACAAACGGGAGCCCCAAGCTTGCTGTTTGGCATTATAGTCTCCACCAGCGACAAAACATTTTCCCAGTTTATCGAAGAAACTATTGAACATGTGAGATGAAATTCCAAACCTGGGAGGACAATACACAGCTGCCAGTGTTATAGTGTTATGCTTTGTGTAAAGTGTGATTGCAGTGGCCTGTGTGTGGGGTGTATGTGGTGTATGTATTGAATTGTGTCGAAGTGAAGATTTGATGACGATGGCTGTGCCTCCGTGAGCAGAGTTATCTGGATGGTCCGTTCGGTAAATAGTGTAGCCATGAATGTTAATTTTATGTCGGGAAGTAAGGTGAGTTTCGGTTATCAGGGCTACGTCAGTTCGTTTCTCATTTAGGTGTATGTCAAGTTCATTTTTATGTTGATGAAGTCCGCTAGTGTTCCATAGAAGAATGGACAAGGAACCCACAGTTAAAGAATTAGGGTGCATATTATGGGAATAAGGCTTGTTTTACATCAGAAATCTTAGAAAGGCTTAAAAGAGGTTGAATGAGGTCATGTAATCCACATAATAAAGATATCGTTTGATGTGGCATATTTTCAGGAGGAAGCACCTGCCGAGTAGTTCTTCGCTTCATATCTGAATGATCCACACATTGCTGATGTCCCGTAGCTGATGATTGTTGATAGCTTGAGGTTTCATGCCTGCGGTAGAGGTGGGTACTCTTGCAATGAAGGTGGGTCTGTCTGCTGAACTGTCACAGGCCTAAAGATTTTAGATTTTTTCAGATTTCTTAAATCTTTGAGAGTTTGGCAACCCCTGTAGTTGGCAGGGTGCGCTCCTTCACAGTTTGCACAAATTGCAGGCTTTTCTCGGTTTTTTGGCAACTGCTACTCTCGTGGTTTTGTCCACAACAGACACATATTGGTGGATGGTTACAGTAGGTCTTTGTGTGACCATACTGTTGGCATCGGATACATTGTGGTATTGTTCTTTTTTTACGCGGTTCTTCAATAGTAACCGCTGTGTAATAAATTCGTTTTATATCAAAGATATGTTCGTTAAATGATTGCTTTGTAATATCTACAAAAAACATAGGCAATGGTGTTTTAAATCGAGACAGAACATTTGTAACATTGACTACGTTATAGCCTTTGTTTTTTAATTCTTCTATTATAAAATTATGTGGGATTGAATTATGCAAACCTTTGATAACCACCCGTGGGCATTTGTCCTCAGGTAACTGGAAAGTGTTGAAGTCAGCATTTTCCTTCCGCAGGGCAGTGATTATAGTTCTATAGCCATTGGGTGTGTTTGGGTATATAGAAATATTTTTTAAATTTGTTTTCAGGTTGAATGAAGCAGGTCCACGTATCTTTTCGAGAAAACCTACCAAAGCTGGTACGTTTTCAATTCCATTCACAAATATAGGTGGTGGTCTTGCTGTAGCAGT
Source organism: Euschistus heros (assembly GCA_003667255.2). Classification (NCBI taxonomy): domain Eukaryota; kingdom Metazoa; phylum Arthropoda; class Insecta; order Hemiptera; family Pentatomidae; genus Euschistus; species Euschistus heros. The sequence goes on along the minus strand of RCWM02000065.1, from coordinate 1,854,272 downwards.
CTTCTGTAATGTTGACTATGGTTCAGGTTCAGATTGGGTTGTTAGTATTTCAAATTTATTTTTAGTCGTTGTTACTGGGGAAGTCTTTATATTTTCTCTAGGATCTCGGTCATATTCTTCATTTCTTTTTCGATTTATTACCTGCTGCCATTTTCCGCCTTGAGCACATTCACTCTCTTGAATGACTTCCATATTGTTGGCCTTTGAAGTGGAAGGTTGGTCAACCATGGTCTTCGCGATGAACGCGTACGCACTTCCTCTACAACTTTCCTACGCTTTATCAGGTTTTCAGAGAATCAAATTTGCTCTAAAATTAGCTATTTTTCGTAAGAAAAGATTATTTAATTGGGAGCAAAATTATTTTAGATTTTTACTGATGTTATCACCATATATCAGTACACTGTTTTACAGATCTCCCAGGATCTGAAGATTTTTTGAGGCCGAAAGACTTTCCTGGCCATTCTCTCCTTCCACAATTAGAATTAGTTTTCGTCCTTAAGGATGCTGTTTTAAGATGGCGGAATTTTGTTAGTTTTTTTTTTTCATCCTTAAGGATAATATGTTTTAACGGTTTTTAAGTTATCCGAAGGATAACTTCCTCCGTTGTCCTCCAGGATACTGTTTTGAAATATTTAACGATTTTAATATGGCGGAAGGATAACTTAAATATTTAAAAAATATACTATAACTATAATATTAGAAATGATATCCACTGTATATAAAACACGCGAGTCTGTCGTGTTAATATTATAATGAAATATAGGAATTCATTTAATTCACTTTTGACTGATTGTTTTTCCTTCTGTGAGAAATTTTTTCAAGATTTTGTAAATTTGACAATCTTTTATTTTGGTGTATTGATACCACTGTTTGTTAATATTTACTATACATACCGGAAATAAGTAGTTCAGAAGAGATTTTGACTGAACAAATAAATGGAATTATATCAAAGATATCATATAAATTTATTGTAATTTATTATATTATAAATTTGTTTAGCTATGAAAATGCTAAACAAGATTTAAATGAAAAATTAGGTTTTAATGGATTTTATTTTCATTTTAATCCACTTTTTCATGTTTTCAAAATTAAAAAGTTGTATTCATCATTACCAAAATCATATAATCAATTTTGAAAAATGTTTTCCTTGTTTCAATATTTTTATCTAGTGACTAATGTAGTACGGAGCATTACAAATTATTCCAAAACATCAAGATCCTCAGTTATTTGAAAAACGTTTTGGTGACCTTTAGAATTAGAATATGCGTTAGTACAGGACTTAAATCTGGTTTTTGTTTCCTTAAAAAAATTGAAAATTAACCTAACTATATAAAAACTATTTCCTACAGAACGAAATATTACAAATAAATTCTTCAAGTTATATTGTTTTTAGAGTCCATGATTGAAACTAACATTGTTTCTTAGTTACGTATAGTTCGATTCAAATTCCTCCTAAGAACTTAGATGAAGCTTATTTTAAAAGATCACATTAAATGAATAAATGTAAGATTTTCGAAACAATCAGCTTAAATACGAGTATTTCTCAGCAGTCTAGGTAACGCGGCTATTTTCTCCTCTAGTTAAAAATCCTCCTTATCTTTGTACAGTATATATCGATATTATTTAAATATTACTCGTTTAGATTAACTTTTTCTTTTCTTCCTTAGGCTAACGCAGACAAAATTGAAGACTTAGCTCGGTTCAAAGGAACTTCAGAACCTACGTGGGTTTTTATTGCTGTGTGTAGATTTGTTAATGGTTCTTTATTTAGTGATACTTTATTCACAAGATTATTTTTGAAATTATCCATTATTTCTTGTAGTCATATCAGCTGTTGAGGGTAGTATATGGATGCAATGCCCCTACGTTAATAGAAATCATAACATCTGAGTTCAAACACGAGCTCGCCTGCATCGAAGGGACTGCCAAAAGAAAAGTGGTAAGCGTACATAACAAATGCTTACTTTATTATTAACGTACGAATACTTAATATAATATTGAAATAGACCATACGCTGGAAAATAAACTAGGTAATTAAATTAATTTGATATTATAAATTTTATATGAAGCGAAATCTCAAAGAGCTCACACCTGAAGAAGAAAAGAAAATGTCTGAAAAAATGAAGAAAAAATTGAAAGAAGAGGAAGAAAAAAAGAAAGATATTGGTGAGCTCCTTTATAATCTAACTAGACTAATAATTTGTGGAATCATTATTTAGTAACTTTAATTTTTTATATTGCATTGCCATAGATATTGCATATGAAAGATTAACTCTTTCTACTTTCAGAAGTCTTTATATTACAATCTTTTAAAACCAAACGACTTTATACCATTATCATCATGGTCAACCCTCTCTATTGCTTAGGTAGTGGGAACAGAAAGTACATGCAGTCATTTCCGTCACCAGCTGTCTTCTATTGCTCTCACCTCATATCCTACATAGTTATAGGTTTTTATTATCCCTTTTATCACTGGTAAACCTGATTAACAATTCTTCTTTTCTTCATATCTTATAATAATCATATCTTATAAAATAAAATAATAACAGGCGAATCTCTTCTATCACCTGATTGGCTGACTGGGAATCTAGGTTTGATCTGATAGTTATAATATAGGGTCTCTTAATGTCTTTCCTTTATGGTAGTAATCTGGATTGGTTCCACTTCGTCAGAGTACATAATTTGGAAGAGCACTTGAAGATAGAAGAAATGATTTGTAACCTGCCACTTTTGTTTACTTTTTTATCTCCCTCCTTCTAAGGAAGCTTTTTTTTTTTTTTTTTTTTTTTTTTTCTACAGATATAATTATTCTTTCTCCAGCTCCAGCTGTTCAGTCAAGTCCGTCAACTAATCCCTTTTCACGCTTTTTGATCCAAGCTATTTGAATTTTTTTTAATAATTAGGAGATGATATATTGGTAACTCTAATGCCTTGCATAATCGCTCAAACTCAGGCTGCTTTGCGACTCTCATCACTTCATCTAAAGTTTAACCTCATATTCATCTTCTTCTCGTAAGTAGGAACCTTCTACTAACCTGGTGATACTGAACCAAAGATTTTTCGCATACTTTTTAAGATCTTTTTACACAGCATAATATGTAATTAGAGAATATTTATTGCTCTATACATTTATTTTAAGTTTTTCGAATATAATAACTAAAGACCGGATTCCCATCGAATTGAACGGAATTGTACGAAGATGCACCTTTTGGGGGTTACTTCACAAATTTGCATATTTTAGCCCGAATTATTAAATTAAAGTGCTCTTTGATATTTTATAAAAAATATCTTTTTTTTTTATTTCCATTTTGAGAAAAGTTGTTATTTATTAAAAAAACAAAACATGATTTCCAATTGTGGTATAATGTTGAACGTCGTCTACATTGTATTGAAATTCGCAAAATTTACTCCACCTTTTTACAGGCATTGATGACCCTAGGGTTTTATGCCTATAAACCCCAACAAACAAAAAATAAAACAGTGAGTTAAAAGGTGGAGCCTTTTAACTCACTGTTTTATTTTCATTTCATTCTACTGTAGAGTTTAGTTCGGTAAATAAGCACAAGTGATGGTGAAAATTCCTAAAGTGAGAGCCAGCCAATCGTCAAAAATTACATTTGGATAAAACCATATCCAAAATTGAAATCAGACGGGAAATTTTTTTTTTTACTTCATGCAATAAATCAATTGATTCGGTTGAAAATCTCAAGAGGATCCCTTTGGCAACTCAAGTAAGTACGTTATATCTTTTCAAAAGTTGCACACGATATCATTTGAATATTCCAAATATCTTTATATTTTAATTGGGAGGCACACACAGTTAACTGCATCACAATAATCCAAGCGAACCAGTAACATTTAAGCACATATTACAAAAACAAAAAAAAATTTATGTTTTTTTTTACCAATTTATGTTGCGCCGTGGTCGCTTCCAATATTTCATCCAATAAACTGCAGTACAAGCCCTTTAAGTCTTTGCAAAAATACACTATACAAAACGATAAAAGTATGGTTGACTGGATGATGAATGGAGAAGAAGATAGTCAGGGATGCAGTCAAAGTAACACCACGTTAAAGAAGAATTCTTTAATACGTGCCAACGTTTCGACCTGCGTTCTTCTTCAGGGCCACTGAACCACACTTGTGAGGAGAAGGACGATGACAGCAGTGACACCTGAAGAAGACCTGCAACGCAGGTCGAAACGTTGGCACGTATTAAAGAATTCTTCTTTGACGTGGTGTTACTTTGACTGCATCCCTGACTATCTTCTTCTCCACTATACAAAACATTCCTGACTAAAACACCCTAAAATTAATCTCGCTGTTGTGAACATTCTCTTGAAGAAATACGAAAACGAACAGAAAGCAATTATCCTTACTTCATGGCAAATGAAGTTCCTCCCCCCCCCCCCCCCCCCCCCCCCCACCCCCCCCCCCGGGAACATTACTTTAGCAGGTGTTTTTTTTTGTTTTGTTTTTTTTATTTCACGTTTTTACACGTTTGGATAATTTTTATTGAACGTTCTTAAAATTTTTACTGCATGAAATCTGGCCTTTAATAATAACCTTTGAAAATATATGACTCACAACTGATCCTGTAAAATACCAATGGTGGTGATAGAATCAATAATACGTATATTTATCTGTAAAGACTAAGGAGCTTAACTAAAGACATGCCTTACATGCTAAAGAGCCTTACCTTGTTACATATGTATTATTATTAAAGGATGTAAAATATACATGTTTATGAATACGCATGTGTACACATACACAATTGTGGGTCTCTGAAACCCTTATCTGGCGCATACCCAGATAGAGGAAAAGGAATGCTCAATAGATTTAAAGAGCAGGAGGGAAATGACAAGCTGTTGTTGTCAAATGTGGTCTCAAAATGTGCTCCAAGCCATGGTGAAATGGAGGGACACCTTAGACAGAAGGCAGATGGTCTTCTACATTGCCGAAGCGTCTTCTTAAGAGTTATCACATTGTCATTTACGAAGCAGCATATGTTTTGCGTGATGTGTTGTATCTTGACAACCAATCCAGCTAGTCAGAGAAGGATGCAGGCGTACCGTAGAAGCGGCTACATTCCCCAAACCAATGAGAGGATGGAAACTGTTGCAGCATGATAACAGCAATGGTTACAACCAATTGCAGTATTTATATTAATCCATCTTGCAGGTCACTGGTTACGGAAGCTTTCGTACCTACCTGTACTAATTCACGCTGAATCAAACAGGAAAATTCCATATATGCTTGACGTCAAATAAGAGCGCAGAAACCGAGTTTTTCATGCGTTACAACAAGAAAGAACAGAGGTCCAGCAGTTTTTCTGCACACAGCCATTTACCTCCACGAAATAGTTTATAACAGCGGTAGGAAAAACAGGTTGTTTTTTTGTGGTTGAAAATCCCACACATGACTCGGTTGGTCTTCACAATACTTTTCCTGTCCTCCTAAAAGATATGTATATATACTCCTTTATATTTGATAATAAAGTAGATTATTATTTTTTTAACTACTATTTACTATAATAAAAAAAGATAATGTTTCAATTAGTTTTATTAATGGTTCTTAATTTCAGAGGTGCAGTGGGATAAAATACGGCATAGGTACTATGAACGTGTTGCACGCTTCATCACTAATTTATCGGTTGTAGTTTTTTTCCCTCATACTTTAGAAGTTGTGGAAGGAGGAAAGGAAGTATGTCCACCCTCAAACAAACTGATGGGCCAGTATGACGTTGCTCACATGAATATCAAAGATCAACTGGAAATACAACTAACGAAGGAAACTATTCCCAAAGTAATAATTAAGAAAATAACATACAATTAATATTAGCGATTATATTAAGAATCGGTTAATTTTTTTATTTCAAAAATGTAAGTATTGCTATTTCATGAAAGTCTCTTCGAACATACTTAAAATCGTTAGTTAAATTAATCATTGTCTGCTTATTTACGCTTTCATGTTGTTATTACTGCTTCACTAAATTAAGTATAATCCATCGTCAGAAACATCATTTCTAAATGCTTGGAATTTGTTTAAGTAACGAAAAGAATTGTTAATTATTATATGTAAATACATTATTAAGAATAGTCATAAACAGTGGTGTGCTAAGAGGGGGAGTTAGGTGCGGTTCGCCTCGTTAATTGTATGTTTGTGACTCAATTATCATTATAATCGTATTTTTTATTTTTATTTATTGCTTCTATGCTTACCAATCTCAAGGAATTACGAAGATAGGCGAATGTGATTTTCGCGGGATAAACTGAAATAATACAAAGATTTTATTTTATTTTATTTTTTTGTTATTTATTTATCTTTTTATTTTTTTTTTTTTTTTTTTTTTAGTTCATTTCGGAATTATGAGAGATTGATAATAAAATGGGTTATGATAAATAATTGATTACTTATTGAGTGAAAATTTATTGAAAATTGAGAGAAAGGGTTATGTATTGAGCCTAAAGAAAAACAATAAAAAGAACATGCTGAAGTCTTGAATTGCATTAATAACACAACCTTTGAGAAAACACTTACATCTTATTGTTAGTATGAGTTGTTAAGTCAAACATTAAATTTTATGTTTTAATTAAGAATCACAGGAATTTATTACGGTATTGAGCGTGGTGTTCAATGAAATCTTAGGCATATTTCGTTCTGTTAAATTAGCGGTAAATAAGAAACCTGAAAAATCTATCATATTTTTGCAATTTGTAGTTCATAATAGTAATTAGCCATATAGATTATTTGTTAAAATTTTGTTTGTATTAATTCAATCATTTTGTATTCCAAACGGCGATTTGTCTATGCAACGAAATCGAAACTCAGTTATTAATAGAGTCAATGAGTGCTGAAATGAGGGGTGTAGAGTGCATGGAATATGCGATAATGTTTGACTTCATAGCTTCGTTAAGAATAGTTAGAAAGTAAACATACTAAAAGTCCCCGCCCCTGGGGGGGGGGACCAACGGTGGGGGGAAGTGGAGAAGTTATAATCGAAAAACACAAAATTGGGACCTTTTCCCTTCCCCCGCCCTTAGCTCACCCCCCCCCCCAGGGGCGGGGACGTTCAGTATGTTCACCTTCCATCTACTCCGAACGAAGCTGTGAAGTCAAAAATTATCACCTATTTTATGCACTCTATTCCCCACACTCGATCCAAAATTTATATTTTTTATTTGAATGCTCCTTAAATTTACTATAAGAACCTATACATGAAATTTTGATTATGTCACGTTATACAGTCAAACCAGCCCACTGAATTTGTCAATATTGTCATACCTTGCCAAAACATACTTATTTAGCGTTCAGGTTTGGGTGTATTACGTGAAATAATTAAAATTTCATATATAGGGCCTGATAGTAAATTTCACCCGATTTTAGTTGAAAAAAATAAATTTCAGATCTGACAAATAGTTTTGAAGTTATGGTAAAAACTATGCCAAAAAAACTTGAATTACAAAATAGTAAACGGTTTTTAACGTGCTGGTATTTAATGGGACTTGTTCAAAATTTCATATGTAGGTTCTTACAGTAAATTTAAGGATCATTCAGATAAAACATAGAAATTTTGGATCGAACAATTAGTTTCGGAATGAGTACCAAAATACGTGTTTTCTCAGAGAAGTGCGACCCCAGTTAAAGAGTGCTGAAATGTGGGGTGTAGAGTGCATAAAATAGGTAATAATTTTTGACTTCACAGCTTCGTTCGGAGTAGTTAGGAATGTAAACATACTAAAAGTCCCCGCCCCGGAGGGTGATCTAAGGGTTGTGGGAGGGGAGAATGTTTACCTCAATTTTTGTTAAACGTGACATTTTTTCTGTAAAACTATTGTGGAAAATACTAGAAGCAAAAGTTTGACAAAAAGTAAGGTGACATTTGTTTTTTCCCGAAAATCACGGATTTTCAATAACGAACATCTCGTAAACGGTTAGAATTACGGCAAATTTATAGATAATAAATTTTATAGACAATTTAATTACCTTTTCTGTTTATTTGCAACATATTTGTCTAGAGTCAAACGTGTTCAAGATATTATCGAAAAAACAAAAAAATTGAACTTCTTCACTTCCCCCCACTGTTAGCTCACCCCCCAGGGGCGTGGACTTTTAGTATGTTTACCTGCTAACAATTACTAACGAAGCTATGAAGTCAAAAATTATCGCATATTACTCCAGAATGTGCTTATTGACTGGGGAATATGTTTATTTGAATGTCTTATAAATGCTTGCTTTTAGATTCTTATTAACGACATTTATTTGTTCTTATGGATAGAGTGCCTTGTGGTCTATTCCAATATTTCTTGATATTCATTAGGATATGGGAATTCTATTTTAAATACTAACGTATATATGGTATGTGTGTGTGTATAAAAATTACCTGACACTCTTGGCACGCTACTGTCCTTAAAAATAATTCTTTTAATTAAATTTTAATACTGATGAGGCCGATTATAATTTGTGCAGTTGTTCTACAATTCTGGAGTCCTATTTCCTAGAATTCTGCTGAGAAGCCTTGAAAAACAACCTGTCATTGCTACTCTGCTCCAAGAGTTCGAATCCAAGGACAATGATTTAAAGACATCGTCCATCCTCAGGCTCGAAGCTATCGAACACCTTGATGAGGCGGAGACAAGAGTCGCTCAACTAGCGTATGGTGAAAACATGAACCCATTGGACCCTAGTCCTGGCTCGTAGGTCATAATTACCATACATAGTCTAGTAAATAGGCTTGAGTTTATGTTTACAATTGGAGCAACACCTTTTCAGTAATGGAATGACACGTTTAATCAAGTACGCTTAACTTTATACTCAATTGTTCTAGGCTTCTAAAGGAAACATAACTAAAGTAGACTTTATATTAACTCTAAACTTGTTTTGGAATCAAAGTAATTAAGTAGTTCATTCATATATTCCGAAAAGAATATGACTTCATATGGAACTTGGCTCCCGAAGGTAATGACAAGCTGAGAAAAGAGGACTTGTAGTAATTCTAATTCGGACAGAATCATATAATTAATCTATAATTAAATATATAATTAAATCATATAATTTAATTTAATTAAACATATAATTAAAATATAATTAAATCTATATTACGTTTAAGACTCCAAGAAAAAAAATCAAACTATAGTAGATATCGTTTTTTTAATTTCAGACCCTGTCATGAATTTATGTTCTACACACCTCATGGAACAGCTGTTCCTCCATTTTGGACCCCCAGAGAGCATGTTTCTAAGTCTGCAGCCATTGAAGTCCTCTTTCCAGTCATCGTTGAAGCTTTAGAAGTGAAAATGGACCCTCTTCCACCCCCATCAGTAACAATAATCATGTTTATATCACTATCATCACAGAATAATCCGTAATTATCCAAATTCAAACTAAGTTATTAAAAATATATATAGTTCAACACTATAATGATTAGGATAGTTTATAGTTAAGAAATTTATTACGAAGGCCTGTAATTTTTTTAGTACGTAGTGATTTTTGAAGCACGCAGAGCTCGGGAAGTACTGGACACAGCAGCGCAATTTGCATCAAACGTTATGCATGTCGGATTCTTCGATTCTGTAGATCCTGAAGAAGCAGAAATGGTTTGCCAGACAATTCACCAGTATGAAAGGTTACCGAAAGTTGTAAAAATGTGAGTAAAGTAGATTATTCACTTATCATCTTTATTTTCAGGGACGTTGCTAGAGCAAATTATTTAGGAGGATTATAAAATTTCCCAACCTTTTTTTACATTTTCCAATTTATTAAGAATAGCAAAGTTAACCAATTTCTTTGAGAAAAATGATATATAGTCAAAACTCGATAAGTAGAAACTCTTTAAGTCGAAAAACTCGAAAAGGCGAAGTGAACCCCATTTCCCGATTACGTTTATATGATGAATTGTATTCGTTAACTCGAACCAGCAATCGTTAAATCGAAGTAAAATTTTGGTCTACACAACTCCTGAGGCTGTATAAGTCGAAGTTTCCTAGAACCATAAACATTTACAAACCACTCTGTATCAACCCTACCCTCAGTACTGTTTCATTTCGGGTACAAGACAGACATATATTGCCTTAATTTTTAACACTTTCTTTAGGCGAGTCTTGGTCTCGTAAGGAGAGCCATGCCAAAATACTTCAAACTCTAGATATGGATTATTTTATTATTTTATGATATTGATTATGGAGACGTTTCTGCTCAGTATCGCGGCTTCAGAAAGTTCCAAACACTGAAATTAGACACAGAGTGGAACAAATGGATAGCATTCTCTACACTATTGAGACTATAAGGCTAAAGTGGTTTGGGCATGTTATAAGGATGGGAGAGGAACGATGGCCGAAAAAAAATTTTGAATGGAGCCCGGAAAGATAACGGAAGAAAGGTAGCCTAGAAGTCGTTAGGTTGAGGGCGTCATGGAAGGAATGGTGAATAAGTATATGTGTGAGGGAGACTCGTTGGACCGACAAAAATGGAACCAACTTATTTTTGGTAAAGACTAATGACAAATAGTTGTAAAAAAGTCTTTAATGAAAAAAAAAAATTATTAGCCATGGATACCATGGGTTTAATCGAGTTTTGACAGTATCTCAATTTTTGGAGCCTGGGGAAAGGTTCTTAAATCTAAAATATTTGGAATATTTTGGTTTTAAAAGTTTTGTGAGGGAAGATGGCAATGAAACTGCTGTTGTTTCTGCCACTAAACGTAGAATTAAAAATCCAGTATGCACTGTTTAAGAATTTAATCAAACTATGAAACTTTTTTTTTTCTATTTAGTAAGGTACAGTTATTTAAAGAAAGTTGGAGAAATGCTAGTCCACTGAGCAAAACATTCTTAATGATATGGGATTACAGGAGTTCCATCCTTTAATCATATTCAAATGGGCTTATTGAGTTGGAATAGATTTATTGGACAATTTCTGAAATTTATTTGTAAATATAATCATAGGGGTAAGCATAATAATTTTAATTTTGAATAATTATTATGTCATTGATAAAATGTTGTTTTTAGAGGTTTGAAAATGGTGCTAGCTCTTGAAAGAACTTCCAGTGATCCAATGTTAATTATGGCATCAATGGGTCCTCTCTACATCTCACCAGACACAAGACAAGGTTTGAAAGAGGTAAGTTTAGATAGACTTGCTATGATACCAGGAAAACTAATTACTTTTAAAAAAATCAATTAAATACTCACTGGCTATTTGTGACAGAAAATATAGTAGTTTATGTATAATACAGCTATTATCTCTAATTTTTTGTTGGGGCTATTACCTACAATCCTTTCTGATTTTCTATCCATTTTATAGGGTTAGTTATAAATACTCCAATGCTGTGTATTTTTGTTTAGGTTGAAACATTCTTTCCTCCAATGGTAGATAAAGTGGCAGAGCCAGATCCATGGGGCCCTCCACCAGAAGATGGAGGAGTAGAAGAAGAATCAGGGGAAGAAATGGAGGAAGAAGGAATGGAAGAGATGTCTGAAGAATTGGAACCAGAAGAAGATGATGATCACATGAGACAAAGCACTATAAACACTGCGAAACCAGATGAAGTTGAAGTGGTCGATGAAGGCCCACCTCCTTCAACACAGGTGAAGAAAGAAAGTATTGATGAACATGAAGAAGCTTAGGAAGAATGAAAGAGTGAATAAATGATGATTTGCTTTAAATTCATACAGTCAAAATATTCAAAGGAAAATAATAACAATCATGGAATTTTCAAAAATATTTTATCTGTTAGATACATTATTAATTTTCTCTAAACTGTTAAAAAATTAATAGGGATATTTGTAATTTATTCTTTATCTGTTAATTTTAATTAAATTAGTTCCATATTTACCGTAGTATATAATGAAACAAACTAATTATATTATTTATCTGTAAAAAATAATCAAGAGAGTACAAATACTTTGTCAAATAATTGTTCAATGAAGAAGTTTTTCATAATCAATTTGCTGCCAGTTGTCATTCGCAACAAGCCAAATTGAACCTGATGGAGCTTCCTTTAAAGTATAAACTAAGCAAGCTGCTACACTATCAGCCCTGCAAATGATAGAAAGTGAAATATTAAAATTGTCAGAATTATTTAAACAATTATTTAGTAAAGTAATAATTTCTTATAACTGGAAGTTAAATTGAGAATATAACAAACAGCATTTTTCAAATTGAGGTTTACATTTTAAAGGATTTAAATGTGTGATACAGACTGTAGTCTATTAACTTACTTTTGTTTATACATTTTCTCACTACGTTTCTGTGCAATTGATTGAAGTTCTGGACAGAGTGTACTGTTTTGAAACAACTGCTGTGTTATAGGAGTATCAGTTAAGCTTGGAGCTACTGCTAAAATTCTTATTTGTTTTGACTCAGCTATTTGTGAAGTCTGAAAAAGTTATATTGGACAAAATACACAAAATCAATAGTCTATCTTGAAAATGATGTAAATACTTTAACACCTTCCTTCATAATTTACTTGTAAAATAACTCAAACTAAATAGATAAATAGAATATTTAAAAGAGTCCTAAATCTTGATTTAACTTCTTAAGTCTTGGACTTAGCACAGGCTTCGTTAAGCCATCAGCAAGTTGACTTTGGGTATCCACTCTCTGGATATGAACTTCTCCCTCTTGAACCTTTTCCCTGACAAAGAAGTGACGAATGGGTATATGTTTTGTACGTTTGTGCCACACAGGGTTCTCTGCTAATTTAATGGCAGCGTTATTGTCGACAAAAAGAGTACCTTCTTTAAATTCAGTCATCTCTTGAAGAAGCCTTTTGAGCCAAACCATCTCTCTCGTACCCTCACTTGCAGCGATGACCTCTGCTTCAGTGGTAGAGATAGAGACTGAACTCTGCCTTTTACTGAACCATGATATGGCACCACCTGAATACATACAGGCAATGCCAGTAGTAGACCTGCCAGTTAATTTATCACCACCAAGATCTGCATCAGAGTAGCATTGAAGAATTCCTCTTCTATGGTTTTTCTTATACAATATTCCAAGTTCAGACGTCCCTTTTAAATAACGGAATATTCGTTTGACCCTGACTATGTCACTATTGGAAGGATTTTCAAGCACTCTTGAAGCTACGTTGACAGAATAAGCAATATCTGGTCTTGTACATACCATCAAATACATGAGTGAACCAACAGCTTCTCTATATTGAAAATTTGTTGTCTTGATGTTTCCATGTTCCTTTTCATTGTATGAATCATCCTTTAAAATCGGAGTGCTAACAGGATGACATTCATCCATCTGGAATTTTTTGAGAAGCCTCCTAATGTAAGAAGATTGGCTTATTTTGATACCTTCCTTGCTTCTGTTAATCTCCAATCCAAGATAGAAATCAGCCAGTTTAGTCTTGATTTTGAACTCCTGTTTTAATTTGTCTAAGAGCTCCATTGCTTCTCTTTCGTCCGAAGCAGCGATTAATCCATCATCAACATATAAACATAACAAAACCTTTTTACCATTAACATCTTTGATAAATAGGCAAGGATCTGCTGAGCTAATTTGAAAACCAATACTAACTAGGAAGTTCTTTATCTTCTCATTCCAACAACGCGGAGCCTGTTTGAGCCCGTATAGGCTTTTATGTAATCTGCAAACCTTCCCTGAGTTGTCATCGAAGCCTTCTGGTTGTTGAATATAGATCTCCTCCTTGAGTTCTCCATTTAAAAATGCAGTCGATACATCAAACTGATAAAGACTCATATCTTCATTTGCAGCAATACTGATTACCGTTCTAACAGTGGTTTGACGAGCAACTGGACTGAAGGTTTCTCCAAAATCTTGACCTTTCTTTTGTGCAAATCCTTTTACCACTAGCCTAGCTTTGTATCTTTCTAAATTTCCATCAAGTTTATATTTCTTGCTGAAAACCCACTTGGAAGGGATAGCTCTTTTATTATGAGGCAAATCACAGATAGTCCATGTTTTGTTCTCTGTTAGGGAAGTCATTTCTTCTTCCATGGCTTTTCGCCATTCCTCAGCTTCCTCACTGTTCATCGCATTTTGCAAGTCCAATGGCACAACTTCACTCCCTTCAACGATGTTGACATAATCATTCATGGATTTAGGTTTATTAATTTTATCCTGACCCCTCAGATTTATGCCTCTTTTCCACACTACATCTTCTATTTCTAAGTCTTCATCTTCTTCTTCTTGAGATTCTTCTTGATCTTCCTCATATTCTTCTGGATTCTCTTCTCCTTCCAAAGGTATTACTTGAGATTCTCCTTCATTTTCCTTATGTTCTTCTGGTTCCTCTTTATAATAAATGTCAATACCTTTACATTCCATTGGATGAAATGAAGATTTTCCACATATCGGTGCTTTGAGTGACTCCTGGAATATGACATCTCTTGATCTAATTAGTTTATTATTTGAGAAGACTCGGTATCCATTGTCCCCATCATATCCAACAAGTACTCCTTGAGTAGCCTTTTTATCAAATTTTCTTCTATTTTCTTTAGGTATATGGACCCAACATTTGGATCCTATAACACGAAGATTTTTGATTCCCGGTTTTATACCCATCCAATGTTCAAATGGAGATTTACCTTTTTCTGATGATGGACCAGTTCGATTCAATATATAGGCTGAAGCATTAATCATCTCTGCCCATAGCTCCTTAGGTAGAGATTCTTCTCCTGAATGCATGAGGGCTCTTGCAGTTTCTACAATGGTGCGATTTTCTCTCTCAGCACAGCCATTTTGCTGTGGTGTGTATGGCATAGTATATCTGACTTCAATACCTTTTAATTTGAGGAAGTTTTCTACTCTTTCATTTTTAAATTCTCCGCCATTGTCACATTGAATGTACATTACTTTATGACCTAATTGGGTAACTTCTGCTAAAAATTCCTTTAATTTTTGAAAGACTTCATCCTTGGTTTTAATAAAAATACACTTTTCTAAATTTTGAAAAATCATCCTTAAATACCAGAAAATATTTAAATCCACTTTTCGAGGGTATAAAAGGACCACATACATCAGTGTTTATAACCTGACCAGTCTTCTCAGCTCTTTTCCGACGTCCAAACTTGAGTCTATGAGCTTTTCCCTTTATGCAGCCCTCACAGAGTTCACCATCAAGAGTTAAGTCTAAATTAAGTTCTCTTTTAATTACTTCCTTCACATGCCGTTTGTTTTGATGACCCATCCTTTCATGGTAAAGCTGTAATAAATTATTGTCTTTGACAGGAGTAGATATATTGTTATTTTCTGACTTACAGCTCTCTGTTGTGGGTACTACCCTAATGGCTAGATTATAGAGACCACTTCCAATTTGACGATTCCCTGACACAAGAGTTTCATTACCTTCAAATAATTTACAGCTAACTGCAGTGGATTCAAATTTACTCTGTGGTCTATGATCTTGAGCTGCTAAAAGAGAAAAAAGATTCTTAGAAATACCTGGAACTAGCCAGACATTAGTGAGTTTAAGTCTCTTCCAATGGCCGTTAGACGCAGCTTCAATTAAAATAGATCCCTTACCAAGCGCCTTGACTTGAGAGCCATTAGCCGTAATAATTACATGGTCATCTGTAAATGGATCAAAACTTGTGAACCATTCTTTTCTACTACATATATGATGTGTTGCTCCATTGTCCACATACCAAGCATCACTATTAGTCTCTGATGCAAAAACTTCTGAGGTAACTGTTAACAGAGTTGCACCTTCACTTGAATTATTTTGAGCAAATTTAGCTTTAGCAGGCTTAGGTGGTTTGCCATCAGCAAGCCAAAACCGGCATCTCTGAACTGTGTGACCCTTTTTATCGCAGTAGTTGCAAATTATTGAGGTATTATAAGAATTAGTATTTCTATTCCGAACATGCTTGAGAAATTGAGATGTGGTCCCCTTAGCAACCAAAACTTCTTCTGAACAACTATCACCCAGGTTGCTCTCAAAAGTACATAGTTTTTGGGTAAGATTGTTTAAACTCCTGTTCTCTTCATTTATGAGTCTCCATCCAGCAGTAAACGGTTTAAATTTATCAGGAAGGGATTTTAAAATTTTACATATTAGTAAAATATCTTTATTATCAGCAGGTTGCTTATCAATTTCTCCTTGCAACTGTTTCCATGCATTGGAAATTCTAGTAATAAATGTTACAGCATCATCATCTGGCGTCCACTTACTTTCAAAGAATTTATTGTACAAATCAAAAATTCTGTCTTCTGAAAATGTGTCAAAAAGCTGACAAAGACCCAACCACATATCTCTACCAGACTCATGGCGTCTCACCTTTTCAAACATCTCCTCTGTCATGTTATTAGACATAACCAGCAGTGCCTGGTTGTCAATTTTATTAAATGTTGCTAACTCTGTATTATATACTTTCACAGCTTCTTTATCAGTAGTATCAGGGCCTGAAGGACACTTGTAAGTTCCATCTATTATTTCTATTGCCCTAGGTATCATTTTTCTTATTTTCGCCTTCCAGTTTTCCCAGTTGCTCTTCCCTTCTAACAGAGCAATCTGAGGAATCATGATTGATCTTGAATCCATTTAAAAAAAAAAAACAAACAAAAAAAAAAATTACCACAGAGCACTAACTTCTTACAGATTTTCATGTATTTCCTGCTATTCCAATGTTCCTAGTAACTTCATGCAGGGCCCATAACCTGTTTTGGTATCTTGAATGAATTACACAATCATACACTGATGTAAGCTTTTATTTAATACAACACACTGAGAACAAAGTAAGCATAACATGTCTCTACAGTAATCTGTCTCCGACGCCATGCACGACAGGTTATATCCAGGTTACACAGTGTAAACATAAAAATAATCGATTTTACAAGAAAATGATGTAAATACTTTAACATACAATACATAAATAGCTCAAACAAATGTATATTTATTTCAAGAAACTAATGTGTGAGAAGAGGAAATATAATCATGTGTTATGTAGGAAAACTTACTCCTAAAGATCTTACAAAATAATTGACACCTCCTTTGGTTGCTGCATAAATTGGAAATACAGAATCTTTAAGAATGCCAGCTAAAGAGGATGTTGCAACTATTGCACCACCTTGTTTTAAGTACTTTAAGCCAAGAATTGTTCCTCTGATAGTACCACACTAAAATAGAGTTAGAAAAAACATTTACTTGATTAATTCCTATTTTTATTGTTTAGTTGTTCTCAGATATATTTTATTCCCGGAACGAAATAAATAAAATTACAACTTCTTTATTTTATACTTTATGTCTTAATCATCTCTATCTTTCTATTTTATTTAAGCTATGTATTTTGCTAAAGTCACAAACAAGTTTACATAATAATATTCTTACAAGATTTACTTCAACTTCTCTTTCCCATGAATTGGGATGGTCATTGAGAATACCTGCATTGTTTACAATGATGTCCAAACGACCAAACTCTGATATCACTTTTCTGAATGACTCTGTAACATTAGAATTGTATTAAAGTTTGCAATAATTTTAGATGAGAAGGAATTATTTTTTGATTTTATTTATCAAGCAGATCAATACATAACAAAATACAAAGTTTCTAAGCTTAAGTATCTTGTACTACAGTCCAGTCAATAGGTTGAAAAAAATTTGCGAATCCAGGAAATAATGTGGACTTTTTTTTTGTTAGGTAGTTTCAGGAAATAATAAAAGTCGGCAATCAATCAAAAATATTCAAATGTGGTGAATTTGATGTAGGAGCTAGTGGACTACTCCATTTTTCTTTTTACAATAGTTTAAATAATTAAAAAACCATCCTACAACAAGAATTAACTTCATTAAATTTCCTAGGAGTTATTTTTTATACAATTATTTGTCAAACTAACAAGGAGACATTTTGAATCGTAGCTCAAAGATTTGAATGCCGATTTTTGTGTGGGTAGTTGGGGCCTATCTATAATAGTGCAAAACTGTAGTTATAGTCGCTAATGAGCATTGGGAGCCCAGAAAAAAAATAAAATATGAAAATCACGTTTTATTTTCTTTCTCAGCTCTTAGTCAAGATAGAGAAATAGCTTTTCATGTAAAATTGTATGTTTATTGAAATAAAAATACTTTCCTTTAACTCAAAACACGACTCAGCTTCAGGGTGCTCAAAAATCCGCTGTAAATCAGTGGGAAAGTGGGAAATTATTTTAATAGAAAACTGACCTCAAACATTGATTCAACGCACCAAAAAACCCTAATAGGTAAAATTTTATTAAAATCAAAAAATGTTATTTTTTAAAACCTTTCGAGGACGTTCACATTTTTGAAGTTGAGATTTTATCAACAACTTCTAACGGCTATAACATTTGATGTGTTCAACTGATTAAAATAGTAATCTCATCACTTAGAATCAGCTTGTATTCTGCTTTCAATTCATGTATACAACAG
The DNA here is from genome assembly GCA_003667255.2 of Euschistus heros. NCBI lineage: Eukaryota > Metazoa > Arthropoda > Insecta > Hemiptera > Pentatomidae > Euschistus > Euschistus heros. Next base: position 1,835,917 of record RCWM02000065.1, on the reverse strand, counting down.
TGGGTTTACTTTAAATTTTCTTGAACATAAAATGATTTTGATAAAATTTTACATATAAGGTTTTTTTGTTGCGCTAAATCCATATTTGAGGTTAGCTTTCCATGAAAATTTTTTTCCACTTTCTCATTGATATAAATCGGATTTAATTGGAATTTTGTAATTTTTTTGGAGTTTTTGAGTACCCTAATGCCAGGTCGTATTTGAGTTATCACGAAAGTATTATTATTTCCAAAAGCATAAGGTCCCTACTACTCACACAAAAATCGGCATTTAAATCTGTGAGTTACAATTCAAAACGTCTCTTTGTAAGTAATGTTACAAGGAAGGGGCATTTTATGATTAGCTGCTGTATTCGATTTCACGCCCTCTTTATTACAATGAGCACTAACACCTAAATAGTTGTATTGGAAAAATATATATGTATATATATATATATATATATATATACAAAACAGCATGTTGGAAATTTCATTTATATTTTTTGTTATTATTATGCACATTTTTCCATAGAGAAGCGAATACAAAAAAATTAATAAGCGATATATTTTTTTAGTATGTTGAATAGAAAGTTGAAATTCGGAATCGTAACCCCATAAAAAGATCTATATGTTTTTCCCGCCATACAATATTGTTACTGGACATCCAGAAACCTACAAAATCGTATTGTTCTTATTAACACCGCGATTATTGAATTGTTTAGTATTTTAATTTGATATAATGGTAACAGAATTAACTTCTTTGAAATATTTTTTTTATAATCAGGTTATGGTCTAATTTCTCACCTTCGAACTCAGAGTTGTTGGTAACATCGCAGTAAATAAATATTGAATTTTTGTCTTTTCTATTGAGCAGTTTTTCCAAAGATAATCCTTCTGCCTCATTTATATCACATATAGCTACCTAAAATGAATAAAATATTCACATATACCGACATGAAAATCAATTTATAAATAAAAATCGTAAGCACAAACAAAATTTCAAATCCTAAAGTGTATTTAGATTTATCAATTGTTTAATCCAATTGGGGAATTTTATTTTCTTCCAAGGGGAGGTTTGCCCTTTCGGCAAAATGGGATTTGGGGGATGGAGCTGAAAATTAATTCCACCAGGCCACTGACTGGATTCGAACTTATGATCTTCGGTATATAAGGTTAGTATTGTAACGCACTTTTTTTATGACTGCGTTCCCTCTGAGCTATACCGACCTCCTAGTTTAGAGCTTTATGCTATTCTAAATTATATATTAACTTATCATTACAATGTACCTTGACACCTTCATTTGTCAAATAATTACAAAATGCTCTTCCTATCCCTTGGGCACCACCAGTAACTAAAGCAACTTTTCCATTCAATTCCATGTTTTGTAACTGTACAAACAGGTTCAGAATATGAAGGTAAACGCAGTAGATAAAGAAATTTATGAGAGTTGATTACTACTATCTTTAAAAAAAAAAAAAGAGAGACGAAAACTATTTATGACTGATTACCTTCCGCACCAACACAGTTTTATTACAATGAATAGATAAGCCGAAATGTTATTAGAAACCAATTTGAAAATTCAAAACTTAAGTAAAGAAAAGCTTATTAAAAATGAATCCTAGAGCCACCAGAGGCAGTCTAGTAAAATTGAGCTGCTTTCTATCAAACAGAGCAGCTCTGATTTTTTATATGGTGTATGTGAAGATTTAATGATAATAAACCTTTGATTTAGACTTCAATATACCTAAGAATCATTGCAGGTTTTTTAAATGATTAAATTTTCTGATTTTCCAAGGCTTTTAAAATTTTGATCTGATGGTTAAAGGGACTTTTTTTTTTTTAAAGTATACTACTAAATTTATGGAGTATAGATATTTCAAAACTGAGTAATTTAAAAACTTCCAGTTTCCAATGATTTTGGTATTGAAGAATCTGTTTTTAGACAAAAATAATGTAATATAATTTTGAATAATAATATACTATAATTTTAATAATATAATTATAGTATAATGTAATAATAAAATAATAATAATAATATAATGATGGTTGTATTGTTGACCGTGAGTTTTACTAAGGAGATGAATTTGTCAGGGGTGCAGTCAAGGTTGAATAAACACAGCCAGTTTTTAAATGAAAAACTTATATTTTGGCGTGCCAACGTTTCGACCAGAGTTGGGCAAAATGTAATTGAAATATATTCTATGAATTACGATTACACTGTAATTGTAATCCCGGCCGGGATTACATTCCATGATATAATGCAATTACTTCATGAATTACGATTACAATGTAATTCATCAATGTAATTCAATTACGGATTACATAATTGGATTACATATTTCGATTACTTGTAATTCAAGGCATGAATTATTTGAAAATTTAGTTCGATTACAATATTTCTTCCATTAAATAGGCAAATAAATATCGGAATATCAGTTTTCACCTCCACCATTTAAGTTTTAAGTTTTCTCTTATTGTTAACAGTTTTGAACTATCGCCATCTTTTTCTTAGAGAGAGGAGTGGGGGCTAAATTTCTAAATTGAGAACGGCTGGTCCGATCTTAATGAAATTTGATAATTATGTTTCTTTTGTACTTATTAGCGTATATTTGGGGTTTTAACTGTTTTACTAATTAGGGGGGGGGGGGGGGGGGGGGGGGGCTAAATTTCTAAATTGAGAACGGCTGGTCCGATTTTAATGAAATTTGATAATTATGTTTCTTTTGTACTTATTAGCGTATATTTGGGGTTTTAACTGTTTTACTAATTAGGGGGGGGGGGGGGGATGGGGGGCTAAATTTCTAAATTGAGAACGGCTGGTCCGATTTTAATGAAATTTGATAATTATGTTTCTTTTGTACTTATTAGCGTATATTTGGGGTTTTAAACAGTTTTACTAATTAGTGGGGGGTGGAAGGGGGGGGGGGGGGCTAAATTTCTAAAATGAGAACGGCTGGTCCGATCTTAATGAAATTTGATAATTATGTTTCTTTTGTACTTATTAGCGTATATTTGGGGTTTTAACTGTTTTACTAATTAGGGGGGGGGGGTGGGATGGGGGGCTAAATTTCTAAATTGAGAACGGCTGGTCCGATTTTAATGAAATTTGATAATTATGTTTCTTTTGTACTTATTAGCGTATATTTGGGGTTTTAACTGTTTTACTAATTAGGGGGGGGGTGGGATGGGGGGCTAAATTTCTAAATTGAGAACAGCTGGTCCGATTTTAATGAAATTTGATAATTATGTTTCTAATGTACTTATTAGCGTATATTTGGGGTTTTAACTGTTTTACTAATTAGGGGGGGGGGTGGGATGGGGGGCTAAATTTCTAAATTGAGAACGGCTGGTCCGATTTTAATGAAATTTGATAATTATGTTTCTTTTGTACTTATTAGCGTATATTTGGGGTTTTAACTGTTTTACTAATTAGGGGGGAGGGTGGGGGGGGGCTAAATTTCTAAATTGAGAACGGCTGGTCCGATTTTAATGAAATTTGATAATTATGTTTCTTTTGTACTTATTAGCGTATATTTGGGGTTTTAAACTGTTTTACTAATAAGGGGGGGGTAGTAGGGGGGGGGGGCTAAATTTCTAAATTAAGAACGGCTGGTCCGATCTTAATGAAATTTGATAATTATGTTTCTTTTGTACTTATTAGCGTATATTTGGGGATTTAACTGTTTTACTAATTAGAGGGGGGTGGAGGGGGGGCGCTAAATTTCTAAATTAAGAACGGCAAGTCCGATTTTAATGAAATTTGATAATTATGTTTCTTTTGTTCTTATTAGCGTATATGTAGGGTTTTAACCGTTTTACTAATAAGGGGGGGGGGTAGGGGGGGGGCTAAATTTCTAAATTAAGAACGGCTGATCCGATCTTAATGAAATTTGATAATTATGTTTCTTTTGTACTTATTAGCGTATATTTGGGGATTTAACTGTTTTACTAATTAGGGGGGGTGGAGGGGGGCGCTAAATTTCTAAATTGAGAACGCCTGGTCCGATCTTAATAAAATTTGATAATTATGTTTCTTTTGTACCTATTAGCGTATATTTGGGGTTTTTAAAATACCTTCATTTAAAGTGAAGGAAATTAAATTTATAGCTCTTTGCTGTACCAAAATATATATTGAAGTTGAACTTACTTAAATGAAATAATAATGATCATTATATAACATCATAAAAGTTAAGAATGAGTGTTAATAACATATTAAAAAAGAACTTTAATCCATACTTTTCACGATATAATAAATAATAAAGTAAAGATGGTAAAAGAAATTACGAAATCACATTACAATTTTAAATATGTATACATATTTTTATTACTAAAAATGTTAAACGCTAATAAGTCCGAAATAAACACAATTATCATATTTCATTAGCATCGGACCAGCCGTTTTCAATTTAGAAATATACCCCCACCCCCCTAATTAGTAAAACAGTTAAAACCCCAAATATACGCTAATAAGTACAAAAGAAACAATTATCAAATTTCATTAAGAACGGACCAGCCGTTATCAATTTAGAAATTAACCCCCCCCCCCCCCCCATCCCCCCCTAATTAGTAAACAGTTAAACCACAAATATACGCTAATAGTACAAAAGAAACATAATTATCAAATTTCATTAAGATCGGACCAGCCGTTCTTAATTTAGAAAATTAGGCCCCCCACTCCCCCCCTTATTAGTAAAACAGTTAAAACCCCAAATATACGCTAATAAGTACAAAAGAAACATAATTATCAAATTTCATTAAGATCGGACCAGCCGATCTCAATTTAGAAATATACCCCCCCCCCACTAATTAGTTAAACTGTTAAAACCCCAAATATACGCTAATAGGTACATAAGAAACATAATTATCAAATTTCATTAAGATCGGACCAGCCGTTCTCAATTTAGAAATTTAGCCCCCCCCCCCACTAATTAGTAAAACTGTTAAAACCCCAAATATACGCTAATAAGTACGAAAGAAACATAATTATCAAATTTCATTAAGATCGGACCAGCCGTTCTCAATTTAGAAATTTAGCCCCCCCCCCCCCCCACCCCCCCCCCACTAATTAGTAAAACTGTTAAAACCCCAAATATACGCTAATAAGTACGAAAGAAACATAATTATCAAATTTCATTAAGATCGGACCAGCCGTTCTCAATTTATAAATTTAGCCCCCCATCCCACCCCCCCCCCTAATTAGTAAAACAGTTAAAACCCCAAATATACGCTAATAAGTACAAAAGAAACATAATTATCAAATTTCATTAAAATCGGACCAGCCGTTCTCAATTTAGAAATTTAGCCCCCCCCACCCCCCCCCCCCCCCCCCCCTAATTAGTAAAAAACAGTTTAAAACCCCAAATATACGCTAATAAGTACAAAAGAAACATAATTATCAAATTTCATTAAGATCGGACCAGCCGTTATCAATTTAGAAATTAACCCCCCCCCCCCCCATCCCCCCTAATTAGTTTAAAACAGTTAAACCACAAATATACGCTAATAAGTACAAAAGAAACATAATTATCAAATTTCATTAAGATCGGACCAGCCGTTCTTAATTTAGAAAATTAGGCCCCCCACTCCCCCCCTTATTAGTAAAACAGTTAAAACCCCAAATATACGCTAATAAGTACAAAAGAAACATAATTATCAAATTTCATTAAGATCGGACCAGCCGATCTCAATTTAGAAATATACCCCCCTCCCACTAATTAGTTAAACTGTTTAAACCCCAAATATACGCTAATAGGTACATAAGAAACATAATTATCAAATTTCATTAAGATCGGACCAGCCGTTCTCAATTTAGAAATTTAGCCCCCCCCCCCACTAATTAGTAAAACTGTTAAAACCCCAAATATACGCTAATAAGTACGAAAGAAACATAATTATCAAATTTCATTAAGATCGGACCAGCCGTTCTCAATTTAGAAATTTAGCCCCCCCCCCCCCCACCCCCCACTAATTAGTAAAACTGTTAAAACCCCAAATATACGCTAATAAGTACGAAAGAAACATAAATTTATCAAATTTCATTAAGATCGGACCAGCCGTTCTCAATTTATAAATTTAGCCCCCTCCCTTCCACCCCCCACTAATTAGTAAAAACTGTTAAAACCCCAAATATACGCTAATAAGTACGAACGAAAAAAACATAATTATCAAATTTCATTAAGATCGGACCAGCCGTTCTCAATTTAGAAATTTAGCCCCCCCCCCACCCCCCCCCCCCCCCCCCCTAATTAGTAAAAACAGTTAAAACCCCAAATATACGCTAATAAGTACAAAAGAAACATAATTATCAAATTTCATTAAAATCGGACCAGCCGTTCTCAATTTAGAAATTTAGCCCCCCATCCCACCCCCCCCCCCCCCCCCCCCTAATTAGTAAAACAGTTAAAACCCCAAATATACGCTAATAAGTACAAAAGAAACATAATTATCAAATTTCATTAAGATCGGACCAGCCGTTCTCATTTTAGAAATTTAGCCCCCCCCCCTCCCACCCCCCACTAATTAGTAAAACTGTTAAAACCCCAAAAATACGCTAATAAGTACAAAAGAAACATAATTATCAAATTTCATTAAGATCGGACCAGCCGTTCTCAATTTAGAAATTTAGCCCCCCCCCCCCACTCCCCCCCCCCAATTAGTAAAACAGTTAAAACCCCAAATATACGCTAATAAGTACAAAAGAAACATAATTATCAAATTTCATTAAGATCGGACCAGCCGTTCTTAATTTAGAAATTTAGCCCCCCCCCCCCCCCCCCCCCCCCCCCTAATTAGTAAAACAGTTAAAACCCAAATATACGCTAATAAGTACAAAAGAAACATAATTATCAAATTTCATTAAGATCGGACCAGCCGTTCTCAATTTAGAAATTTAGCCCCCCCCACACCCCCCCCCCCCCCCCCCTAATTAGTAAAACAGTTAAAACCCCAAATATATGCTAATAAGTACAAAAGAAACATAATTATCAAATTTCATTAAAATCGGACCAGCCGTTCTCAATTTAGAAATTTGGCCCCCCACCCCCCCCCCCCCCCCCCCCTAATTAGTAAAACAGTTAAAACCCCAAATATACGCTAATAAGTACAAAAGAAACATAATTATCAAATTTCATTAAGATCGGACCAGCCGTTCTCAATTTAGAAATTTAGCCCCCCCCCCCACTCCCCCCCAATTAGTAAAACAGTTAAAACCCCAAATATACGCTAATAAGTACAAAAGAAACATAATTATCAAATTTCATTAAGATCGGACTAGATGTTCTTAATTTAGAAATTTGGCCCCCCCCCCCCCCCCACCCCCCCCTCATAATTAGTAAAACAGTTAAAACCCTAAATATACGCTAATAAGTACAAAAGAAACATAATTATCAAATTTCATTAAGATCGGACCAGCCGTTCTCAATTTAGAAATTTAGCCCCCCCCCCACACCCCCCCCCCCCCCCCCCCTAATTAGTAAAACAGTTAAAAACGCCAAATATATGCTAATAAGTACAAAAGAAACATAATTATCAAATTTCATTAAAATCGGACCAGCCGTTCTCAATTTAGAAATTTGGCCCCCCACCCCCCCCCTAATTAGTAAAACAGTTAAAACCCCAAATATACGCTAATAAGTACAAAAGAAACATAATTATCAAATTTCATTAAGATCGGACCAGCCGTTCTCAATTTAGAAATTTAGCCCCCACTCCTCTCTCTAAGAAAAAGATGGCGATAGTTCAAAACCGTTAACAATAAGAGAAAACTTAAAACTTAAATGGTGGAGGTGAAAACTGATATTCCGATATTTATTTGCCTATTTAATGGAAGAAATATTGTAATCGAACTAAATTTTCAAATAATTCATGCCTTGAATTACAAGTAATCGAAATCTGTAATCCAATTATGTAATCCGTAATCGAATTACATTGATGAATTACATTGTAATCCCAATTGAATTACTTTGTGGGAATACTGTAATTCATACCCGATGTATTTCGATTACATCTGTTTGAAATATAAGGTAATGCAATTGTAATCGGATTACAATGTAATTGAATTTTGCCCAACTCTGGTTTCGACCTGCCTTGCAGCTCTGGGCTATCAGGGCTAAAATAACAAAAATTAAATAATATATTATTTAAATTTATATTATTCAATTTAAATTATTTAATTACTCTATTACAACTGTATCTTCGACTAGACTTTACTACTATTTTATATTCAATTATCTAATTAACTGCAGATTTTTTTCTTGTTTCTTTTTCATTTTTAAATTATTTTTATTATTTATTTATTTATTTTTTTAATGTTAGTATCATCTTGGTCACATCCAATTTTTGTTATTTTAGCCCTGATGAAGACCTGCAAGGCAGGTCGAAACGTTGGCACGCCAAAATTTAAGTTTTTCATTTAAAAACTGGCTGTGTTTATTCAACCTTGACTGCACCCCTGACAAATTCATCTCCTTATTAATAATAATATAATTTTCACAGCATGATTTTACCATTTTTAGATGGCTACAAAATCGTTGGTTTTCAGCTATTCCATAATTATATACTGGTTTTTACAACAACAGTATTATTAATGTCGTCTTTCATATTTTTTGTTGGTTCAATTATTGCAAATATTTTTCTATTACAAACATCAAAAAATTATTATAACTGGATATCGAATTGGAATCATCTGTTTGATATGCCTTAGTTCTCAGAGGAAACACTAGTAAGGGCTTTTAAATGTTATTTTTGTTTAAAAAAAATTATGTATCTAACAGATTTGAAAATTTCATTTATTGCAGCAAACAATTCTTTCATGATTTTTGAGTTGTCTAGATATATAAAACCAAGAGTGTTAAGGACCTCATGGAATTCCTTTCCCAAGAGCATTCTTGTATTATTGTAATATTAGATTGTCAAATCATCAGCCGTTCTATTTTGAAATGTATATGTTTATGGGCTGGGGGGGTTAGTTATTTATTTATTTTTTTTTTTTTAGGTTTTTTCATCTTCAACAATGTAACACGCAACCCATTCTGATGGGTTTGCTATGTATCTAAGAAATTTGGAAATTTCATTGATTGCAGCAAACAATTTCTTTATGATTTTTGAGTTGTCTAGATATCCATAGCTAGATATCCATAGATATCCTAAGGACTTCGTAAAATTCCTTTCTAAAGAACTTTTCCAAGTCCAATATTTTAATGTAATGACGTCTAGCGAAAGATAATTTAATATATACTCCCAGCTTTCTATGAATATATATGAAAATATGATCCAACTTTCAATTAAATCATTAAACTCATTATTATTACTTCAAATTTCCATAAGTCCATTTTCAACGGTTCATATAACATTTCAATAAAGGATCTTGAAAGACTTTCAGTTGTTATCTTTAATTTTTTTAACAATATTCTTTATGAAATACAGTCAAAACTTGATAAGTCGAAGTGAACAAATTTTTCGAGATATCGAGTTCACAAAAAATATTTATTTCGAGTTATTGACTTTCTCCAATAATATATGTAAATGTTTATGTGTATAAGGGTAATTAATTTTAAAGTAATTAATGTTTTAAATAATTTATTCGAATAAAAATTAGCAAAAACGGGGAGTAAAAAATCCTTAGCTATGTCGTCCTTCGGAAGGGACGTAAAATGGGGGTCCCGAGCCTGTGCGATGTCAGGTACTCGTTAAAGATCCCTATCCTAATTATACCTGGATAGGCAAAATTTAGGACTCCCACCGTAGCATCGTCCGATTAGCCATAGCAGCATAAAGTTACGTTAAACGAAATAAACAAACAGCAAAAACGGAGATATTAATGAAAATAAAACATAACACGAATACATATGTAATAAATTACATAATTTAAAATAGTCTATAAATTTCTTCTGCATATATTTAGGGGTGCAACAAACTATCACACGCTGAATTGGGTGCAAAGCAGCAAAGACATCAGCTTCTATCCCTGGTAGCCATGGCTAATAAAAAAATAAAAAAATAAATTAACGCAATAATTGTCTGTCTTGTACCCGAAATGAAACAGTATTGAGGACAGGGTCGAGATAGACTGGTTTGTACATGTTCATGGTTCTAGGAATCTTCGACTTATAGAGCCTCCCGCCTCAGGATATTCCACTTATAGAGTTTCAGAAGTTGTGTATGAGACCAAAATTTTACTTCGAGTTAACGATTGTTGGTTTCAGTTAACTAATACAATTCATCATATAAACGTAATTGGGAAATGGGATTCACTTCGCCTTACTGAGTTTTTCGACTTAACTAGTTTCTACTTAACGAGTTTAGACTGTAGTAGGGCAAAAGCTCTCGCAATCCATCAAGTCTTTGGAAGATTTGTCTAAGTTAGAGCCCAATCAGTTGTTTATGTTTTCTGTTTCAAGCGTTTAAATCTGTTTGTACTAGATAAAAAAAATACATATAGGTAGTTTGAAAAGTTGAACATTTATACATATAGTTGAACTTGATGCATTACATGAATGCATTACATGAATGCTCAAGCGCTTTGTTTTATAATCTTGGCAAGTTACGTACGACTCTTGATGGCTCAGTAACCAGGACAATTGTAGTTATTATACCTCCAATTTTCTCGCCGTTAAACTAGCATCATATGATTGAAATACCATCTTCAATTCTACAATTAAGAAATTCAAAATCGTCAGAGCTGTACCTTCACAAGTACTGTCCCAAAATTTGATAGATTTTACCAAACTTTCTCTTGAAACTCAGTCATCACTGACAGTAGTTACAGTAAAGGACGTAAGTTTTAGTGCGAAACGTATGGTGAGATATTTGGTATTAATGAAAAAAAAAGAAAATTTGTTTGTTTCAGCAACTATTAAACGCCTAACTTCAGTGGCAAAAGCTAATCTTATTCATAACCTTCCGAGTAGTTCCTCACTTTGGGCAACAATATAACATTAGGCTGAATGTTTAAGGGCTAATTGTATTTCGTTAATATATAACGAAGTTCTTATAGCTTTTTCAGTATGGTAAACTTCCTTAGGTATAGAAATATATTTTTTCGAGATTCTGTATTTCTTCAATACTCGGTTATTGGAGGAGTGTGTTCTTCTTTAGGCAGTATGTTCGGCAAACTTTCAAGTTCAGTTGTAAGAGTTTGCTTTCAATTTTCATTGCAATCTTCGCCGATTCCTGGTGATTAAATTAAAATTTTCCCCTTTGTCCAGGAAGGCATTTTATTGCTGACAGTTCTATTGTTTGTCTTGATGATTGGTTTTAACACAATGGGAATGTTATTCTTTGCAAAAGGACTTCATACTGCTCCCTCATCCATACATGCAACATTAATCAGTTCTGCTTCGAATTATGTTTCAACTGTGAGTTTTGTTAATATTTTTGTCATTTATAGTGGTTAAATAACTTTTGCTTGTGATAGTAAAATTTGTGTTTTATGTTGCAAACCATCTTTTGCAGATTAAATTTTATTATAAATATAAACAAATAATTAAATAAGATTTTATAAGCCAGAGGTTTCATTACTATTGGAATGATATTTATTATTGAGAATTACTACTGTTTATATCAATCAAATTATTGATGATTATCAAGATACTTTTGTCTTTTTTAGAAGTATTTACTGCATATATTTTTATTGGTCCTTTATATTTTTTGTCTGCATTGATTTATTTCACTCCTTTATCCATTTTGTTTTGTAGGTTTAAGACTCCCGAATTCAAAATTACATTATTTAGTTTCATGGCCTTTTCAATCCAAAATGTCTACTTCAAGGTTTTTGATATGTTGTAAAGGTGTATACAGTTTTTGAGTTTTGAATGAGTAAGAAGGTTTACATTTGTATCGTTCCAAAAGATATGTGTGTATGAAGTAATAAAAGTTTGAGAATTAATTTTTGTTTATGGGAGTATTTTCAGTAAAAGTTATGAATGTTGCTGGTAGTTTGTTTAACTATTTAGCAAGTGTAGTGAGCAGTAGTTCACTGCTGTTATCTACCTATAGCAATAATAAGTCAATTAAATATAGGCCCTTCTCTCATTTCATACATATATGGTTTGAATTTTACTAAGAAAAATTGCATTTCTTTTTATTTTGTTTCCCATAAATCTCCCCAAGACAGGCCACTGTTAAGGGCCTTTTACATGGTCATTTCAGTTTCACTCCAGAAGTGGAAAACGGACAGTCTGATTGAAACTGAAACTGAAATGACCGTGTAAAAGGCCCTTTAACGTTTACAGCAAATTTATTCATAGAATTAATTTTTAATGGAATTAAAAGCTTATGAAGGAATAAGAAAATACAGAAAATTGTAAAATTGTTAAATTTTATTTTCATTACAAAATATTTTTAAAATAATTTATTTAATATCTTTTTATTTTTGTAGCTTGGACTCTGTCCCCATGTCCAATTCCTTATCACGAAGTTTTAATTTTACATCAATATAATCTTTGGTATTGAAATCAAGATTATTATATCTATTAAATGAAGAAAAACAAGAATTTTTTTTCATTGCTAATATAGTGTAATTTTATTACCATTACCCTATATTCAGTAAGAGAATATTTTCTTAATAAGTGTATGTACAAAGGATATAATCCTGTAATAACTTCTTTAAAGTTATGCTTTAAAATTTAAGATATGCTAGTTAAATTTATACAAGTATAATGAAGATTAGGAATAAAAAAATTAAAAGGCTTAGACAACGAGAAGGTTCGATGATGACACCACCAACCTATGACCCCACAGTTTCTACCAATCCACGTTATCTATCAAAACCAAAATATCCAAAATCAGTCCTGATGCAATCCTCCCATTTTTATCTTAGTGTACTCCTCGGATGTTTATCCAATGACTCAAAATCAATCAATTAATTTGGAATTTGGTGATTACTACTTTACATACCCATTTTAATTATCACCCTGCTATTACCTGAACTATATTTTCCTGAGAAACATCCTGCATTCCTCACTCTGGGGCCTCCTAAATTCTCCCACCTGTTCATATTTTTTTTGCCCCAAATATATGTTGAATTTGGTAGTGTTTTATAATAAACATTATTAAAAAATAAATAAATAGATAGAATAAAAATAACTTATATAATCAATAAATCGGGGAGAGAACCAGAAACTGAAAATTCACCACATTCAGAATCCATAAATGAGTTTCTCATGTTAGAATAAATCAACATCTTATTATATACAGTAATAAGAAATTGAAATTACGAATAAGCAGTAGTAAGGTTATGATTTATATATCCTCCTTTCAATGACTTGAAGCAAGGTAGGCTTTACACTTACAGAGGAGTAAAGGTATATTAGTAGTAGTATTTCAAGTTATACAAACCTTAAATATCCATTTTGATCTTATTTCTTTTAATGAAATACATATCATTTGGAGGTTTTTGGTAGGTAGATATGGGAGAAGAAAGTTTTGGAGGTTTTACTATAGTAGGCTTTACATTACATGTATGTTACATTAACAGTTCTGAAACATTTCTGTTTTGAATGGATTCCTATCAGATTTTTTTCCTTGAGGTTACCCCTATTACTTATTAAGCATTTATGAATTTAATGTCATTTTATATATTTTAAAATTTTATGATATTGCTTAGCTATGAATCATTATACCTTTGAAATATAAAATAGAAATAAAACATAGGATCAAAAACGTATTTTTCATTAATTTAGTTAATGCTTACAAAACTTGTGTTTCTATTAATATTATTTAATATATGCAGATTATATATTTATTATTCTTTAATTTGTAATGAACAGTTTTAAGTACTACTTTAAGAATCAGCTACTAGAATAGTGTGTGATTGACACCGCTCACACCATGGATAAAGTAAACTCTTGAAACACAAACATCAAATAATTACTGCTTAAACCTGCTACCTGTTTGACATGTAAACCTGTGACATTTAGAGTACGAAACCAGCTTTTGGATTTTTGTATCATTTGTTAGCATTCATTGACAGAAATATTTGTCAGAATGAAATATGAGCTGTGTAGTTGCATTTTAACATTGTAGTGTGTTTTAAGCTGTAAATTAATGGAAGTATATTTTTGTTTAAGGCAATCATCGGTTCGCTTTTATTCGGTGAGAAGACTCCATTTTTGTGGTGGTTTGGTACCTCATTTGTCATTGCAGGGATTGTCATCACAAGCTATTCACAACAAATTCCTAACCAAGGAAGGGATTAAGAGTTCTATTAGACTGATAAATTTTTTTCTTAAATTTAAGACTTTAAGACTCTCATTAATTAGAAAACTTTATATTTCTTATAGTTTCATTACGAGGTAATTCTTAAATGAAATTTAATTATCTCAGTTGTACCTAAAGACTCTTATTCTTTCTTAAACGTAATGGATATCCTTTGTGAAGATATTATGTCATGATATTTTTCAATATAAATGTTTGACAAACATTTTGACTGTTATTTACCCAACAGAGACTTTTGACTTGCAATATTGGTCATAAAAGACTGAGCTGCAGTGTCAAACAGAAAGGAGGCTCAACTATCATATAACTTATAAGCTTACACTATACTCCCTACTATGTACCTAAATCCATTTTAAATTATACTCCTGTATTCTGTAGATAAAATATTCATGGTGAATTTGATTTGTTGAGGGAACCTTTTTTTTTTTTCCAGCAACATCATCAACATCAAAGAAATTACCTTTTGTCCTTCCATCATTCTGGAAGACCATTAACCTAATATAATAAATTTGTTTTTAGATTTTTGTGACTAACATTGAAATCCTTAGAAAGAAGAATAGTTGCAGTTAGTAGGTGTTATTTGGGCTACTAGAATGAGAAGCAGATTGATATCTTGTAGCCCCAAAATCAGGATATACTCGTATAAGACTTTTGTACTGCCAATGCTAACCAGCCCCGGAATGCTTGACCATAATCAAAGCTGATGAGCTAAGTCTCCTAAGATTTGAAAGAAATTTTTTGGCCCCATACGAGATGTAGAAATATGGAGACAAAGGTCAAACAATGAAATAGCTCAGCTTTATAATGATGTAGATGTTGTTTGGCATATAAAAGTTGCTAGGCTTCGGTGGCCAAAAAAGTTATTGGAAGACAGGATCCACCACTAACACAAAGTAGGTATACTCAGAGCCAGATGGAGTGATGGTGTATTAAATGATGTTTAGGAATTTAACAGAATAGAGGGCAGCCTTAAGTGGCTGTTGCCAGTGGCCTATTTCATTATTGCATTTTTTTTTTTAAACCTTTAATTGAGTGCTGTTAATTTGATAAATTTTTCAGCTCAGCATAGAGAGTTTAAGAAAAAAAGTTTATAAATTAAGATATGTTTGTAAAAGCGAGATGGAAGAAAGAATTCCTGTATTATTAAAAAAAAAATGTTGAGCTTCTTTGCAGCTGGAGAGATTTCCGATTATTTTATTAGTTTTGGTAATGCTAAAATTACCGGTCGTAATGTTTTAATGATCTATCAACCTTCGTATCAACGTTGGTTGAAGTACTTGACACCGCTAAAAAATGGGAACTGAACTATCTAAATATTCATATCTAAAGAAAAAACTAAATCAAAAAGTCATCATTGCGAAATTAGCGCTTATAAACCGCTTACTGATGTTTTATAAGTTGACTATTTTACATAGGATACCTTAGTTTTTTCATATAATCTACAGTTCAGGGATTTAGATTTCTTGAAAAGATTTTTCAAAAGGAAAGTAACGTCAGCAAAATGTTTATCAAATAAATATCACAAATTACCTAGATTAAATTCTATTGCACTATCAATTAGTGGCATGGATAAACTTTTTTTTTTTTATTTCATCCCATAAAAGTAGTTGCTTACATTTTTTAACCAGACATAATTTTTTACTGTCTGTGTTCTTAGAAAATCAATTTTTCTTAGAACCGATTTTTTAATTTTTATATATCATGTTATGACATGTCTTCAATTTCCGTTGGCTGTTCATTTTCAAAATTGGAATTAATTGAAACATATTTAGGATTAATTATTTCTCAATAACTTATAAATCTTGCAATAATAGCAATGGAAGAATAAACAATTCAAACATATAGAAACAGAAAGAATATTCAAAACATTTTCTTTGATAAGAATCATAAATTTAAATTAGTATATATATATATATTTTTAAGAAAACATATCCGTATTAGAGGTTGGAGTTCAATGGTACCTTGAATATTAGGAAGGTCGTGGAAGGAATCCGTCTCTTGATGAAGAGGTACTTAGAGCATTTGTCGGAGATGACCCCAGAAAAACTGTTCGAGAACTTACAGAAAATCTGTGCCAGCAAATTGATCGTCGCTGACCAATTAGAAAGCTAAAAAAACTTGATACTTCATTCATTAACTGACCGCCAGTTTCTCACTATTATTTAATTGGTAGCTTTAGCTGGTCAACTGCTTAGGACTACATCTGGACTATCTATTTAAGACTAAAACGACAAGAAACTGGTCATTGTTATAGAATACTCCAATATTTATGAGACAAACGTACAAAGCTTCTAATCGATTAAAAATGACTCATTTTCGTTATAGTGATGAGTCCTATTTGGAGATACAAAGTTGTCATCTAAACCTTCTAATTCTCGTATTAAACATCCTAGACTGAGCAAATTCTCACTCGAAAATTCTCAATGTTCCTTACTTTGTCACAAATAAACTTGTCCATGAAGATCTTACAGATGTTCGATATATTGCTTTTAGCCCAAACCAGTTGCTTATCCTTCTTTTAGTATGCTCCACAACCACTCAAATCCTCTAGTCTCTCAATTTTCTTCCCATTCTATTCCCATATAACCCTACGATGCATCTGAAAAGAAGATTGCCTTCTTCTGGACTTTCTATGTATAGAATAAAAATGTTATTGAAGTGATACCAATGGGTTGTTGCTTTACAAGTAATTGAATATCATTGATATTATAAAAAAAGATATATCTTCTCTTTTAAGAGATTATGAAGGAATTAATATAGTCATGGGTGGTGACTGGAATGCAAGGATTGGGGGCCTTAATTCTTTTGAGGAGAATCTGTTTGAAGATTGCTGTCTCAGTGGTGAACGTGCTTCTCTGGATAACATCGTTAACAAAAGAGGAGAAATATTGGTTGAACTCATGGAGGAGTTAGGAATGGTAATATGTAATGGTCGCTCACCAACTGATGCCCATGGCCAATTCACATTTATGAGCCAAAATGGTTGTAGCGTCATTGACCATGTGTGGGCTTCCTTTACTTGCCTCAATGATATTGTAGACTTTGAAGTAGCACCAACTTACGCATTATCTGACCATTTATGTAAAATCACGCTTTACTCCTCACAGAAGAAAATTCAACCAAGTACAACCTCTAACTCGTTTCATTTATCCAGGAATCAGCTTACATTGGATCTTAACAAAGCCATTTTAGAATCTTCAGATGTAAGTCTGGAGCCATATTCAAAGTCATCTGAACAGTTTCTTAGTTTTTTAACGGAATGTATGAAGGAGGCAGGGTTACTGAAATTTTCAAGAAGAAATAAGAAACAACAGACATGCAATAAGCGCTGGTTCAATTGTAGATGCAAACTTCTGAAAAAACAGGTAGCAAATTCATACAAACAATGGCGAATCTCTAATCACTGCCCTAATAAACTAAAAAAAACTATTTTGAGGCAAAGAAAACTTACAAATCAGTAATAAAAGAAACTAAAGATATATATTAAAAAAAATAAAGGATAAACTTAGAAATACTAAATCTCCTTCAGAATTTTGGAATGTTGTCAAGCTGTATAGTTATAGGCGAACCCCTGATAGTCAAATTACATTAAACCAATGGGAAAATTTTTACCGCAATATCCTTCCAAACCAATCAGCCAGCTTATGTAAAATTTCGTTCTTTCACTACTTTACGCCTGAATTAGATTCTCCTTTTTCACTTGAAGAGCTTACCCATGCTATTAACAAGACGAAAAATAATAAAGCTACTGGTTTGGACCAGATTCCCAATGAATGTTATAAACTACTGCCAGAAAAACAGGTACAGTTGCTTCTAGACATTTTCAACAGCATCTGGGAACAAGAGAGTGTTCCTCCTTCTTGGAATAAAATAAAAATGTTTTTTATATAAAAAAGGAGACAGAAATGACCCCCATAATTACAGAGGTATTGCTATATTCAACACTATTACAAAAATATTCACAAGCATCATCAATAGAAGACTAACAAAATGGGTGGAGAAAATGAATATATTACCAAAAGAACAGATGGGATTTAGGAGTGGCAAGGGGTGCCGAGATTGTGTATTTGTTTTGAATTCTGTTATAAATATAGCTCTGAGGCTCAAAAGGAGGAAGATATTTGGAGTTTTCGTTGATTTTAAAAGAGCCTTCGACTCTATAAATCATGGTAAAATTTGGCAGAAATTATATGATGTAGGTGTCGGAGGGAAAACTCTGCGTTTTCTCATTAATTTTTATGCTTCTGCAGTCTTTTCAATTTCTGATGGGATCAATGTATCAGCTGAAATTCCGGTATCCTCGGGTGTACTACAGGGCGAGATTTTGAGCCCTCTATTATTTTTGCTCTTTATTTCAGACATTATTAAATTTTTTGAAGATAGAAATGTGAGAGGGATAAGTATTAACAGTTCAAAAGAAATCCTAATGCTACTGTATGCCGATGATTTGGTTATGCTTGCAGATTCTTGGGTTGATGCTAAG
This sequence comes from Euschistus heros, assembly GCA_003667255.2. Taxonomy (NCBI): domain Eukaryota; kingdom Metazoa; phylum Arthropoda; class Insecta; order Hemiptera; family Pentatomidae; genus Euschistus; species Euschistus heros. The sequence continues at coordinate 1,817,241 of RCWM02000065.1, read as the reverse complement.
TTAAAATTGAGAACTTTATCAGAGTACTGCCAACAAAATAAACTTGAGGTCAACATAGCCAAAACAATTGTCATGCCATTCCACAAAGGTCGACTTGGAAATGTGAAGAAGTTGTATTATGAAGAGCAAATGCTGGCTTATAAGGACCGATTTACTTATCTTGGTGTACCATTGACTTGCTCTGGTAAATTTAGAGCTGCATCTGAATATTTTGTGGCTAAAGCAGCAAGTGCCAACGCAGCAGTGATACAAATTCTTCAAGCCAATTCTTCAGATTCTTGGAATTCAAAAATCACAATTTATGAATCCTTGTCACAGAGTGTTTTATTGTACATGTCAGAAGTGTGGGGCATGGCTTACCCGGACATAATTGAAAGATCACAATTATCATTCCTGAAGGGTATTTTACATCTTCAGAAAAACACCCCAAATTCCTATGTCAGGCTGGAAACAGGTACAAAACACACCCAGGTAAAAGTTTTTGCAAGGATGCTAACATGGTGGATCAAAATTTTAAATATGGCAACTGATGAATTTCCAAGGATTTGTTACGGCAGGCTTGTCGAATTGATTGGAAATCCTTCCGTGCCCTTTAATTGGGCAGAACAATTAATGCTACAATTGGAAAGAATCGGCGCAATTGACATATGGAATAAACAGGATGCGAATGTTGTTAAAGAAAATATCTTAAGCCTGAACATGGCATTTGAGAGTCATTATTTGTCTGTGGACATTGAACATGCAGTCAACTCTCACTACAACACCCATTACAGACACCTTAGCTCTCTTGGAGGTGGTGAAAAGTATTTGGTCATGAATTCAGACATCCAGAAACTAAGAATTATCGCACAACATCGTTTAGCTAGCTCCAGGGTCTCCAAAATATATTACAATAGAAAAAGCTACAGTTTTAATACAGAAAATCCCTGCCCGATGTGTAACTCAGGACCAGATTCTCTTCACCATTTAATAATGAATTGTTCAGTTTATGAAATATACAGGAAAAGGTTTTTTAGAAGAATTCGTTCCGCAGAAGATGATGACTTTTGGTTATGTTCATGGCTGACAATAGATAATGAAAAACATTTAAATAATTTATTTTTTTATATGAAATTAAGAAATAGTTTGCTTTAACTTATTACTAGTTTTCCATTTACTTTTTGTTTTTGTATTAAAAGTTTGCCATTTGTTTTTTTCATTTTTATGTATACTTATGCATTAATTTATCATGTATATAGTTTTTTGGGTTAATATCTCTTGTTTAGTTTGTAAATAATTTTCTTATTTTATTTTATTTTTGTTAAAATAATTCTAAATTGTATAACAGCTCTCAACTCATTGCTCTAAAAATTGTATTTATAAAGCAATAAAAATAAATCAATCAATCAATCAAAGTAATTGACGTTACTTTTAATCGTTTCACACACATCCTATACAGTTGTGAATATTAATTCACAAATAATAATAAAAAAAAAAAAATTGTGATGAAAGACTAAAATTTTTATCCACAGGGCATAGGAAAGCTATTGACTCGTTGACAGAAATGTATTGTGCGTAATGAAGCGTATTTAAATTAATAAAAAAATGTTTGATAGTTTATTTACTTAATTTTTTTTTTATTTTAAAACTATAAACCTGCAGTAATTTCTTGCTGACACAAAATTTATGTTTTTTAGTCGATTAAGTTTTAAAGCAGGATGATTCCTTCCCACAGTTTTATAATATTTTAATAGTAAAAAGAAACGTAATTTCTACACTATAATATTTTATTGACGACGTTAAATTGGTTACATGAAGATAAAGAAGCTTATTCTTTCAAATTATAATGAATTAAATTTGAACCAATTACGGATAAAACGAAATTTATTGTTAGTAGTAAAACCGTTGATGGACCTTGGTGATATAAAATGAGCTTGAATATATAGAGGAGTTAAAAAGCTAACAAAATCTACTACGAGGGTGAGCTAAGAAATATATTACGATCGAAAACCGGAAAACCTTGTTATTTTTCTCCCATAAAATTATAAGGTTTGCGACTTTTGTCCAGAAACCTGAAAGTAAGAATTGATTTAATGATTGTACTGCTCACTGATCTTAACGGTATGTGTTACCAGTGTCGTTTAGGTGAGAATAACAAATGCTAAAGCTTGTAGAATAACGTACGGCGTAAACTATTTAGCTTGTAGGCAGCAATCAAGGAATGCATCGGATTTGGATTGAAGTGGGGTGAAAAACCAATCGTTTAAAAAGAACGGATTAATAGATCGTGATGAAGGTAAAGCTGTATTAATTATTAATTACTATAGAAGGATCGTTGATACAGTGCTAAAAATTAAATTGGGAAAAGATCTTTAGTTTTATTTGTTAACAACCTATTCATAAAGTTTAGAATTTGGAAATTTAAAGAATACTATACTTAAAAAACAAGAAACTGCTCATCGATTCCGACTATTCCTACATTTACTAGACAGGAGTGGAAAGGACAACATTTGGCCCTACGGAGTTGAGGTTTGGGGCTCCACAAAACCTTCTAATTCTTCTGGTATGTGAAACGTAAAAATTAACCAAATAGAGACCATAGACATTCCAAAACAGAACACTGCGTATGGCGGTTAACGCTAGTGATGGTTCGTTCTGAGTGGAACGGAACGTGGAACTGGTTCCAGCTTTGAACCGGTTTGGAACGAAACCAATCGCCCAAGTTTTTCGTTCCACCTGGAACGATAACCAACGCCAAGAGATCTCTCGTTTCGTTCCCTCGGTGTAGTAAGGTTTAGATTGCATTTTTGGTTTCGTTCCGCCCAAGGTAGTTCCGATTGCTTTGTTGGGTTTATCCTTCCGCTGTTGATTTCCTCCTCCTCCATCGTCCCACCACATCGCACATGGGCATCTTCAAAATAAACCGCTTTCTTTGAAATTTTCTATTCTACTGACAGAGCTCGGCTTCTTCTTTCGGATTCAGAGAAATGAACCACACCAGATTTTACTACTTATGTAATTAAATGATTTTTTGCTATTTGATTAAAAGTTAATGGAGCAGTCTCAAGAGTTTATTACTCCTTTTTTTCTCGGAAAGTTTTTGCTCAATTGTGCACTATACTTGAGGTAACTTCCTCCCTCACCCAAAAATTAAATTCTTGATTGAATAAAACTTTTTTAAAATTATACATTTTTTTAATAAGTATACTTAGCTATTTAATCCTTCTTAATATTATAATATGTACTTCAATTATAAAATAGAAGGAGGACGTTAACAGCTCGATGTCACAAAAAGGCATGTAACGTAAATGCATGATACTTGGGTATTAGGTTAGTGAAACTGACGTGGAACGAAAAGTGGAACAGACCGTAAATTCTCATTCCATTTTTAACTCGGAAAGGCCCTTCACTAGTATGTAGTAGGATAGTCAAACTGACGTGGAAACGAAAAATGGAACGGACGAAAACTGGACCTGGTTCCAATCGTGGAACGGAACGTAAAATCTCATTCCACTCCTAAGTCCGAACGGCCTTTCACTAGTTAACGCACCCTGGTTTACAAGGAATTCCCTCCCAGCTTTATCGGGGACTGGGAGTTGATCGACTCGAAGAGGTCTTGAACAGGCTCTCAAGGCGACACCATGATCTTCTCCACGTCGCACCTGGACCTCTGGAGTATAACCTAGGAATCTCTATAACAAGAAGATTAAAGGCTAGGGCTTACCAAGACATACTTGGTTTATAACATGTGTTCGTCAAACAGTTCGTGCATAACATTTGTTGTTGAACCGAAATTTAAATAAAAAAATTGTTTTTTTATTTCTCTTATCCAATCCTTACAATCCAAAATTCTTCATTAAATCCTCAATGCTCCTATTTTTATATCCTGTTATATACATAATGAACTTAATGTTCCATATGTTGCTGATATGGCCTAAACGAGATACCTATCCTTTCATAGTAAACTCCATACCTACTGGAATCCACTAGTATCCCAACTTGCCTCACATCCTCCGATGGGTGTGAAAAGTAAATGCCAAAGCAACCTAATGTAGAACTTCGATCTAATGTGCTACTAATATGTAGTTCTTTACATGTAATCATTTTCTTCAAATTTATTTGTTATGTATAAAGTATAAAGTTGTAAATATCAAAAAAAAGGTTTTTTAAAAATATTATATTATGGTTATATGAAGAGGAAATATATCAACCAAATGAACTGATATCGGTGGAATTCAAATAACAACGATGAAAATTGAAATCATTCTTTTCTGCTGAGTAATTAAATTCTCCTTGAAATGGTGTAGTCAAATTAATTATATATTATTTTTTTATAAGGCAAGGTGGTAAAAAATTGAAAAAACTTACTGTATAAATTATGAATGCATTATAAAGAAAATTATATTGAACATTTGACTATTAAGTTTTCAGTCACTAAAAACTATTTTTTACTACTGCAAGCTGAGTTGTAATTAGAATAGTGTTACTATAGTTGAATAATGTGAAATCTTTATTTTCCCTCATGCTTTTTCCTACGATGTAAGAAATTGGTACGAAGTATTTTATTTTATGCTAATTTAGGTTCTCATAGGTTATAAATGATGTCTGAGTTGCCAGAGGGTCAATAAAGTGTCAACTGTTTAATGCCCCTCAACTTAATGGTCTCAATGGATGAAAGGGCGTATGGTTTGCTTCTTTTCATCATCTGGGTGCGACACTTCTGGGTAGCACTAAGAAGAGTTTATGCTTACAGGTCGAACTCGTTGGGCTAATTTTATGTTTCCGAAATTCTAATCTCTTATGTATGTCACTTTAGACCAGCCATATGACGTTGCAGTGCGCAAAAAGGACGTTATTATTTTTTGTTGTGTTATCAGGATGCATAAGAATAGTGTAAAACCAAGTTATCTTCGAATGACCCGTGGAGGTAGATAAATAAATATTTTTTCTCGAAAATATGGTAAACTATAAAGGGTATAGAAATTTTTATTATTTTCTTTCTTAAAATAGAAGAAACTTATTCTTGAGTTGTATAAGGCTGTGTTTGCCTCATTACCAGGTGTCCATTCTAGTAAATGCTTTGAAGGATGGGAAGAAAACAGACGTATATATATACAGGGAAATTAGACCGAAAAATGATTAAACCTGATCTCCAAAAATAAAAAGGTCTGACTGCTGGAAATTGTTCACCACCCATAGCTCTAAATGTGGTAAAGAGTCTTCCTCAAAATAGCATCGAGTTTGGGCGGGGGATGAGAGAAGAAATTTCTATGTTTTTAGCTGTTTGATCAAATAACTCGAAAACCATTACTTTTAACACATTAAATGTCTTTTACATTATATAAAAAATGAAATTTACAACAAATGTGGTTCTATTAATGTTTTGCTCAGATCAATAGTTTTGAGCGTTTCGCCACCAAAGATTTACCGCTAATTTGCGGTAAGTCACACTTCTCCGCAAAAATACGTTGTCGGTCCTCTTTTGGCTATATCTCCAAAACTATGTGTCCGATTCAAAAAATTTGTTTTTAACTTGAAGCTGGTTAAATTTACTTTCAGACACGCACTGTTATGAAATCCTCAATTTTTCGGCACAAATCACGCTATGTCTCTAAAAATATTTGTCTGATCCAAAATTTCTTTTTTTCATCTCCAAGCTGGTTACTTTCAGATCCTATGTATGAAATTTGATCGAAATCTAATATATGAGTTCTGAGAGCAAATTTAACCAGCTTTCAGATAAAAAAATCTTTGATCCTTTAGCTATCCAATGATATAATTTAATTTTGGACGTAGAGAATAGATTCGAAACTAAAACGCCAAAAAGAACCAAATTTGTTGCAAATTTCATTCTCTTTAAAAATGTAAAGGACATAAAATGTGCTAAAAGTAACGGTCTCCGAGTTATTTGATCAAACAGTAAAAAACATACAATTTTCAACCCCTTGTTTTCATTTTTAAATAGTGCCTTTACTTGATTGCGGCAATAGGCCATTTTAGGATGCAGGACATAATTGGGCATCCTATCTTATATCTATCCCCTCTATTTACATTCCATAACAGATAATCCTAATCAGGTCCTGCTTGTAGTGGCTTATAATTTCTCGAGGAGTTATTAGAGTTGTCTCTTAGAATATTATATCGCTATATAAAGTTTAGCGACAGTTTTCTCCCTGCTTCACAAACCCTTTTAAAATTCATATAATGCAATATTCCAAATGAGTGCAACGAAGGAGTTTGTATATGCTGAAAGCCGGCCTGAAATTCTGTATCCTATGGTTTAGGTGATTTTCGTTGCACTATCGTTCGTGTCCCCTTTGAAAACTACTATGTACATTATGGAAATTTTCAAACGATAAGGAAAAAAAAATTCCGATAACTACTAATGGTTTCATTCCAATTATTATCTATTTCCACTAATTCCACTAGGCATGAATGCCACATAACTATATGCGAACGGTAGATAAATCTCTGAAAGTAATTCCGTAACACTTAAATTATTTTCAAAATTAAAGCCCCCTGAAGTCCTTGCAAAATAGTATTTCATATATCCTCTATTGTCTCTTTGAAATATGAGCAGGAAAATTTGGAGAATTTCGCCTACTTTGCAAGAAATCCTATGGGAAAATAATTAGTAAAACACTAACTTTTTCCAAGCCATCAAATTCTAAAACGTGTTCATTTTAGTTGATTTTTAAATTTACTGCTGGTAATTTTATCTCCATTTTCGATTGATTTATTTGTCCATGTCACACTATTTATTGTTTACGTAAAAAAGAATATTACTTTGAGAATACAAAAGTACTATTTTTAAGTATGGTGTATAGTAAAAGAATGATAATGTCCGAAACGGAAAACCCGCTTCGGCCTCTAGAAAATGGACTGTATGGGAAAATATGAAAACGACGGTCTGTCCGGGGGCCCCCGGGATCCTCACGGTCTGGCAAATGCTTCTCCTAAGCTGCAATATTTGTCTAGGCTCTCCTCCTCTTATGTCACCACTCATTAGGGGAAGAACTAAATCTTTAATGAACGTCACAGGAAATAAGATCACTTTTAAAAGAGGAATAGGGTCCTGGAAGGCAATTTCACCTTGGTCATAAAAGCGATGGTAGACCATGAGGTCTTGGGAAATTTTAATAGGTGCGTACTGGAGCACAGATGCTAGAAGAAAGAGAAATATTCTAGTAGGGATTAACGCAGATAAGGGCTAGTTGCCCAGAGATCCGTAGAGTGCGTCAATGAACAGTATATTAAAGTTTTCTCCTTTCCCCCCCTCACAAAAGCCATTCTATGACTGATTTATCTCATTGTTTTAGTCGATAAAGATTTTCAATAACTAATACATACAACTTCAAATAATAAAATGTATATAGAAGAAATCTAGTGATATACATACAGTATTTCATTTCGTTTCTTTTGCAATGCTGTAAACAATTTATTTCATGGATACATTGCTCCTGGGAGTCTGTAAACCTTATTCAGTTAAGTGGACACATAAAGTATTTGGTGACAAATCTAGTATAGAAATGTCTAGTCTGTTGATACTCTTCAGTTCAAATTCCTATGCCACAACTGTTAGGAATAAAGAAGCTTGAATCGGGCGATTTGAGCATAGCGACTACGAAACGCCAGTACTTCTAATACCACAGCTTTAAACCTCGTGAAACACCCATGTCAGCACGCTACCGCCTACTGTTGTGCAATCCAAGTTTTTTAGGCATATTTTTCGCTAGAACTCCAATACAATTCGTCCGATCCCTAATATCTTTTTTTCATCTTAAAGCTAGTTAAATTTCCTCGAAATTTAATTAAAATTTCATGTGTAGGATCAGATAGTAAATTTAACCAGCTTTGGGATGAAAAAAATAAATTTAGAGTTATAGCGAGAAATGTGCCGAAAAAACGAGGATTTCTCTAAGTGCGTGTGCATAGGTGTTTTACTGGACTTGATCAAAATTTTATATGTATATGAGTTCTGAACGTAAATTTAACCAGCTCACAGTGGGACGAATGACCAATCTAGGAGGAAAAAAGTCTATATCGCTTAAACAGACCTGACAACCTGATTTACATAAACAATAGAGTTTAAATAAGGTAAAATAAAACCAGTCAGGTCACAACCATAAGGAAAATACTGTACAGTAAGCCCCCATTATCCGTGGTTCCGATTTTGTTTCATAAGGTTTAATTTTTCACCATTCATTTTATTTGTATCATATTAATTTATTAAAAATTAGTTTGATCGTTTCTAACGATTACATAATGGGTAATTATTTATACTACGCTTCATATTATGAAGCGATACTGTTTTCAAATGTTTCTGTGATATTATTACTGACCTGTTAGCCTACTAAGCAAAACTATTTACTCAGTTATGCTTTAGTCTCCATATAAATGGGAACTATCGAAATGTCACAAAAAAATAATAATAAAAAAAATAAATACAAAATGTTTTCATGCTTAAACAAAAATTACCCCATAAAAACTGAATAGAAAAAGGTGAGGTGTTTAAGTATCATCCGCTGAATTAAGAATTGACGATCCATAGGGTCATGATATTTTGAAAAAGATGGAAGATATTTCCGACATTGCAATGTGCGACGAATGAGTAACAACAATAAAGAATATAATATAATTAGACAAAACTTGAAACAATATAACTGTTTTTTGTAAACCTTAAATCTGAAAACATTTAACATTGCAGTAAACATATTCGTGCTACATTCACTGTCACTCCATGTTGTCATCTTCTGAAGAGTCCACACTTCCCCAGAGGAATCATCGGTGGATGAGGAGCAAGAATAATTACTATCTGGACTTTTAAAAAAATCTGCTGCGATAATGTCTGTAATGGGTAATGTTTTCTTATTTTTTCTTAGTTTTTGCTATAAACTAACGATGAAAAAATATCAACAAGATTATACAGAGTGTTCAATTGAAAGAATCAATAATTTTAACTAAATGTGACCTGTCGAGTTAGATACTACTTAAATCCTTTTTTTTACATAGTAATCCGACAGCTAAAACCAAAAAAAACTCTAATACTGCTCTATAAACATCTTCTGTTTACACAATTACAACAGTTTCATTAATTTCGATTACACATTTTTTATCCTTAGTAAAAAACAAACTAACAACTGATTTTTTATCTAAATGAAAATTCAATACATACAGTAAAAACATGCATATATAGATCCATTCCTATGTATTTGCGTGTATTGTACCTTTTTAAACGTATGTAAAATGATTTTTTCTTATAAAAGTGACTTTCTCAATCTCCCAATAACTTTCCGGGGTTTTCCAGCCTCTTATTATTTCGTTTTAATTTTCGTAACTACCAATTTTAAATATCTCTTTAGTGCAGCTATAGATGTTGGTATAATATCCTCTAATTTAAATGTTTTAAATATAGTAATATATATTAAATCAATGCCCTTACAGTTTTGCCAACAAGAAAGCAGATAAAAGCAGCTAAATGTTTCATGATTATTTCATATATCTTCAAAGAGACCTTTACCGTGAATTTCAGAGAGGTACTTTGGGGAACTTTTTAGTAATAGATCTTTTTAGTTTAAAAAATGCTTTGGTTTACGGCACTTTTAAAAAAATTATATAATAGGTCAAATTATAAAAAACTTATTTTTAGCATGACTTCCTGGTATAACCATTGTCTATATTCACTGATTATAAAAGAATAATGAAAAAATATCAATACGATGATACACAAATTTAGATTGAGAGAATCAATAGTTTTAACAAAATTTGACCTGTCGAGTTAGGTACTACTTTGATCGTTCTTTTTACCTTGAGATCCACCTCCAAAAAACGAAAGAATCTTTGATAATGTTCCATAAACTACTTAACTATACACCTATCACAATAGTTTTATTAATTTTCATTATGACTTTATTCCTCCTGGATAGGCCATTCGTCCCACTGTGCAGCTTCCAGATAAAAAAAAGAAATGCCATCGCTTTCACTCGGTTCCTAAAACAATATATGTAGATAGTTCAGTAACCAGGTAGTTAGTTACTTTAAGGAGAGCGAGGGAGAAAGTTTTTTAACAATGTATTTTTGTGTTTTTTGGGGATAATAATTCTGAATTTCATAAACTAAATATATATAAATCCCGAAATGTTTTGATTTTTAGTATATTTTTTGAAACATGTTTTGCATTTTGGTTTTTCAGAACTCTTCGCTTTTTTAAGGTTGCAGTTTTTCTTATCCAGGGAACTAAAAAAACATATAAATACATTTATAAATTAAACTTCTGTTCATCGTTTTTTCCATTCAACTATTTGTCTATTCCGCCTAAATAGTTTAACACAAAACCTTATTAAAAATATTTTATAGAAAATGTATTGTAGTATTTTTTTTTCTAAATAGTTTAACACAAAAACCTTACTAAAAATATCTTATAGCCTAAATATGTTCAGTTGGGTTTATGATTTCCAAAAAAAAATAATTTGAGTCGTATTTCAAGCAAGAACTTAGCGAAATAACGAATGTTTTGCCAGTTCCACCCGGGCATCCAAAAAGAAGAGACCCACCTATCAGATGAGAAAAAAGATAAATACTTATCTATATTTTTATCATGGATTCGCTCATATTTTTCCCCTACTGAATCGTTTCGACTTAAAATAATACACAAAACCTTATTAAAAATATTTTATAGAAAATGTATTGTAGTATTTTTTTTCACACAAGATTACTTCTTTATTTTAAGAAAATAAATACATATTAACATCTTGGGGGAGATTTTTTTCAGAACAATCCAGTTTTTCTATGTTGGGTTTATGATTTCCAAAAAAAAATAAATATCAGATGAGAAAAAAGATATATACTTATCTATATTTTTATCATGGATTCGCTCATATTTCTCCCCTACTGAATCGTTTCGACTTATCTAATATATATATTTACTATTATATAAAAGGACAGGTATTTTTCGTTTGTGATCACTAACCGCGAAAACTACTGAGCCAATCTATACCAAATTCTAACTACACCGTCTTCATAGTTCAAGGAAGGTTTAGAAATAATAAAATTTACTGATTTTTAATAAAATTGTTGTAAAAAAAGCGATAAATATGTGGTGCGCAGTGAACTTTGAAAATCAACCGATAGGTTGCGAGTGCCATTCTGCAAGTGAGGTTACAATGATAAGATGTTATATAGAGCTTATAATTGATAGTAAAATATACTTATATTCAATTAAATTGTTTTAAAAAAAAACCTTTAAATATTTTGAGGGACATAAGAAGAAGTTTAAAAATTGAGTTATATATCGCTAACAATATAGTAAATATTCTCTGTCGCTCTGGATTACCAACTTAAAATAGATTCATCATTAAAATTAAAAAACAGATTTCCAATTATGCTATTATGAAGATTACCAGCCACCTAATCAGTGCAATGGTGCCAGCTAAAAAATTTAAGCTACACGTGAAAACAAAATTGAGGCTATAATTCTCTCTGCAGCAGCAAATAAAGAACTAGCATTTTTTCCTAGAATCTTAATTAGAACCTTTTCAGTTATTAAAATTAACTAAAATTAACTAAAATTAATTAAAATTAATTAAAATTTCCAATTAAAGTTTGTTTTGCTATTATAATTAACAAGTAGCAAGGCTAGACTTACAAAAACGTTGTTTTGGATCTTCGGACTGATTGTTTCTCTCACGGTTAATTCGTTCTTATAAAATTGGGAGGTGAAACTTGAGATGTAGTTTACTCGGATGTTCTACAATACAAGATTTTTATAAATAAAACTTCAATTATAAGTTAAAATTATCTGAGTTCTTTACTTATGAGAACGAGTGAGGCTGCGATAAGGAATGGTAGTATATATATGTGTGTGTATATATATATATATATATATATATATATATATATATATATATATATATATATATATATAGAGAGAGAGAGAGAGAGAGAGAGAGAGAGTGAGTGAGAATGAGTGAGTAAAAGAGGGGGGGTGGAGGGAGGAGGTAGACAAACGCAGGGGCAGGGGGTCTAAGGGGATGGCTTGCGCTGGGCCGGGCAGTAGCGATGTGACCGTCCCCGGGGCCGGAGTTACCCACCCACCATGGGCAACGGCATGAACAAGGTACCGATATATAGTAATCATTTTATATATCACGTTATATAATGAACAAATCTGAACAGCATTAGAGAATATAGGCATTTCACTAATAAATCAGCTTGCAATTTTTCTAAAATCAGGAATTTATTATAAGGTGGAATATTTACTTTGCTAGAATTATTTTTTTAATACATCTTGAAATAATAATTATTCCCTTTTATAAATAATTGCAACTTATCGATAATTATGATTCTGTTTTCAGTATTCAAAATTTGTTTTGATGTATTTATTGACAGTGTGTTTAAGTCTTCCATTTCATAGCAACATTTGGTTAACTCAGTATATTATTGCTATCACTTAATTTTAATTATTTGTATTCCGACAATTTTTTTAGTTATATAACCTTAGTTATAAAGTTATTGTTAATATTAAGATATATACAATTTATTATCACTATTATTAGTTGGGTATTTTTTTTTATTACTTCTGCAATTAAATTACATTTACAGAAATAAAATAAATTGTCACTGCATCAAGTTTGTATACAAATACACCAATATAAAACCTGTATATTTATGGTTTGCATGAAAAAATTTGTTTTAACTTATTTTAACTTTTGAAAAGACCATCGCTTACAGCAACAAATCAACTAGAAATATAGCTCAATAACAATCATAACTCATAAACATTAAAAAAAAAAAATGATCTATTTTCCATTGCCTTTAAAATAATAAAGAGTTAAAATAGTAAAGATTTTGAGTTCTTTACATAAACATATTATCTATAAGGTTCTCAGTCAGATGTATATTCGATTAACATAATTCCTAGACACATTTATAATTGAATATTTCAATAATATTTGAAGGAATAGTGTTTTTGAATTTTTATAGAAATATAAACACAGATCTTATGCCACAATATTTTTATAAAAGAGGTAAATTGAGGCAAATTAACGAAAATATTGCAGTAGGTAAATAATAAGAGAAAAGAAAATATTATTTTCAATTTTAACTTTTATTAAAGGAACCAATGTTTATCGTAAATATTTTTTATTAATAAAAAGTATACCAGTTTTTGAATTAAGAAAAAATAAAAGTAATATAATTTATTAGAGATCTAGATTCAATTAAAAAAATCTTAATGAAGTATATAAATTTAAAGAAAACACAACATTCTCAATTTTTTTATTTTTACTGGAAATCACTTAAATATCATCTAAACAATTATTATTCCATCTTCGTTTTTGTTTCCCATTAGGCTTTAACTTATTCGGCTATATTTTTTAATAATTATGTACTTTGAATAATCTATATAATTTTAACTTCAAATAATAATTATTTTTTCTCATACCACTTTTAATCTCTTAAAGCCTATAATATTATGGGTTCAAATTCTTAATTTTCCAAGTATTTGAGCGAGCTATTGAGTAAGCCTCAATAATTGACGATACAGTTCCGCCCCATTCAGCTTTTCTCAATTACAAACTCTATTTCATTCGCAGTTATCTTTGCCCAACAATGATTTTCTTATAAACCATTCAAACATTACGTTAATTTTTATCTTAATATAGTTGTAATTTTGAACCAATAGATAAATAAAGTAAAATATTTATTTTGTAAACAAGTTTGAAGTTTTGGCCAGAAAATTCTTGATACCAATTTTTATTTTCAATTTGATATGGATAAAATTAGTCATATCGCACATGTATTTCTGAAGTGACACAACTCAAAAATCTACATTAAAAAATATGTAAAATTGATCACGATATCATATGATTTAGTTATTACATTGAGATACTGTGTAATGGGTTCCAGCAAAATTAGTAGAAATGCAATAAATTTTAAAAAATTGTTTTTTTTGCTTTTGGACAATTTTTACAACATGTAATGAACATTTTAATTAATTTACGTTACATAGGGCCCCCATGGATGGCTAAAAATAATCCAAATGAAAACTCTGCTAATGTAGTCACAAAATTAAAATAAGATTTAAGAGATTATTACATTGTAATTACCCTATAACAGAGTTGGGCAAAATGTAACCATAGATGTTTGACTTTTAAAAAAAAATTTTTATTGAGTAATTATTATAATCTGCCACGAATGTGGGCAATAAGTAATATAGATGACTATTTGACAAATAATTTCCAAGAATTAATCACCTAATTAAATAATTATTAAATTAGGTGATTGATTCCAGGAAAGTAGTTATCAAAAAGCTACGATTAAATTTTAGCTATGATTAAATTTTGCCCAACTATACTCCATTAGATAACAACCATTATATAAATGTAACAATGTAAGAACTGAATTAAACATAATAAAAATAAAATGAGCTCAAAAGAACGTCTAATTTTATCGATAATAGATTGATCACATGCTGAATGTCCCTTCAAGTGTTCTGTTATCTTCTTGATTTACCCGGGCTGCAGTTCCAAAAATACCGCAGCTCGTATTATGTCCCCTAAATTCTAATCACCAACACCACCCTGTTTAAAGCCTCTACACCCTTCATTTTACTGTTCAACTCTGCCCAAGAACTAGGGAAGTTTGTAAATTATAAGGGTTTATTCCAGACTTAAAATACAAGAAGCTGATAATCGTTTCCGACTACTTCAACATTCGCTTGACAAGCGTTAAAAGCCCCAATAAATTACAAAAGACTTATTAACATGACAATAATTAGACCCATTTGGACATACGGACTTTGGGGCTGTACTGAATCCTCCTGTTCTTCTTGTATCCAATCCTTACTATATAAAATCCTTCGTAAAATTATCAATGCTCATTATTGTCAGAAACAATGTAGCTAACTCCATACCCACTCTAATCCACACGTCTCCCAACTTGCCTCACACCCAATTCTCGATCGAAGGTGTCTGACGTAATTGACATGTCATTGTAATCATTGTCCTCAAATTAACTTGTATATGATGTACACAGTGGTAATATCAATTAATAATTAAAAGAAATATATAAGGGATTCGTATAAATTTGTTAGAAAGTAAGTTAATATTAAATTATTAATTTATTTTCTCTCTGAACTTATAATGATGGTTAAATTTTTCTGATTGAATAATTGAATAAACATTATAGAAGATGGTGTTTTTTTTCCCGATTCCAATTATTTAAAGTAGTTCACATTTGTATATAACAACTTATATATTTTATTACCATGAGTATAATAAATAATATTGCAACCGGATTGTTTTAATGGATTTAAAGGTGAACTGTAGGAGCAAGTTTATTTTGCCTAGTTTTGTTTTATTTTTTCGGTGGAATAACAGTTTCACCCCTATAACTTTTTTTTTTCATTTGATCTACTGCAATTTACCTTTTTTTGTCTCTTTTCTCGAAACGCCATTACAGAAAATGGTCGTCTTTTTTATTTTCTTACTCTGCTAGAGTAACTAAAGAACATGAGTCGATTTCAGTTGAATACATGAATATGAATTAATTGAACAACAGTGCGGAATTGAGTTTCTATTTTTACAACGGATAAAGAAACTGACTCATAAAAATAAAAATATTACAGGTCAAGATAATTCTTATTGAAATGAACGGCGTTGGTGACATTTCACAACATAGATGGAGTTTCTTTTTCAGCGTGAACTAAAAAATGTTTCTTTATTGTTACTGCTTTTATTTTTTACGTTATTTTAGTAACATTATCAATTTAATATATAGCTCATTAGAAGGAAACCAATTACCTGGAAATAAATAATTTAAGAGACGAAGCAAATCAGCTGACGTGCATAGCTTTATAAGCAACCATGCTTGGATGAGGTCTAATCATGCAACTGCTGAAGTCAATAAATATTTCAACATTTGCATATCTTCATTTAACATTTCTCTTGGACCCAGAAACCAAATGAAGTACTTTAAGAATTTCAGGCGTTGATGACCCTGGCGGTTTTACGCCTTAAAACCAAACAAACGAACGACAAACCAAATGAAGTATACTAACCTATTGCAAAAACATTTCATTCAACTTTTCTTTATTTACATTTTTCTCGAATATTAATCCTCTCCATAATATGAAGAGTTTATTTATTATTAATATTTTATGCCTCTTCCCCTTAGAATATCGTCGCCTAATATGTGGTACCTCGCACTTTCCCGTTCTGAGTAGAGGTAGGACGAAAATAAAGTAACCTTTGAAATAACCTGTAATGGGCTGGGAACTGTTATCACCATTCACTATTTCTGAAAAACCCCTGTTACTAGAGATCAGAGTTGGGCAATATCTAAATAACAATCTATCTAGATACGAAAACAGATTATAATTTGTTTTATCTAGATATGTTATTCGAATATCGAATGAAAAAATATCGACGTTTTATGTCGATATTAACATAGACTGTTATCGACGTTTGATGTATTCGGCTCGGAAGATACATTTTCCGAATACATTTAGTTGTATTCGAATACAACTAGAATAAATCATTTTATATTTGCATCTGTATTCGTAATTTATAATACAGATGATTTTTTTTACAGAATTTATTTTGGAACTATTCAAGTACAAAACATTACTATTTTTACTTCCATGAAAAGTATGGTGATAGGCTCAATTAGATCCAAAATATATTTATTTGACATGTCAAAGCTTTTTCTCATCGTTATTAATTTTATCATGCCTGTTTTTATTTAAATAAAATTAACATGGTAATCATCATTACAAAAAATAACGGAAAATGTCTGGAATTTATCAGCGGAAATTGAAAGTGTGAATTTGTCTGTCAATGTTTACCAGATCTGCTTATCAGTTCCGATCTATGCATCGAATTAAATTACTACAATCATTTAAATAATACACGACTGGTTTATATTGTCTGTACCACGGCAGATATTTGGTTGACCAGCAGATATTTTCAAGGCGTGACTGTACACTGGCTTATTTCGTCATTTAAAAGATCTTTCATTTCACTAGACTAGTATATTCTTGCGTCAAATTCGTAGAATCTAAGAGGAAACCGACTATAGTCCAGTGCACTAGATGCCAAGGCTTAGGACACACGAAGACGTATTGTCACCATCAGCCAAGATGCGTAAAATGTGCTGGCTCACACGCAACTGAAACATACCAGCAATCATGCGATACTCCTGCTAAATGCGTACTGTGTGGAGAAGCTCACCCTGCGAATTATAGAGGTTGCATAGTATTAAAAGTATGCAAAATCAACGAAAGCCAAATACATCCACAATAAAACAAAACCCTCACACCCAGGCACCTGATTTCGATAACATCACAGTATTCCCAGAAGTTCAAGGAAAACAACATCAAAACATAGAAAAACTGCAATCAACCTCAGCACATCATCATCCACCACGACAACAAGCTGCATACTCGTACAAGACAAAGGAACAACCTAGACGTCAGGCGCTTCAAACCTCCCAATCCCAGTTTCCCACGTCCCGTTATCATCCTCAACCTCCTCGATAGAACATCCCTCCACATAATTTACCACTAAAGGTAAAACTACCGCCTGAAAAACAACACCAAGTTTAGACTCCTATTCAAAACAACTCTCTATCCCAAGCACCATTGCAAGTTGATTATGCTCCTCTTACTCAACGAAGACTTCCGCTCCTCACAGACAACTCACTCGCAGAGACAAACCATATACCAGAAGCCTCCAATTTATATCCAGTTACTTACGAAAACTCTACGGATATCAACACTATCCTTTCCTCATTCCTTTCAGAACTAAAAGAAACCATTAGACCGCTCATCGCCCTTCTCACAAGAGCCCTTTCAGAAATTCCCTTAAATGTTGCAAGATGAATGTTAAGCCTCTTGCTATCATTTTATGGAACGCAAACGGACTGAAAAATCACCAAGACGAACCCGACATATTTCTCCACGACAATAAAATAGACATTGCCCTACTGACTGAAACTCACTTTACCCAACGGTTGCACTTTTACATACGCGACTACATCACTTACAGAACAGATCACCCAGACGACACCTCCCATGGCGGATCTTGCATCCTTATCCATAGATCAATACCCCACTCTCTGGTTCCCTCTACTCCAAAAGAAACAAAAGAAGAAGATATAAACTTAGCAATTGACAAACTTACATCATCAATACAAAGTAGTATAACTGAAAACACCTTACACCGAAAAAATACTAATAGTCAACAGTATAACTTACCACAGCATATTCGCACCTTATTGACAAAAAAACGTAGAGCAAGGGCAAAGTGGCACCGTACTAGATACCCATCAGACAAAAATAATTACAATAATTTAACGAACAAACTGAAAACAGAAATAAGAAAACTCAGAATACCAAACCTACAAATCATACTGAAAACCTAAACACTTCAGACAAGTCATTATGGATGACAACGAAAAAGCTCCTTAATTACAAAAACTTTAATCACCCTCTACTAACTGATTCTCAAACCTGGACAAGATCAGACGAAGAAAACCCCCAAATTTTTGGCCTGCACCTTTTAAAAACTTTTAACACACATCCTGACATCTTCAATCCTACTCACATTGAATGCATTGAAGCAGAACTAAATGTCCCGCTCCAAATGTCTCCTCCTCCGAATGCATTCCATCCTCCATCTTTCATCCAACATAATCCTCAGATTACCTTCCAACAAGGCCCCTGGATATGACCTTATTACAGCTTATATCCTAAAACTCCTTCCTCAGAAAGCAATCATATTTCTTACATACATATACAATGCGATACTTCGCACCACATATTTCCCTGATCCTTGGAAAATATCAATAGTTAAAATGATACCTAAACCCAAAAAGCCACCTGAACTCCTATTCTCGTATCGTCAAATATCACTTTTGCCTATTATGGGCAAAATCCTAGAAAAACTCATCCTGAAACGCCTGTATCCTATCCTAGATTCCAATCATATCATCCGTGATCACCAGTTTGGTTTTCGAACGTCACACTCCATTATCCAGCAATGTGGATTATCATTATCAAATATATATTATTATATTATATTGTTATATTATATTATATATTATATTATTATATTATTATAATATAATATATTATATTATCAAATATATTGCAAATATATTTATCCTTTCATCCTTCAAATATGCTAGAGGCGACTTGTAAGTTACAGAAAGACATAGATAGCATTAACCTTTGGGCAGTGGAGAATAAATTAAGTCTAAATCCAGAAAAAACAAAGGCTATTCTCATTGGGTCAAAACCTCACCTAAAAGCTCTTCCCTACTATCCACTGCTTTTCCTAAAAAACCGTCCAATTCATTTCCAAAATTCCATTAAAAATCTGGGAATAACTTTCGATAAACATCTTGCATGGAATAGCCATATCTCTCAAATCACGAGAAAATCTATTTTTATTCTTAAGCAACTTTCACATTACCGTGATTCATTACCATTAAGTACTCGAAAACTTTTAGTATCATCACTCATTTTTCCTAACTTTGACTATGGATGCGTAGTATATGGAGGACTGTCTGATGAGCTCGAGATGAGATGTAAAAGAGTAATGAACTGTTTTATTAGGTTTATTTTCGGGATCTCCAGGCGTTCTCACATATCTCACAGGTATTCTGAAATCGGGTGGCTGTACCCCGGTTTTCGACGTCAATACTTCCTGGGTGCTCTCATATTTCAAACCTTGAAAACCAAAAAACCCACCTATCCATGACCTCCTTACTCTGCGCTCCTCCATTCACCTCTTAAATACTAGAACCCAACCCATCAACCTATACACTCCGGCGCATCGAACTGCATCCTTTGAGAAATCCTTTATTATCCGTGCTTCCTCGTTATGGAATTCATTGCCCATCACAATTCGAAAAAGATCCACTCTTACTTCCT
Organism: Euschistus heros; assembly: GCA_003667255.2. NCBI lineage: Eukaryota > Metazoa > Arthropoda > Insecta > Hemiptera > Pentatomidae > Euschistus > Euschistus heros. Next base: position 1,797,329 of record RCWM02000065.1, on the reverse strand, counting down.
TTAAACATCATTTATTCCTTTACCTCCTTCATTTTCAATCTTCCGAGCTAATGTAAAACGTGAATATTTATGTAATATACATTATAATAGTATAGATAAGATGTATCATTTTACAAGATGTCACAGTTATCTTGTAACATATAATTTAATTATTCATCAATTTTTATTATTATCTATTGTTATTATTTATTATAATTAATTATCAAAGCCAGACGATTGTCCTATGTACTGTAATCATATGTTATTCTTAGGGGACAAGTAGTCCCAGAATAAAGTTTATTTTCTTCTTCTTCTTCTTCTTCTTCTATAAATCACACCAAATAACCTTTACCCTTCGTCGTAAACCTACGACTTCCTGTCCTAAAATATCCTTTAATGACATTCCACTGATCCCTGTTGAACAGAACCGCTACCTAGGACTCCACTTGGACAAACGTCTTACTTGGATTCCACATACAAGACTAAAACGACAAGAAACTGCTCGTCGTTACAGACTACTTCAACATTTACTTGACAAACGTTCAAAAATCCCAATTAATTACAAAAGCCTCATTTACTCGACTGTGATTAGACGTATATGGACGTACGGAGTTGAGCTTTGGGGCTCTACTAAACCATCCAATTCTTCCCGTATCCAATCTTTACAATCCAAAATCCTTCGAAAAATCCTCAATGCTCCTTACTTTGTCACCAAAAACTTTTCCATAAAGATCTTAATGTTCCATATGTTGCTGCTTTAGCCCAAACCAGATACCAATCGTTTCATAGTAAGCTCCATAACCACTCAAATCCCCTAGTTTCTCAACTTGCTTCCCACTCAATTCCCGATAATCCTCCGAGGCGTCTGAAAAGAAGATGGCCCAGAGATCTTCTAGTGTAGATTTTTTTATTTTTTACTGAAGTGCTACTGATGAGTAGTTCTTCTCAAGTTTAGGCATGCTATTGTAAACTTTTTTTTAAACACATTTACTTGATGTATACTTGTACAGTTGTAAATTTCAATAAATTGATTAAAATAAAAAGAAAAAAAAAAAAAGATCTTTGTATGGCATTGGCATGTCCAAAGTCCGCAAAATTTTGGGCTAATTAAAGATATGATGGATTAGAATCATGAATTTGGAAATCGTGGTTACTGTGACGGATAACGATTTATAAATTTTTGAAAGTTTAGAAGCCGAAATTTATTCGATTATATATCGAATAGCTTACAGATACAAATGGTTATTCTATTCGATATACAAGATACTTTTCCATTGAATAAAAAAGTATCTTGTATCTTCGAATAATTTCATCGTCGAATACAAAAGTATTCTAATAGTTATTCGAAGTATAGAAATAGTATCTAAATATAATTTATTCCCAACTCTGTGATCATATTTTAAAATATCTATATTTTAAAATAGGATTACTCATAAATATAAATATGATCAATCATAGTTTTAAATATCTATTACTGGGATAGAGCATTTACGTAGTATCCTATTACCGAGAAATAACTAATTAGCACACTTCTCTATTTTTGAGAATTGACGCTTACAGGGAATCACTTCTTAGCCGATGTATAGATGTTTTTATGAGTTTATTAAATGTGTATTATTATGGATTAATCATGTGAAAGGTGGTATTCATAGAGATATGAAAATTTTCACATAATTCATATACTAATTCTCGTAAGCCTTACAACATAAAAGAAAAATCAAAAATAAATAATATATATTAGTGAAAAATACAAATTGTCATTATATGTATTTCTAAAATACTGTCTTGCCTTTATTAAGAAGTAATAATTTCTCTATCTTTCCATCTTTATTGATTTACTGTTGTCAATTTTTTCTTATGTCAATACAAAATTTACTAATTCATGGATACATGAAAACATAATATAATTTAGAAACAAAGTTAGATTAATTTTTTAAAGTTCCGAACTCAATTTGTAGAACCGTTGTTGGTTATCTTGTATTATGTAGAGTTGAAAATCTTATTCGGTTAATGGCAGTAAAGAATAATTGAAGTGGATTTAATCTACAAATGGACCATTCTGACTTTTGCGTTGGTAATTGAATGAAGTCTCGATCTAAAAACTGATGACTTTCTAAAATGATTTCTAGTTTTATAGTCATATTTGTTGATAATTTTCTGAAAGAGATGCCAATTTTCAAATAGATACTTTGTTTTTATTATTGGATTTAGCTAGCAAGGATCATTATTGGTGACCCAATTTTCAGTTAATAGGTTGTCATTGTCTCAATGTTCAAAATAGTCATGTGTTTTCCAACTAATTTAGTGGATTTAATAAAGGCAGTGAAACTTATCAAAACAGCATTTTGAAGACTACTCTGTATGTTAAAAGTTTTTTCTGAATGTTTTTATCGTATAATGAAGTTAATTTTAATGCTATTGTGGTGCAGACTTATATTTTTGCTGAAATTTATTCTTAACATTCAATTTACACTTAATTTTTTTCTGCACCATGGTCCTCGAGCTTACCCTCGTCGCTACCCTCGTTGCGGGAGTGTTATTTGCGCCTCTGTATGTTATGTAACACTGAGTTAAACACAGTTGAACTATGAAGAAAAAAATGTTACATTTGAGAAGCAGATGCGTGATAGTGGAAAATCTATCAAGAGTTTCTTTTTGAGGTCGGTGTAAAAAACCTACAAAAAAAAAAAAAAAAAAAAAAAAAAAAAAAAAAAAAAATATATATATATATATATATATATATATATATATATTAGTTGAATATTGGAGATTTTTGTTACTACATATACAGGGTGAGTATCTATTAGTGTAAAGAAAAAAATTGGGTGAAACTAGCTCAAAAATGTAGCAAAATTTTGAGCTGTTTGATCTTCACCTTGGGGAAGTCACAATGTCTTATATTACTTGAACGCTCACTGTTTTTCGAAAAAACTATCCACAAAATTTCAAATCTCACAAAAACTTGAAAATTTAATCCGCTTTCGAATGATTTGTTAAACGTAACGATCTTGTTTCAATTTCATAGAGAAATTCACTTTTGAAACCGAAAAAACATGTTGTTCTCATTTGCCATACAAATCAGTTACTTGTGTAAATAAAATATTATGACAATCCCTTAATGAAAATGTGCATTTTAAACATAATAAACTCTTCATTGGAATAAAAAGCAAAGAGAAGAATGATTGTTTAATAGAAAATAGAGGAAACTGTCAATAAAGCGACACCAGATCAGAGGATCTTATGTTAATACATTTATCTATTTAATATTATTATTTAGGATTTATTTTATTAGATTTTCTATGTAATGTTTAAAATGCAATGATAATGAACATAGACCTCAATTTTTCCGTTGCTTCTAAATACAGATTGTATTGAAGAATAGTACTTTTTGAGGTGAATTATATGGGCAGATGAGTCTGTTTTTACAGGGGAAGGCATTTCTACCTATCCATGTATATCGTTGGTTTATATTTGTATTGGTTTCGAATAAAGTGGAGGAGCACCATGGTGTTGGAAAATCATATTTTGCCGAACTTCAGGTGGAATATCGTGATGAAGTTGAGCTAGGATATTTTGTAACAAATCTTAGTAATCATTCAATCTGTTGGGCAAACTATGATTTTTCAACACTATTCGACAGCAATACAAAGATGAATAAACTAACGATACTCCATATGGAGCGGTAGAAATGCCTTTCCCTGTAAAAACAGATTCATCTATCTTTAAAATTTACCTCAAAAAGTTGTATTCTTCAACACAATCTGCATTCAGTAGCTAACGGCAAAATTGAGGTCTATGTTCATTATCATTGGATTTTAAGCATTACATTGAATATATAATAAAATAAATCCTAAATAATGATAATAAATAGATGAATTTAATAACATAAGATCCTCTGATCTATTAAACAATCATTTTTTTCTTTGCTTTTTATTCCAATGAAGAGTTTATTATGTTTAAAATGCACATTTTCATTAAGGGATTGTCATAATATTTTATTTACACAAGTAACTGATTTGTATGCCAAATGAGAACAACATGTTTTTTCGGTTTCAAAAGTGAATTTCTCTATGAAATTGAAACAAAATCATTACGTTTAACAAATCATTCGAAAATGATTAAATTTTCGAGTTTTTGTGAGATTTGACGTTTTGTGGATATTTTTTTCGAAAAACGGTGAGCGTTCAAGTAATATAAGACATTGTGACTTCCCCAAGGTGAAGATCAAGCTGTTCTTTAGATACCAAGTTTGTAAAATTCAAGGTTACTGGTACTCAGCTGTTACAGAAAAATTACAGCTTTTATGGAAAAAAATGTGGTTTCCTCAAAAAAGTCTTTGATTTATCGTATATCTGCCACGGATTTGAATAGAAAGAAGTCTGCGGCATTTTGCTACATTTTTGATCTAGTTTCACCCATTTTTTTTTACACTAAGAGATACTCACCCTGTATATAACGTAATCTTTATACGTAATATCATTGTTTTCCTTATATACTTAAGACCCATTACTTTAAGGGCATTTATTATTTCAATAATAAAAAATGAAGTTTACTTAATTATTTAAATAAACCTAAGAAAAAATAATGATATGATAAAATAGTACATAAAAACACTTTAAAAAAGCAATAACCGAAAGAAATTAACAAAGCTGCTTATCATTAGTCAGTTCGTCGAAGACTATTCTTCTAATAAATTAAGTCTCCTTAAATTTGGAAAACTAATTTTTTTCTGTTTCTATGTTCAATGTTTGAGAATTATACTTTTTATCATTAGGTTAGATCTAGTCTTTCAGATAATTTACATTCTTAAACTAAATATCTAAAATTTTGAATCTGCCCATCTTCATTATATATCTCTGATTGTAAAATGTTAAGTTGTTTTAGATATTGTTATGTTTTACCGTGTTATACCAGACGTTGTTACTTTTTATATGCCTGTTATTATAATGAGCAATATGAAGTATACATATACAATATAACAATATATATTATACGTACTTATACTACTTTTTTTCTTAATATATTTTTTCTCGATATTGAATCTGAAAATATTGTCAATAATTGAATCTGAATACATTGTCTATTTAAAAAAAAATAACTTATAAACTCCTTGCCGGTTGAAGGGTCTACTTGGAACGGTGACACCTTTGTGCCAGGCACCGATGAAGTGGGCACTTCAGAACAGCGGCTGTGCCGGCAGATATCGCGATACTGCTGAGGTCACCGCATCGTTATAATAACCAAGGGCTCTACTATTCCACTATATTCCATCCCTTAATAATTTTACTTCTTTGTTTATACTTTTTGAATTTTAGATGAAGAGTAAATGAGGAATATTACTGTTTTATTTATTTATTTTTTTACAGAAAAATGGCTATCGTAAAAGACATTTTAGAATGTAATTGTGTGGACTAAGGCAAGATTGCGAAAATCCACTTTAGAAAATATCTCTTCTGCTTTTACTATCTCCTCTGTGCCTTTAGGCGTCGAGTTGCCTATTTCTATTTCATACATTACTTCTTTATTTTGGACAGTCTTTCTTATTTCTCCCAGTAAGGAACAGCGTTCTCCAACAAGTCTCTTTATAAGCCCTATACGATAGTCTAGACCTGCCAACTGGTCGTGGTCCTCTTGGTCTGACCTACAATGCCGCCGAGCCTCCCCCATTCTACAGACATGACTACAGAAGTTACCATCGTTGCCTTTTCTCAAGTACTTTACTTACAAGTTAGTCTCCTAGATTTTTCTAATATGTTCATTTGTTATCCCGTTTATTTTTTCCCGCAACCTTTCTGAGAAATATAATGTTTATGTGCTCATTCAAAGGTGCGTTTCCTATCAGGCGTCTGACGCGGAATACTGCTACTATATAATCTAATACAACCGTTGCCTTAGAGGCGTCACTGAAGGTGGAAATGACGCTGACGCTCTCGGGTAAAGTGACTCTCAAACTATCGTTTTGAAGTGTTGATGATGAAAAACTAGTTAATAGTGTTTCTAAGTTTCCTTGTATTTATGATGTGAGTAATAGACTGTACAAAAATCAAGTTGTGAAAGACCATGTCTGGAAGAATATAACAGAATGTGTGGAGAAATTATAAAAAAATATTATTTGTCCTTAATATGTTTTATATTTTTCATAAGAATTGTTTTATGCATACCATTTACATTCTAGGTTGAGAAGATAAATTAATTCAGGTCAGGTAGATAAATTACACATTCAAATAAAAAAAAAATGTAAAAATAAAATTATATGAATAAAAATAATTAATAAATAAATATAAAATAAAAAAATAGATAAGTAAATTAAAAAAAAAAAAAAATCAAAATACATAATAAATGAAAAATTAATGAATACAGAGGGAAAGGTTAAAGTTTTTTTAAAATTTTTATTAGTTTATCTATACAGGGTGTTCCGAATTTAAATGGCAAAACTTCAGTAACTTGGAGGGGGCCGAAAAACTAAGACAAAAAGTCCTTTAGAGATTTGCTCGTTTTCGCTTAGTTTTAGAGAAAATCGCAAAAAAAGAAACAAAACAAGTTTTCATTTTTATACATATTTATTTAAACTTTATTTATGTTATGTTCTTTTTAATGTAAATATTGCTCAAAATGTTGTCCTCTTGCACCAATGCAGGCATAACATCTAGCACTCACTTGATAAATTGCAGCTAAACATTGTTCTGATGATATTTGGTACACTGCATCTATGATTCGGTCTCTTAATTGCTGTCTTGAGTTGATTGACACCGAATAAACTTTCTGCTACAAGGTTCCCCATACGAAGAAATCCATGGTTGTCATATCAGGTGATCTGGGTGGCCAAGGTATCCATCGAGCTGGAACCACATTTCAATCCACTGCTGTAAGGGAATGTCATCTAAATAATTAGAAAAGTCGTTCTCCAAAAAATATGTAAATGTGATACCATTCAATTTTCCAGGTAAAAAATATGGTCCAACCAGTAATCCGTTCCAAATTCCAAGCCAAACGTTAATAGCAAATTCATGCTGAAACCTATTCTCTCTAATAGCTCTGGGATTTTCAAGAGCCCATACATGATAATTTCTTTGATTATCAATTCCTCCTCTTGTAAAGGTAGCTTCATCGGTCCATATAATTTTCAATGGAAATAAATTATCATCGCGAATTTTGTCAAGAAACCAGTTACTAAAATTCGATCTCTTGACATAATCTTGAGGTAATAAATTCTGAAATTTTTGAAGATGGTATAGGTAGCGATTATCACCTTTCAAAGTTCGCCATATTGCTTGCCGCGATATTGCTAATGCAGTAGATGCTCTTCGGATCCTAGTCTCACGATTGTTATCGAAGTGGCGTTGGACACAATTTCTTCTCCGATAATCTTCTCTTATTGCTGCCTGGAATCGGTCGCCTTCATTACGTATTAAGAATTACCCAGTCTCTCGTAGTCTATTAGAAGTTAACGAAAAGACTCGTCGATTAGGCACTCTTCTATTTGGAAATCGGCGCGCATAATCCCGCACCGCTTCTAAAGCATTACCGTTACAGAAACCATACATAAAAATCATATCAGCGTATTCAACATTAGAATATGTATGCGGCATTGTGGCTGATGCTATTCACACAAAAATATCTGAGTAACTGACTGAAGACTTATTTAGGAATTATAATCCTAGAAGGAAGCCAAAATGTAAACAAATAAAAGAATGTAAAGGTTTTACATATCTTATTATACATTAAGTGTTTACATATCTCACTGCCTAGCCTGACGAACTTTGAAAGGTGATAATCGCTACCTGTAACATTTTGTTTCTTTTTTTGTGATTTTCTCTAAAACTAAGCAAAAACGAGCAAATCTCTAAAGGACTTTTTTTTTTTTTGGAAGGACGTTTTTCGTCCCCTATAAGTTCCTGAAGTTTTGCCATTTAAATTCGGGACACTCTGTATATTTATCAACTTTTTGTTATCCTGAAGTAAATACTGATTGATAAGTTTTGCATAGAAACGTTTATCTTTCCTCCTTTTAAATAATGTATGGATTTCAGCATTACTCTCAAGCATTATTTATTTGAATAGAATTTCTTCAATATCTTAATAGGCGTAAAAGAATATCCCGGTCACTCATTTTAAAAACACTTCGCTTTGAAGAACCGCACACAACTTATGCTTATGAGGAAACAGTCAAGTACGCGTCAGACGCCTCATAGGAAACGTTTAGTAAGAACCAGGGTTTGAAATCAATAATTATTTTCCCAAAAAAATCATATAATAATTACCTGCAGGTATAATTAATAAATTAATAATATAGATTGACCAACTAAGGACTAATAACAATAGTTAGTTTGTGATTGACCCTTGTACCCATAAGGTAGAAGAGTTATTATTTAGATATGTAAATGGAACTGACACGGTGTGTTAACACCAAGAAAAAATTTTTAAAGGTAAAATTATAATGATATATAAAGTGTAAATTAAGAATTTATTGGTTTGATGTTAAAAATAATATTGTAGTGCAATTATAATGAAATACTGTTTCAGTCTGAGGATGGGACATTGTTGTTCCCGAAACATGTAACATGATTTATTAATAATAAAGAGGAGTGAATGCCATGAATAATGAAACAATTTCATTATATTTGATTTTTAATTTAAAAATCATTCCTAATTTATAAATAAAAATTTAAATTGATTTTTGATGTTTATTGATTTGATTAAAAGTTGTGATCACTCACGGAGTGATACGGTATTGCATAAATAATAATGATTAAATTGCGATAAAAAAAATGTTGATCAAAAAATAAAAATCACCTTTTACACACAAATTGATTAATATGTTTGTATACAATATTAATGTACACATTTTCAATATTATATAATATATATATATATATATATATATATATATATATATATATATATATATATATATATATATATATATATATATATATATATATATATATATATATATATATATATAGCAGAAAATACATTCTATACGTATATATATATATATAATTTAAAGAGAGCAGAAAATACATTCTAACGTTATATTAAGATTCAATCAAATCCATTACCTTTTCTGTTCCGTACTTTTATTTTGTTTACATATTTGGGATCGTTGTTAAGGATTTGATTACAACTGTGTTCCAAAGATCCCAATATTTTTTATATATTTTTAATTTTATGTATACATAACATTTTTTTTTTTGTATGTCAAAATTTGTGATGGATTTCAAAAGTAAAGATATTCTGTTGCTAATAGTTAACTATATTATTCTCAACCAACTACTCCAGGCTCAAAATATATCATGGAGATAATTCAAAAAATTTAAATTTCTGATTTAGAAAGGAATTACTCAAAAATTATTATTATTGTTAATTGTAAAAATTTTGTTCAAAAATAATGATCAGAATTTAATTTTTATCACTTATGATCAAAAATAAAAATCGATCTTAATAAAAATCATCAAATGATTTTAAAAATTCCAGATAAAAATTTTGAGCGGATTTGATTTTTATTTTTATGGTTTTTAATTATCGATTTCTAACCCTGGTAAGAACACTGATTTAAAAATCCTATATTTATCTTGTTTACCGAGTTTCTGCTTTCCAATCACTGTTTTAGAGGTTTGATAGAACACACCATTTCCCTTCAAAATCCAATTAAGCCCTGTCCAAGTACCCCCTGGTCTATTCTACCATCCCGACTAATCTTAGTACTCAGATACCTATTAGTCCTCAGAGTTTCTAATTGCTGATCGTCGGAAACTATATTCAGGTGCTGACCCTTTCGTCCAATATGCATACCTTGCTTTTGCTTGGATTAATCTTAAGTTATCTCCGTTGCAATTTATCAGAATTCATCCACTTGATGAGACTACTCATCCACTGAAATTTGGAGTTCTCCAGGTCCATCAGCAACAATCACAACGGCCGTCAGCATAAAGAAAGCATTGAACATGTACAGGATCTCACTACGGCTTTTGGATTCGTTCTTTTATATATCTTCAGCACCTCATCCATAATGATGTTAAATGGAAGAGACAGTCTCCTTGCTTGATTCCTTTATAAAAAAAACCGTAAGAGGGTGCCTTTGCTCCGTTCAACTGGATAATACCCTTTGAATATTGATAGACTGATTTTATTGCACTAATGAGGTTAAGGAGAATTATTTTGTCAAAATAACACAATGAAGAATACTGTACAAATAATATGGCCATTTCGTAAAATGTTTAAAATCGACATGGAAAAGTTTTTTCCAAAACTGTGTGCCTTGAAGAAATGTTGGACGTGGAAAATGTTTTTGAGATTAACAGTTCAGAGAAAACGACTTAAGCAAGTACAAAAGAAAAAAAAATGAAGAAATTGAAATATTCTGTTTAATGTCATACATCCGAAATAAAACTAATTCTAATGTTTTGGGTTTCACCTCTGATCATTCAATCGATACATAATTTTAAATATCGATGTTATCTGATATAATAATGGATTAAGATTATAGAGGCACTAGTTAAAATAGCTGATAGTTAGTACTATTAGCTACTTGCGGTGAGGGTGCTTATGGTGGGAGGGTTGCAGTATTGTCCTTAATTATTAAGCTACACAATCCGAAGTAGGTTGTGTAAACTCAATTTGAATTTCTACTGCCATACCATGTATGGAAACTCAATACAAACTTTAATTGAACCCGCCTTAAGGAATGAGGGAAAAGTTTTGTAAACCCATCCATTAGCCTGGAATGGGAAGGCGTTCTAAAAAAAAACTGGAGGTTTTACTTTTTTTTAATTTTTGCTTAATATACTTCCTTTTATTTCCCCTCTATCTTCTCAACCTACTTATTTTCGCTATTATCAATCATTGGTTTTTTTCCATGGTGTCGACAACCTGGTGTAAATATGGCAGAGTTCTTATTCATCACGTCCGTTGCTATCAATCATTTATTGCCCCGGATACTTTTATCGACCCAATCTTCTTTTGTGCTGTTGTTCGCAGCTGTTTCATAAGTCCTGAGCCAATTTCTTCCCCCCTCCTTTCAACTCCATCTCGGAATCTTCTTGGAATTAGTTCTTTGAAGTAAATGAAATATTTATTAATGAAATCTGTAGTAAAGGCCATCTCTACTTAAACAAAAATATACTTAATTATTTTAAAAATCTTTATTGATACTTAGAACTGAAAAAAATAGCATTCACAACACTTTTGTTTCTTTTCTTTTTTTTTTTTTTTTTTTTTGTGTATAACTATTATTTTATTTAATAAATATTACAAACTGCCTTTCTAAACGACAACGAATAATATGGATGACAAGGAATCGATTCATACAATATGAAGACTTAAATTAAATAAAAGGAAAATAAAAATCCTTGAATTATACAAGATACAAAACATATTAAACATTATTATAAAATAAACCAAAAAATAAAAATATGAAGAATAATACAAAAATAGTAATAATAAAGAGAAATAAAATAAACATTAAAATTAAAAAAAATTAAAAAGCACAATCACACTATATATACAATGTACACGAACATCCCAGGGAAACCCCAGATCAAGCTTGTCCCCTACTTATGGGAGGCCAAGCCTGGGCCTTGGTAATCCCAAAATCCAGTGGAAGCTAAAAGGGATCGCCATAGTCGGTCAGGTAACTAAATATGAACACCTGCTGGAATCAGTAATTGAACATTACAAACTTTTAAAATATAAACATATAATCTATTTACTAATTACCACTCCATTCGATTAAAATATGAAACATAAATTAATGCTTATGACGATGCAAACAAAAATAATTCAATTTAATATTTAATTTAAATAATGATATTTATTATTTGCCACTACCGAGACCTATTTGTAATTAGGAAATAGAAATTTGAGCTTCAGCAAAACTCTTACTAATAGTTGACGGAAAAATGAATCATCACTTAAATTAAAACAAAACCCTACACAATGATATGAATAAACCCCCAATAAAAATTAACATACACGATTAATATTAAACATTATTAACATAATATAATATAGCCAAAATAAAAAATAAAAAACAAAAAACAATCGAATACTTCAAACCTAATGTATTCATCCAACCTTATTTGCACTTTGTTACCTGTACGCTTTAGAACGGAATGGCCAACGGGTAATCTTCCAAATCAGTATTTTACTTTTTTATAAAACTTATAAAATAAATATGTATCGCTTGATGCACAATCATAATTGTTCAAATATAACGTTATTAAATAAATAAACCTGCAATCTGTCGATACCAAAAGTTTTCGATTCTCGATACCGGTTGCTCGGTTTAAAAATAAATTCCGAGCAATACATTCAGAAAATAATCGATATAAGAGTTAAAAAAAAAGAAGAAAAATACCAAAAACGACTTCAACAATTTGACCGTTAGCTTGCAGCAGTAATGCATGATTTTTCAGAAGAATGTTACAATGTTTTACCGAGCAGTGTTGATGATACTGATAAATTGTTCTCTTATAATATAAAAAGTATATTTTAACTTTAATTATCTTACCTCTTTTTTTTTTTTGTTAAGATGAACGTATGTATAATAAATATATAACTACGTTTATTTATATATCTGTTTTCACAGGGAACAAACTGATAAATAGGTATAATATCAGAACTTTTAAATGCTTTAAAAAAACTTTTCTTAATCCAAACAATTCTTGGAGATAGTACATTTCAGATTTTGGTTGGGTAATCATAATGATTATGATACAATTTATAAGACAGCCGTGATGATAGATAATGAATGAGACGATGAAGACTATAAATGTATATTTAGATTGATGAGAGGAGAATTGGGAGAGGGCGATGTATTATCGATCAACTTAGAGTAACATCACGCCATCCAGGGCTCTGCTGTAGCGATTACTGTTAAAAATTAAAATAAATAAATAAAATTTTATTGGAAATTTAGTTTAATCTTACAATTAGTTTGATTTCATGCAAGCACAATGTGATACTTATGGTTATTATAATATGATGGTGTGGGGAAGTTTGGAAGAGGAGGGGTAGTCAAAACAAAATGAAAGTAACGCTTCAGCATAAGTATTCTCCAAGACTACAAAAATAAGGTACAAGACAACAAGAGAATTTTATTTACAAATGAAAAAAAAATGAATAATAGAAAAGTGTACTTAAAAGGAAAAATTCATTTCAGGTGAAATAAATGTAAATAAATTTTATTCTGGGGTCATTGTCCCTTAAGAATAATTAAACTGAACAATATAATGGCGGCCTAGTTGCCGTATATAAAATTGAGAATGTAATACTAAAAAAGAAACAATATTATGGTATCAAATTAATATTACATACTCGTTACAGACATTACATAAAAGGACAATAAATCTTATTTAAATTAAAAATGTATAAAGTAAGAAAACAGAAAAGGTAGAAAGAAAGAAAAAAAACTGAAAAATACAGTAAAAAGGGCTACAAATAAATCTTATTTGAAGATAGTAAATGAGATATGAAAAAATGGTAAAACTAACAATAAAATAAATACAATCGGAAAGAACGAGGAAGAGGTGGGAAGAGAGAAGGAATGAGAGAAGGGTGAAAAGAAGTGAAAATAAATATTCTTGTGGTCTCCAAGGTCGTTCCGTGAAATAAAAAAAAAAAAAAAATACAAAATTAAAATTATATTGTGAACAGTAATATTCCATTGTGATGAATATTCTCTTCTTCTATTTGACTGTTGGATTGAATACCTAATAAGTAAAGGTAGAGTCGGGATTTAAAGCTATTGATAGTGGAGGAATGGCGAATGATGTATAGGAGGGAGTTCCAGAATCGAAGAAATTCGATGCTCTGGCAATTAAATGATGTGTAGTAAGGGAGTTAGATTAACGTCAGAATGGATCTGGTTTTGCGGGAACTCAATGACTTTAATGTTAATGCTTCGACAATGTAGGAGGGTGACTGAAAGAGAAAAGATTTGTAAAGGAACGAACGAAGGACTTTCGTCGGAAGGAGGGGAATAACCATTTTAATTTGGTGTTGTGGTGAGATATAACGTCATGACGGTGTATCCCTAAGTAAGGAGTGAAGAGGGATACTTGGGTAATGAAACCACAGAAATAACGGAATGCTTTTAATCGATAACAACTTCGATTTTGTGGTCATGAAAAGCAAAAAGAAGATAATTTAACAGTTTTATGAGCTTTAATTATAACCCCCAGAATATAATGCGATGAGTCGGAAATAAGATCGTTTTACAGGTAAAAATAGTATTTTAATATCAAAAAGTATTTTTAAAATACTTTTCGATATTAATTAATTATCAAAATATAAACTAATTGTGGTCTATGATTTGACGCCATCTGGAAGCCGGTTCTAGAATTATCTGACGATACCAAACTTCAGACTTTGAATCGGAAAATTCGTGAACTCCAGTTTCCAATTTGGTCCAATGAAGAGTCTTTCTTCATCCTAAAATTTACATACAAATCGGGCGACCTCAGCTCCTGAAAACTTCTGTTTCTATTTAAGGAGCAAAACTGGAAGAATTTTTCACTATAGGTAAACATATAGTGAATCGTTGTGGACAAAATAAAGTTAAAGAAGCATTGGACCAGGGCAAGCTGTTTACCAAATGATTCAGATGGGATCAAACTTAAACTTCTTATCAAAAATAATAGTTCCCAAATGAAAATTATAGAGGCATAACGATATGAAGTTTAAACAAAAAGAAAACACGGTCATGTTTTTCTCACGCATAGCATTATAATCTCATTCTTTTCATAGAATCATGCTTTTATTGCCCTGCAGGTTGCAAAAGTGGAACAAATCTTCTGCCATATTTTTTTTTTTTCATTTTGTATTGATCATCTAAATCATCATGGGTAATTATTTCATACTTGAAATAGTTTTGTATTGTTAATTAGTGCCCACTACTGATGTATGTAGGAGTAGACTGGGTGGTTTAATAAAAAATGAATGCGTTGCATTAAATAAAATTTAATTTTTTTCGAACTCGCATTTTGATATTTTGCTGTCCACCTCTGTTACTTGTATTTAATCCATGGCATTCATGATACCTTGCAAAATCCCTTTCTATAGAACTTTATTTTAAAAGTGTGAATGTTTCAACATACCTATTTTCGTTTCTTTTTGCTCATTATTAGAGCTGGTGCATTTACAGGTGGTTGGTTTGCTGTTGGTCTCAATAGCGGTTCGGCCTCACTATACCATTCATAGAAACCCTGAAACTTGGATAACAAAGGCGAAATCCGGAGCTCATACATTTAGATGACGGTGGTATCTGTGTGTTTCCTGGTGGGCTGATAACGGAATTTTGTATCTCGTACTTATTGACTTCTTCTCTAATGTAGTTTGTTGAACAATAAATATTGAATATACAGACCAAATTATATTTAAGAAGTCTATATTGGTGCCATATACATTCAGAATTCGAATTTTTTGAAGTATGGAAAAAAAAAGATTTACTGCCTGTATTTTTTTAATCATTTATTTATTGAATATTACTGCATTATACATATAGTGAATCTGCTAAATGACAAAATATTGTTAAGAAACGACGCATTGTTAGTATATACCATTGATAGTAGATATAAGTAATATGAATATATATATATGAATATATATATACAGGGTTATTTAATCTCATCATTCAATCTGTTGGATAAACTATGATTTTTCAACACTATTCGACAGCAATACAAAGATGAACTAACTTACGGTACTCCGCATGGAACGGTAGAAATACCTTCCCCTTGTAAAAACAGACTCATCTACCCATCAAATTCACCGCAAAATTGAGCTCTATGTTCATTATCATTAGATTTTAAACATTACATTGAAAATCTAATAAAATAAATCCTAAATAATAATAAAAAATAAATAAATGTAATAACATAAGATCCTCTGATCTGGTGTCGCTTTATTGACAGTTTTCCTTTATTTTATATTAAACAATAACTTTTTTCTTTACTTTTTATTCCAATGAAGAGTTTATTATGTATAAAATACACATTTACACTAAGGGAATGTCATGATGTTTTATTTTCACAAGTAACTGATTTGTATGCCAAATGAGAACACCATGTTTTTTTCGGTTTGAAAAGTGAATTTCTCCATTTCTCCATGAAAAACAAAATCATTACGTTTGAATTTGACGTTCTGTGGATAGTTTTTTCGAAAAACGGTGAGCGTTCAAGTAATATAAGACATTGTGACGTCCCCAAATAAGGTGAATATCAAGCTGTTCTTTAGATACCAAGTTGGTAAAATTCAAGGTTACCGGTACTTACCTATTATAGAAAATTTAATACTAAATCCGAAAATGTGGTCAAAATTTGAAAAATATTTTAACAAAATGGAGATATTACAGCTTTCAAAGTAAGGTCTGCGGCATTTTTCTACATTTTTGATCTAGTTTCACCCTATTTTTCTTTTCTTTTTTTTTTTTTTACATTAAGAGGCACTTACCCTGTATATTTACAGACAAAAACTCCAACTAATTGATTTTTTTTAATTTTCTCGTCTATTTCATTTTTCTTTAGTCGTTTGCGTATCCATATACTTAAACCAGAGCATAAAAAAAAATTCAAATTAAAAAACTTGAATATTTGTTTACAATTTTCCACTGGATTGGGGGAATATCTCTGAAGAGGTTATTTAAAATCACGCGACATGGGGTCACCTGTGGTGTAGTGGTTAGCAAAATAGCCTACTAAAACCAAGATAGCGGGTTCGCAGCCCGCAGATGACCTTCGGATTTTTTAAAGGGAGTAAAAATCCTTAGCTATGCCGTCCTTCGGAAGGGACGTAAAATGGGGGTCCCGAGCCTGTGCGATGTCAGGTACTCGTTAAAGATCCCTATCCTAATTATACCTGGATAGGCAAAATTTAGGACTCCCACCGTAGCATCGTCCGATTAGCCATAGCAGCATAAAGTGACGTTAAACGAAATAAACAAAAATTTATTCAACTTATAATGAAAATAAATCCATTAATGTGCACCATTTTTTTTTTTTTATAAAATCCATAATAATGTGTGAATATTTCTTATTTCTTTTAAAACTTAATTCTTTTTAGTTGGTAAAATTCAAGGTTACCGGTACTTACCTATTATAGAAAATGTAATGCTAAATCTGAAAATGTGGTCAAAATTTGAAAAATATTTAAACAAAATGGAGATATTATAGCTTTTCTGGAAAAAAACGTGGCTTCCTCAAAAAAGTCTTTGATTTATCGTATATCTGCCACGGATTGGAATAGAAAGGTGAGGTCTCCGGCATTTTGCTACATTTTTTATCTAGTTTCACCAATTTTTTTTTTCACACGAGATACTCTCTTACAAGAGATACTTACCCTGTATATATATTAACATTAAATAATCACCTGAAATTGGATATTAACAGAAGCTTTCAAATAAAATTCAATTTTATTTCAAAATGTGTACTATTGTTTAATTTATATGTTTAAAAAAATGCTTAAATTAACAAACTACATTAAATTTCTTAGAAATCATTGTCATAAATGTTTTGGTCAAATAAAAGATTTAGGCGATAGAGCGCTTTGAAATTATAGTGAAATAACATGGACTTAGTCGGACAGGAAAAAGTTCGGGAAAAAAATATATAAGTTATTTTCTCTCTTAGTTTCATGTTTTGGAGGTGTTGAATTGCAACTCTATAGTTTTGATCTTTCCGAAAAGAATACTTAAATAAAATAAAAAAATATTCTGATTTTTGCCTCCATATGAAAGAGTGGACATTTAGACAAAGGAAACACGATATATACAAGTTGTTCCCACAAGTTGTTTTGTATAGATTTTTTTTTACTATTAAGGTGGTGGTGCGTATTAAATTAAGAAGCATGTGAAATCGAATCTTAAAGCTAATGAACAATTGTCCAATTATTTTCTTTACAGTTGTTTTTTTTTCTTTTTAAAAGAAATAATAAATAAAAAAAATTTAGCGAGACACTCACCACAAAACGTAAATGACAAATTCAAGAGATGGTAATGTAATTCCAACAGGATCAAAGGCAAAATGAGGAGAGACGGTATAAGAAACAACTCGATAAAAAGATTTTTTAAAAACGGGAGGTAAAACATGCAGAGATGGCTAATGTGGATGACCGTCGGATGGTTTGTTCACAGTTTAAATTTTAATTCTTTACAGATTTTTTTTTTTATTAAATGATATACCGTACCTAATTGTATTTTTCAATCAAATCTGCGAGAGCAGCTCTCTGGTCTATAATAACACTGACTAGTTTAGACCTTTTTGAACTCTTTTAACAAGTTATGTACATTACAACAAATGGCGCCTAGACTCGTCATAATAGTAACAGTGTTGTTTTAATTTATTTAAATAATTCAGCGGTCTAATGTTCGATTAATATTAGGTCTATTCTGTATTTAGAAGTTCTATGTTATTGTGTTTCATAATCGTTGTGCATTGTAAAATATTCGTTAGTAAAATCCTGTTATTCTGATACTCAAGAGTATAGTTGTTGACACTCAAAAACTACAGAGAATGTTAATAGTATGCATGAAACTGCCCCCTCCCTATTTCTTGTTTCCAGGATGAACTTTTCAAACAATAAACCACAAGCTAGTTTTAAATTCTTTGCTCGACTAAATTACAACCAGTACTGTAGAAATCAAATTAAAATCACTGAATACCTCGGAATAGTTTTGGAATCTTCCACACAATAAAAGTTTTATACTATCCTTTACAAACTTGACGATGGAGTGCATTCAAAAGGAATTAATTTGCAATATAACCTAAACCAACACGTTTTTGTTTATCGAAGATAATAAAGAAATGTTGATGGCGAAAACTGGGATAGAATTAAACATTTAAAGAGCAATGACGACCCAAATGCATTTCCAAATAGCACCTCGATGTCGTCGCACTTCTTCCATTTACTGATTTGAATAATTGATGCATCCCATCCTTCCCCTCCTCCCCACAGCTTGCGCTCTCCAATACCTCCGAAGACTTAGGCCTAAACGGTAAGAATTTATCCTTAACGATAGGCCCAGATTGCAACGCCTTGTGTGTAAGCAAGAAGTAATAATCCTTATTAGATTATTTTCAATTTCATCACCTGTTTTGAAAAAGGGTATCTTTAATTAGATTATATAACTATCCATACAACTAAGAAGTATGGACATTATACGATTTTCATAGTAAAACCCAATTCCCAAAAATAAATTTATATGAAACCTTGGAAAAAAGAAACTTTCACATTTTGTTACGAAACCCTCTCTTTTTCCTTAGCTACTTGGTAAAGATTAGTGGGCTTAAATCAATACATTCAATCTAATACTAAGTTAGTGTTGAAATCGTTTGTATTATGATCCGATGAAGTTTAGTTGGCAAGGATTGTAAAAAAATATGGGAAGTTCTGTAAAATATTAGCTTGAACAAAACAAAAGGGGATCAGGAAAAAAGTTAGTATGGATAAAGAACTTGACAGCCTTTGTAATTTCCACAGAACTTGGAATACATTTTCTGGGAGATATCACGAGTTATTTTATTTTATTGTTGTGATAGCACACAGTTTCAAGGGAAATGTCCTTCCCAAGAGAAAGTTTAATAAAGTAAATCTAAAAACGATACAGAGGAAATTATTTATGTCAGAGATACACTGTGTTAGCGCGAAGAAATCGGCTGTTAAAAATAAAAATGAATGGAATTTCGATTCCAAACTAAAATGGAATTCCAACGATTCCTCTGATAGAGAAAGAAACAGTAGACTGTAATAATATTCTTATATTGTTATAACAAATAATGAAATGGAGAAAAATATCTACAAATTATATTAATAACCAATAAATTAACGATATAACAATAAATTTCCTACTTAACCTCCTCTCACTCTTACCTCAGGTATTGCTCCTGAGGATCCAGTATTTTCTCTAGTATCCCTGGATCCAGTATTTCTCCTCTCCTATTCAATTCCTACATTAATGATCTTCCTAATTCAATCTATCACTGTTCCTACCACCTCTATGCAGATGATTCCCAAGTCTATCTCTCCTTCTCCCCTTCAGAGCTATCCACTGCTTTCGCTAAAGTTCAGGAAGATCTGGACAGAATTAGTGCCTGGGCGACTTTAAATAAATTACAACTTAACGAAAAGAAAACTCAGGCCATTCTAATAGACTCTAGCTCCCTCCTTAATTCCTACTCACAATACCCCCTTTAACCTTAAATAATCATCCTATCTCTTTCTACTCCTCTGTAAAAAATCTCGGGATTGTTTTTGGTCAAAACCTCTCTTGGAAACCTCAGATTGCCCAAATTTCCCGCCGTTCCATAGGCTTTCTCAAACTATTCCACCGAAACCGTTACCTTCTTCCCTGTCAACCCGCAAGCTTTTAGTCTCTTCCTTATTATTCCCTTACATTGACTATGGTTGTCTGGTTTACGGTGGCCTCTCGACAGTTCTCGAAGACAGACTGAAGCGAATCATGAACTGCTTCGTCAGGTTTGTCTTCGGTAGTCCGAGGCGTTCCCACCTCTATTCCCAACTAAATTGGCTCTATCCCACTTTCCGTAAAACAATATTTCCATGGAACATTCCTATACCAAATTATCAATACCCTCCAACCTTCTTATATTTACAATAAGCTCCAATTCAGATCTGCAGTCAATCCAATATTTCACGAGATCCCGTCTTTCTGATCTGTATACCCCGTCCCATAGAACTTCAATATTCCAACGCTCCTTCCTTTTCCGCTCAACAATCCTCTGGAACTCCATCCCTCCTCACATCAGACAAGCTAAATCCCTGAAAACATTCAAATATTTATATTTCCAATACTTCCTTCTCATCCAGACTGACGCTTGCTAACTATCTAACTACTTAGTCAAAAATTATTATTGCATTGCTGGATTCAGTTCTGGAATAATTGAGATTCCTTTTAATAAAAATTTAACTTTCCATGAATATAACATTGGGTACTTCTATTGTACATACAAATCATATCATTGTACCATAAGATTTTTCTATATCATTTTATTTATGTTTTTTTTTTTTCTTATTTAATTCTATCTCCTCTAGTCTGTAGAATGTTATCTTCTTTTATTTTCTTTTTATTTAAATATCATCTATGTACATAGTGTCATTAATGTATTATTGTTTTTCTTTTTTGTAGCTCACTATGTCTCTAACATGATTTAATTTAGTTATACCTGCAATTATCTGTTATTCTTAAGGGACTTTGTCCGAGAATAAAATTATTTTTCTATTCTATTCTATTCTAATCTCCGATTTCGGAGTCCTTGACCTAGTAGTGTCACCACTCTGTAAGAAAACAAGTAGTTAAGGAGTGGTTTTCGGGATAGGATAGACAAATGACTAGAAGGAAAATGTGAAAAGAAAAATGGAAAAGGAATCAATCCCCTTTTTACCTGACTTATGATAGACCCAGCTTCGTTCTGGAGCTCCAGCCCCAAAGGAAAATCATTGACTCTTTCATCAGTCAAATAATAAAATGCTAGGCGACTATTTATCTTCGGTGTTAGACCAAACTAGATGCATTCGACTACAAGTTTAGAACAATACTGAACAAAAGGCGTCTAATCCGCAAGGCGCCGCACAGTGGTGCAGAACGGCCCAAAATGGGTAAAAACTTCATATTTTCTAAACAGTTCGTGCTATAAGCTTGAAATTTTGGAATTATATATTTCATGAGGTGCTGAATTGAATGGGACCATAATTAGCTTCCTCAAATGATAAGAAAGGGTAAATATGTAGAACAAAAGTATAAAAAAAAATTAATAAAGCAAGTTTGGGGTATATTTATATGCTGTATAGGCTGCTGAATAGAATAAAACTATAACCAGAGCAATCTGATTATCAGCATTGAGCCATGTTTTCAGTTTAAAAATAATTAAAAAATAAAATAAATGAAAAAAAAAATCAAGTTTGTTATAAATCAAGTGTTATATTTTATATGTTTTTTTAATGAAATGTACTATATTGCTCTTTTACAGACCCAAGATTCCTAGAATTGGGTTAAAATTCATTAGTAAGTTATATTTAGAAATAAATTAAAATTTTTTGAAAAAATTTTTAATATAATTTTTAAAATGTAATAAGTTTTACAAAGTAATTTCAGTTGAACTCGATTGAATGGACTGGACAGTTATTCACGATTATCAATCTTATATTAACAAAGAAGTTGGATCTTCATATTTTTTCAGTATTATACATAATGAACTAATGATAACAAAAAAAAAAATCTTAAAAATAATACAAAATATCATATTCATTCGTTATATTAGGTACAAAAATAAAAGATAACTATAAAAGTAAAGAAATATAATATTTTGAATTGTTCCTTTTTTCTATAACAGTAAATGAGAATCTTTATCATTTAATGGGAACTTTTTTTTATAATCCGGTCTTAAATTACGTATCACGGGATCAGAAGTCACCATAAGATGAAAAACATCTTTATTTGTTGATGCTCGAGAGAACTTTCTGGAATGATGTTCTCTGTAATGTTTATTATATCTCACCTTCAGTTTTAAAGCCACAAGAGCTTAGTGAATATGTTATTACTGTATTACTACTAAACGCATGTGCATCTGTACAATATAACAATTTTCTATTAGTTCTGTCTTGTGATATGCTAGTTATATAAAAGTAATCAAAATATTTTTCATCATAGTGGTATTTTTTTCCGTTATTTTTTAAAATGTTTTTTCATAATAAATGATTCTTTAATTGTTTAATATATTTGTATTCATTAGAATTAGCTAGGTTTAAAATATTATAAATTTAATATATATATATATATATATATATCTATATATATATATATATATATATATATAGATATAGATATATATATATTAATAAAACACATTTTTAAAAACATTTTTTTATAATTTGATTTTAAATCTCTGACTTTAGTTATAATTATAGAGCGAAAATGATTCCAGTGGTAGAATATCCTAGCCATTGATATAAAAGAATAAAATAAATAAATATGATAATCTTCATAAGAGAACTAAGATATACAATAATTAGAACTCAGTGATACAAATAATAACCCCATAAATTGATCATCCAAAATCCAAAACTTTTATTTTATTTGAAGAGCTATTTTTGAAAATTAATCTTTCTGCTATATTCCGGTACTAATTCTCTCAAGAAGAGTTATGTGTTAGTTATTTTTGTATAGGAAACCAGAAATCATATCAGATCATTTTAAATGGATAAAGAAAAGAAATATATATATATATATATATATATATATATATATATATAATATATATATATATGTATATATATATATATATATATACACACAGACAGACTAACAAAAAAAAAAAATATACATACATAGTAAGCCAATTTTCACATCCTAGTTATAAAAAAAAAAAATTATTTCTAAAAATTAGTTTCTGTATAATATAAAATAACAAATAAATTCATCCACTGAACAAATATGGCCGAAGCCGGGATTTATATTTATAACACGGTTTCTCAGATACCTGTACTTCAATCTGAACCCCTAAAGAGAGCCTAGTTCGGTGTAGCTTTTTTTGAAAGACCAAGTGAAATGAAGATAAGTTAGATTTACGAGGACGGCTAACTTTGAAAATTCCTGGAAGTCAAGGTTGTGGCTATATTTACAAAATTAAAATCGTCCATAAACCAGCAAAGATCAATAGTGAAGTTCAAAGGGTTTTAAAAATTTTTTTGCTAAAAATTCAGTCTCATAAAAAAGTATATTAACAGAATTTCAAAACCGTGTTATTTTCTCAACTCCAGAAAAGGGCAACTTCAAGGACGTGTACAGACCCCGGTAGTGAAATAATCGAAAAATCAGTTCCGCAACCTTATGCTACATGTATGTGTGTGTGTGTGTGTGTGTGTATTATTATATATATATAAATTATTAAATATGGTAGTATTACTAACCGTCTCATAGATCTTATGGTTTACTTGCATACGTATTTATTATAATTTTTTATGCTAATATAATTTACTAGACACGTTTCGATATAATCATTAATAACAAAACTGAGTAAATTTTGCAATAAAATAGACGATCGAAACGGATATTTAAAAAAAAGTTAAAGAGGTGAATCGATATTCAGAAGGCTCTATCATAGCTATTATTTTAAGCTGAGCGATCTGCGCTTGGTTTATATTTAGTTTGTTGATTGCAAGCGCCCGATTCACAGCCGGTGTTATCCAATGCCTCTCTACAATATGAGTAAAGTGAGAAAGTATTATAAAATTTCACTAATGTTAGCTATATTTAGTTCTTGTTAAATCAACCACTAATTTACTTCTTTGATTTAACAAACTATTAAATATTTATTGTGAAACTAATATATTTTATTTTGTTTTTTTATCGATTTTTATTTTTACGTTTTCTTTATTCTTCCATAAGTCAAAATGAAACAGATGTATAAAGTTAAAATGTCTTACGGAGCTTGACTAATTGTCAATGTGTCAGCGAAGGAGATCCTTCATCTAGCTTCTATTCAGTCTTCTTCGCATATTCCGTCGTTTGTCAACGGCAGTTACATCATTTATTTACCTGTTACGCTGCTTGTATGATTTATTATAAATTCTAAATTTATAAATTGTACACTTTATTGTAGGCATGTGCAAGTACTTTTGGTTTTAGTTCCGTTTCTTAATGTAATGGATTGAGAAACCTATCAAGTTGGCAAGTGAATATTGTTTTCACGGACATCTTTATTCAACTTGTGGTTGAGTTTACTATTTAATTCAATAGCCTAATTGATATTACGTTTCTCTTTAATTTTTAGTTTTGAATTTGTTACTGAAACAGGTGAAATAAGGTGCTGAATTAATGTGTCTTTTATGTGTTTCATTTTGACATGTTGCCTCTGTTTCATGATTCTTTTAAAACTTTTCGCTAGATTACCGTGTTTATCTATAAAATATTTAGATGTCTATATATAGTAACCTGTTATTTGTCCATTAATAATGTTATATCATGTTATAATCAAGTTTGGCATGTATAGAATATTTATGTTTTGCATGTATAGAATATTTATGTTTTGCATGCATTGTGTCTTTAACATGATTCACGATCAGGGGTTCTTAATTTCTGAGTGCGTTGGTGTCATAAGCAATAAATAATAGTATATATTCTTGAGATAGCCAATTAAAAAAACAAAACAATATTTTTTAAATTAAATAAACTCTCTCTTTCAACGTTTATAATTTACATTATAATTATTTTAGTTAACGAAGGTTCAGTATAAAATTACCCGGAACGATAAAGTGAGGAGAAAGCTGTAGTGAGACATCAACAGAAAATAACTTTTTTCCTGGCACCGCTGACCATTTTTCCTTATTATTAATGTCCTTTGTTATATTTTTTTCAGCAGCCTTACACCCTGGTCCCATGGCACCACAGAATCCCATCCTCTCCCAACAATACATCATAATATTTTCTCAACTGCCGAAACCATAATTAATGAAAGGTTTAAACTTTATAATCCTCAATTATTATGGATCATGTAAACAGTATATACCATAAAGCAGCCGTTGTCATTAAAGAAATGACGTCATCCTAATTTAGAATTGCTACCATTAACAGTGTTGGAATATGAAGTATATATGGTAATTCAGCTTTCCACTTGTAATTTAGGTTTACCATCAAGTACATTTAATATATCACAATAAACAGAAAACAGTTAAGTTACTTTGTTTAATTACTGTATATAGATCAACGAACGTCACCTGTTTACTGGTTGACACTTCAACGTTGCATTTTTGCAATGATATATTCTTTTTGAGACTGCTTAATTATTTATCACAATGAAATACCCCTAGTTTTGACTACTGTCAAAAAACACGTTAAGTCAAAGTGAACCCTATTTCCCGATTACGTTTATATGATTTATTGTATTCGTTTACTCGAGCCCACAATTATTAACTCAAAGTAAAATTTTTCTCTACATAATTTCCGAGACACTATTAGTCAAAAGCTCAGAGATGGGAGGCTCTGTAAGTTGTTTCCTAGAATCATGAACATCCTCAATTTCCTTCTCAACCCCATCTTCGCTTAACCTCAGCACTGTTTCATTTCATTAAGGCAGTTACAGACTATTTTGAAGTATGTAATTTATTAAATTTGTTCTCGTTTTAACTTCAATTTATCGAATTTTGATTGTATTTGTGAATCCTTGTCTTGTTTAAAAGATTTAACGTGAATACAAAAAACATATTTATTAACAGAAACTACTGTTCACGATTTTGATTTCGCAATATCCACTCATCTTGACACATTTTTTACTGATTGTACCTTAAGATTGACATTGAAATATAGCCAGAAAAACAATTTTTTTTTTTTTTTTAATAAAGGGTACTATCACTAAAGTGTATTATTAAATATATTACAAGGAAAGACGATCACTGTTTTAAAACAATACCGAACAGTGACCTATCGTTAGTGAAGGCCAGAGAACAAGAGAAACCCCACAACCTCTGGCTATTGTTCCCAGTCGTCAATGCTATCGGACTTCGCCAGCCCTGTCGTGCTCCATCGGATAATTCTGTCTTTTCTACCCTCAGTTAATTATTTAGTTTTTCGATCAACTAATAATTAGTATAAATGATTATTTTCAAATGAATTATCCAACATAAAAGTAATTCTCCAAAAATATTTCATTACTGGTTGGGATATTTTATTTTTGTAATGGAAAGTCTTTTATGCTTTATTAATATAACAAGCATCCAAATTGAAGGACGAAAATAAACACTGCTGTAATATACACATTCAATCCTAATTACAAACAAACAGAAGAAATAGTTAAAGAAAAGTGAATAAAGAAAATTAGAGTATACTTACAAGTGGAGGACACACTCAGTCGCTCACGGATCTTGTTGGTAATTTTTTTGAAGGTTCCTGGTCAAAAAATATTAGACACGTATTTTGTCGTTCAGGCCAATGGGCCCTAGAAGCCAAGAAAAAAAAAATAAAATAGCATTAAAATAATTTATTTTATATCTCGAGTTTAAAAAATGATATCGACATGATTCTTGCACCAAGATGTTTAGTTTTGATTTTGAATGTAAGAAAAAATACAGCCACTACATAGATTTTGGTTTAGGTTAATTAAATTCTAACAAAATGATTAGATTTTTAAGTAAACTACCTCTATAGATTTTTTCGCATAAAAACTGACTTCAGATTTTAATTCAGCACCCTAAAAAACACAGAAAAATGCTTATTCAACAAAATCAAAAAATATCATTTTTTTCACCCTCTTCGAGGAAAATGAAACCGGTAATTGGTTACATACCTTTAAATCGCCATTATTTTGTTACACAATTCACTGATTGGTACCAGTGGAAAGAGGAGAGCCTCAGCTTTCTTTCGATGTATATAAATGTAAAATTAGATGAACATAAACCTATTAAAAAAATTGGAAAATCCGAAAAACATTTTGATTCCGAAAATAATAAAGTTGATACGTTTAACCGTCTAAGCGTAATTCATGTTTTTTTCAATTCAAACAAAAGTTGCCTACCATTTGGTCAAGCAAATTTTGAAGCTTACGAATTTTTATTTTTCTATTTGGATGAAATTTCGTATTTAAGGGTTCTTTGGAATGCTGAATTCGAATCCGATGTCCGTTCTTGTGAAAAAAATATATTGAATGTACTTCACTTGAAACATTTTAGCTTCTACACTGTAAAATGTGATAGAAAATTTTTTTAGCCCTAGAATTCCATTTCAGCACCCATCACGACAAGAAACTGCCCGTCGTTTTTGAATACTTCAACATTTACTTGACAAAAGTTCAAAACTTCCAATCAATTACAAAAGACTCATATACATAACAGTAATTAGACCAATTTGGACATACGGAGTTGAGTTTTGGGGCTCCACTAAACCATCCAATTCATCTTGCATCCAATCATTACAATCCAAAATCCTAAATGTTTCTTACTTCGTCACAAACAAACTCATCCATAAAGATCTTAATATACCTTACGTTTCTGACTTAGCTTAAACCAGATATCTATCCTTTCATAGCAAACTCCACAACCATTCAAATCCATTAGTGTCACAACTTGCTTCTCAATCCATTCCAGATAACCCTCCGAGGCGCCTGAAAAGAAGATAGCCTCGAGACCTTCTAACATAGCACCTCGTTATATAGAACCTGTAGAAGTGCTACCAATGGGTAGCTCCTTTAAAAACAAGTGACGTGTCATTTTTATCATTATTATCATATTTACTTGATGTATTGTATGTTTATATTGTAAATACAGTTGTAAACTTCAATCAATAAAAAAAAAAAAAATAATAAAATAATTTAGAAAGCTGCTGATAATGTTAGCATTTGTGAACTACTTTTGTTTACGATTCATATGGAAAGGCAGAAGGACATAAAAGAAAAGATAATCGGGATATATAAAAGTAGATCACCAATAGTTAATTATTCAACTATATATGTACCTGGAACAGGATAGCTCAGTGAGTAAGGCACTGAACTGCTAGGCTCGTTGGCCCGAGTTCAAGTCCGGCTGAAGGCAGATAATTTAATTTCTGTTTTTTCTGCAGCGGATCGACTTCGGTGCCTGGAAACCTTCCTAGGATACATAGCCCCTATGTAGGTCTATAAATTGGGAGAAAACCCTGGTGGTTTAGCGTGAATGCTGATCACATTATATGCCACCTCCGACCGTTGGTCACGAAAGAACATTTCCTGTTTTCTTTTTTTATTTGGAAATATGCTGCATAAAAAGGTTTAACATATTGGAGATGATAACAGTTTACCGTTCTGTACTGCATTTCGAAAAGTTTTCAAATATCAAGAGAACATCCTAGAATAACTAAGGATTGACTAAACTGGGTCACAACCTATTGCAGCCGCTAACAAATTGTGCAGTTGAAGCTCACCCCTTGAGTCTTCTAGGAGTCCACCTCCTTGCCTCGGATCCTAGTTCCCGTAATCCCATTTGGGAAATAAAAGAAGTAGGTCAACTGGCTGTCAAGGAATAGTTCAATATCGCTCTCACTATATTGTCTCACTGAGTTCAGAGTCGAGAGGCTTGTTATAGGAATTCCAATAAATTTATATAATGAAGAAATTTTTTTTTGCAATGTCGAAGTGTTGAATGTTGCAATAATAAAATTGACAAAGCGAGGGAAAAAATCGAGATTAAAGAAAATATAGTTTTTAATTTTATGAAATTTTAGTGTGAAATACATAAACAATTACATCGAAACGTTCCATGTGGAAGGATACATAAATAAGTTATTAGTAGATTGATAAAGTGTATTCTGTTAAAATTATGATTGGCAAAATTAAATAAATTCTTCATGAAGGGGAGGCATGAAGAAAAAGAAACCAAATTCTTGGCAGACATTTTATGACCTTTTAGTCTCCTGCTATCGGCAAAGTCGATAACGTAAAGTAACCGTACAGGTTTTAGGTAGATAATAGAGTTTTTAGGGCAAACAAGCAGTATAATATTTTAAAATGCCTTGGCTAACAGATTATATCTAACTATTACAGTTTAGCACTGATTATAAAATTTAGTACATTGAAAATAACAAATATTTAGAAGCATATTGTTACTAAAAGAAACGAAGAAATTTGTAGGATCAGTCGTAGATAACACAACTTGTTAAGGATGAAATGATGGATATTAGTATTAGACACTTCCAATTCTTCTCGTATCTAATCCTTACAATCCAAACAAATTCGTAAAATGTTCCTTGTTATGTCACAATTCACCCTAAATGATCTAAATGGCCCATGTTGCTGAACTAGCTCAGACCAGATACCAGCCCTTCCATGATAAGCTTCATATTCACTCGAATCCACATGTTTTCGGGCTTGCTTCCCTCTAGATTCCCGATGACCCTCTAAGGCCTCTGAAGAAGATGATTTAGAGACCTTCTAATGTAGATTATATTAAAGTACTACTAAAGGGTAGTTTATTTCCAAGTTATTTATTGTTATCGAATTTCCACATATTTAGTTGATGTATATATTATTATGTTCATAACCTCCACCCACTCAGCCAAATAACCCTTTGTAGTCGAGACGGCATGAAAGTGGAGGGAAAAGAATATGTATATATTGTATACAGTTTTAAATATTTAAATTTAAAATAGTATTATGTCAAATTAGTGTACTTTGATTCATTCTGCATGTTGAAGTTGAATTAATTCTCAAGCAAGTATCGCAATTTAAAATATCTTCTACGTAGTGCTAACTACATAGTGTATTTTGTGAATAATTTACAAAAAGGTTAATTCTAACGTAGTAAAACTGGAAGGATGTTGATATTGTCATCTATTTCAAGAGGATCAAATTTATTGGATACACAATTATAAACGGTTATGATAAAATTGATTATTAATTACTCTTATAACTTCTAGAATAATGAGAAAAGGGTGATTAAATATTTCCAATCAAACGAACATATGTCCTTTTAAGATTAATAAGTAATACGATATTACAGAATTAATTTTTACGAAACGAAATAGACGGACTAAGCCTTCTATAATATTCGGCACCAATCTGGCATAGAGAATGTTACAACTTTGATGATGGTAATGGGTGTATAGTTCGATGCTCTAGATTTATGGGAACGACCGAAGTGAGGGTTGCCATAGCACATCGACGGTCGTTCAGAATCCTTTCTGGTAATTTATTACTCTTTCTCTATATCTCCTCGTTTTCAATTCTCAAGTCCGTTATTGAAAATAATAAATATTGGATCAGTTTGATTTATTTATTTTTTAAAGGGACACTACGGTCCTACAAGGACCTGGGCCTCCTCCACAATAACCCACCAATCTCTTCGATCTTCTGCTCTCTCTCTCCATTCCTGAACACCCAATGAACCCCCCAACCGCCTCAGATCTTCCTCCACATCATCCATCCATCTGATTCGGGGACGTCCCCTCCTTCTCCTGTCATCTGGTTTCCCGTGTAGCATCTTCTTTGGCACCCTTTGGTCGGTCATTCTTTCTACATGACTTCTTAATACGTGATCTTTTTATCATGGCCACGATGTCGGGTTCCCCAAACAGGATTATGATCTCTTTATTCTTTCTTCTCCACCAAAGTCCGTTTTCGAAAACTCCGCCCC
The DNA here is from genome assembly GCA_003667255.2 of Euschistus heros. Classification (NCBI taxonomy): domain Eukaryota; kingdom Metazoa; phylum Arthropoda; class Insecta; order Hemiptera; family Pentatomidae; genus Euschistus; species Euschistus heros. The sequence goes on along the minus strand of RCWM02000065.1, from coordinate 1,766,243 downwards.
ATATTATCCTCAACACTTTCCTTTTCCAGGTGTTGAGCATCATTTCTGATTTTTTTCAGACCATGTTTCACATCCATACATTACCACTGGTATTACAATGGTCTTGTAAATAAGAATTAATTTTCGTTCACTGTAAGACCCAGTTTCATAGCTGCCTCTTAGAATTCCTGGAAGGTACCTGATAACGCTGTTTGGGTTCTAGAAATTGTAACCACATCATCGTCATATGCCAGGTGTTGTGACAGGCGATTATATATAGTCCTCCCTGGATTTGTCCTAATAGGATAGCAGCTTCCAGGGCTATATTAAGCAGAATTGGAGATAGAGGATCACCCTGTCTTAGGCCATTACTAGCTCCAAATTTGTCTGACAGAGAATCACCATACTTAGCTCGACAAGAAGTCTTCGTTAACGTCATTTTTGACAGTCAAACTAGTTTTTTTGGTGTGCCCATATCTACCACAAACGGACTTAATATTACATCTTGGATTAGTTTGATATATTAGTGAAACATTAAGGCATCTTATAATTTCATTTAGAGAAATAATTAGTTGTGGCATGATAGTTGGACCAACAATGAAATTTAACGACATCAACAGCAACGCAACTTAAAGTTCCTTTCTTCAATAAGTTCGTTTTAGTTCTTAATAACTACTCTCAGTGTCAAAATGTTAGACACACCCTTGTAAATAAGAAAAAAGTTTTATGATTTCTTGTTTTCGGTTAATATTCGTTTTTTAACACAGCTTGAAGTATAAGTTAAGCTATTTGAAAAGAATACATAATTATCTGACCTAGTTGAATATTTTAATCCAATATTTGTAAATATTTACATTGTATATGGGTCAAAATGATAGACACACTCTCGTGCTTTACAATTTTCTAAATCTTCTAGGGCTTGAGACCAATAAATATCACTATAAAGTGGTACTATTCTACCATAAAGCTGTGTTGAATTTTTACGAAAATAATACAATTAAGCACGTCAATTATGGGAAAAAATCTATGTCTTTTTTCAGATAAAGAGCGCATTTTGGTTTCTTCACTAATGAGGATGGGATGAGGAGATCGCACACATTTTAGTTTTTCATCAGTTGCGAAATTTATGAAACACAGAGGGACCTACGGAATCCACCGAGCAACTGAGGGTTCTCTGCTTTGTCATTACAAATAAGGTCTCAACCTCTAGATTAAGAAAACGGCAAAAAACGAGAGTTTTTTGAGTATCATTTTGACGAACATAAAATGTTAATATTTACTTATATCGGGTTTAAATATTCAACAAAGTCTGATAATTCTGTTTTCTTTGTAAATATCTTAGCTGTATTAAAAAACTAATATCAACCAAAAAGAAAGAAATCAATAAAAAGTTTTTCATATTTTCAAGGGTTTGTCTAACATTTTGACTGACCCTTACTTTCCTATTCGATTGAACGCTGTTTGATCGTTTTCATTCGCACTGCATTAGGCCTCGTTGAAAAGAGAAGATCTAGATAAAGAAACACTTTAAGTATATAAGAACATCAGATTGGAGAGCATTATTGGAGTGGAAACATAAATCAGTTTTATTCTCATCAACACCAAAATGTTGGTTTGCTGAAACATTATGCATAAAGTATCAAATACTTTCAGTATAAATATGTAGTGTACCTTGACTTCAGCCATATTTTCATATTCTACTTACGTTGTTTGCTGTTTCTCACATATCTTTAGTATTCTAATCACTTAACATCCTTTCTCAATGACCCTTACTCTCTCAGTCTTTTAGTTGCTAATATAATTCTTACTAGTTAATCCTAATTAAAGCTAGCATAACAATTATTTAGACTATAAAGTACATAAAATTCTAGAAAACACTGATAAATTTACTGATTTAATGATATACCTTAGGCTCACGAACATGTGATATGGTGATAACCATACTAGAAAGCTTAACTTTTTTGTGTCTCAAAAAGTATTGATTTTTAGTATATATTGTGTCAGTAAAGTGAAATTTTATGATGTGGATCTGCTGAGGATCTACTCCAAGAACTACTCAGATAAGAACTTGAACTTTTTTCTTTCTTTTTTTTGAATAATTTATAATCACTAGAATTTGAGGTTAGGTTCTGTGGTGTGTGGACCTAGCTCTTTAACTCTATATTTAATAGCAAAGAAATGGCAGAATCCCCACCTTTAAAAAGAAAGAAAGGGAGATTTAAATGTACTGCTGTAGGGAATACCGAAAAAACAAAAAAAACTATCCCAAGTTTTTAATAATTAAAAGAATTGAAACGGATAATGAAGATAATTTATCAGATTTTAAAAGAGTATCACCTTTTTTAATCCATAAAAGTTTAAAATCATTAATAGGAGATGCTAAATTGATTAAAAAATTGAAAGATGGAACTCTTTTGGTAGAGGTATTTTCCGATTCTCAATCAGAAAAACTGTTAAAGTGTAACAATTTATGCAATAATTTTCCAGTTAAAATAGAGCCCCATGCTAGGTTAAATCTGAGTAAAGGCATAGTGTGGTGCCCTGATCTAAATTTTGTCGATATAGAAGAAATAAAAGAGGAGCTAAAACCCCAAAATGTTGTCGATGTTAAAAGGTTGACGTATTTTAGAAATAATGAAAAACATAACAGCCATAATTACTTATTAACTTTTGACAATCCCTCTCTTCCCTCCGAAATTAAATTAGGCTTTCATAATGTTGCAGTAAAGCAATTTATTTCAAACCCCATTCGTTGCTATGTTTGTCTTAAATTTGGCCATACTAAAAAAAATTGCACCAAAGAAGCTTTATGCAAGTTTTGTGGGAAAACAAAGCATGAGGGCTCTGAGTGTAATAATCCGAAAATGTGTACTAACTGCTTAGGTGACCACGATGCATTCTCTAAAAATTGCCCAGTTTTCATTAAAGAAAAAGAAATAAAGCGAATTCAAGAGGCGGATAAAATAACATATATGGCTGCAAAGAAAAAATACGATCTTTTGCACCCCATATCTACCCAAATTTCTTTTGCTAGTATTGTAAAGACGAAAAAATCAGTTAGTGTACAAACGGAACAAATGATCGAAAATCAAGTTATTTTTAGAAACCCAGTAACAGCTGTGTCTACTAAAACAGTCACGCCAGTCAGTTGCTTGAGCGCTAATAGAATTAGCGATTCTCCCACTCCCGTCCCCACACCCACCCCTCCTACCCCTACTGACCCTTCTGCTTCATCTGCCTTACCTAAAAACCCTTCAATCCAAAATTCACAATCCTACGGTGGGATATCCGAAAAAAATTCGGAAGATCACCCCACCCCCTGTGAAGTCGCCTCTGAACCGAAGATTTTAACTTCGGCACAGACGACTTCTAATGAAGAAAATAACCCTCACGGCTGTCCCGATGGTCAACAGACTGAGTGGACAAAAGTTGAGGGTAGAACTAGAAGTAAAACAAGGAAAAATTCTCCTAAGCGTGTACAAAGTAATGAAATAATGGAAACTAACTAATGAGTAATATTTCACTTAATTCTTGTATACTAAATTCACCTTTATTAATTATAACATCTGTTTTAATTGAATTCTGAACGTTTAACTTTTGTTCATTAAACATGACTTCTCTAACCAATATAATTCAATGGAATTGTAACGGTATAACGGGAAAATTTGAGGAATTAAAACTTATAATTAATAAATATCAACCATTAGTTATTTGTTTACAAGAGACTAAGTTACACACCAATAGAATATTTAACCTAAAAGATTATAACATTTACCGGAACGATTTTGAATATCGCAATAGAGCATGTGGTGGGGTTTTAACTGCCGTCCATAAAAAGGTCGTTTCTGAGTTGGTTCAGATTCATACCTCTCTGCAAGCAGTGATAGTCAAGGTCTTCCTTCATATACCTATTTTTATCAATAATATTTATCTTCCTCCTGAAAATTTTGATGAAGTAGAATTTGTTAATCTCCTGAATAATACCCCTTCTCCCTATATTGTTGTGAGTGACGTTAACGCTCATCATATTTCGTGGGGTTCTTCGTATTGCTCAACCCGCGGAAATACTATTAAACGAATAATAGACAGCACAGACTCCATAGTTTTAAATTCAGGACAACCCACATATTTGAGTCCAGCATATAATTCCTTCACTTGTATTGACCTAACTTGGTGCTCACCTAGTTTATTTACTCATTTAGACTGGCAGGTTTCCCAGGACCAATATTCTAGCGATCATTTCCCAATATTAATCAGTTTCCCAAACATTAGTACCCGGATAACAAAACATGCTAGATGGATTACAGAAAAATCCGACTGGACAAAATTTCAAAATAATTTAGTTATTACGGCCTCCGATATAACTACCATTAATAAATGTGATGAAATTAATCACAAAATTACTTCATCTATTCTAGCAGCGGCGGAACTTTCAATTCCAAAAAGCTCTATAAATGTTAAATCGAAAAATGTTCCGTGGTATGACAATGAATGCAAACTATCAATTAAAAATAGAAGAAAGGCCCTTAAAGTTTTCCAAAAGGAACCTACTCAACAAAATCTGATAAATTATAAGAAAATCCGTTCGTTATCTCGAAGATTAATCAAAGAAAAAAAAAAAAGGAATCATGGCAACATTTTTTGAGCAGCATTTCTTCAAATACCCCACCCAGGATTTTTTGGAAAAAAATAAAGAAGATTATGGGAAGGCATGAAGACTACCAGCCAACCCTGCTAGTCAACGGACTAGTAGAACAAAACCCCGGTATATTAGCAGAGCATTTTGCTGAATATTACTCAAATATTTACTCATCTCAAGCACAGCTGACAATAGAAACCGAAGCAGACAGCATTAACGATCAAAATGAAATAACTTATAATCTACCATTCACTAAAGAAGAATTACTTTCCTGTTTAAAAGAATTGAAACCATCCTCACCAGGAGCAGATGAGGTACATAATGAAATGTTGAAAAATCTACCAAGGCAGTCAATGGATGCACTTCTTGCACTCTATAACCAGGTGTGGAGCACAGGGGACTTTCCTGAGATATGGAGGAGATCAATTATAATACCAATTTTAAAAACTGGAAAAAATAAGTTGTTTCCCCCCGAGTTACCGGCCCATCTCACTAACAAGCTGCGTATGCAAGTTGCTAGAAAAGATGGTTTTGAAAAGGCTTAGTTGGATACTAGAAAAAAAATAACTTACTATCGAACGCACAAAGTGGTTTCAGAACAGGGCGCTCTACAGTAGACCATCTCATAACAATGGAGTATGAAATTCTGAATAGCTTTGCTGAAAAAAAAGAATGCATAGGCATATACTTCGACGTTGAAAAAGCCTATGACAACTTAAAAACATCTCTCGTCCTACAACAGCTACGAGAATGGGGAATTAGAGGTCGCCTTCTCATCCTCATTGGTAACTTTCTGAGAAATCGAACATTTCAAGTTAGAATAGGTAGTCATCTGTCTTCGATAAAAGAAATGACTAACGGTATTCCACAAGGAAGTGTACTGAGCTGTGCTCTTTTTGCGATAGCCATTAACAAAATTACAGAAATTATTCCGAAGCAAATTAAAACTTTTTTATTTGTAGATGATTTAGCTTTGTTATTAACATTCAAAAATGAAAACAGAATGCAGATATTATTACAAAATTGCCTAACAAATTTGGAAGTATGGTGTAGGCAATCTGGTTTAAATTTCTCCACAGAAAAAACTAAATGCCTACTTTTTTCAAAACGCAGGACACCTACTCCTTTTCCAGAGTTGGTCTATAGAAACACGACCTTACGTTTCGATACAAAAGTTAAATTTCTAGGACTAGTTCTGGACTGTAAACTTAACTGGAAAGAACATATCACATGTCTAAAAGAAGAAGCACTCAACAGACTGAATATTCTTAAAGTTCTGGCTGGACGCTCGTGGGGAGCAGATAGGTCAAGTATGCTTAAGGTATATACCAGTCTGATAAGAGCAAAACTAGACTATGGCAGCTTTGTTTACTCATCAGCCAATCAAAATCTTCTTTTAGCTCTAGATTCAGTACACCATGCAGGTATTCGTCTTGTTACTGGAGCCTTCAGAACCAGTCCAGTAAATAGTTTATGTGTTGAAGCTGGCATAGCTCCTCTCGCTTTGAGAAGACGTCAACTTGCCTGCGGATACATTGGGAGACTAAAACTCAACCCCAATAACCCCGCGTGGAAACCCATTTTCCAACCAAAGAGAAGACGATTTATAGAAAACCAAAGACTACCTGCTCCGTTGGGTATTAGAACTAGCAGATATATAGAAGAAATCAGCTCCCTGCAACTTACAACCGATGAAATTCATTACCCACCATGGACTCTAAAATTACCTGCAATAAACTTAAAACTCCAAAAATTCGCTAAAAATAACACTACAGGACTTACCTATCTAGCAGAATTCCAAAAAATTAAAGAAAAATATAGTGATAGAAATTATATATACACAGATGGTTCCAAATTAGAGAATAATGTTGGATGTTCCTTTGTATCAGACTCCAGTATTATCAAATACAAACTTCCCTCTCTAACCAGTACCTTCACTGCAGAATGTTATGCGATTTGTGAGGCGCTGTATTATATTATGCAATGTGAAGAAGAAAACTTCGTAATATGTACAGATTCTCTATCTGCTCTAATGGCATTAAAAAACATGTACACTAAAGACCGTTTAGTAATGAAAGCCCAAGTCTATACAACAATGATAAACAATATGAAAAAAAATGTACTACTGGTTTGGACTCCGTCTCACGTGGGAATCAAAGGAAATGAAGAAGCGGATCGAGCAGCGACGGAAGCAGCAAAATCATCAATAGACATCACCAACATTTACACAACATCTGACATTTGCAATAGATTAAAATACCAAGTAAAAATGGACTGGGCACAGCTGTGGAAAACACAGAAGAACTAAACAAACTAAAATCAATTAAAAAAGAAACAAAAATGTGGAAAAGCTCTTACCGCAACAATAGAAAAGAAGAAGCTGTTATAACTAGACTTAGGATCGGACATACACGCCTCACTCACGGACATCTAATAACAAAGGACAATCCACCAAAGTGCACATCATGCAATATACAACTAACAGTTCATCACATTCTAGTAGAATGCCCTAAATGGGATAATTATTTTCAAGAAGAAGAACTACAAAGAAACCTCCCTACCATGCTCGGTGATAATAACCAGAATATCGAAATAACAATTAAGTTTCTTAAAAAATACAATTTTTTCAATAAAATTTAAAAAGAAGACATAGAAGAAAAACATAGATTGAAGGACACTAAAGACCCTCGAAGTTGAGTGTCCATAAGAATTTCAACCTAACCTAACCTTAGGCTCACAGAAAACAAGCTATTAAGTATAAAATCTGAACTATTTCAACGGAAATTTCACTATTTCTCTAAATCCATTTGTTGAAAAAAAGATTATCACTTTTGTATTTGTTTGCATATGTGAATGCAAAATAAAAGTGAAAAAAAAAAAAGAAGCGTATCTGGCACTAGTTAGATTATTTTCTCGTCATTGTTGTATCATTGAACCTTTAAAAAAATCTGAAATTAGAAGAAATGAATTTACTTCGTAATATGATATATAAAATTATACTAAATTTAAACAATTTAATTATAAATATATATATTTAAAAAAAGTTACTTAAGTATTCATCATTTATAAGCCAACAGAACTTACTTATTAGTAATAAAAAAAAACACAATGATTTTGTAATACCTAAAGGACGCCTGGTGACATGTTTCCCTAGTCTTTTCATTAAAGTTGTTTTTCTTCGTTGGGTCAATAGACAGAGCAGCCTGAATAAAAATAAAGTGTATGCTCCTACCTCAGAGATATCTTCTATACCTTACAGAATATCTTCAAGGAACAACAAAACCAACCCAAAACTTATGTGCATTTTGACTTTTAATAATTTCTTTAGATTATTAAGTTAAGAAAGTATTTATTGATATCCTTGATCTTTATAAATCCATTTTGAAGTTTTTTTTTTAATAATTCTCAAGATAACTTTTATCCTCGACTTGGAAGTTAGCTGAAGAAGAGCGTTCCCTTGTGAGGTCTTTGAGGCGCCAAAAAGTTCTGGTGATCACTAATACTTCAAAGTTACGTCTGGAGTTCGTACAGTCTACTGCCACTGAAGTCATCAATCACTCTACCGCCCTTGGCCTGTAATAATTCATCCCGAATCCGACTCAATCTGACAAATGGGAGAGAATAAAAGAAGTTATTCTTTCTTAATAAAAAAAATACTTAGCCTTTATAAGCCCAGTTATACTATTTGAACCTTCAAAAGCGAGATATTTAATTCTTATAACCCTTTTTAATCGGTTGGCAGTGGTTGAAACAAGGGAGAATGGGAATTTAATAATATAAGAATAAATGTTTATTTTGCTTCATATGGAATATAGAGGTTGTTGGGAATTATAAAGAAATTATTTGTAAGAATTTATACAGAAAGGATTTGATATTTTAACGGAGAAGCGAGGTTTAAAAACGTATTTGTCAAAATTATGTTAAATATTGGCCAAATGTATAAAACTGAATAAAAAAAAAAAGGGTAAGTATTCCCTTATCAAACGAGTAAACTATTGAGTGGAAGTAACATGACACTTGTTCAAGCATTGCTAATTATCAGCTTTTGGCTGTACTGGATGAAAGGGTTACCTAAAATGGTAGAAGATAATTTGTACACTGCTGTGATGCTGCTTTGTGGCGTCATAAACAAATCAATTGAATCCAGTAATTTTTCTGCTTTACTATCCCAAATGAAATTTGATTTTAAAAAAAAATTATAGTTTAAAAACTCGTTTTTATACCAAACCTAACTGAAAAGGTAAGTATGGTGAACAATTTGCAGCAGTCAGACCTTTTAATTTTTTGAGTTCAACGTTCGAAGCTAATTTCCCTCTACTATGAACGATTCATTTGCATTTTTAACTCAGTTTATCCAAAATAAACCAACAATATCTGTTTTTTAACATATCTGAGAATAGGAATGGGCAAATTTGTAATTTAAAATTCTATCTTGCACAAAATAATATTTATCATATAATATTTTATGATTGAATGAGCCTTTATTGCGTTATAGACTCTTAAACATGACCAAAACTAACTTTTTAAAGTTGGCAAAATTATTCGATGTTTGACAATCGATTGTGGCTAATCGCCTAAATCAAATGCAGCTTAAGGGAAGTCTTTAGACGCACAATTTAATAAACTTTTATTTTATAAATCATTTTTCGATTGAAAGCATTTTTTTTTTTTTTTTTTTTTTTCCAAAATTTGAAGAAAGGTCGGGTTATTTGCCTCCCCAAACATTTCCTCCTTATAAAAATTAGTTTCATTTTTGAGTTTTTAATATTTTATTCTCAGGACCCATCTGGATCGTACAAAAATGTAAAACCTACTACTTCATCTTTTGCAAGGCAGACCCCAATTTCGGGAGTAATTTAACCAGACTAAGTGAGAACATTAGAATCAAGTTGTGCAATTATTTTATTGTCATTAGTCCTTGAAACGTGTGCAGATTTTCAAGATAATGAGATAGCTGGAAGTTATTGAAAATTACGATGAAAGATTCCGTTGCATACAGGTGAAGTTAATAAAAGCGTATTACTAAAAAAACGTGAAATATCTAAGTTTGTAATTTAAAAAAAAAAATAAAAAAAAAATAGAAAATATATATCACAAAAACATGTTTTGTTTGACTCATTGGACAAGAACAATTATTAATAAAAACAAACCAAAAAACACTCTTAAATTAGTTCTTCTACAAATTTGTATTCTAAAATCTATTTTGGAATACTTTCCTGGACTCCTGTCCAATAATATTTATAGTTATTGAAAATTATATATTTTCGATATCCGAAATTTATTTTTAAAAAGTTTTCACTCAGTCAGACCCGTTTAAATGCAATAGCTTTTATTAGTCTATCAGAAAACTCTAAATGAATAAAAAAACAATAATATAAGATTACTGAATTAAAAGATTATTTGATTTATAAAAAGCACTCAATAAAATGATTTAAAGGAGAAATGGAAAAGTAAAGAGAGATAACTGCTGGATGGTTCACATCGATTTTCAATTTCCCCAAGGGACTCGGTGCCTGTCTCCAATGAGAGAGTCTATATCTGTTAACAGCTTCCAACCTTTAAGTGGTTATTGCTTTGGAATGAATTTGTTTGTTTCATTTTATGAATTTATGTCTTTTTATCGTGTCCATGTTTATGGCAAAAATTATTTTTACCTAGGATTCACTACCGATAAAACACTGAAAACTAACCAATATCGTATATTACCTATATTAAGTAATGATCTAAATATAGTATGTTTACCGGAAACGAGAAACAAATGGTCATCCGTAAAACTTCGAAGCTTATAAATAAATATTCAAGGTTGAATTTTACAATCCACTATCTGAGTTGAGTCCAATGTTTTCGTGATCTCACGGCTGGGCCCATTCTTAACAAAATTAATAATCTAACTGTAAACCAGGAAAATCTACGAATTAGTTGTTTTTAGTATGGCTACTTAAGGAAACTGAAAGGGGGTAGACGACTGTAGGTCAATAACTCGGAAACCGCTTATCTGTGAGAACACGCAATAGCAATAATTGGCAAGGGTTGTGATGGAGGCACTGATCGCTTATTAAATGAAGAGGTACTGTATTGTGCAATCATTTCTGAAGCAAAATGAATTCTTAGATGGAATTTATTGAAAAATATATTCCCACTTGAAAATTATTAATTGGAATTCAATTTTTTTTTCTTCTTTATTTACATATCTGACTGTTAGAACAGAATTTGTTATAAAATAGATAAGATTTTAACATTTCTTATTTTTATAACAGGCTGAGATTTGGTATGAGGCGAAGGTTGACATATAAAGCTATATTGTCCCTTTAAAGGCCTAAAGGGTATTTTTGGGTCTGCCCTTTTAAAATAAATGAATTGGATTCTGGAAAGATCTAATTTTAGTATTCAAGGTTTTGTCTAATTTTAATCGTCAAGCTCATCATCTAATTTATTCAAAGATAACTGGCTGCTGGCCATGTGCTTAGAAAATTTCTTTTTCGTTATTATGAATAGTTTTAATGTTATTCTAGATTTAATCATTTAATTACGGCTTTTGTGTTTTAAAAACGTTGATCAAACGATGATAACCATGATTTTTTTTTAAAACGTTGGAAAAAAATAAAATATTTCTAAGGCGAGTATACACAAATTTGTTTTACCATTATTCACATATAAATAATGATTCATTATTTCAGTAGCTTCATTACAAAATCATAGGCATATATTATTATACATTCTTTGTCTTTCCCAAAGAATTTATTTCTGCTTATATTATAGTTATTAGTATTTTTGGTTAAAAAAAAATAGTTATTATGAACACAAACTGTATTATTACCAGCATGTCTTAATGCTCTCCAACAAAAGCAGGAAGTATTAGTTGTCTCACAGATTAATAATCATTTCAGAACAGAGAGTTATTTTTTTATTTTTTTAATCAATTGGCATGATGTGATAATCCTTAAAGCAGGACCAGGAACTTCTCATTTGGTTTTCTCTATCCATCTCGGTCCGCGGTCTTGCGACGCCATCCACTCACTCACGATGGCGTCTCAAAAACCTTGGCCGCTTTCTAATTCTAAATAATTCAGAATTTTCTTTGAATTTTCGAGGTAATCTCCTTTCAGTCATCCTCTCTGCTTATCCCTACTTTTTCCTGTTTATATATATAATTAAGACTTTTGTATTTATTAAGATCATTTTGCCCTTTTTTTCGTTCAAAAATTTTGACAGCCTATGTATTATTTTGAGTAAATCCTGACATTTTAATCATTTTTAATGGTACAAGTCTGCTTTGCGGTGTCATTAGAAATCGATTATCAATGATAGAAACTAGTGAACCGTTTCGTGTGTTTCCTATAAATATTTCATCAGTCCTATTTACATTAATAGTGGTTCTGTTCAATTTTAATAATGGATGAATTATTAATTGTAATCGACATTGATCATTGGAAAATAAATGTCGTCTGATTGGTTTTTATGAAGAAGAAAAGGCAATTAATTTACGCTTTATCCCAAACTGTGAGTGGACTTGAGATCAGTTGCCCTATGAGGTTATCCTATTTATATGCTGGCAATGCAGATTTTGCTAATCGTTTGTTCCCTAAACTTTCCTGATCAATCTTTTCTTATTTCAAGAAATGTTTTAAGTTAGTTTCATTTGGTATTTTCAATTTAAATTCGATAAAGCTTGCTTTCAACCACACTAGCGTTTGTCTGTTGAGGTCTGATGTATTCATTCGATTCTTTAAATGTACTGTTCGGATTTGTTGAAATGTTTTACATTATAAACAATATTTTAGATATAATCATTAACCCATCTAAGGCAAACAAGTCATAATCTCTATCAAACAAAGAAGTTCTCCCAATTCAAGCCAAAAACTACAATGCATAGAGGTAAAGATAACCTTCTATGACGTCAGCCGCTTGATGTTCTCAATGTTGTTTGTTGGCTCGTTGTTTTATTACCTCAAAGTTACAATTACTCTGCAAATCACAATTACTTGATTCAAGTTCTCTTGAATAGTTCTTCAACATTTATTTTAGTTTACATTATACTTGAAACCCCAGAAACAAATTCAGCATTTACTATATAAATTTAAGTTTATTAGATTATATAAATATCTTACCAGGCTAATGTTCTTCTTTTTAATTATATTCTTGATACACGAATTTACCAATGATTGTATTTTTGTAACAGTTTCTAGTTTTAATATTCACTATACTAACCTAGATTATGGTACTAGGCTCAGATCAGTTGTTATTGTTAATAGATGTGCAGTGTTTATCTGATGGAACCCCTCTCTTCTTGTTGATGTTCAGACCTATTAACAGTCCATAATGACTGATGGAAAATATCAGAAACAATTTGTATACAAGACCCCTTCTAAGGTAAAGTCATTTAGAAGTAATCAGTTTTTAATTAAAAGAGATAATCCTAACTATTAATGATTTTTCCAAAGAATGAATAATCCTTATTACTTCCTTTTTTTTCTTATTACATGCCAGCTCACAAAACGGTTTCATTTTTATTGAAAATAATATTTACTTATATATTCATTACTCCTTAGTAATCAGATAGTATTATAATATTATATTTCCGCTACACGCTGGTGAATTGTTAATACCGGGCGCATAATTATTTGCCTTCTCTATAAATTAGTTTTCGTAGTCAAAAGTGATAATTACCAATACATTAAAATTTAATATATTTTGATTGTCATAAGTCTGAAAGATAAATTAATGTTTTCACTAGGATCTTACTGTTTATCCCCCACATAATTCAATAATCCCTTGATTAGTTTTTCTTAGCTGGAATACAGGAAATGTTATATACTTATAATTTCCTAAACAAAAAAAATTAGTAGTATATTGTTACATATTTTTTTGAATAATATATTTCTAGTTTTGCTATACAGTCAGTTTATCACTGATGTAGTTATGTTTTTAAATATCACGGAATAATACTATTTGTTGAATCATTATGAATTACAAAATTAATGCTTTAACATTCACTGCATGGGTGGGCGTTTTTCCTTAAGAATTATCTTTTAATGTTGATGAGGCATTAACTTCCATTTAAAATGTTAATGAAGCCAATCAAACTTGCTTAAAGGATCTTATCTTATTTATTGTAAATATCTCTTAAGCAAACTCATCCAGTCAGCTATATAGTATTTATAAGACTTCCGTGATACTGTTCTTTTCTTTGTATAATGTAAATAATTGCTAATATAGTTGTTATAGAACAATATTGATATGTGTATTAAAATTTACTTGAAAAAAAAAATGGGTTTTTATGCTACATTGAATCAGTTGAGTTTAACAATAAAACATGAACCAATGTACCAACTTGTCTTATTTTCCAATGTTCTTACTTATACCAACCAGTTATATCTGTATTCCATTTTGTATTGGTATTTTTTAAAACAAAACAAATAAATAACAAAAATCACTGACCTAAAAGTGTGAATAATTTCTTTTGTTTATTGATGTAAATATTTTGGTATTTAGCTTAAAGTATACATTGCTTAGTAGATTTAAAAAATTAATAGAAAGGAAATACACATATATACTTATGTAACCTTCGACATTTACAAATTTCTATTTCATGTTCCCCATATTTTTATGTTAAATAATTTTACTTAAGACATCCATTTCATAACTACTCAATCAAATTTCCTCACTTCTTCAAAATGAAATAGGGTACATTAATCTTTTACCATAATTATAATAAAAAAAGAATAAAATATGCTGTTATGAAATTTTTATTTCTACAAATTATCGTCTTGCAGATAATACTATAAGATATTAGATAATTTAATAGAAAATTTGATAGAAGTTTTCTAAGGCATTTCAAATATTCTCTCTCTCTCTCTCGCTCTTTCTCTCTCTCTCTCTCTCTCTCTCTCTCTCTCTCTCTCTCTATATATATATATATATATATATATATATATATATATATATATATATATATATATATATATATAAATATAAATCCAGTTTAAAGTTAAAAATGTACTATTGAATACATTTATCCTAGAAAATGGTATTCCCAAAAGTTAGTTTTAAGTGTACTTAATTATACAATATTCAATAACCAACCATTGTTTTGAAATAATTTCGCAATAGAGTGACTTTACAATTCTTCTTAGAATGAAATCTATAATCTCTGCAGAATGGGAATTTAGAATATCTTGGGTATCTACATGCTGAAACATTGGACTACATCCACTAGTTTTAGTTTTTCATTAATACAAAAATGGAAAAAATATGTCCATCTGTGTACGAAAAAGACTATGCCAAATGAACACATCACTTATATTAACGGAAAAAGTTTGAGATGTACTTCTTGATCACCATTGCACAGAGGGGTAAAAGACAGGTCTAGTTAGCCAAAAATATTTTATCACCATTTCCTATTAATTTTAGGCTGCTGATTTCCAAAAAAATATTCCAAAAAAATTTAGGAACTTTGGTTTTTGAAATATGATATTGGTTATGCAAATAATAACCAATTCCATCAATTTGGGTTTTGCAACTAAAAGGAATTGATTAAATTACTTTACCAAATTTTATATTTCTAAACAGCTTTTAAATAACAATGATATTGAGACAGTTTTTTATATTTTAGGTTAACAAATAAATAAAAAAGATACAATGATTTATCTTATAAATAATTTCCGAACTACTTCTTATGCATTACCCTGTAGTGCTTTATTAACTATTTACAAAAAAAGAAAAAAAAAAATTGTGAAATCACATCACCCTTAGTCTATGTGATGATTCACAACTCTCCCCTCCAGGAGCTCTCCGAATCCAGGAGCCTCTGGCGAGCAATTTGGATGGAACAGCTGAAAGAAGTAGGACTTCAGTCCAGATATAAGCTGATCCGAACTTAAAAGCAATCTAGGCTACAAGGTTTTCGAGCGAAATTTGTTGGATATCGCCTGAAATGCTTATTCCGAACTTCTGCAGCTTCTTCAGAAAGCTGCCCAATCTTATTCCGAATATTTTTTTTTTTTATTTACTAGTTAATTTTCAAAAATATCTAATTTCTTGTCAAAACTTGGCAATTAGCTATCCACAAGGTCGAAAAGGTCTAGCCTTATAAGAATTCTTACTCTAGATAGCCTTAAAAGAACATTTGCCCTGTAAGTACTGAAAATAGCTAAATATTTATATAATCCATTTTCAGAATTTCTTTTAAAATTTATTGCTTCTTAACTAAGATTTGCAGAAGAAAAAATCAATATTTTCCCTAGTGGCGGTTAATGGCGACTGATTCAAAATTTATTTACTATATGACCTAAACTGCCAATCGTGTAAGAAACGTTATCGGTACTCATCGGGCAGTTTAACAAAATACTTACCGAATGTTGAAATTCACAATAACAAGAAGCAAAAATAAAGAGCATCTTTTATATTTTTTTTATTACCGTATCCTATATTTCAATCAATAATATTATGCTATAACATAGATACACAGCTGGTCTATCATAATCCATTATTTGGTCTAATATGAAATTTGATCGGTATCAGGTAGCACTGAACTATGCCATCACAAAGTTACTTTCGATGCGAAACAAAATGAACAACAGACATGTTCAAACTGTTTTTTCCTCTAATTCGATTAACTATGGAAAAGATTTATCCCCATAACTTAAATCCCCCGCTATTCTGATTGACTATTCTATAGGGTTTTACCACCTCCACTGCATATCGTGAAACTGATTTTTGGCCGGCTAGATAATAATTTTACCCTTCTGAACATTGGCGAGAACAAATTATTCATAACTATGAAGTATCATTATATACCGGATTATTCAAAACAGAATTCTTGCTAACTATGATATTAACCTAATAATCAACTTACTTAACAGTGCAAGAAGGATTCACTAATTTTGATTCAATATTAAATCTAAATATTTATATGGACCACTATTTGGATTTAAAACTGATTACCATCATAACATTACAGGAAACTTTTCTTAGTGGTACAAAATTAATAAAAATGTATACATTACCCACCTAACAATATCCAGATAAACGATCTATAAATAAAATGAATATTGAGAACCAAGAATAAAGTATCCCGACTCAGTTACTATTTCTAGTTTTACTGGTGGAAGACGAAGTAACTATGCCATGAATTGTGCCTCATGGTACTTTTTGAAGAACCATGACACCAAAAAGGAGGGGGAGTTTCAAGATTCGTTTCGAGGGACCGCCGCTAAATAAATATTTACCGATCTAGGAAGAAATAGAATCCACGAACCAGATGCTTTGGGACTCTCACCAAAATGCTTTAGGCTTACATCTCCACACTCAATTCAGTTAATTAACGCGTGGAACTGACACTGAAGTTGAAGGTGATGTTACACAATGGTAGATGATACCACCGCGGCTGTCATGAAAGCTCATTGCAGGAAAGCTTTATAAAGTAGTGGATTAAAAATGAAAGAATAACTTCTCATTTGATAATAAATATTTAATTATGGAGGTCTGGTATCCATAAGATGTCTGAATAAGCTCGTTAAGAAAGTTAAAATAAAATTTATATAATTAATTTTACTCTTTTGATATGCAAATTGTTAATCTTAGTTGTCAAATTACTATAAAAGTTCCTTTGGAGTGGGTCAAACCCACCCTGGAATACATTAACAGTGAACCAAGTTCCGTGAATGCGATGTATTCTGAAGTCCAGGTCGCTCCTCGTACTTAGTAAAGTTTCCTGTACTGTCATTCTGTTTAAAGTTATTTTGAATAAACGCGTTTCGATAAAAACCATATTTTATATATACATTTCGTCGCTACTATGTAAAACTAACGAATGTTAAAAAACGCAGTTTTTATTTCGTTCGTTTAACGTTCTACTGAACAAGGCCTACCTGTGGTTAAATGCTAGAAATTCGTTAAAATAACATTACTGATTTCGGTCTTCTAACTGCCGACCATATTCGACATTTTACCATTGGTCATCGTAAAAAAACAACAGAAAACGAACGGAATAAAAAAAAAAAATAATAAAAAAAGCAATTTTTCACATTCGTTAATTTTATTTGGTGCCGACGATGTATGATGTCAGTTGAATGTTTAAAAATTACTTAAATTCAGTTATTTTCTGCTGTGAACTTCATATCATTTTGGGTTAAAATTAACATTAATAATTAATTACTAAGAATGATCAATTGTGAAAGCACATAGACTATATAAACTAACTTTTTGGTTGTACTTAACCATTCTACTATAATAATATTTCACTTAGTCTGCTGAACAGATCTGCAAGGTAGGTCTTAAATTTCTATATATTTGCAAAATAGAGTAAATATATCATAACAAATTAGATTATAATCTAACACGTACTGATATAAGGCTTTAAATAACCACCATTTGAAACTCATGATAATAGTGTTGATATGAATAAATTAGAGCAATTTTTCGAACTTGTATTTTTATTTTTCGCTAAAAAATTAGAGAAATACTGTAGACCGAAAACAAATAAATCATTAAAAAAAAATAAAATAAAATATATAATATAAAATATAAAATACTCATACCTTAGACAACCTAAATCGTTAATCTGACACGTTTAAAACCCCTTTTAAACCTTAGTTCGATTTTTCTTTAAAAAAATTAATGATTATTATAATTATTTTTAGTGTAGAAAAACTCTGAGACATTATTATTATTTAACAAAGGCGGGTTATAGGTATGTGAAGAAAACTGAACAACTCTTGAGGTGTGGAACATGGTTAAAGCATTTACAAGACCCTTATGCATGATGTTGAAAATTCAAATCAAACAAACCACAAAAGAAGGTTCCAAACTGAATATGCTACCGATTTGGAACTTAATACATCAAATCGTTAAAATGACGTTTCCCTCCGTAGATCAAAGTTAATTTTAAAAATAAGATGTTAAAAAAAGTTTTGTATCTTATTTTTTGATAGATACTCATCATCTTCATAAGTGGGGGGACTTTGTCAACGAAGCTGGTTATATTGACTAACTGGACTCTAAGTAATGACCCCATTGACCTGGCTCGAGAGGTTGTCAAAGTTTTGCAAGCCCCCATCTAATAATAATTGATCATTTGTTTATAATTATTATTAACGGCACAGAGCAGGAGCTGATTGCTGTCCTAACTATCGCCAACTCGCCCCTTCCCTCTCTCCGGGGAAATCAGAAACAGTTGTGATTTACGGCACCTGCAAATCAGTTGTTTCATATTTAAAGGCCGCATTAAACTTTGGTGTTTAATTAGTGCTATATTAGATAGGAACGTTTGGATAGGATTTCACCGAGATAAAATTGAATTAATTTTATTGTGTACTTTGTGCGCTGCTTTTAGACAATGTTCAGTCCTGCCTCTGGTGTAATTTCACCTTTGTGTTTCCTAAATGGTCTCTAATCTCCCCGCCTATTATCTTAGCCAGCAAAACATTCTATTATAATCTTGGTTATTTCATTCGTTACATATTTCAATGGTACTAAATAAAAACATTTTATTTGAAAATTTGATATTTTATCATCAGTATTATATTATGCCGACATTAGCATTACTTAGATTTTACAAAAGTCCTTGTGTGTAAGTATATTATTATTTCAGGTTCCTCGTTTTAAACATTAATTAATTACGCTTTTCAAATTAAATCCATTTTTGAACTACTTTAATCCATCTTTCTGCAAGTAGTTTGATTTGTTGCAGCACCACTTCTTTGGTTTTGAGGTAAAGAACTGTTCACATCCGTATAACTTAGGCGTAATTATCAAAGTTCCGAGCTTTTAAAAAATGACCCATTGATATAATCAAACTATAATCCGAAGATGCGATATCTTGGCTATATGCAGGATGAGGCAAATTGTTTACTTCCTTCAGTTCTGATAATTTTTCGTTAGCGGAGCGAAAGCGGTTTGCAAGGGCATTGCCATAGCGCGAAATGGCTTGGTTCCTTTTGTCAAAGCGGGGTGCTTAATGCTAAAACTGCATAAGCCCTGTCTGGCTGTTATCAGTAAAGATATGAGACTAGTGGTGAACCATCAGGAACAAGGAAAAACTGGTTTCAGGTTATTTTACTTTTTATAATAGTTAGTTTAGTTGAAAATTTATAATTAAGGAAGTTGCATTTGCCATTTATCATTTTTCAAATATTAAAGACACTAGGCTATGGGTATTTTTAACCGACTTCAAAAACGAGCAGGTTCTCAATGCGACTGTATTTTTCAATGTTTGTTACGCGACTTTTTTTTTTTTTTTTTTTTTTTTTTTTTTTTTTTTTTTTTTTTTTTTTTTTTTTTTTTTTTTTTTTTTTTTTTTTCCAGTAGGTCATATTTCAAAGGTGGTCCCATAAAATTTTTATTGAAAACAATTCAGAACTTTTTAAGAAAAAAAAAAAAGCAGTTAGAAATCACATGCATATAATATTCCACTATAAACATATTACTCTATGACTTCATCTAAATTAATAACACGAATAATTTACATATATAAACAAAAATACACTTATACCACTAAAAATTGTAAAAGTTAATTTTTAGAAAAAAACAAAACAAAAACCGACTTTAAGATTTAACCTACATGTACAAACTTGAACGAAAAAGTGAAAAAATAATATTTTAATTTCTCCGAAACAAATAGCATTAATGGAAAATCAACGAAATTAACGATACCTTTACACAATTTATGATCAGTTATTTTTGGAGTCAGTGACAACCAAAACAAACATAAATCGAAAAAAAGCTGGGAAGTGTAAAGACTCCCCACTATTTCATCACCGTCACACCGCTGTCTCCGGCCATTCGAAGGTCTTTGGCAAAGGCGGGATTAAACTGCCCTCCTAAGCTGGTACCAACTCCAAAAATTATGAATAGGTATATAAGTATCGATAATTCCGTTGACTGTCTTTTAGTAATGCTTGTTTTGAAGTAATTTAAATATTACTTTTTAGTTCAAGTATGTACATGCAGGTTTAATCTTGAAGTCGTTTATTCATAATTTTTTTTCTAAAACCTAATTTTATTTAATTCTATCACTCAATCACTATAATTATTTCGTTCACTTACTCTCAATGTAATGAAATTTTTTTATCGATTATTTTTGCGTTATGATTTGTTTAAATTAATTATTAGTCTACTTGCTTTGATATTTGGAATATATTTTTTTAAAATAACTTTGTGAAGGTACTTATTATAAAAAAAGTGGGACATAGAAGAAGAAGTTGTAAAATACTATCTAGAATGACTAGGTAGTATTTTACGGGTATAAGAACTTCACTGCCATGTGGAAATTCTCTGCAACTTCTAGCTGGAAGCTTTACTTGCACCATGGAGTTGCTTTAAGCATGTCGTGGTCCTGGTCTTATCTTAATGGCATTTATCTCAAAGATCTGGTGTGAGAGAGTGTCATAGATGTGAGAAATAATCCTTGTAGGTTTTTTTTTATAAAGATAAGTAACATTAAAATTTATAGCACCAATCGTTAAATCATGTCTATGATTCTGGATATTTACAGGAAACATTTCTGCCATTTCTAAAATGTACATAAATCTACTTTTATATATTCATCAAATTATGTTCCTTGAATTATGTAACAGATTTTCAAATTAGTTGGATTAAATTGAATCCTTCGTATTAAGTCCTGAATTTCTTGAAAACAAGTGCTCACTTATGGTTCTTAATAATTTCAAGTGTTTGTTTATCGAATAGGAAACTTGATCTATGGGTTCACTTCGAAATTAATGTTCGGCACATATTAGTAGTTAATCATTTAATGATTTATATAATGTTATTCTATTCACTCATTTTATTGATATTGCTCCCAAAGATTTTATGTAAAATAACAAAAATTAGTAGTTCAAAGTATTTTTAGCTGTTCATTGAAATATACAAAATGTAAAATAAAATAAATCAAGTAAGTGTGATGGTAATGCTAAAAATGACATGTCAATTGCTGTTATGAAAATAATATACGATGAAGTACTATATTAGAAGGTCTTGCAGAAATCTTCTTTTTCAGGCGCTTTGGAGGTTTATCTGGAATAGAATGTAAAGCTGATGGATGAAGTCGTGATACTAATGGATTTGAATGTTTTTGGAGTGTGCTTTGAAGAGATAAGTATCTGGTTTGGGTTAAATCAACGACATATGGTTCATTAAGATCAGGGATGAGTCGGTTCCAAATGTCGATTATCGATTCCACCGGTTCTTGAGGAAGGAATCGCTATCGAGAATCGATGTGGCAAAGAGGATTCCTAAGGAACCGATCGATACTTCTGACGTCGTTGATAGTTTTGTGATACTTAATTATGAAACTATTATATCGTTTCTGCTCCAAAAAAAACAATATTTATTCATCTTATATAATGTACATTTTGTTTGTTTGTTCTTGGGCGCTACAGTCCTTGCAGGACATAAGAGGATTCCGTATCCCTATCCGTAAATCATCCATCCATCTTGGGTCTGCCTCTCTTCCTCTTTCCTCCTGGTGCACTAGATCATTCTTTCGACACATCCCTTAGAATAGAATTTGCTCCTCTCTCACAGCACCAAAGATAACAATTCTCATGAATCTCATGCCATAATCACTATTGGTCTTATTATAGTACCAGAAAATCAAACTTTTTTTATCAGTAGATTGATTAGTCTATACTTACTTGCTATTTGAAAACTAGTCCGTCTAGAGGTTTTCATATAGGAAGTGAATTTTGTCTTGAACTTCAGAAAATGCTTGGACCTGTGAACTAAAAAAATTGTAAATAGTGCATCCTGGGTTCATGCTGCTAGACAGGGCGAGATTGAGGACCAAACCAGTATTAATCGTACATTGTTATTCTTAGATCCTCGTCAGTTTTACTTTGTATTATCTCAAAATATAAATATTATTTTTCTCTTCATTATATGATCGATATTCTCCGAGTACTCGTTCACTTTTCCCATTCTTTATATAAGTAGCATGCCCCTGTAAATTTCATTTATAATATACATAAGAGGATATTCATAGCTATATTAGTTCTTCCAGTATTAGATAGTAGCTAAAAACTAGCTTTTAAACTTCAGAAAGACAAAAACAATGACAATAGGACCATGTGATGTTATTCTTAGAAGATATTATCTCAAAATAAATATATTATTTTTCTCTTCATTATATGTCGATATTTAATAAGAAAAAAAAATTCATAGCTATATTAGTCCAATATTATAAGAGTTATTTAATAATTGTAGTAAGATATTTTTTGTTCTGTAGTCTGAATTCTTGAAAGCGAAATGTTCTCTTCTACTTTGATGTCTGTGATTGATAAAACCATTTATAAAATTTGAACCATTGTCAAGGTTGATGAGTGCGATAAGTGCCATGGAAGATAAACACTTTGGTACCAGGACTGGATATCGACGTAGCCATCAGAGCGATAAGATAATGAATGCCATGTCGAGACCAGCTTCCATCGACCCCAGAGGATTAGTTTGCCGCGATGGCATGTCGTGCCCAATTTAGCCGCTCTCCCTTCTTTCACACTTGGTCGACCTCTCCTCCCTCGTATGGATGTCAATTGGGTCACCCTATATGGCTCTTTGGTATTATAGAATGCCATCTTTCGTGCTAAGCACGAAGAGGGTTACTGATATTTTTGGTTGAACTGAGACTTTGATTAGTTGTTTTGTATATTGATTTTAGAGTATTTTCGCCCTTACTTCGTGAATATAATTTAGAAATCTTTCCATTAATATACGTAACAGCACGTTCACTAAGATAGCTTAGCTGTATGTAATGTAAATCTAAAAAGCAAAAATATGCTATTATTCCATTTATGCTTGGCACGTTAGTCAGTGATGAAATATGCTAGTTGCCTGTTCACCCATCTTTTAAGCTTTCATACATATTGCTGTTATATCAATCTTCTTGATGATACTGTTGATTTTAAACGATAAAGGAGTCAGATGGTGAAGAATAGTTGAAGATGTCGTGTTTTCGTGGCATACAAGTGAACTTATTATAATATTTGTTTTTGAACGTACTTTGTTTGTCCACTATTAAAGGAAATGTATGAGATAACTTTAAACTTTTAATAACTAGTAATTCTTTCGAATTTAAAATATAGTTTTAATATAAATGTGGTTTTATTGCAAAGAAAAGTGTCACGGAAAATTATCGGTTGCTTGTGGATAATAACGATAAACATGCTCTTGAAAAGAAAACAAGCCATTGGTTTCGAGATTGAAAAAAGATGATATTGGTACTGAAGACAACGAACATGGAGAACTACACATAAAAAATCGTTGTTAAATCGATTGAAAGTATCACTGGCGATTTTTACCGACTACAACCAATGCGTTTGAAGGTATCTATATAACGAAAACGATCAGAATAGATTAATAGACAGTGAAAATTAATTTTTAAGAGTACAGGACTGGGAAGTGCTACTCCACCCGCCGATATCGCTACTTACGAATAATATTTATTCCGGTCGGTGCAGTCAGATCTTACAGAAGTGCAGTTTACTTCTTATAGAAAAATCAAAATTTTGCTTGATAACTGGATTGCGTCAAGCGCAGGACTTCTTCAAGGCAAGGAATCCGTAAATTGCCTGAAACATGGTCGAAGATTGTAGCTGCAGTTGGAGAATATTTTAAATAAATAATTATTTAATTTTGTATGGCAGAGTCATATTCATATAATCCTAATATATATATATATATATATATATATATATATATATATATATATATATATATATATATATATATATATAATTTTAGTATATTTTAGTAAATAAGATAATGCAGATACATAAGGAATCCAGATTATTATTATTATTTTTTTAAAACTATTTATTGATATTTACAATCGTACATCAATATTCATCAAGTAAATTTGAGGAAATGATTATAATTGTATTATAATAAATGATTGTAAATCACTTGTGAAGAACTACTCCCTACTAGCACTTCAAAAAATGTTCTAAACTAAAAGGTCTATTGGCCATCTTCTTTACAGACGCCTCGGTGGAATATCAGGTATCGAATTAGAAGCAAGTTGGGAGACTAATGGATTCTTGTGGGAGTGCAGTTTACTATGAAAGGATTGGCATCTGGTTTGGGCTAAATCAGCAACATATAGAAGATTGAGGTCTTTATGGATAAGTTTATTCTTGACATGTTAAGGATCATTAAGGATTTTTTGAAGTATTTTGGATTGTAAGGATTGGATTCGAGAAGAATTGGATGGTATAGTGGAGCCCTAAAGTTCAACTCCGTTTATCCATATAGGTCTAATAACTGTCATGTAAATGAGTCTCTTGTAATTTATTGGAAGCTTTGATCGTTTTTCTAGTAAATGTTGGAGTAGTCTATAACGACAGGCCGTTTCTTGTCGTTTTAGTCTTGTATGTGGATTCCAAGTGAGACGTTTGTCCAAATGGAGTCCCAGCTTGTGGATCTGTTCAACAAGGATTAGAAGAATATCATTAAAGGATACCGTAGGACAGGATGTCGATGGTTTACGACGGAGGGTAAAGGTTATTTGATGGGATTTATTTGGATTTATATTAATTCTCAATTTTTGACACCATTCTTGAAGGTTTATGATAAGGGATTGGAGTGCCTGGGATGTAATGAAGGGATCATTATTTACTGATAACAAACATGTGTCATCAGCGTAAGTGGTGAGGACAGTGCTAGGATGGGTCGGTATGTCAGCTGTATAAACTGTGTAGAGAATGGGAGCTATTATACTTCCTTGAGGAACTCCGGCAGACTGAGTAATGAAATCCAGATTTGAAATAAGTAGTTACTTGTTATTGGTTACTAAATGTGTTTAAATGCATTATATCTTGGATGCTGAAAGATAGCTGGAATGCAGAATATATGGAAAATGAAAGACAATAAACTCAGAATTTGCAACATTCAAAAGTTTTCAAGATGACATGTAATGTACACTTTTCAGGGTTTGATGAATGCAAAGACGATAGTACCAAAAATCTAATTTTCCTCATTCTCTTATTCTTCAGTTCCTTCTGTTCTATTGGTTTGAATTGAAAGTTGAATGAGATAGGAAACTATAAAGAAATCGATTAATATTGCATTGAAAATATCATCTGTTGCTTAGTTTGTAAATTAAAAAAAAAAAAAATCTAGATGGATTTCTGGGGGGGGGGGAATGTATTTCCACGGATGGGCTCAATAGAAATTCTATAAAAAATCATTCAACTGTTGTGAGAGGTTAATCACTTTTCTTGCTTGTTTTGAAATTCTAGAGCAGTTTTATAAAAGTGTATATTGTATTACGCGGAGAAGGAATTATCAATTTTATTTTCAACGGTTGTGATTTCACAGGTTGTATAAATCAAATACTAGTTGCAGTTTCTTAATACCAGATTGATTTATGTTTATTAATTGATTTACAGACTATTTTTTTTTTTTTTTCGATTGGAACGAGTTTTGCGGTATTATGTTTCTTGATGATACTTTTGCGTGGTATTCTCTGTATTGGATGGCGTGATGAAATATCTAATAGGCCTGTAGTTAGGAACGGACCGAATCAGCAATCACAACTATTGATTCATTTTATGCATGTCGTTCATTTCTGGAACTTTTATTCTAAAAAAAAATACCATCTGTAAGTCTTTTAGCTAGAATTGGAATCTATGAGTTAGTATTTGTTAGTTTTAGTTAAAATTCAACATTCCTTTTATATCTTTACATAAATGAGGGATGATTAACTTTGGTGAGATAAATGAACTATTGTTCGCAAGCAAGAGCTAAGCTAAGAAGCTAAATTACGACTCTTTAGTTATATTTTTCTTCTAGTGCCAGGATATGGTTCAGATAGTTGTTCTACTCTTGATAAATATTTAACCAAAAACACAGCTGCTGAGATGAGGATTCTGAGAAGGATTGGGAAAAAAACAAGACGATCCGAGTTCGGAATGAAACCATAACAGAGATATTGGACATAAACCTATTGCAAACGTCTTGGAGAAAAGGCAGGTCTAGCGTTTTCGACATGTCTGCAGTATGTGCGGCTATAGAAAAGCGAAATAGCTCTCGGTGGCTTGTCTTCACAGATCGCTACATAAGCAGCCCCTGAATCATATGGTAGGTGAAGACATTGGTAACAGACCATGAAAAATGGGGAAGGTGATCCAAGGCTGATTCATGCCCACCGGCACGCTGAAGATGGGATTGAGAAGTTTTAGATAATAGTATTATAAATATTTAGTCAAGAATCTATACATTTGAGGATGAAGATCTTATGTTTCGTATAAATTATCGATGTCTTGGTCTATTGGATTGCTACTTTCGGAGGACAGTGCTTAGGAATGTAATATTTTACAGTTCTAATAATGATAAATAATATAGTAGACACGATAGATTCATGACTTCGAGATGTTACTCACATAACCTTACCTAGTTTACTTATTTATTACTTATTTGACACAACCAAAGTATGTACCACTTGAATGAACCTAATACACGAATACATTATTTATTAAGTAATGATGTTTATTATCATGTCCACTTTATAATGTTTGGATCGATTCGAACATGTTTATTTTAAAGTATTACGTTAATATCTATGAATGTGAAAGTCAACAGCTGTCTACCTGCAATTGTAAAGCTGATAAATGTGACAAGCCATTGCATGTAGTACATGATTACTAATAGTCCAGTCAATGAATGCTTAAATGAGGGGTGTAGAGTGGATGGAATATGCGATAATTTTTGACCTCAGGGCTTCGTTAGGAGTAGTTAGAAGGTAAACATACTAAAAGTCTCCGCCCTTGGGGGGTGAGCTAATGGTAGGGGAGAGGGGAGAAGTTTAATTTTTTTAGTTTATTGATAATATCTTGAAAACGGTTGACTCTAGAAAAATATGTTTCAAATAAACATAAAAGCTAATTAAATTTTCTATAAAATTTATAATGTATAAATTTGTCGTAATTCTAACCGTTTACGATATATACATTATTGAAAATCGGTGATTTTCGGGAAAAAACAAATGTCTCCTCACTTTTTGTCAAACTTTTGCTTCTATTACGTTTTACAATCGTTTCTCAGCAAAAACGTCAGAATCAAAACTGTAGAGCAATAAATTTACTGCAATTTCATATATACGTTTCTGGTATTAGCTTCAAATGTTTAACAAAAAGTGTGGTAAACATTTTTTTTATTTCTATAATTATTGATTTTTAATAACGTATATCTCGAAAACCGTTGGAATTTTGACGAATGCGTATATAATTAATTTTATAGGAAATTTAATGAGCTTTAATTTTGATTAGTGTCATATTTTTCTAGAGTCCACCGTTTTCGAGATATAATCGAAAAACAAAATTGGGACCTTCTCTCCTCCCCCCAACTTTAGTTCACCCCTCGGCGGGGGCTATTAGTATGTTTACCTTCTAACTACTCCTAACAAAGCCGTGAAGTAAAAAATTATCGCATATTTCATGTAATCTACACCCCTCATTTCAGCACTCTTTATCTGGGGTCGCACTTCTCTGAGAAAACACGTTTGTTGGTACTCATTCCGAAACTAATTGTTCGATCTAAAATTTCTATTTTTTATCTGAATGCTCGTTAAATTTACTATAAGAACCAATATATGAAATTTTTATTATGTCACGTTATAAACTCAAACCCAGCCCACTGAATTTGTGAATATCGTTATACTTTCCCAAAACATACTTATTTAGCGATCAGGTTTAGGAGTATTACGTGACATAATCAAAATTATGATAGTAAATTTCACCAGATTTTAGTTGAACTAAATAAATTTCAGATCTGACAAATAGTTTTGGAGTTATGGTGAAAACTATACCAAAAAAACTTGGAGTTCAAAATAGTAAGCGGTTTTTAACGTGCTGGTATGGGTATTTAATGAGGTATTTAAAATTTCATATATAGGTTTTTATAGAAAATTTAACGAGCATTAAGACAAAAAATAGAAATATTGTATCGAACAATTAGTTTCGGAATCAGTACCAACTAACGTGTTTTCTCATAGAAGTGCGACCCCAGACAAAGAGTGCATGAAATATGCAATAATTTTTGACTTCACAGCTTCGTTAGGAGTAGTTAGAAGGTAAACATACTAAAAGTCCCCGCCCCTGAGAGTTCAGCTAAAGGTGGGGGAGGGGAGAAGGTACTAATTTTGTTGTTCGATTATATCTCGAAAACGGTTTCGAGATATACGTTTTAGATTAGAGATAATTTTAGAATTAAAAAAAAATGTTTGCCTCAATTTTTGTTAAACGTGGCGTTTTTCCTGTAAAACGATTGTAGAAAATATTAGAAACACAATTTTGACAAAAAGTAAGGTGACATTTGTTTTTTCCCGAAAATCACGGATTTTCAATAACGAATATCTCGTAAACTATATATTATAAATTTCATAGGAAATTTAATTAGCTTGTATATTTATTTGAAACATACTTTTCTAGAGTCAACCGTTTTCAAGATATTATCGATAAACTAAAAAAATTAAACTTCTCCCCTCTCCCCCCACCGTTAGCTCACTGTTACTTCATTGGTGTGTAGTGATTTTATTGATGCAGTATCCTGCATAAAATCGACTGAGTAAAACATGGTTTCTATAAATTATTAATAGTTTGTAATAATATTGGTACATTTCATGCAAGCTTAAATCAGATGTTTTTTGATGATAACAATTAGAGTTCACTTTCGATTTTATTATTTTTAGGAGGGGTTTCATATTGATCACAAACGTTTTAGTACCGAATAGATGTTTATTTGTATAATGTCGGGTTGAAATGATTTGGTAGATCTCAATTTTGAAGTGAAAAGATAAAAATAATTTAATTTTAAATTAAATTTTTTCGCTGAATATGCTCCGATTTACTGTGAAAATTCTCCTGCATCTTTTCAATTAATTATAAAAAATACAATTAAGTGATTCAACGTAAGTTTTGAAGCGTACCCATGATTCAAGAATTTGTCCGATAATTGGTACTCTAGTGTTTCTAGAGGACTTGTAGATTATTCCATTAAGCTTCTAAGATATTGTATTCATATTGTAAAAATGAAATATAGCAATGCTCCGTTTGGAGAAAAGCTACATTGAAAAATACAAGGCTGATCAGCCCGGTGGTCGTTTATTATCAAGCCAGCTGGAAGGTGGTTCCTTGAAGAAATATACCAAACAGATGAAGCCACGGAGAATTCTTAATTGAAGTATTTAAGAGAGTTGTTAGGATGAAGTAGTTAAAAGTCAATTAAGAAGCCTACGAAGGCTAATTAATATAGATCTAGTCTTACCTTTCTTCCCCTCCACGATTTATTTTTCTGCTTCAGCTACAGTCTTGAACAAACATTACAATATGAAATTATTTAAAGAATGGTCCAATCAACGGAAATAACAGAGAAGCCATTAGTCTTGGTCAGGAATGAATCTTTTTTTTATTCCGAAGGATTGCGGCTAACCTAGAGGGAAGGCGAGATTAGATTTATTTTTTGTTGAAGATAGGAGAATGGAAATGGAATTTTGCCGTTGTTCGAGGGAAAAATTCATTTAATTTTAATTTAAATTTAATTTAAGAAAACGAATGCTACTTTAAATGGTTAAAGATATTTTCATGACTGAATGTTAGTTATATTTTAATCATCAAACGCCCAGCGAACTACCCGCGTGCCAAGCCGAGGTAACCAATGGGTGATCCAATCGTAATTAGGATAGTTCTGCATAATTTAGTTTGTCCACGTGCTATATTGTGGTCCTCTCTTGGTCTTCGACTTGAGCTGTAAACTATAGTCAATTCCTCGAATTGAATATAATTGAAGCACAGAGAATTAATTGGTTTAAAAACAATTTTTCTTAAGAGGAATAATATTTCGAAGTTTACTTATTTGCATTAAAATCTTTTTGGGGAGGGGCATAGAATTATTTTAGTTTGGTATTTTTCCCTTTTAATCTCCGAAATTGACTTTGTAAATAGAATAACAGTTTTTTCGAGAATAAATCTTTCTGATGATTCGTTGGACTAATTGTCTATTTTAAGTAAATTTTACAACAACGAAAGACCAAATTATTTTTTCTTCTTCGACTTATACGGAATTGCGGAATGAATTTCTGAAAGTCGAACCATCAACTAAATCATATTAATTTTGTTTTACCTATTTTCTTCTTTATACTAGATTCAGGGTTCGCCAATTGCTCGATTTCACTTTAATTTTTTTTGTATGCCAAAAATCAGACCTACTTTTTCCTTACAACCGTATGATTCTTGTTGGTTGAGTTTCTGAAAACCTTATTTTAATGACAAATCTAGAACTTTTTACCGTTTTAAAAGCTAGGGTGTGTGAGCGTGCATATCGATCATTACGTATTCCCTCTGTTCATTTTATATATTATTCTATAATCTATTTTGATCCGGGAGTGGTAAACCATTTAGTTGCTTTAGCGATGTGACACTAGCCTTCTTAATAATTTACTGCTATATATTTAATGATTCAGTCCTTATAACATATCGTGAGGATAAGAATGTTGATTCATTTATTATTTAATTTAAATTTAACTTATTATGTGCTGTACTTATTATGAGTATACAACATCATCGATATGTTTACCACCATCCAACATTTTTTTTGTTTAAATAATTATGAATATAAATAGGAAGAAATATATTTTAGAATCTGACAACTATCTTTGAGTGTTGCTATAGTTCTAGTTGTAATATTAGGTTTCCAACCTAAAAAATACAGTTAATTAGGGTTTGGTTCGTTGTCTGGCGTTGGGACTTAGATCGGACTTCTACTACTATTAGGAGAATGCTGTGGTTGTTCTTTAGGCTTGTCTAATCCCCCCTTTTAAGGCTCAAGCAGGACTTCATGGAAGGCTGTAGGTTTAAAAGGATTTGGTGTAAGGAAATAAAAATCTTAGGAAAAAAAATGTTTGGCTAACCCGCGGTATTTCAGAAAACGACCTCCTGCTTGTGCTCCACGGCTCTGCACAAAAAAAAAAATGTTTTGTTCCCAATTTCTTTTTTTTTTTTTAGTCGCAGTGTTTGGGAAAAATGTTTGAAACATTTTAGGACATCGAATTTCCAATATTTTGTATTGGAAAATACACGGTATTTTTGTAAAAATAAATAAAATAATTTTTTAAAACAATCTCCTATGAACTTCTACTCGTTAAAATAAAATAAAATAAGCCACGAATCAATAATCCGGACAAATAATCTCGATTTATCGTTGTCAACAAATTATCAAATTTAAAATTTCATTATTTGCATAAATATTTGGATTAATCTGGAATGTTCACAAAAATTTGCAGTTTTGTGGTAAAACGATTATTTTATATTTATTAATTCTCAGAGTGAGAATGTTTTATTTATTAAGTTCTATTAACAATCTCTGAGCCATGGAATAGTAACTTATGTACTGTTACAGGCATAGAGGTTAAGGATAGAGGTTAAGGTACAAAACTATTGTCACTTCCAAATATGATTTGAATTTGTCAAAATCTAACACAAATCCAGAATTAATCGCACTAAGAATATAATAAAACATCTGCAGAATTTCCTTGTCGGTAATTCAAAAAAGAATCTTCTTGCCGTATTTTCGTCATTCGAGGTCCCAAAACCCAGGTTTTGGCCTATCCACAACTAACCCAATTTATCTTTTAAAATTCAATTGAATTTCTTCTTTTCTTTTTTTCAATTCGGTTTTTTCAGATTCAATTCTTTTTTCTTATAGGGGATAATACGAGGGATATATTTTGTAACTTAAACTCATCGCACGTTTTTGGGTCAAATTATATTTGTGCTTAGTTAGTTTGCAGTCAATTTAACATGCTGAGGACTCATCATGTGCTAGTGGTCTCTTTATTGCAGAAGCTAATCTTAACTTTTTTAATTGTCTGGCGGTCTGGCCGGTAGTTAGTTTTTTTTTAATATTTGCAATGTCTCGCTTTCCACATGATCGCATGTTAACCTCAGCTACAAATGTGATTTCTGAGTACCGTAAAAGGAAAATCCATCAAATTGTTAACCAGCAGACCATTGTGCTGGTAAAGTTAGTATACAATACAAGTGTTAGTTAACAACAATTATGGTACCGGTGACATGCGGTGTCATGTTAAATATATTTTTAATGAAATTATAATTGATAAATAGAATCCAGTATTAACCAATAGTGACATCGTCCATGTTTAATTAATAAAAAACTATTTCAGTCCCTATGGCTCAAACAAAACCAGCATTGATACTGAAAACAGTAACGCAATAGTTGGTATATAGATGCATTTTCTTTTGATTAGAGGTTCTAAGGGATTAAGGCAACGATATTTATAAAATCCTCTTACTAGATATATTTCTTTTAAACAGTGAACGGGATTCGGTGATATGTAATTTTTTGCTATAATTTATTTCCATATAAACTTCATTTTTCGTTATACTGTAGAGGTTAACAATGTAGCTAAATCTGGAAGAAAAATCGATATAATTACTAAAATGGCAGTTATTAGCAGCTGATTTTTGCTGGAAAAGTTAATATAGATACTAGTGTCTGTAATCAAAAAGGTTTGAAGACGGTGTCACACGGTGGGATTTCAAAAATATATTAATGAAGTTAAAATTAAGCGTTAAATTTGCTTATTTAAAACAGTAACATTTGTAAATATAGTTAACTATTACAAATGAAAACCACTACTTATGTGCAATAATATCGTTCATCCATAATATTGAATTATATCGTTGGATTAAAAAAAAAAAACTTGTTTCAGTCACATTGGATCTGGGCACTATTGGGTCTTCATTAATTTTCCCCTGGAGCTGCAGAGCGATTAAGCTAATAACATTAATGGAATTCTTTAATTGAACATCGTTCTTATTAACAGTGAACCGAAATTGATGATTCGTTGATATGACTTTTTTCCACTTAGAAACGTTATTCGTTCCACTGTGCTCCGTAAAAGTTAGAAAGGAACGTTTCTTTTTTCCCAGAAACCACTTCTGTTTCGTACGATCGGCTTATACTTAAAACAAGAAAGAAATGTTTAAAATGACTTATTTGTATCAATTTTATTCATTATCGGTTCATTACTTACGGTTTTCATAGAATGTGTAATTTTATGTGATTGCATTACTTAATATGTTATTTTATTTCCTATTTTAATTTATTCATAATTTAAACGTATAATTTACTATCTTTTTTGTAGAAATCCATGTAAGTTTGAGTTTCTCGACAGAAGTAATAATCTGTAAACTGTCGAACTCATTTTACTGTCGTAAATGTATTGCAATGCATTGACATACATCCAAATAACTTCTTCTTTGTAACGGTGTTTCCCTTCGTTGGGTTTCCGTTAGTCAAACTATCCTTCCACAGTCCTCTGTCCCACCAATGTCAGTCCCTCAGACCTCTTCCTGCTATTTCCTCTGCTATCTCATCCTCCCATCTCCTTGCTGGTAGATACTAAATCCTCCCCTTCTATTTCTCGGAGGGTTCCATTTTCTAATCATTTCAGGTAATCTTCCAGGAGGCATCCGACGTACATGTCCATACCATATTAATTTCTTCTTCATAACATGTTCCGTCACGCTCTCCATAATTTCCATTTTCCTCCTTATATCTGTTCCTTTCTTACGCGATCTGCCCTGGTTTTCTGGATACACCTCCTCCAGTAGTCCATCTCAACTACTTTTAATTTATCCCTAATTAACATCCAAATAACAAACAAACAATTAGTAAATATTAATATAAAATTTTTTATGGATTAGATTCATCCTTAAGTTTTTAGGGAATAGCAACTTAGCGTTGGCTTACCTATTAGAGCAGGTAGCATACAAATAATCAGTGAATTATGACCGGAGTATGTTAGAACCGACGTCTGCTACTTATCTGATGGGATAAGTAGGGCTGATAGATTCATTGTCGGCAAGGTAACTAAGGGTTTACAAAGTACTCGTATACAAACAAATAGTACGCTAAAGAAATTAAAAAGTTAAAAGAGAGAAAGGAAGGGAGAGGGAGATATAAAGAGCGAAGACAGATCACACAATAGGCCCTAAACACTAGGCTTGGGTATCGATACTTTCTTCAAAATTTCGATATTTTCTTCCGATAATCCTACATTTTCTCTTACGGTTTATCGATATTTTTCTTACGATATATCTGTATTTTTTCTTACAATATATCGATATGTACCGTACGAGACATAGTTTTTTCTATTATATATACGAGTAAATACACGTATATTATATATAGTTAAAAAAAAGTAACAGAACCTTGTACAATTGGTTTATATAAGGAAAAGTTCTTAATTTTCAATGTTTTTAATGCAACTCTAACATTTATATGTAGGTTGGCTAGGAAATATGTTGCAACTGTTCCACTTCAATACTCTAATAGTGCGATTGCTTTCTAGGGCAGAGCGAACCATCTCATCCACAAGGAATAAACTAAGTGGAAAAGTTTTGGGATTAGCCTGTAATTTAACATTAGCCTAAATGTATACTTTTCTTATGATATTTTTAAAATTTGGTAAAGATAATTATTTTTTTTTTGTTTTTTTAATCATTTTTTAGTTTTCTCTCTACAATTTTGTTTATAATATTTATTCCTTTATTGATGATTTTTTAGTTGTTTTCTTTTTTGTTTTGTTTTGGTTCTGATGCAGATTTGTATTAAATCTTATTTATCTTGTTTTATTTTAAAAATCTCTTTACCAGAATAAAGTTTTCTTTCTATTCTATTCGATTCTATTCTAACAATGAAATAAATACGAGACTGCTAAAAAATTAAGTTTATATATATCGCTCATGGGCTGCAATAGTGGCACAACTCGAAAAATCATATATTGAGTAAGTGGGTTTAATGTTTTTATTGCTAAGGAAAATGAATAGGAAATGCTTTAGTTCACTTAAACGATATTGCCTTCAGCTTGTTACGTTCCCTAAAGGGTCATTTAATAATGTGTGAATAATTTTGTTTTGATTTTTTAAAATTTATTTTTCAAATGCCAGTTTTGACAAAATGTTTGAGTTGTGCCACTATTACAGCCCATGAGCGATATGATTACTATTTTTTCAGAAAATATGAGCTTAATCAACTATCTTTTTCGGATGATTAACCGTATTTAGGACTTAAGACAGGGGGCTGGTTATTTAATTGCTGATGATACGATAAAATCTCTCATAACTGCATAAATATTCACTCACTGTCGTTATCACATAATCTATGTGTTGCAAAATCCTTTGAACAAATGTATGTCTAGGGTCACCCCTTCCTTCCCACGTCAGGCCCGTGTATTATTTTTAAATTATTACCCTGGAGCTGTTTGCCCAGTATTATTGTACCCCGCGGTATATTTATCCTAGCCTCAGTTGGCAGGCCATTTCCCTCGGAGGAAATACAAACCAGTGAATGTATTCTCCTGGATATATCAGCACATGTTTCCTTCCAAATTTAAAATAGTACAGATTACTAATAAAATACTTTTTTTAAAGTTTTTTTATTTATTGATATTTACAACTGTACAAAATAATATACAACAAGTAAATGTGTTGACAGTGAATACAATGACATGTAAATAACTTGGTGAAGAACTACTCACTAAATCTACACTAAAAGGTGTCTAGGCCATC
Organism: Euschistus heros; assembly: GCA_003667255.2. Taxonomy (NCBI): domain Eukaryota; kingdom Metazoa; phylum Arthropoda; class Insecta; order Hemiptera; family Pentatomidae; genus Euschistus; species Euschistus heros. Next base: position 1,730,045 of record RCWM02000065.1, on the reverse strand, counting down.
TTTTTTCAGACGCCTCGGAGGATTATCAGGGATGGAGGAGGAAGCAAGTTGGGAGACTAGTGGATTGGAGTGGTTATGGAGCTTACTATGGAAGGATAGGTATCTGGTTTTGGCTAAATCAGAAACATATGGAACATTAAGATCTTTATGGATAAGTTTATTGGTCACAAAGTAAGGAGTATTGAGGATTTTTCGAAGGATTTTGGATTGTAAGGTTTGGATACGAGATGAATTGGATGGTTTAGTAGAGCTCCAAAGCTCAACTCCGTAGTCCAAATAGGTCTAATTACAGTCATGTAAATGAGTCTTTGTAATTAATTGGGACCTTTAAACGTTTGTTTAGTAAATGTTGAAGTAGTCTGTAACGACGGGCAGTTTCTTGTCGTTTTAGTCTTATATGTGGATTCCAAGTTAGACGTTTGTCCAAGTGGAGTCCAAGGTAGCAGATCTGTTCAACAGGGATTAGTGGAATATCATTAAAGGATACAGTAGGACAGGAAGTCGTAGGTTTACGACGTAGGGTAAATGTTATTTGGTGTGATTTATTTGGATTTATTTTGATTATCCATTTTTGACACCATTCTTGAAGGTTTAGGATATGGGATTGGAGTGTTTGAGAGACGATAAATGGATCATTGTTTACTGATAAGACACATGTGTCATCAGCGTAAGTGGTGAGGCCAGTGGCAGGATGAGTTGGGATGTCAGCTGTGTACACTGTGCAGAGGATAGGACCTAGGATACTACCTTGAGGCACTCCGGCAGATTGGGTAAAGAGGGGAGAATAGGATAATTTATGGTTTACTTTAAAGGTTCGGTCACTGAGATAGGATCTAATAATGAGGAAATATGTAGAAGGTAGGAACTGACGGAGTTTACACAGCAGTCCCGGGTGCCAGACTCGGTCAAACGCTTGTTCTACATCAAGAAAGGATCCCGTGCAGTACATTTCGCGCTACAATGCAGAGAAGACAATGTCCACCACACGATGACATTGCTGGGTTGTTGAGTGTGATGTTCGGAATCCAAACTGGTGATCTGGGATTACATGATGGGATTCTAGGATAGGATACAAACGTTTTAAACTGAGTTTGGCTAGGATTTTACCCATGATTGGCAAGAGAGAAATAGGACGGTATGAGGATGAGAGCTCAGGTGGCTTTTTGGGTTTAGGTATCATTTTAACTATTTATAATTTCCAGGAATCAGGGAAATATGTGGTGCGGAGTACAGCATTATATATGTATGTTAGGAATAGGATGGCTTTACGAGGAAGGAGTTTAAGGATGTGGGATGTAATTAGGTCGTGTCCAGGGACTTTGTTTGAAGGTAATCTATGAATGATGTTTGATATTTCTGAAGGATGGAATGCTTTAGGGGGAGAGGACATTGGAAGTGGGATATTAAGTTATGATTCATTATATTCTAAGTGAGTATGATTAAGGATATCAGGATGTGGTTTAAAAGTTTGGAAAAGGTGCTGGCCAAAAATGAGTGATTTTTCTTCATCAGATTTTGACTAGGTTTTGGCTTCGGTAGGTAGGGGATGATTATAGTTTCGTTAGTTCAGTAGTTTTTTAGTGGTATTCCATAAGGATTTGTCGGTTGTATTAAGTTTTTCTGTGTACCAGGTATGCAAGTTTAAAATGTCGTTTTAATTCCAATAGAATGCGCTCTTAGCCTATTGAAGGATTTGCTTATCTCTAAACGCTATTTTGTTTGTTAGTCATTTGTTTACAAAAGTCAGTTGTTTTTAAGTCGTTTACGTGGACGTATCATACCTTTCTTTGGTGTTAAAATGTCTAATTTTAAGCCAAATAAAGAGCATTTGCGGCATGTCATGATTTTCTTATTTATTCAAAAGAAAAAGGCATCTGAATGTCATCGAATTCTTGTTGAGACTTATGGCGATGTTGCTCCAACCGTCAGGACATGTGAACGTTGGTTTCAAAGTTTCAAACGTGGTGATTTTGATGTTACTGATCAAAAACGAGAAAATCGACCAAAAAAGTTTGAGGACTTCGAATTGCAATCTTTATTAGACGAAGACAATACCCAAACCCAACAAATGATGGCAGAACAGTTGAATGTCACTAGGCAAGCCATTTCCGATCGCCTGAGAGCTATGGGAAAGATTCAAAAGGTTGGAAAATGGGTTCCACATGAATTGGACGAACGACAGATGGAAAAAACGAAAAACTGTGTGCGAAATGCTGCTTTTACGCCACGAAAGAAAGGGTTTTTTTTTCATCGAGTTGTAACTGGCGATGAAAAATGGATTTATTTTCAGAATCCCAAACGAAAAAAATCATGGGTAACGCCAGGACAACCATCCACATCGAGTGCAAGACCGGATCGTTTTGGGAAGAAGACAATGCTGTGTGTGTGGTGGGATCTGAAGGGAGTAGTCTACTACGAGCTTCTCAAACCCGGCGAAACAGTCAATACCGAGCGCTACCGACAACAAATGATCAATTTGAGTCACGCATTGATTGAAAAACGCCCAGAATGGGCTCACAGGCACGCCAAAGTCATTCTTCAGCATGATAACGCTCCTGCACATTCAGCCAGATTGACTAAGGAAACGATTTCTTCGCTTGGTTGGGAACTCCTACCCCACCCGCCGTATTCACCTGACCTGGCGCCTTCTGATTATCACCTCTTCTCATCGATGGGACACTCATTGGCGGAGCAACACTTCAACAATTTCGAATACGTACGAAAATGGCTCGATGAATGGATTTCAAATAAAGATGAAGCATTCTTTTGGAATGGTATCCATATATTGCCCGAGAGATGGACAAAATGTGTAGAAAGCGAGGGTCAGTACTTTGAATAAAATATATTATACTTTTTTTTAAATTACTGTGTATATATTTTAAGAAATAAACGACATTTTAAACTTGCATACCTGGTAGTCATGTAATTTTTGAAGTTTGTATTTCTTAATTTCTGTCTTAAGTTTATTTGTAAGTTTGCAGTAATTATTTTTATCTGATGGATATCTGGTCCTATGCCACTTCGCTCTTGCTCTGCGCTTTTCTCTCAACAAGACACAAATATGTTGTGGTAAGTTAGTCTGATGAGAATTATTATTTTCCCTGTGTGATGTGTTTTCGTTAATACTGCTGGATATTGAAATGGTGAGTTTATGTATGGCAATGTCGATATCAAATTTTGTTTTTAGTGGAATATTTAAGTCTAATTTATTTTCTAAGTCATAACGAAATTTGTCCCAGTCTACTCGTCCTGTTATTAGTCTAGGAGTAGAGGGTTTAGGGACGGGATTTGAATGTAAGAGAAGTAGAACAGGGCTATGACCTGATGAAAGATCATCCAGGGATTTGACAGAGGTGTGAGAGGTGGAAATTTGGGAAGAAATAAATATATCGAGGATGTCTGGACGTTTTTTGAGGGATGTAGGCCAATAAGTCGGATCTAAGGGGAAAGGACAGAATAACAGTTGGAGGATGAAACAAGGGATAAAATGCTGCTTGGATGTTCTACAACCCCATCGTGTTTGGCGTTGTAGTCTCCTCCTGCAATAAAGCGCGGACCGAGGGATTGGAATAAGGAAAGAAGATAAGAGAGGGAATTACCAGGAGGACAGTATACAGCTGAAAACGTTAGTTAAAAGGACGTGTGGAGACGGATACTGAAGTGGATTGAATGGTGTCAGTTGGAGTAGAAGGAATAAAAGAATGAGGTATTGATTTATAAATTAGGATGCAAGAACTGGCATGGGCTGTGTTGTCTGGGTGGTCTGATCTGTATTTTTTTAAAAGTAAAATAAAAATTAAAGATGTTGAAAGTGAGCTACAAAGAATATCCAATCTTTGATTCTGACCGAAAATTCAGGATAAATCGTGGTAATGGGTTTCGATACAAGATATAAAAAAAAAAAAAAAAAATGAAAAAATAAGAAAATTCTCCCTTACTGGGAAAAAAAATAGATACAATACTTAATGGATATATCTATCTATAATCCACTGTTTTTTCCAATTTACATTTTAAAATTAAAAGGATCAATTTACTTAGACTAATAATTAAATTAAATTAAAAATCATTGAATATTCGAAATATGCGATGTAGATAGAAAATAGGGGTTTCATTCGTGACTTTTTAATTGAAATCAGTATAGCTTCTTAACAGTAGGTACTAGCAGCAAATGTTATGTAAAGAAAATATATTCTCCATTGAATATCTGATACGGAAACGGTCGTCAAATGAGAACAAAGAGGTAAATAAGCTTTGTGTAGATTTAAAACATAGAAGCAGACTAAAATGGATACGATATTCTCCCATTTGCATGATTTCGACTATTTTGAGGTTGAACAACTATATACATATGTATAAAAATCAGAGTTTAAATAAAATAACGTGAAAACGGTCAGTTAAATTAAAGGACTAGGCTAGAGAAAAGAGGATATCGTTTATAAATATTGAACAAATACAATTTTATTTTTTATTAAATAAATCGTTAGTGAGTAACAATAATGTTTCATACATATTGAAAATCAGTACAATGGTTAATTAAAAAATTAGGAGTAATACCTTTTCTAAATATTCCAGAGTCTTGACTATCAAGTCCGCGAGTTTTAAAAATACTTATAGTTTGACTTTATAGTGAACAATGAGTTAGTTACAGTTTCATAATGAGACTTTGTATAGTATGTGTGAATCACAAACGAAAGAACTCTTTATTTTAACCCATTTCGCTTATTTTAATAGAATCTCACTTGCAAGTCATTGTTATTGTTACTATCTACTCCAGGTATTGTATTTCTACATCTATTGGTTTTTTCTCCATGGAAGTAGCCTCTTTATATTCGTAATAATATAAGGCAAAGATATTTTCACAATAGCTTTTCTTTCTGGTTATTTAGATTAGTTTTTCTTATATTTGTCCGCGAGTCAATTCTTTCCATGCTTTGTTTTAAAATTTTGGACATGGGAATCCCTTCTAAAAAACATTAAGACAATTTAATCGATGTATAATTGTGAGTTTTTCATTCATAAGATACATTGTTAATGATTTTTTTTTTTTTTTTTTTTTTTTTTTTTTTTAATTTTCTATAGGCTCCTACATTCGTGCACTTTCAAATTGCTTAAATCGTTGATAAGACTAATAACAGGGTGACGTTAATATGTTTTAAAGGAGAAAATAGAGTGACGAAAATTTTCAGTACTCAGTGACCCTCCATTCTGCTATAAAAACAAATCCTCTCTTTGTATGATAACTTATTTTTGTTGTCTGTTTTTAGAAAATCTGTCAACCTTGGATTTCCATGAATGAAATAAATCCGGTTTAGAAACCATGAAAAGGGTCATGAAGTTACAGCGTTGTACAGAATATTAAAAAAAAAACTACTATAATCATCATGAACTAAAGGCGCTTATGGTCTTTGCAGAACTCTGGCCTCCTGTACGGTTATGTTTCATTCAGACCTATCCTCAGCTGCCCTCCACCATCCTCTGACACCCAGAATCCGAAGATCGTCCTCCACGTCTTCAAACCAACGAAGTCGTGGCTTTCCTCTCCTCCTCTTTCCACCCGGTTGACCCTCCAACATTATCTTAGGGATGATCTTGGATAATCTGTACCTACTTAAAATTTCGTTCACAATTTTCTTTAATGTAATACAGCTTGATTGACAGTTTACCAGTACTATCAAAGATGCATCTAATATTAATAGTATCATCCTACTGACTGACACTACGAAATCGATATGATTGTTGAACTTCCTGTTTGATTTTCCGTTTTATTTATTTAGGATTGTTTTTTTCATTATGTTTTAATGGTTCAATTATTTATACATTACTCGGGTAACTTGTTCGGATAAAGCATTAATATTACTGTCCGTGAAGGACCCGAGTCTCTGTACACGATCAGCGACCACGTTCCTCCAATTTTAGATATTTAACTTAACCCCCCCATAATTTAACCCCACCTCTTTTTCTTGTTCCTCCTGGTGTTACAGTCCACATTTTCCTTACTAGTCTTAGAGTTTCCATTCTTTCTAAATGACCCATTCTGTTACATCATACAGTTCTCTGAGGTCTATACTGCTTCTGGTTCTAACTAATTATGAAAGAGATTATATTCCTGAAAAAAATATATACAAACTGATTTAAAAAAAATAAATATAAGATGTTTTTAAACCTAAAATATAAAATCCATAATTGTAAAATAAATATGAAGTCTTGTTCCTATTTTCGGTCTTTTAGAACTTTATTAGTGCCTAATTTATCTTATAGCTAGTAATTTATTTAAAACCTAAAACTCAACTGTATTTATTAACTAATCCTAATAATTAATAGTGGAGATAAGGGCAATTACTAAAGCACCCTCCAAAAGGGGAACAGACACTGGGGCCTCTTTAGTTATTGATAGAGGCTAACCGTTTCCCTCCAACACCCCACTGACTAGTTCCATGGATTAGTATGCTCCCCTCGGGCTTTAGATATTTCCAACGATTAGGGAGGATTAGATCGAGGGCTAACTGCAAATATAATTAAGGCTTTTGTATGAATTTAATATAGATAAAGTATATGAAATAAAAATTTAATTTTCGGCTCCTTCAACATTTACTAGACATAGCTTCCGATTAATTACAAAAGATTTATTTATATGACAGTAATTAGACCTATTTTAACATATGAAGTTGACCTTTTGAGCTCCACTAAACCATCTAATGCATCTCGTATCCAATCCTTACAATCCAAAATCCTCAATACTCCTTACTTTGTCACAAACAAACTAATCCATTAAGATCTTAATGTACCATCCGTTTCTGACTTAAGAAATCAGAAATCCATTCGTTCATAGTTTCATAACTATTTAAATCCATTAATATTTTAACACGTTTCCAATTTTGTTTCCGATAACACTTGTAGGCGTCTGAAAAGATTGCCTCAGGGCCCTGTAAAATACAACTTTTGTTAAAGTGCTACCAATAGATAGATAGTCGCTTTACAAGCAATTGACAGGTTATCTCGAGCATCATCATCTCATTTATATTTATATATAAGAAGAAGAAGAAAATGAACTTTATTCTTGAAGAGTACAGGGAAAAAACCGAATAAGTCATTTTTTTAAAAACAGAGATAAGGCTATTTTTATTTTTAAAACAAAATTACAATTAAACAATTGACTGAAATTAAGTACTGCAATGGCTTAAATGTCCATCAAAAATATCTCACAACAGGGAAAAACGTATTTTTCGCTCATAATTTGTTGACGCACTGTAAACGATGAAATTGTGAACAAAATCCCATTTGTTCCGGGGAAAAACCAACTAAGTCATCTGAAACAGACAAAAACAAACTAAGTCATCTGAAATTGACAAGAACTAAGTATGTCATTTTCATAATAATTATCTTAGTATGTAATTTACGGTATTATCATTGTTGTTAATGTTATGATGAAATATTATTACCATGGATCACTAACTCACTATTCATATGCCAGGCGACGAAAAAATTTCTGAGCATTTGAGCTAAGAAATTTCATAAGACTCATAAGGTCAGTGTATTTTGCTTTCTTGATCAATATGAGTGCTGAAAGAAAGTTCGGCTTGTAATTTGTGTATTTTGATTTCATGAAGTCAGTTTTTTATTCCGAAAATAGCGAGAGGAACTATAAATAATATAAAATAAAACGTAGCAGCAAATAAAAAAAGGTTTAATTACCTACATACAGTTGGACAGGCAGTTCAAATTCACCTCTTTCTGTCTGATCAACATCTTTCTTGACTGGTCTGCGTATCACAGCAGACAAAAAGGCTCCATTGTATGTGGTGCGGTAACGTATTAAGCGGCAATGGTTGAATCTTAAATGGGCATTTTTGCACACATTCTTGATCCAGTAGATTCTTCCAGTTGAGGATAAGACTTTGTGTAACATTTATAACCTTGAATGGCGTCGGCTTTGCTCGAGAGGTTCTGATAACTTCCCTGAAATCTTTGGGGGTTTCCATTGGACTTTGTTAATTCAATAACATCCTAATCACACTCCTTATAGGAGTGACTTCTGATTGGAAATGTAATCGTGATCTCTTTTAGGCCATGAATGTTGTTACTAGTCACAAACTGTATTAAACGGAAAATGCTGGAAAGGGCTTTTAGGTGAGGTTTTGACCCAATTAGGATAGCCTTTGTTATCTCTGGATTCAGACACAACTTATTCTCTACTACCCATAGGTTAATGCTACCTACGTTTTCTGCAGCTTAGAAGTCACCTCTAGCATATTTGAAGGATGAAAGGATGAATATATTTGCAAGTCGTCAGCATAAAGATGATATTGGGAGTAGTGGATGCAATTGGGCATTAACATAAATAGAAAATAGGGTAGTTGAAAGAGAAGATCCCTAGGGGACACTATAAGGATGTGTGAAACTGGATAATGAATGAACTAGAGGATTGGGATATTTAGAAAAGTTTTGATGAATTTTTGAGAATTTCAAGAGTATGAGGTCAAGGACAGGTATGGGTATATCGAAATCATTGTGTAGGGTTTGTTAGGGACCTAATTTTAAACTTCTACAATTGTTCGGAGAACTTTTGAATTGGAAGATTTGAATGAAAAGGAAGTCATTATCAGTGTTAAAATATATAAATACAATGCAATAAATAAATGACAAAAAAAAAAACTATAAATACTATTACAATCTATTGAAAAATATCCAATAATCTGTAACTATCTGTGAACCGTCAGGTTTCTTTATATTGTGTGTAAGACCTAATTGTTCCTCAGAATGGCTATCTACGTTTGATATAAAGAGACAAATTATATATCACATCCGAATTAGAACCTCTGCCTATAAGTTAAGATTCGAATGACAATAATCAAAGGTCTTTATCTTTGCTTGATTTCCTCTTGGATTCCATTTCTTTTGAATATTTTTGCGTCTGGACACAAGCTTTTCTACTGACTCTAAAGTATCATTCCTAATATTATATACAATATGTATAAATATAAATATCAATTGTCAATAAAATAAAAACTATATTATGGTGACGTTTCGAGACTGTATTGTTTTTAAAATCATGCTTGATAAAATTTACTTCTAACAAACCTTAGAGAAAGTATTGAAACTCACTATTAAGTAATTTTATTGGTAAATAAAAAAATTTTCCACATGAATCTATTGTTTTCAAAGCACCTTTTGGCTTATGTCGCCATATCCTTGCCATCGTAGCCCTAACATAGTTTCTTAACTAACTGTAATATGGACATTATTATTTATATACTTATATGTTATTAAATGTATTCCATTTCAGGAGGAACATGTTTTACCATAATGATGCCAGGATACAATTTAGCCAGGTATTGAAGTACCTACAAACCGATTAGTTCATAATCCAATAAGTTATTAAGAAATAAAAGCAATAGGTAACTAAAGTTATTGAATAAGCCAAAACCGGACCACAGAAGGTTAAAAATAGCGGCTTCATTGGTCTTGTAAGCTGATGAGATTCAACAGAAGCTTTTGTTAGAAACTTTAATGAACTCAGCCATCAAAAGTTCAATGGCAGCTTTGTTCGGCGTTCCTTTTTTAAATTTAAATAGTCGCCTTGGAAAATCTCGCTTTAACCCTCCTTTCCCAACTTTTCAGATATTACGCTTCTAAAATAACTAGAGATGATTCCTTGAAGGAAAAAAAAAATGATGTATTTAATATTTTAATGCGTTTACTTTAAAAACGGCTGATTTTGTTCTTATAATAAATTATAACAACGTTAAACTTTTATATAAACACCAGAGCATTGTCCATAAACGTAAAAGAAAGGTAAAGGAATTCTTGTCTGATTATAAATGCTTAATAGCTTATGTATATTTTTATTTCACTTTAAGGAAATAATAATTCAATAACAAAATAGCCAAATAAAGCATTCAGAAATAATTACAATACAGATACAAGTTTTAGAACTTTACAACTCACCAGGAGTTAGGACTTGTATATTACTTCATGAAATTTACTTAATACTTCGGAGTTATATGAGCAAGCTTTTCACGAAAGTGTCTAACTTTTCTCTTTAGTTTTTTTTTTTTAAACTGTATATGAAAAATAAAATTCTAATTTATATTCGTGAAACATAACAATCTTTTAAAATACCTACAGACATCTTAAGTGAAAAGTAAATGTTTTTAAAGTTGTAACTGTTTGTGCTTCTTTAGGATATTAAAGTAAATTCAATGGATTTTCATGAAAAAAAAAAAAAAAAAAAAAACTTGAAAAGTCTATTGTCGGAAAATTTCACGGAAGGTAGGCTCCAACCCATTTTAGTTTCATCGCAACGCGTTGCCTTGAAGTATTATCGTGAGGTGATAGCAGCAGCGTATGAAGATCTCGGTCATTCATTTTATTTAACGAAAAAAATTTGATTTTTGTTTAATGAAATTGCCATATTCACAATTAACCTCCAATTTAAGTAGTTCATATTCAATGCAGATACTTAAGAGTGTGTTAGTGTCTCTAGTAGACACTACTATATTCTTTTTTGTATACAGTTCGACATATAGTATTTTATATAGTTTAGTATAGATTTTTTTTATTATGATAGTATAGTTGTATTTCAAGCTTTCAAATAAATTAGTCTTGTCTCTGGTTAATATTTTATCATATCACCAATTTGGTCGATAGCCCGATTGCAAGCCCAGGCTTCCGCAAGTTTTTGACAATTTTCTCTGTTTCTTACAGTTCCTTATATTTGGGATACTCTATGAATCTCATATAACACCTTACATTTCCTGAATACCATTCTGTGTCTCCATTTGACTTCATTTAATGATTTCTTTGATGGTGGTTTGATAATCTAATTAATCGATAATCTAATAATCCTTTTAAAATGACCTAGTGATTTCAGCATGATTCATTTGATAAATTTGATATTGTTGGACACGAAAAAAAAAAAAAAAAAAAAAAAAAAAAAAAAAAAATCCTTAAGCACTGCAACCCGAGAAGGATGTTTAGATTCATTACTTGGTGAAGTTATACTGTTTCTTAGCCAACGATTGTGTCCTGTAACGATTGTAACTGTAAAAGTTGAGCCACGGTTAAAACAACAGTGAATACATTTCTTCCAACAGCAGGAGTTGAACTTGGATCCAAGAGTATGGAATACATTTTCCCATTAGCTATCATGCCTTTGGCAAAAAAAAAAAAAAAACATAAATTCATGGTCAATTCGTTCTGTTGGGATTCCACTTTCTGGGCAACAAACTAATTCCTTATTAGTTTGTTATTAGTTATCCCTTATTACTATTTTAGTATTACTGAGTTACTGGAGACGAGGGCCTTTCTGTAGAAGTGTTATAGAAGAATAAAACTAATAAATGAGGTTCGGTGCCTAGCCCTTCTTCGCCCTAACAACTGGTTATAGAAAATAATATAATAGAAATTCAACAAATATTTACCGATATTTTATTAAAAATGAGCTTGCCTTAAAGATATCACATCAAATATATTAAATAGTTGATGTATGTGGTAAAGAGCCTTGTATCCTAATGGTGTTTGGAATATGAAGAATAGATAGGTGGTGAAGTTCGAATAGAAAATTTTAGGTTATGTTGAGGCATTAACGTAATTTGGCTTTTAGACTAGATAATAGTCTATCCAATCCAATAGGAATTGGACTACATAAGGACTTTGACAGTGAATTGAGAGATTAGTATTTAGTTTTTTTAATACCAAAGAATCCTCTGTTGGTGGACTCTTTTTATAAAACTCTTTTTATTACATTATGATTTTATTTACACCGTTCTATTTATGCGTTGTATATTCATTATTAGAAGAACGAGGCAGCTGTAAACGCCAATCATTTTGAAATGGAAATACAGCTTCTCTCTAAATGGTTAAATCGAACTCCTGTTGACAACCTCCCACTTACCATGGTGATGTGATTTTGTATCGTTTGAATTTCTCTTTCCTACGTGACCACTTTTAATGCTTTAAGTTTTTTGTAAATCACTCTCAAAATCAAATACATTCTAATATAAAATTACCTTTCAGCTAAGATCAATTATATAATCAAGATTCATTATATAACTATATAAAAAACTATGTTAATTAATTAAATGAGAATTAATTATAAAAATCATAAATTATAAAAATTACCGTTTGAGGTATGAATATTATATATAGAGTTACAACCTATTTAAAAAAAAAAAATTCCTTAACTTTCAAAAGTAAAACAATTTTTCATTATAGTTATCACCAAAAATGTGATATTTCATGAGTTAAGAAACTGATACCGATTTCCTTTCTGGATCTAATTTAATGCTGCCATTCCTTTCGAAAAAGAATCATGGTATAAACAATTTATCAATCACTTTACCTCATTGGGAAGCCGCATAGAAGTGAATCATTCTCTCACCATATCAGACGTCGTTTTGATAAGTGCGAATCATTATTGCCGAGTATTCTTTTAATCAGACACTTTAAAAAAACTTTTATTAACTTAGTCATAATTATTAATTTTATATTTAATGGATAAATATTTAATAAGAATTATATTCTTGATCAATTCATTCAGCAGTTATTCCCTATATAATACCTATAGTTTATTTCAGATAATATATTTTGAATATTACTCTTAAAAGTCCATTTTTTCAATTGTTTTCATCCATATTTCTGCCAATAATTGGATTTAAGGCCGATATTCTTTTGGTTTTCAGAAAAAAAAAAATTCTTCACACACAATTTTCCCGTCTTCGTAACTATCAGACACCCGACGTTTTAAAAAATTAGCCATTGATCAAAACCATAACTGATGGTGCAATATCTGGGCTATAAGCGGTATAAGAGAAAACGTTTACTTTTTATAGATCCTATATTTTTTTGTTGGTCAAAAGAGAACGATTGTACTCTGGCAAAATGGCTTGTTTCCTGTTGACCATAGTAATTTCCACTAAAACTGCCTGAACTCTGTCTAGCCGTTTACAGTAAAGATTAGACCCCCACTGCTCTCGTATAAAAAACAAGCTCTAAGTGCAAAACACGTTTTAAGATCCATTCAAAGCATATATTTTTCCCTAACCGATCTAAACATGGGGCTGTGTATCAATGGATAACTGACTACTATGGTGCAATTTTTTTCGGCGCTAGTGTTTATTCCTAGTCATCCTTTCTTTTAAGTTTTCTTCTAATTTTACTGCACGAATTTTTAAAATGTAAATAACTCCAGAAATCTTAGTCACAAGGAATTAAACAATAGTCCGATTAAACATTGTCATAATTAGTAGAAACGAAAAAAATCTTATATAATTAATTTTGAAAGTTGGAATTTAGGATTTTCATACAAAAGGACTTTTGTAACAACTTAGTATAACATATTATAGTTTCTCGATTTCGACTCATTTTAGTAGAATATTTTTCTGGACCCCTCGAACTTTGCACGTTAGTAATCACACTCATTTTATTATCCATACAAATAATCAAGTACTATGATAAGTTTTTAAAAGAATCTTTCTACAATGTAATCATATTTAAGAGAAACTATTTAAATGATTATTGTTACTATATTTCAATAATTATTATAATATGTGTTTTTTAAATCTGTTTCAGGTCCTGCCGGGCCTATACGTGGGTAACTTCAGAGATTCGAAAGATTGCACGCAACTCGACAGGTTCAAGATATCACACATCGTTGCCATCCATGACGCTGCCAGGAGGCTTCACCCGGTATTTATATTATTCAGTTGCAAATATTTAGTTAAATTCTGCTCAAATTTTGCCCGATTTTATCCATTAGGAGTTGGAAAAAAATAATTTGTAACGATTAATAAATAATACTTAATTTTGAGGAGGGGCAAAAAGATAGCACACTTGTTTATTTATAAATAAAACCATATTTCTCTGAGTTAACAAGGCTAATCCAGTTCTATTTCTGCTTACATTTTCCTAAGATTGTATTAGTGCAATGGTACGTATCATCCTGATGAGGATGAGGATTTTGTATTTCGGAAATTAAAAAAAGCAGCTGGTAGGAGTAGAAAAGTAATTTTAATTTTTTTTAAAGTGTCCGGAAAATTATGGGACGGACAAATTAAGACCGCCAGCCTTTACACTTAACATAACGGGGAAAACCTTAACGGCCCGTAAAATTTCTGCGAGAGCTGGAGTAGTGACAAATGTGGAAAATGTTCAAAGAACATTTGTGCATCTCCTCACATCATAAGGAAGAAAATGAAAGGCATGGTACCTCTAAGCACGGCACATAAAGAAAGAAAAATGGAGTTTTCCTGTGTACATGTACACTGGAAAGACGAATGGAAGGAAGTCCTGTTTACCGTCGAAAAAAATTCAATCTCGACGGCCCTGTTGGCTGGGCTTACTATTTCCGTGACCTGAGGGAAAACGAAAAAGTTGTATGATCACAAAACTGATATACCTACTGTTCAGTAAACAAAGTAAAAAAAAAAAAAAAAAAATTGAACTTGTTCCTATAGAGAACTTAATTTTTCAGCAAGATAACGCTCTAGTTAACTGTAGAAGAAGTAAAGCTGCAAAAGAATTTATTAGAAAAGAAAATTTAATCCATTCATTCAAATACAAATTGAACCCTCTGATTATTTTCCTCCACTCTACCTTCAAGACTTTTACTAACATATTTATAAATAAGATCGCAACAACCATTTGCACTGAAACAGATTGAATCTGGAAGCTCGAACAAACATCAAAATCAACCAATTTTATAAATTCCTAACCAATGATTAGAAAACGCTAGATTAAAAAAAAATTAGGCTCATCATTCGGGGCTATTGAATTCTTTTCTTATTGAATACCACATCCAAAATACAAATCTCTTGTAAAACTAATGAGAATAATTAAGCACTCTTTACTTCTGTCTTTCCTGAATTATTTATTGAATGAAAATCAACTTCAAAAATTATTTGATGTAAAACACTATTTAAGCTACATCATATTACTTACTATACTATATTATATTACTATCATAATGTAGTGTATTGGAACGGATTTTCCGATAATGATATAAGCTATGCTGGTTATACAGGGGCCACGCACAACATCTTGCAGATGGAGTATCATCGAAAATCCTCTTCGATGCTCTAATCTATAGCAGACTTAAGAACTTGAATTTCACTTCACTTAAGTTACATCTTAGAGATTCAAATTAATCTTTTGCCTGGCGCTATGCCGTTAATCGGACGGCACTAAAATATTTTCGTTCTCGGAAAAGGACGGTAAAACCGTAAGGTACTTATTTATAACTTAATAATGTTTATAACTTAATTATGTTTATTCCTAAGCCTCTCTTAGCAATTCGTAAAATCTCTTAATAGCCTCTCTAATAGATTAGTAAAATCAGCTGTAATAAGAAGAGTACGTATGTGTATTAGAAATAGAGGGCGCCACATTGAAAATGTATTATATAAATAAAAAATGTAGTTTTAAACAAATTATCCTATATTAAAGTATGATTACGTATTTGTAGTATTTTTATTGTTTTTTCCTTCTTCCTCTTTAATAGTCATATTTTTTCCAATTAGTAACTGATTTGTGATTTTTATACCTCATTTGGAAGGTAATGCAATGTAGATGTTTTCTAATGATTTTGTACGAAAATATTTGAAAATAGAAGTTTTTGTGATGAACGAAGATTTTTTAAACAAACATTCAACTATTTTGAAGGTTACTGCGTGAGATAACGTCAAGACTACATTTGAGTATCAATTGTAAAAAAAAAAAATCAGATAAAACAACCAATTTTTAAGTTTCATGACTTGTTTAACGTATGAAGGACATTAATTTTATAAATTCTTAAAAATTAATATAATTCGAAAACGGCTAATTTTCGGATAGTAGTTGTAGTAAAATATAGTAATTTTCGGATAGTAGTAAAATCGACTCAGATTAGCCTGTACTATCTCCCCCTACCGACTCCGCATCTATTTGCCAGTCACCCTGCATATAAAAAAAAAAGTATGTGAGGATTGCTTACATGCTATGGAAGGTGTTAATGCAGACAGTAATATAGCTAAATAATTTGAAAAGTTTTTAGTAGTTTTATAGAAAAGAATTTTATTGAATAACCTTATAAAACAAAATCATTACTAAGCATCATTGGGGAAGTGAAAGAGAACAGAAGTTGTGCTTCGTTAAAACGGGCAAGCATCCGGTGTTGTTCCAAAGATACATAATTGTATCTAATAGACTTTTGTAAACTATCTAAAAAGACATTTTTTACTCTAAACCATGAGCCTACTAACCTCGATTTTCAGTCATAAAAAAATTATACAAAATTCGAAAGTTTGTAGCCAAGATGTGGTGGTAGATATTATTAATTTTAAATAGGTATCAACTGTCCTAGTAAAAAATATATATTAAAGAAATAAATATTCTTTTTCCATTATGTATTTACATCTAACTTTTTGGATCCAATAGTGTCCAATATATCTTGAAGCCACCCTTCACGTTTTCAGGAATATCTTAACCCTATAACAGGTCATGTATCCTGGAGGATACACATATTTGATGTCTTTCGCTCAATAAATGATGTAATGTCCGATGCATTATTCTAATCATTATTGCCTAATATCCTTTATTTAACCTTGCATTTCATGATACATGAGTGGGGGTTAGCGTGGCTGTAGCCATTCAAAGGAAAAAAAAAAATGTATTAAAAAATCCCCGGCCCGCACGTTATAGGGTTAAAGACAGGTCAGTTCATTGAGGACGTCCTTTTCCAATTACGAATTAGTTTCTGGCTTTACTCTATTTCTTAGTTCTTCAGTTGGTGATACAAAAATAACGTTAGAACCAGTATTATTCAGTTGCTGTTATTCAATATTATTCATGTTGATGGTTGGCGATCAACTTCCGATTGCCTTCAACTGTTGCTGTCATGATGTTTTTTCGTTTGGTTTCGTGAATCCGCTACAACAGAGAGGGGTTTTTATGTAAATATTGACCCAGCTGACCGCTTCTGATGCCTTATCTTAATGATCAAACATACCAATGGCCGATATCTATCGATTCCTTCTTAATTTTCTTTCGAATTATTCGTTTTACTTGGCATAAATTATGTAAATGACTGACTTGAACGCTCTATTGCACGTATTTACTTAACTACTTATTAATTTTAAAACTGGGTAAAGAAGATGGTTTTGGGACCTTCTATTTTAGAACTTTATTATAGCACTACTAACAAGTAGTTTCTCATTAAGTTTTAGTCCAGTTATCAGATTCCTAATTCTAGAAGTATCTTGTATGTTTATATACAAAAAAATAAAGGAAAATGGGTACTGAATGGATGGATGGCAATGTACGGCTTTCAGAATTTCACCCTAATTTATATATATATATATATATATTTAAAAATCTAGGCTATTGATTTTAAAATTGAAATTAGTTGTCTGATGGCTAGTCATCATCCAAGGTTCAGAATGATGGACCCAAAATAGAGTCCAGAAATTGGTTTGGTCTCGACTGAGTGAACTTCAGGTCCTGAGAAGGATATTTTGGGCAATGATTGACGGCGAAGGTGGGGGGGGGGGGGGGCGGAAACTCCTTTATAATGAAGTTGATATTTCAGTAATATTGTCTCTATATCAATATCAATGTTATCGATATGATTTTGATGAAGTTTATTTTTCAGTAATGGATTCAGGAATATGCATTATGAGAATCATTCATCGGTTAAAAGCATACCGTATACTTATAATCGATGATTATGGTAAAATAAATCTGAATATGTATATTGTTACATCTGAAAATGAATATTGTTAAATGAATCTGAAAATGTATATTGTTACAATCCAAAGGTAAAATAGGAGATCATTTTTTTTATTTGTTTATTAATAGAAATACAACTTTATTACAAAAATACATCCAGGTATTATGTGTTAATTACAATGTTAATTACAATAGCATCTTAATTTTATGAAATTTTAAATTTCTGAAAGTTTCAGATGCTTTCTTTAAAAATATTATTTTCAACGAATGATTCATTTTGAATTTGAGATATAGGAAATTCATTTGAACCTGTGATTTGAACATCCCGCTACTTTTTTTTTTTTTTTTTTTTTTTTTTTTTTTTTTTTTCTTTTTTTTTTTTTTTTTTTTTTTTTTTTTTTTTTTTTTTTTTTTTTTTTTTTTTTTTTTTTTTTTTTTTTTTTTTTTTTTTTTTTTTTAATGGCATTGGAATTATCCATACAGCCAATTATTATGCTATCTATTTAGTTCTTTACTATTTAAATGTTAGATATATTTATTTATTGAATATAAATATTGGGTTATGCTGATTATTTCCTCTGGTTTGTCTGTTGCTAATAATTTTTTATATCGAATATTATTATTATAAGGTTTTAAAAATTTTAAAAAACTTTTCTCTTTGGTTTTTGTAAGCCGGGCATTCGGTGATTATGTGTTGGAGGGTTTCTCTTTTATTACATCTATCACATTCTGAGCTTTTCTTAATTCCTATGCGCTGAAGATAAACATTGCATAAACCGTGATTAGTTTTAAGTCTAGCAAAATTTTTACTACACCTTGGGTTAAATTTAATCGAAAGATCCAGGGTTCCTTTAAAATGACTACTGACTTATCACGCTACTTAGCATTGCCCTACTTAAATACATACACAGCCTGGAGCCCTCCGAACCAAACTTGTGTCTACGGATAGTCGAACTCCAGTACTGCTATCTCTACAGCATTGTTGGTTTCGAAATTCAGTCGTGGTTGAGTGAAGTTCTTGTTATAGACCATCTTGAATCTAGAGCTGTGTAGATATGCCATTGTCATAATTATAATAAACGTATGTACAAACGTTATCAATGTCACTGTAGTTCGGGCTTTGAAATGAATTATAAAGATGAATCTAGATGCTAATAGAACCAGAAGATTGTTATGAACCATAAGTAGTCATTTTACTGTTGCTGGACTAACGATAATTTTTCTATAAATAAAATCAATAAATTAAAAAAAAGAAAAGGGGTATGATCCCTATTCGGTAGTATAAACATTTGTATCGTAATTAGGAATTCTGGCCTCTTATCGTTTTTAGTCCTAGATATGGTTTGGGACTAGCTGATGAATTATTCTGTCGAAAAACGAAAATGTGAAAACGTTTATTGTCTTGTTGAGCAGCTCCCCTGGTAGATGTATTATTTACAAAGATCTTCCCTCATTACAATATTCAGCTGCGGTTGGGGCCGCTAATATTTCACTACCCAACTCACACATATCTCTAATGTATCAGTGGCTCCTAGTCTTCTATATTCCATTTGTTGAGAACATAATGAATCGTTCTCTTTATGTTCATGAAAACTTTATAACAATTCTTTAACATTTATATTAAACGTCTTAACTATGTCGCAAAAAGTTAATATTTTTGTTGTTTTACATTATCTTAACGTGGAACTCATATCGCAAGGACAACGATTTACTTCTGCGTAGTCTTCTTTCCAATATTTTCTTCCTATCGTCTTATTTCATATGGTACTAATTACTGGCAATAATATTAAACAGTTAATTATATTATTTTTTACGAATTATGAAAGTGTAGATTCTTTTTTTTATATTCAATATCAGAAGAACACAATGCGTGACCATTGTCATTATTAGTAGGATATCACGAATAGGCCGTCGTTACTCACCTCAGATTCGGCCAGATCATCAAAACTATATTGAAGGTAGTTCTCAATATACTATTCTTATATTATATAGTAGAATCTTTTACGTTGTTCATAAGAATCTTGGTGTGTGCATACATTGTACTATTCGTACTGTAATACACACGTCTATTAAGTCATTTTTATAAATAAAATAGAAATTGATAAATAAAAAAAAATTTTTTTTGTTCAATTTTTTTGTCAATATAGATTGATTTAATTAATTTTAGTTAGTCTATCAATAAATTTATCCTCTGCCTTTTGTCAATTTTCTTGATTTGCCAAGATATATCTTTTTTAATACAGTCGGCTACAAAACAAGCAACATTCAAATATATTTCTGGTCAAGTCCATTTTCATCCCATTTCTCTATAATTTCGAAGCTTTGGTTTTTACATCACATATCATCTACAAATTTTTTTTTTTTTATTCCACTTTATGATTTTCCTTTTAATCCTTTTATTTATTTATTTTTTTCTAACCTTTTCTGATGTTTCACTTAATAAAGGAGACTCATATTTTTTTGTGTCATGTATATTTTCTTTTATACTATAGTGTATAAAAATTATTTCTTTCAGAAATAAGTTAGTCTATTTGTCGTATACTGCAAATATTGGAATAAATATCAAACAACATTCCAACAGAATAAGCCATCGAATTTCTTTTTACGGTACAAACTCCTCTTCGATAAAACAACGTCCACTGACTGTTACAATCAGAAATATGTTTTATCACATTTTTTGCTGTTCACTATTTTCCAATGCACCGAAGATATATTTCTCAAATAAAGGTAGACTGGAATTGTTATTTACAAAAGAACTTCATCTAAGGATGGCTCGTGTTGCCAGAGTTCCGTTTGTCAATCAGTTCGATTGTTCCCTCAACGTCAAAGTCAGTGAAAGTTGTGGCTTGTAAGATAGTTCGGCAACAGCCTCTTCTCCTTGTCGCTGAGTTGCATAAAATGTTACTGGTTTAAGATAAGTCGCCGTCTTACCCATCCGTCGCATTTATCATATTTTATTAAACAAGTCAGCAGTGAAATTATTAAATCAAAGCAAAATCAAAATCGTTAGGTTCTGGCAGATCTCAAATAGTATCCTTTATTGTCCTGTGAAAAAAATTAAACATTTTAACCAAAATTAAAAGAAGTACTTAAATTTACACGATGTATTTTATGCTGAATTTCTTATCCTAAGTATGGAATGAACAAAAGTTAAAAAAATAAAAAAATTTTAAGTCTTTATCAGTCTTACTTAAGGTACTCATGATGGTATAGAAGGATGAATACAATTAGGATTGATGAATTAATTGCCACTTCTATTGGAATTATTTTATTATAAAACTAGTTCCTAACGCTAAACATTCATCTTCAGTTCTAAAACACAAAATTTTCAACACTTCAGATTATGATACATGGATTATATATACTAAAGTTTTCAGAAATGTGAGACAAGAAATCAAATATTGGTACTCACCTGAGGAGGTTTAAAATGGGGCTATTGGTAATGTTTATTTGGTCATTTAAACAAAAATCTGGACCGGTTTTAAACGATTATATTATTTCAAACAATAAATTGTATTATAATATATAGTAAGTCAAAGAGTAAAAGAAGATATAAGAGCATACAATAATAAGACTCAAAATTCCTATTCGCTGTCCATCTAAATGAAAATAATCATAAATTCAATAAAGACTCGGGAATAAAAATAATACCTCAAGTAGAAAATAGCCTAAAATTAAATATTTATAAATCATTTAAAATAATAAAATCGTTTAAAACCGATCCAGATTTTCGTTTAAATTACGAGACAAACATTTCCAATAGCACCATTTTAAATTTGTTTTCAATAAGAACGGAAAAATCCAATGAGACATCGAAGAAATCCCTAGGTGAAAACCTCACAATAATCCATGTAACATAGTGATGATGTGATGAAAACTTTATATGCATTCTAAACTAATTTTCTAATTAAATAATTCCAATATAAGTGGCAATTAATTCATCAATCCTTACTTAATCAGGCTTGATTGGTTATATTGTTTACCGCCAACATAACAGAATTTCTTTCCCATTTTAGTGCTGACATAAAACATTAAGATAGTTATGCATATTAGTAACAAAGGTTGATTATTTTTGACTTTTGTTGATTAATGTTAAAAAAGTCGTCCCTTTTTTTTTCTCCTGAATTGTTTCTCTCTTTTAGATTTTGTATTTTTTTTTTTTTTTTTTTTTTTTTTTTCTCATTTCATGTACCTTTTAAATTTGTGTAACATATCGGCAACATGCTGAGATTTTATTTATACATTTGTTGATTATTTGTGACAAACAATTTTTTGTTTTTGCAGGACAAGCAGTACCTCTGCGTGATGGCCTCCGACACCCCGGACCAGAACCTCGTCCAATATTTCCCGATTTGCAATGACTTCATCCATGCCGCCCGCCTCCGCGGTGGAAACGTCCTCATTCATTGGTCAGCCACTATTTGTAATCATTACTATCATATTAATAGTCTATAATTAGGATCATTGAGGAATGATTAATTTTCCTAATAGATATTAAATTTTAAAATTATTAATCTTATTAATTTTGTGCAGTAACTTCCACATAATACATAGAATTTCTCTTAAGAAGTTTCCTTATAGAAAAAAAAATATGAAATTAAATAAAAGTAATATAGTATGATAAAGTCTTCTTCTTCGTTCTTCCCTTTATATGATAAAGTCAGTTTCAAAATGAGAAATTGAGCGGTCCTCCAGGTTCCTTAGAGCTTTCTTCGCATCTCAGTCGGAAAGGGTCAAACTTTTTTCATTGTTCGCAATTTCGGCTTTATATACAAATGTCGAGGATTTGTAAATTTGGGATGAAAGTAACTAAACAATATTCTCAAATAAAATCATCGTTTAAGATTTTATTGGGTAATACTGTTTAGTAATCAAGCATTAGCATTTAGTAATTATCTAATATATTGTGAATTTAAGCTTACTGACTGAGAATAAAAAGGCAGGCTTTTAGATACATAAAACCCCAAATCTCTTCTTTCTTAATTAAATTTTATTTCTTTGTGAATCCACAGAATAAATCGCGATCTTCTCACTACAACTTGAGTTACACTACAAATTTATTATGCTATTCTACATGTTATCATTCCTACAGCAGTAAGAGTATAGGTAAATGGGCATTAAAATCAAATAGACAACAAATAACTAAGTAATAGAACAACGAAACAAGTTGGTCTATTAGCTTTCATTCTATCAGTCATGAAAATTTCCTATGAATCATACTAAACGTTAAGTGCTCTGTCATCCGCACTATGCAATCATTCAAGAGTTTTTCAATTATTCTTTCTTTTGTTAAATTAAAACGTTAGCATTATCTACACACACTGATCAAGAAAACTGCCAACTAGGGTATTGCAAGCTTGGCATGTGAAGATTTTATTGTAACATTAAAACAGTTTGCTAGGTTTTTCTGGAACTAAAAATATTCCGATTATGGCCATGTTTTTGTTTGTCCTGCTTGTTATAGTTCGTAAACAGTTTAATTAAACTATCTTACAATTTATTTGTAATAAAATATATTGTAAATTATTAAATAATTATTACGTAAAAAAGTTTTCATTTTTCTAAATAAAAAACAATCCAAAGTGCTATGAAAAACATTTTCGCTTAGGTATATGCCTAGTTCACAGCATGACTTCAGTTTATTTCTTTTTCTTATACCGCATCAGTATGTTTTGGTGCCTGTGTGATGGTTCGAACTGTTTTTTTAATTTTAATTGATTATAGTTATTTTAATTATCAATTTAGTAATCTCACATATTTAAAAAAACGTGAATACAATTGGGTTATTGATATTTTGTACATTTAGATCAAAGAGATTGATCAGCAAGCTTACGAAATGACTTAAAATAACTATATATTAACGTTTTTACTGAACGTATTGATACAAATATAATTTCTTCTAACCTGAAACATACATTCATATATATTATTGATATTACCTGTGCATAATCGGAACGTTATTTAACTTCTTATTTTATCTTAATAAGAGTATAATGTACAATGTATTCACTCCATACAGACCTTACTTCACAACTAAATCTTTCTTATATAACAATTGCTTTCTTTTGAATATGATTTCATATACTTTTTCGTGTTCCGTTAAGTATTTTTTAAGAATGTTTTGACTTGGTCTTTTTTTTAGGACCCGTGTTATCGTAAGGAATGCAGTATTTGTCCTGAATACTAAAAGTGAAATTATGGATCTAACCCCCTAGCAACTTGGCACTGTTTCAACTTACCGTTGGGAAATAAATTGAAAATTTATGTTATTTTGGTCTGGTACTTAATGTGTAACTTTATAATATAGGTCCCTTCAGTCTATTAATGTATACAACAAAATTGGTTAAAAATAATGACTGAACTAACAAGCCAAATATTTACTTCAAAATTGTTCACATTGTTCTAAATATTCATCTTTTTTATCATGTTTCTCGTTGCAATATAAAATTATTAATTTTTAATAGATGATAATCAAAGTAACATTATCCTCAAAGAGAACCGTAAGTTCGACAATAAGGTAAATATACGAGAATATTCGCATGTATTTTATTTCTTAATTGCAGTTGAAAAATGCTTTACATATGGATTTGTGCTCTGTTACAATAAAAAATAAAAATAATTAATAAATAAATAAATAAATAAAAAAAAATCAATGACAGTTCAATTAATCCTCTTGCTATAATTAAACCAAAGAGATAACGATGGAAGATTCAACTTATGTCTTTATCTATACTATTATATAAAAGGACAAGCTATTTTTCGTTTGAGATCACTAACCAAAACAACTACTGGATCAATCTATAATTTTTTTTAACCAAATCGTCCTTATAGTTCCAGGAAGGTTTAGCAATAATAAAATCATTTAATTTGTTATTTAAAAAGCAATAATATTTTGGTAACAGAGAAGTTTGAAAATTTACCGATAGGTGACGGACATTCTACATGAGCGGTTACAAAGGTACGATGTTATAAAGAGCTTGGGATTGATAATAAAATTGACTTATATTTAATTAAACTATTCGATAATATTTGAATATATATGATGCGACAAGTGGTTCCCAGTGAAGTTTCGAAATCGGTCTTCTATGGTTTGCGCCATTCCGCAATAGAGTTTACAATGTTATAACTACTAAACCCATCTGTACTAAATTTTCATAATTCTAGATAGGTTCAGCGATAGTAAAATTTACAATACAGTAGTAAAAATTTAAACGTACAATGCTGGTTTGCCAAAATGACATATACTTTTATGAATTACAACCGCCTAATCTGTACAATGGTAACATTTTAAAAATTACTTCTATAATATCATTGAAGATATAATGCTCAAATGCATATTTCAATACAAGATCGTTATCGATAAACAAATAAAACAAGTTATTAGTTAAAATTATATAAGTTCATAAGTTACGTGAGCAGGCGAAGTCGCGACGGGGGGTCCTCGTACATAATATTATTTTTTGTGTAGAAAACCTGTTATTTATCAAAATGAAACATTCCTTCTTGCCAAGATTTATTGAGTCGAGATCATTGTAAAAAGCCTCTTTGTATCTCTAACAATCGAACTTTAATTTAAAAAAGTAAAAAGAATCCCATTTCCAAACATGACACGGGTCGATCCCAGCTATCTTCGATCAGCTTTCAATAGGATGGGATGGCTATCAACTTCTGAATCTACTTCAGTTTTCAGTCATTCCAAGACGAGCCTTTCAGAGTTATTTATGGATTCTTCGCTTCATTTTTCTTTTTCTTTTTTGTGGACTATAAATAAAGTTAGTTTCAATAAATTTTCTTTTAAGCTATTTTTAATATAAAAAAAACAAAAACCGAGGAACTTAAAAACATCATCTTTTATAAGTATTTAACTGGCTAAGCCGCGAATGGGGAACACATGAATGCTAATATTGTCAATATTAACTGACTAGAACACCTAAACCAATCTGTATATTTCGCAACGTACCCATGGGCGCAAAATTATTATTATTATTTTTTTTTATGAAACATAAATAAAGTTTGTTCCAATAAATTTTCATTTAAATTATTTTTAATTTAATACAAAATTAACGAACCCAACTTACTTAGAGACTTTTTCTATTCAGAATATCCAACCGACAAGGCTCCAAATTGTCAATATTCGCTTACTGGATCATCTAGACCAATCTGTATATAGTGCAACGAAACTAGAACTATTAAATACTTTTCTAGATTTTAGCCAGTTGATAATTATTAATATCACTTAAAAAAAATTACATTATTCAGTAAACTAAAACAGATAAATAAAATATATGAATTTATATTAGCCCAAAGCAGAAATTTATTTTGGTTATCATTATCACTTCATGTCCTATATTATTCAATTTTTTTCTTCAACTTATTTAGTTTCGTTTTCATTATTATCATAACGTTGTTTTATTTTATTTTATTATTATTATTGTTATCGTTTTCTGCTATCTTTTTCGTTCTATTATTCCTCAATTACTTATTATTTATTTTGAACAACCCAAATAATACAGAATATTCGACGGTACACCTGTACAATTGTTCTTAGTACTGTAGAGTCTCAATAGTTCTTGTGTTGGTGCAAAAATAATGCAGCTTTTGAATATTCATTTTGTTTAGGCAAGTGCTTACCAAGTAAACAAAGATAGTCTAGTTAATGGATTATAAACAATAGTTATTAATGTTGTTTTTCCTCAAGAATAAGTTAAGTTATTGTTACATTTTATATGAGTAAGGATCTATAAAATACACCATGTCAGAACACGATTTTTACGAGTTTAAACATGGTAGAAGTGCGTCCTGAACCGCACGTAACATTAATGTTATTTGGAGTGATGGAAGCATCAGTGAATGTACAGTACAGCGATGGTTCCTACAATTTCGTCTTGGAGATTTCGATTTCGAATACAAGGAAGGTAGCATTAGGCCTTCTGTTTTTGATAACGACCATCTTAGGGCTTTGGTAGAAGAATACCTCGCAAAACTATCCGGGACATTGCGAGAGAAGTTAGAGTTAACCACTCAACATTATAAATCACAAAAAATTATAATAATTTTTTTTTTCACTTATAAAACCTAGGGAGGCGAGGTAGTAAGGCTCAGTGGGTAAGGCACTTGGCTACCAAGCTCCCGGTCCCGAGTTTGAGACCGACTGAAGGCAGAAAATTTATTTTCTGTTATTTCGGTTGTAGCTCGATTTCGAGGTCGGGAGACCCTCCTGGGGCACACCCAGCCTCTACAAAGTGGGTACCCTTAAATGGGGAAAAACCTGGCGGTTGAGCGAGATTTAGGCCAAATCACCTCCTTTCACAACCATTGGCTCAGTAACAGTATATCCTTACCTAAGTACTGAACCCAAGACCCTTGATGGGTTATTAGTGGTACAGGTTTATTTTATTTATATATTTTTTATAAAACCTGCAATATTTTTACGCCAACACAATTTCTTATAAATCTAAGACATTTTTTAATTTTATAACTTTCTATATTTGATTCACAACTGTCCTTCTCCATTGACAACCATCGAATGTGCTGGGATATAAATCAAACGGTACTTCCTCTTGACTTGAGATTAGGATCTGCTCATTTGGAACCATCGAAACTCCTCTATTGTATAAAATATCTAGATGGTTTTATATAGCCAAACAACCCCCTTAGTTCGGTATTTGTACAACCTATTTTTTTTTAATTTATTTATTTTTTTTTAACCTGTAGGGTATCAAATCGTATCTGTATCGATTGATATTTTTTATTATATTATTGTTTAAAAATTTTTTTTTGGCTAAGAAGTTCCTTGAAGATATAAAGACAGCAACAGACCCATTAAAAGACTGACTCTGTTGAACCCATCTTTAGTTGAGTTCAGTTCCTTGCATCAGTTGTAGTAATGAATATTTCTACCCAAAATGTCTGCAATTTTCCATTGTCTGTTTAACCTTACTCATATGATCTCCCTGGACTTGATGGCCAGCGATCTGTTGGCTGGTAGTATCGTATCGCAAGTAGCTGCCTGAATTGTACACCTGTGGAAGCTGAGCACGATCACTATCGGATCTGCCACTGAGGGCCTTTCCACTATCGTTACCCGTAATTGGATGGAAGTAGCCAATAAAAGCTGGTTTTGAGACCTTCTCTCTTCTCTCCATTAGCTGAGAGCCTCTTCACCTTCTATTCTACTTTTCCTATTATGACGCAATAGATATTGAATTGGCTAAATAAGATATTAAATACTAACATCTCCCGTTGCGGCTGTCATTAGTAAAGAACTTGGATAATTTTAACTAATAATTGAAGTTTTATTTGTTTATCGATAAAAATCTTCTATTGAAACATGCAATTCATCATTTTTTCTTCAATGATATATACATTTTATTTTTAATATGGTTAAAATTTAACATGTTAGGTGGTTGAAGATTACATAAAAGCATCATTAGACAGCCATTTTTTATTTTAATCTATGATTTGGTGATCACAGAGACTATGTGAAAACCTTGCAGATAATGGACTGCATTATCAGTTCTTACAACAAAAAGCCCATGTATCTTATTTTGCCACGCAATATAAGAAATCAAAGGATCGACAGTTTTATATGGTAATGATTTTTATTTGGTAAAAATAATTTTATTGATTTTATCTTGTTGGATATTAATTTCTAACCATAAAAGTATACAACTTCGTTTCTGCCACTGGACATTGTAAGTTTGATTTTTTTTTTATTGTAAATTTTATTATTGCTAAGTCTTCCTAGAACTATGAAAATGATGTAGTTAAAATTTGGCACAAATGGGTTCAGTAGTTTTGCATTGTAAACTATATTGCAGAATGTTACTAACCACATAGCGATCGATTTTTAAGCTTTATTGGGATCTACATGTCGCACCATACATTTCAATATTTTTTGATAATTCAAATGAATATAAGTAAATGTTATATCAATCTCAAGCTCCATATAACACTTTGTAATCTCTCATGTAGAATGGAGCCACCTATCGGTCAATTTTCATACTTCACTGTTATCCACATATTATCGCTTTTTTAAAAACAAATGTATTGAAAATCATTAGATTTTATTATTGCTAAACATTGCTAGTACTTCAAAGATAATGTCAAAATTTGCTACTGATTGGATAGTTAGTGATTACAAACGAAAAATGCCTTGTTCTTGTATATAATAGTATGAACCTATTATATAAACCTTTTATATACCTCATACAACCCATGAAGGGTCTTGGGTTCATTATTTAGGTAAGGCTGTACTGTTTCTTAGCCAACGGTTGTAAAAGGAGCTGATTTGGTCAGAATTCAGGCTCAACCGCCAGGTTTTTTCCTCAACTGTGGGTACCCGCTTTTTAGCAGGCTGAGTGTAATGGTATAGATTTCTTAAACATTTTTTAGTAATTTTTTTTGTAAATAATTTGCATTTGTGTTTAAGTACGAATAATTTGCATTTTGGTTAAAGTATAAATACTTGAATAGATCCAATACCTCTGGAGCTTAATCTAATATCAACGAGTGGATTTGATAATTTTTGTTTGTTTATCATTATTAGAACTTTCAATAAAAATATTTTTTTAAAAATCAATTTACTGGTATTTTCAACTGTATAATAACACACTAGGTAAACTTGTTCAACGTCTGGTGAACTGAATCTGATAAATAAAAAACATACTCAAATTTGTTTATTCCTATTTTGAGTTCACATGGAAACAGCTGTGTGTTTTAAAGTACTAATATATCATTCAATAAAATTTTATTTAATTTTCGGTTCAACATAGAATGTTATACATGCATATATAATATATTATAAAGAATGTTATACGCAAAGCGACACCATGAACTTCTCCACGTCGCATTTGAAGCACTGGAATACAACCTAGAGACGTCTATAACACGAAGACTAAAGCCTGGGGCTTCTTACCAAGACATACTTCGATTTTAGCATTTGTTCATGTTTATAATCGGGTAATCGGATATCCGGATAATTAGTGTCTCACTGTACTATCAATAACTCTATGTCTGAATTTCATTCTTCCTACTTAAACTTTCCATCCTATAAGCAGTTATAAGCTTGTATAAGCTTATGTATACAAATCCAAAGGTTTTCCTTCCTTTTTCGTCTCAACAGAGTAGATGTAGGTCGACACAGACATCTCCTTAAGACAGTCTAAACAAACTTCCTTCCCTGACCACGACACAGCCCAGACCTCCACATCCACCGGCTCCCACCAATCGATGGCACTCCCGCCTGTCAACAGCCACCCCCTTGCGGCAATATCGGTAAATCACCCCTCTCTCTCTCTCGACATGTTTCTTGGAATATTTCCCTGGGGGTGAACTCAGGTCTATCCTCTCTGCCTACCTGGGCACTATCAACCGTTTTTTATATATCATTTATTATTGGCAAGCGTTAAGAATAAAAGAGGAATTTTGCTGAAATTGTTTCGAAGCGGACTAGGGATTAAATTAGTTTGTCTATTGAATGAAGTGAGGATGGATCGATGGTATCGGGATTTTATGAACCATCTCGACTCTATTGGATATTATTTATTTATTTTTTTTTTGTCGTATCTTATATGACTTTAGCTAGTCAAGAGGTTTCCTTCTCATAGCTAAAGATAAGTGGTTATAAGACAGAAGGGATCTTCATAAATGTAAAAAAAAAAAATTACAGACTGAAAGAATTCATAAGTTAAAAGAATTACTTTGGATATTTTTTGTACTAGAATGGTACGATTTTTAACTTTTTAAAAAAGGTTTTCAGAAATTAGTTTTCTAGTTATCACAATAAAGTTAGTAGGAATAATGATGGACCGATTATAGCTGCAAACAGGTAAACGTATTGAAGTTTCAACACACACAATCGATTATGGTGAAACAGTTCCTATAAATAATCAAAAATATTTTTCATTTATTTATCTATTTATTTTTTTAAACCTCTTATTTTTTTTTTTTTTTTTTTTTTTTTTTTTTTTTTAGTGTGTGAATACTAATTTCTTGAAATTTGGCTTAATTTAATATATTTTTAAGAGATAATAATTTGTATTAGTATATCGGTGAAGGAGTTCTTTAAGTAAATGAAACTAAAATTTGTCAAAAGCGTAACCTTCATAATGGTAGCCAATACTTCCTTTCTGTACTTACAATAAGGACTGCCAATAAGAAAAAAAAGTTTTCATTTTGACAAATCTTCTGACAAAATCAGCATTCAATTGTAATTTGTAGGTTATTTATTCCGATGTATTTTAATCAATTGTAAGAACTTCTACTTTGTTCTACTTTGAGTTGTTCACTATATATGAATCATCTTATTTTATGATTTTTTTTCTAAATTCGATTAGGTCAGCTAAGGACCACGTCATTACAACTGCTTCTTGCTGAATCGAGCTTTACTATCCTCCCAGTACCTGCGAATTCGTTCTAGATGCTGTTGCTTCCTTTCTTCGGTCCACTTCTTGCCTGTTGGAAGCTTAGGCTTTTCTTGGAAACATCGGTTTAGTAACATTGACATTATACTTTTATAGGGATAGTAATATTAAGAAGCAAAAACAACTTTTTTATTGGCCAATAATGCATTATTCCGTCACTTCATGCACAAATAGGATATAATCAAGATTGGAATATTTTATTTCTAACCTAATTTGAAAATTGCAACATAATAGCGGGTATAAAAAAAAAAATCTTCAAATGCGTAAATAGAATGACTATAAATATATAATTATTATTTATTGTTTATTAGTAATGTATTCTCTCTTTTAACAGTAATCTAAGGTTATTTATCAACAATAGACATCCTCGAATAAGCATTAAATCTAAAGTAATTTTTATATATGGCAGTGCCTCACGAAACTAGGCAAGGAGTGTGGAGTGTCTAAATTTACTGTGCCGCCAGCTACTCGCCATTGGTAAGGTACATGTATGAGTACATCGTTCTTCTTTGCAGAAAAAGAGGAAAGGATCTCGGACATGCCATGCCATGACATACCTTGCAAGATACCGAAATAAATTCGATTCCTTGCTGGGACGCTCCGCTATGCTGGTAGGGGCTCTACAGGGAGAAGAGAAATAAGAAGAAGAATTGGCAGTTTAGGAACAATCGGTAGACATCCCAAAGACTTGTAGCTGTATGGAACCAAGCAACTGGAACATATTCAGGAAGCTTGAATCGCCGGAATATTAGCAGATATATTTCTTCCCAAAAGAATGCAGTATGTATTAGAATTGAATAGTTTACTTAGATATCGTATATCAATTTATTTTGTTTCAAATAACCAAAAAACAATCCTATAAATACAGGGTGAGTATCTCTTAATGTAAAAAAAGAAAATTGGGTAAAACTACATCAAACATGTAGCAGAATGCCGCAGATCTCCTTTCTATTCCAATCCGTTGCAGATATATGATAAAACAAAAACTTTTTTGAGGAAACCACGTTTTTTTTCTATAAAAGCTGTAATATCTCCATTTTGCTTAAATATTTTTCAAATTTTGACCACATTTTCGGATTTAGCATTAGATTTTCTATAATAGCTGAGTACCTGTAACCTTGAATTTTACAAACTAGGTATCTAAAGAACAGCTTGATCTCCACCTTATTTGGGAAAGTCACAATGTCTTATATTAATTTAACGCTCACCGTTTTTTGAAAAAACTATCCACAAAACATCAAATCTTACAAAAAATTGCAAATTTAATAAGCTTTCGAATGATATGTTAAACGTAATGATTTTGTTTCGATTTCATGGAGAATTTTACTTTTGAAACCGAAAAAACATGGTGTTCTCATTTAGCATACAAAGCAGTTACTTGTGTAAATAAAATATTATAACAATCCCTTTATGAAAATGTGCATGCAGTTATCTGAGTCTAATGCTAGATTAGTGTGTAAATCTTGTTTATTTTTATTCCATGTTTAAATTACAGTTAATGAAATCTAATTAATTTTACATTAGAGTTAATTTTAACTTCCTTAACTTTGAACGCTTTATTACTTCAACTCTTGCTATCTCGTCAAAGAACAGACTATTTCAATTAAATCTATTAGAAGAGCTGGAAGGTATTGTGTTGATCTTTGACAAAGAGAAGCTTTGGCAAGATCTGAATGTCAGCTCATAATTCTCGGATCTCTATTTTCTGTTTCGTCGTTAGCAGCTCCTTTCCAATAAGCTTTCTTCTGTTCCATTGATAATGTATTGAACTTTATTCAGTAACTCGATCCAAACTTTTGTTGATATTAATGTATTTTTTTTTTTTCTGATTTTTTTTTTTTTTTTTTTTTTTTTTTTTTTTGTTTTTTTTTTTTTTTTTTTTTTTTTTTTTTTTTTTTTTTTTTTTTTTTTTTGCAGGTTGTAATATTCTTCAAAAAAATTATTAATACTATAAATAAATGAATAACGGTTTTATCTTACGGAGCACCAAAAGTTTTTTCTTTTCTATATAGAAATTCTGATTGTTTAGATAGATACGAAGGTACTGTGGAACAATTTTTCAGAGAAAACCATTTTAATTACTTAAATATTCCAACGTCGTTTCTAGCCTGGTCCGTGGCCCTGCTTCCAGGAGAAAAACACCTGCGTCCCGCGTAATCTGTTAATGAACATAAACAAGTTCTTGTCTACCTTTTTAATTTACTTTTTAAATCAATATTTCTAATTTATGAATTGATATTAAATCCTATGGAACTATAGTAAATTATAAAATAAGAATTATAAATATGGTAGATTCTATTGTTTTCAAATGTTAGCTATGTTTGAACTATAGCATCAATTACAGATTTGTTATTTACTGCTGAATGGTCCGTTATGGTTGACCCATCTCTATATAATGCTTTACAGGCAGGTATTTGTACCTACCTGCTTTGAGTAGTAAAACTATCTGTTCATACCATTCGACAGTTGACACTGGATGATATAAAAAATACTTCATGCAAATTCACTACGGTATAATCAGTTTTTATAAGGAAAGATTATTGTCAGTATCTTCGATCAGGAGGATGTCACTATGTATAAGAAGATTGTTGTCCATCAGTAACATTATTTGTTCTTAATATAAATATTTTAAATAATAATTATAATTAGTACATATAAGTTTTAATTTATTGTAAAGATAATTTTTAATGTTCTTTTTTTGTTGCTTTATCATTATCATTTTTTTTGTTTTATCTCTACAATTTTATTCAACATTTATTCGTATATTGACAATTTTTTTTCTTTTTTTCTAATTCTAGTTTTTCTTTTTTTTTTTTTCTATTTCTAGTTTTTCTCTTTCTTTCTTCTAATATAAACTTGTATTCACTGTTATTGATCTCGTTTTATTTTTAAAAAATTTGTTGGCCTGATATGATTTTACTTTGCGTTATGGTATGATAGTCCTCAGGGACTTTGTCCGAGAAGGAAGTTTCCTTTTTATTCGATTATATAATATTTAAAGATCCTGTAATTTAATTAAAAATCTTTTTTTAACTTTTACCTTTACATTTTATAACTTGTAGAAAACTTCTTCGCATTTTAATACTGGAATTTTATAATTGCATCATGTACTGATACCAGTACTGACAATATAAATTTAAAAAAAAATGTTTCTTTTTTAAAACGCTACAAATTTTCTTTTTAAAATTATGAAGGATTTAATAAAAAGACCGCGGTTGGGAGTTTCCAAATGGAAGGCTCAGATTTTATGAGAGAGGATTTGTCTGGGTGGTCCCTAGGAATCCTACCGTTTCAGCCCTTATCCAATCTTTCGTTTCACGGTTTCTTTATTCGAAATAGAGAACTCTTTATAGTTTTCGATTTTATATTTTCATAAATGTGAATTAGCTTAAAGAGTTTTACCGCGGGTTCCTACTGACAAAAAAAAAAAAATAATATATATATATATATATATATATATATATATATATATATATATATATATATATAAACTCAGGGTAAAAAGTATTGGAACACCAATAATTTTTGAGATTTTCCTGGTTTTTACTTTAATCTATATGTATATAGTTTATATTCATATTAATATTATTTATTAAACGTGAGACATTAAAGATTAGACACATAATTTTTTTCCCTGTTAATAACAAACGATGGAATTTTAGATTATTTTTTTTCAAATTTCCTTCAGTCCATGTTTATCATTCGTTTCGTTATTTACAAGTATGCTAAGACTAGTGGAAGCAGTCATTCAAGCCAGAGGGGGCAATATATCTTATTAAAAATAAATTAAAAATTTTAAAGTTATAATTGTAAAAAATTAAAATTAAGTTTTCTAACTTTTTTGTTTATTGTAAGAAATAATGTTATTTATTTTAATAATAAATGTCTAGTTTTTTTAAGAATGTTTATTGTAAACTTAAGAACCTTTCTTAATCATGAAAAAAAAAAAAAAAAAAAAATACGTTTTTATAAAATTCAAATATTTTAAAGTGTTGTGATTTTTTTTCTAGCCCCTTTGGATGATTTCTTGAGTTGGATGGAATTTAGGAATTTCTAGGGATGTTTGGCCTTTTTCTATATTGGGTACACTGTAAGGCCAACAGAAGTTTGTGATGATGTCTTGAGTGTTGCGATACTTTTGACGGGGAGTTTATATATGATAATAAAATAATAATAATATAAGGATCTAAGATTTTATTTTGTGTATATCTTACAGTCATTAAGAAAGCTCGTTAATATCCCTAGAAAAGTTCCGAGGATATCACCTATATTGGTATGTATTGAAAAAAAAAAAACATTTAAACTTTCAATAGAAGAGTGGTATATGAAAAACAAAGATTCAATATTTAATTTAAAAATATATAGTATATCAATTTATATATTCAGGAGAAAGCGTATTTAAAATGTACTCTTATGTTGGTATAATTTATATAAATTTTGCGGAAAAAAATTATAGTTGGTTTATTGACAGAGAGGATGTGATGGATTCAGTGTTGTAATATATCATCTGACGAGTCCAGATCATTTTAAACGACCGGGTTGCCCAGAGGTGAACCTCTAGCTGAAATATGGGACAGCTGGATGAGAAACCATATTTCATGTTTAATGCTGACAACAATGCCAAGCAGGTTAATGTAATTAGTGCTATTTTAAAAGTATTTTGTGAATAAAAAGTAATTAACCCCTCTATACCAGAAAATATTATTTTAATTGAACCGAATAATTTGGATCCAGGAAATATTTTTTTTTTTTTTTTTAATGTTGTGACCCACAACAAATTTAACGAGTTATGTGCTACTTTTATTTGCACACCAATCATACAACATCTTTTTCCTCAAACATGTAGGTAGTTGGGGTAAGCAGTAATAGATAGACAGCAGTTTATAAATTTTAATTTATAATGCGGACGTTTCGACTTGCATTGCAAGTCTTCATCGGGGCTAGAAGAAAAATATAACAAACAAACAGATATGGAAAAATTGCAGAGAGTATAAACATTGTTTGTACTCTTTCCAACATTGTTTAACTCGCACATAAGAATTTTACGAGATTTTGGATTAACCTTAACGTGGTCTTCTGGACTACATAAAATTTTTGGCAACGTATTGAAATATTTTGATTTTTGATTTCGACTCACTCTAAATTAAATTATCTCGAATAATCTTCTGTATTTCTTACTATTAATCTCAGCAGACGAATGAAAATGAAACCCTAGAAGGCTCAATTTTTTTGTGATGGTGTCAAAAATATATATGATGTAGTCAGTGATTAATAGTTATGGAAAATAATCCAATATTTGACAGGAAAACAATTTGTTTCATTTCAGTTCTTCTGTCATTTACTTCGGCCATTATAGCTAATACGTTTACTGTATTAATATAAAAAATAACATACCTCTGCAAAATGTACACTTCGTTTCGACTCAATGTATTTTTTCTTTCTCAGAACTATTCACATGCTATTTTTTTTTTTTTTTTTTTTAATTTTATTTTTTAATTTTTTTTTTTTTTTTAAACTCACACCAACTACAAACGCAACACTTTTATTCAAATTTCACTCCAAGCCAAACATCTATGCGATATTGTTTGTATTTTACAGTCGCTAAATATCCGACTCTTCTATAGAGATGTCAATGATAATATTTTAATAGCTGTAAGAACAATAAAAATGGTTGTCCCGCATAAGGTACTGGGGGCCTTGTAGGATTAAACCATTTCAGCACTTCAACACAGTTTGAAAATATTGAAACGTGGCTAATCGATGGTTATATCATCCCACCCGACCAGTGAATGATTTAAAAAATTACGATTAATAAAATTTAATGACATTAGTGAATATAAGATCCAAACAGTAACCTTTGTGCAATGGATCTCTAATTGTATACGACTTGGTTATATAGAATATTTCCCAAAGACCATTCGGGTAATCAGATTTACTTTATATAACAAACTTGAAAAAGATTAAGTCAACTCTGGTGCAAAATGGGATTGGGCTCAAATGGCTAGAAAGACCTGACCGAGCGGCAGAAAATAAATGAAGCCATTCAACCAGTGCAAGGTCTTCCTCACTCACTACTACCGGTTGGGACGAAAGCCATTGCTCCACTTAACTTTCATCTGTAGGGTTGTATGTGTGTGTGTGTGTGTGTCTGCATGTGTGCGTAATATGTATGTATTACTAGCTATATATGTTTAATAAGGTTCTTGAGTTCAGTCAATAAAATAAAGACTTATTTTGGCGACGTTTCGAGACTATATTCTTCTCATAATCATGCCCTAAAGTGAAAAAAACAGGTTACAATAAAATTATACGAGTTACACGGGTTATTCCAAAAAATAAAGTATCAAAATATAAAGATATATAAAATCATGCGTTAGAATATTTATATTTTTAGATTATTTATTTATGTTTTCAAATAACCTGAGTAACTCTTACGACTTCACTGCAACCTGTTATTCATATAATTTTATTGTAACTTGTTTTTTTACTACAGGGCATGATTATGAGAACAATATAGTCTTGAAACATCGAAAAAATAAATTGTTATTTTATTGACCGATCCTCAAGAACCTTATTAAACATCTCAAACAAATACTAAGGTCTGGTAGTTCTTGCAGTTACTGACTCAAAACTAAAATATTTTTTATCTCTAAAAAATATACGTCAACCGCTTTCGTCTCGGTCTACCCCTCAGTTCTTTTCTCTCCAACACGGACTACTTTTTTAAGATGTTTTTCTTTATCCTTTAAAAAGTCCTCATTGTGTAGCAATTTTAAATTCTTCGATGCACCCATTTTTCTTCATGCCAAAGATATGTTTCGCACCGAAAAACAACAATAGGCTATGATCTTAGAGGACTCTTAATCATCTCGCATCCCGAAAAGAATCTGTTGAGGGATGGAAGCCATGTAAAAAATGAAGCGTTGTTTTATGCACAAAAATATCTAGTTATCTTGTAAATAATCCTATGTTGAAAATAAACTAAATAGCTCAATAGTATGGAGTCCCTATCGATGTAATAAAGTATATCAAAATAATAATTTTGTGATTCTGGTGCAAGAAAACAATGGAAAAGGTCTGGAAAAGAACTATTTTATCGAAGCTACCTGTTGACACATAGCAGTTTGTGTCTCAGCATGTTAAATGTTTGAACTTATAGTTGTGAGATTCCAGCTATCGCAAGGATTGCTTGCACCAAACTTATATTTGCTGGTTTATAAAATATTAAGGACTAAATGCTGATTGCATCATGACAATCGATTTTATCCATCTAGGTCAAAAACATCGATTTTTCTAATGTCTTCTATAATAAATAAACCATAGATATGATAAATAGTTTAGCTGTCTGTGTTGTTAAAATGCCAGCTGTAGCTTCCCTATAACAGGATGATCTATTTTTCATAAGTGGCCAATTAGCTATTTGTCATTTATTAATTCATGACTTAATCGTAGCTATTTTCCCTGTTGTTAAAGTATTGCTACAAAAACCTAAGACAATTATCCAGATCTTTGATTTAACTTTGACGACGAACTTAATATGCTGCTATGTAATATGTTACATTTACTATTTGTAGTTTTGTTGAATATTTCTAATTTTCAAGAGAGATGTTTTGATCGGTTTTCAATTAAGGTTTTCTTATAAATTTTAATTCATTGTATACTCAATATGTATAATTTTTATACAATTGTCCAAAAATAATGAAATAATTTATACAAAAATAGACATCAGATACAATTATATTAAATAGGATTAATTGATTCACGAAATTAT
The DNA here is from genome assembly GCA_003667255.2 of Euschistus heros. NCBI lineage: Eukaryota > Metazoa > Arthropoda > Insecta > Hemiptera > Pentatomidae > Euschistus > Euschistus heros. Next base: position 1,691,150 of record RCWM02000065.1, on the reverse strand, counting down.
TTTATTATAGCAAATTACTAGATGTTAAATTAAGGAAGTAAGTAGCGAAAACAAAATTATTATGTAATATAAAAAATGGATCATCAATAAATATCTCTTATTACCAAATGTATTGGTAAGCGGAAGTATAAAATAAAAATCGAACAACTTTTATGTTTTTGTTTAATTTTTTTTTTATTTTATAATTTAACCAAATTATGAAACATTAAATCGATGATTCTCAGATTCGACAGATGATGTTAATTTTAATCAGATAAATATAAGAGAATTCTAAACCAACAGTTACCTTTACATTTTTTTGCTCGGATTCCTCAAGGTAGTATCCTAGGTCCCATCCTCTACAAAATGTATACATCTGACATACTCATTCCAGCACATACATTAATTTCGAATGTGTATTCCAGTCGAATGTGTAAACACTCCCAACCTTTAAGAATGGTTTCGAAAATGGAGGATTAAAATAAATCAGATCAAATCTTATGAAATAACTTTTACCCTATGACTTCCTGTCCTACAGTATCCATTTTTAATATTTTGATTTTCCCTGTTGAACTGATCCAGTACCTAGGGCTCCATCTGGAAAACGTCTTACTTGGAATCCACATTCAAGACTAAAAAGATAAGAAACTGCCCATCGTTATAGATTTCTCCAACATTTACTGGACAAACGTTCAAAGCTTTTATATGACTTATTTATATGGGGCTCAACTAAACCTTGCAATTCTTCTCGGATACAATCGTTTCAATCCAAATTCTTTGAAAAATCTTCAATGCTCTTTACTATGTGACAAATAAACTTATCCATAAAGATCTTAATGTTCCATGAATATTTGTCAATATTGGGTAGCGCTTGTCTTAGAGACGACATGAAGTATTTTCATGACTCAGGGGCGCTCGGTAACTCCATGTGTTGCTGGTTTAGTCTATAAAGGATACTTACCATTCCATGAAGTAGGAATTAATATTTTCCCCGTACCTGCAAGAAGTCTGGATCTTAATCCGTTGAGCACGTTTAAGATATGCTGAAGTTGTGTATCAGAGCTCGAAATCAATCACCAACAACAGTTGCTAAGCTTCAAAACGCACCAATGAAAAATGAAAGAAGAATCCTCATTAAGACAGTGCTCATGTCATCCATTCAATACCAAAAGCTGTTTGATAATCAAAAAGAGGATTTATTAGATTTTGTTTTTTAAAACCAGTTTCAGTGTTTGCGCGTGCGCCAACTGTGAAAGTAGTAGTTTAATATCGCTCTCTGATAATTATCCTTTTTTGTTAGGTTTTTCTCAGTTTTCCGTCAAGAAAAGTTTACAATAATAGTTATTAATAGCTGTGGTGAACATTGACTAAATAAAACAGTGAGTACAGCCATTAATTATTGTGATAAGTGAATACGTAAACTAACATGTGCTCTATGGGCAAGTAGAGGGGAGCGGATTAGTTAGATAAGATAACGCCACTTAGACACTCAGTGGCAATCTGCCTTCTGTGCGGGGAGGATTTGTACATGCCCTTTAGCAGCATACTCTGCGATCTTTTATTTATTTTTTTTTTAATATTATTTTTTCTTTATTTGTTTGTTTTCTTTCTTTATTTTTCTTTTCCCCTACTCCTCAATGATATTCGATGAGATATTTCCACATGGTGATGTCGTCTAATGATATTCGATGAGATATTTCAGTCCGCGTAGATCAAAGGTTAAAACTCCTCCAAACTCATCACCAATCAACGAAGCAATGCCTAGGACTTCAACTCAAGGAGTAAATGAAGAATCACCCTTCTTTACAGCAAATCATTTCCAGGTCCTTAGTAACACACCCACTGAAAATATGGAATCGACATCTGTTTCACAGCCTCCTAAACCTCCACCCATTTTCATTCGCAACATAAAAAATTTAGGCCTAATGTGTTGCCAATTAAACAAGATCGTTGGCATAGGAAAATATTCATGTGTCAGCCGTTCAAATGATACAAAAATCACGCCAGATTCTTCCGATACGTACCGTCACATTGTCAAATATCTCACGGACAGTAAAGCTGATTTCTATACATATCAGCTCAAGGAGGAAAGATCCCTTAGGGTGGTGGTAAGAAATCTTCACCCTACAACGCCAGCTGAAACAATCAGAGAAGAATTGATGTCTATGGGGTTCAAAGTGCGACAAGTTCTGAATGTACAAAAAGATTTCAGGGGACACTCAGGAGAAAACGGAAAAACCTCATTACCACTTTTCTTCGTGGATTTAGAACCTACTCCTGGGGTTGAAAAAATCTATGATGTCACCTCTATTTATCATACAAAAGTCAAAATAGAGAAACCATATCCTAAACAAGTAATTGTGCAATGCCATAACTGCCAAGCATACGGCCACACAAAAAGTTATTGTCACCGTGTTCCAAGATGCGTCATATGTGGACCTACTCACAAATCCAAGAATGTACTAAGTCCCGAGAAGTCCCTGCAGTGTGTGCCTTATGTCAACAAGAGCACCCAGCTAACTACAAAGGATGCCAAACATACCAAAACCTCCGTAACAAATTCAATAGGACGCAGCCACAGAATGAAGAAGCTCATCAGACAAGAGGAAGACAGCCTTCAAAAATTGCTACCTCATCAGAATCATTTGCAGAAATACTTGGAGGAAGAAGATGTCAGAATGAAACAGGGGCCATGCCGCAACCTCCTCAACAGCCTTATTCCTATAACCCTCAACCTCAGCAACAGCTCCAATTTCAATCTCAACAAAATATTCAATATACTCCAGTTCCATTAATTCAACCCAATCCACATATCCATCATCAGATCTCCCATATTCCTCCTCCCCCTGCTACCTCAGATCTCACATCCTTATTTAATTCCTTCCTTTCAGAGTTGAAAACTCTTATCACCCCTCTCATTTCACTCCTCACAAATGTTATACCTCAACTAATTCATCCTTTCAACTAAACCTTCCACAAAACCTTTATCCATTCTCCTTTGGAATGCGAATGGTATTCGCAACCACACTGACGAACTTACATCCTTGCTACATTACAAAGAAATCGATGTAGCTTTAATTACAAAAAACAAACTTACCAGTAAACAACGTTTCAACATACCACAATACCAAACATACCGAACAAACCACCCTGATGGTGGAGCCCATGCCGGAACTGCTGTCATCATTCACCATTCCCTCTCTCACCACCTATTTCCTTTACCAGCAAATGAATTCCTGCAACCCACAGCAGTTGTTATCAAAACCTTTTCCTTTCCCGTCACGATTGCAGCGGCCTTTTGCCCCCCCCCCCAAATAAACCCATTTCCACATCCCAGTTCCTGTCATTTCTTAATTCCTTAGGTCATCGCTTTCTCCTTGGTGCTGACTTCAATGCTAAGCACCAGCAATGGGGTTCAAGAACCACCAACTCCCGTGGGCGCGTGCATCCGTGTACTGCGAGCATTACAGTCAGCACTTAATTCCCGAATATCCAATTTTATTTCTCCCGGCACTCCTACCTATTAGCCCACGGATCCAAACCGAAACCCAGACCTTCTTGATTTCTTCATCCATTCAGGATTAGGACCTCTCCATCACTCCAGAGAACGCCTGGATGACCTTTCCTCAGATCATAGTCCTTTAATTCTAACCCTTTCAGTCTCTCCAAGCCCAAAACCTCCTTCCCCATCATTTATAAGAGGGCCAGTAGACTGGAACCTGTTCCGTCAAATAATATCCGACCTCAGAGTATCCCTAAAAACCTCCCAAGCCCTTGACAATGCAACTGATTCCTTCACAAACATAATACAGCAAGCAGCCTGGGCTGCATCCTCACCTCGTTTCCTTCCCGAAATTTGAAAAGAAAATCCTTTACCTCAAGATCTACTGGGCCTTATCCAATCTAAAGGCCATGCTAGAGCCATTTGGCAAAGAACCAGGCATCCAGATGATCGGAAATCCTATAATTACCTTACCAAACTCCTTAAAAAAAAAATGGCTGCCTTCAGATCAAAATCCTATAATTCCCATCTTTCTTCACTCTCCTCTTCAGATAACTCCCTCTGGACTACCACTAAAAAAATCCTTAAATATCAACTTACCTCCCATCCCCTCCGACGCGAAGATGGTTCATGGGCGGCTTCTGACAAGAACAGATCCGAAGAATTCGCCCAACACCTATCCAGTATATTTCTTCCCCATCCTGAATCTAATCCCACCCACACAAGAATGGTTCATGAATTTCTAGATTCACCGATACCTCTCTCCTTACCTCCTAAAGCAATAAACCCCTCTGAGGTCAAATCCCTTCTAAAAAAATTGAAATCCTGAAAATCCCCTGGATATGATCTCCTTAGTTCACAGATCCTCAGGCAACTTCCTCACAAAGGAATCATATTCCTCACCTACCTATACAATTGCATCCTCCGGACAACCCATTTCCCTTTGCTATGGAAGCACTCCATTATTATCCTTTTCCTGAAACCGGGCAAACCTCCTAACAACCCTTCATCAAATAGACCAAATAGCCCAATCCTTTCAAAAATGTTTGAAAAGCTCCTTCTTAAACGAATCCTACCCACCCTTGAATCGCAAAATATTCCTTCACACCAGTTTGGATTCCGCTCTAGCCATTCCATTATCCAACAAGGCCTGAGAGTTGTTGACCACATATCTTCAGCACTTGAAAGCAAGCAATATTGCTCCGGCGCGTTTCTGGACATAGCGCAAGCTTTTGACCGGGTATGGCATGACGGTTTGTTCTCCAAGCTCAAAGCCCAGTTACCGCAATTACTATTCCTAGTTCTTCGATCCTACCTCTCTAACCGTTCCTTTCGAGTTCGCTGCGGAATGGAATACTCTAACTGCTACCCAATAGGGGCAGGTGTTCCACAAGGTAGCGTTCTTGGTCCAGTTTTATATATCCTTTATGCTGCAGTTATCCCTACCACTCCTGATACTTTCCTTGCAACATTTGCTGATGACACTGCTATCCTTTCATCCCATTCAGATCCTTTAATAGCTTCCTATAATCTCCAAAACCACTTATCCTTGATTGAAGACTGATGCGATAATTGGCGGATCAAAGTTAATGAAACTGAATGCACTATCGTAACATTTACCCTCCGCCGAAAATCCTGTCCTCCTATCAATTTCAATGGTATTCCACTACCTAAAGCTGATACAGCTCAGTATCTTGGTTTCTACTTAGACAAAAGTCTTACGTGGAACCCTCATACTCGACTCAAAAGGCAAGAACTCAACAGACACTTCAGCCAATTGTATAGACTATTAAACAGAACATCTCATCTTTTCGTTGAAAACAAACTTCTCATTTACAAAACCATTATTAAACCAATTTGGACTTATGGACTTGAACTGTGGGGCACAGCTAAAAAGTCGAATATCAAACGCATTCAATCCTTCCAATCCAAAGTCCTCCGTACTATAGTGAATGCTCCTTACTATGTATCCAATAAAACCCTCCACAATGATCTCAACATACCATACGTCCTCGATCTCATACCTCTTAAATTTTTAAAATTCCATCGCAACCTTTCTTTCCATCCTAACCCTCCGGCTCAATCACTATCCAGTTCAACACACCCTGATAACCCCCCCTCGCAGATTAAAACGGCAGTGGCCCCGAGATCTATTGTAAAAATGTATTTATGTTGGAGTTCTGCCATTGGCCAGCTTCTCCACTAATCCTGAGAGAGAAGAGCTGGGACCTCTCTGTGCCGGGCCTGTCCTTCCATGAGTGGAAGGGCAGGGTTGGTTGGGAGATCCCTAGGATGAGTGTGTATTGTAAATAAAGTTTGAATGTAGTTTTAACTTTTAATTTAATTTAGCTTTATTTTTATTTTTACTTTTATTCAATTTATTTTTATTTTATTTTATTATTATTATTATTTTGTTTTATGTGTATATATATATATATATGTTTTTTTATTCAAATATTTCACTTGTATGTATAATCTATGTTGCATATTGTTTATCTATATCAGCATAGCTCTTTTTTGTTCTATTTCATTTTTTTCTCTCTTTTTTTTCATTTTATATATATATATATATTTTTTTCTTCTCTTATTGTACATATTGTGTGAATTTAATCAAGAAGTCATCTATATTATTTATTGCCCACATTTGTGGCAGATTGTAATAATTGCTCAATAAACGATTAAAAAAACAAAAACAAAAGAAAACAATGTTTATGTATCGCATACATGAAGAAGGAAGAAAGAAAAAAAAAAAGTGGGTGATTAGAAAAAAGGAGTTTATATGTAGCTCATTATTATACATTACTATGCCTCTCAACATCTTCCTTGGGTCATGTTTGGGGTATTAGAGGTACTTCCAATATACAGCTGACTATTCTCGATTTATGTTTGGAAACGATTTCATAATTTACTACAGTCTAATTAATTTATCTATAAATAGTATTTTATAGGAATACTTTTTCTTCTTTTTTTCTGTTATATTTTTATATGCTTAAAGAAAAAAAAAAACTACCAAATTAGAGAATAAGCAGAAAACATTTGTCTGATTGTGTTTACTAAACTGGAGCCCATTTTTATTTTTGCCTGATGCCCTATTGATGTTCCACTATTAGATGATATATAAATATGAGCTGACATGGTTAGCACAAATTGCCCTCATATACTTCACAAAAGTTGGCTGCCTGTCGCAAAGCAGGTCTGCCGAAAGAGCCCCATTTACAAACGGAGGCAGTCACGAAATGTTCTATAGCTTGCGGCTGGTCGATAACTCCCTGTACTTCAGGGCTGTAGCAGTACCTTTCCTTCAAATATTCTTAATTTCAATAATAATTATATTTTATTGATAATGTATCGGTATTACACATAAACTCCTATTTTGGGTCTGTAGGCTGTCTGGTTATTGGAATCTTCTTTTATAATTTTATGTTAAAGCAACACATACTTGCCTTGCCAGTACACATTTGCGACCTGTTTTTTCTTTTCTGAAATTTCTCAATGATGGAACTAAAAATATATTAGTTTATGACGCTGAGTGTCAGTCAAATAGGATATTGTTCAGTTTATTGAAGCTTAGCTCTATGTTTATTGAACAAAACCAAATATCATTGAATTATTTAGATAAATTTAAATACCCTTGACATATTTTATCAAGTTAAAAAATAAAACTGAAATTATTAATATAAGCTCACGCCCGTCAATAGTCCCTACCTATAAGGTGAGGTTTCAAGGAAGTTATTCAAATAATTTTTTTTTTTAGGAAACATACGTATTTTTTTGAGCATGAAAACATAAACTGGACAATAAATCACCATGCCTTTAAACTATAAATTTTTAACTATAATGGTAAACAGGAAAAACCGCGAATTCGCACTGCGATTATTTTCGTTTCGGTATGTGGGACGTTTATGTTTACTTCTAAGTTTTTTTTTATTACTAACGACCGTCTGCCTTTTTTGAAATGATTAATATTCTTTTTAAAGCCCTTGTTCGATATCTGATCAGTCAGACTAGCCGTTAAAATAAGGCTGTGAAGATGCTATACATAATAAGTTATGGAACGTCAAACCTATTGTGTAATTTTTTAAAAAAAATAATATTTTGAATATTATTTCTTAACTGACGTTTTAGGTGTATTTCACGGACAAAAAATACACTTGCCAGTCGAGATAGATTGAGATATCAAGAGGTATATGTCAGCGAAGATGTAACGTTCAATAATTCCTTGGATGTTATGACTAGTTAAACGCTTAAATGAAGTAATAAATGATTTCTCCACTGGAAATCGCATCCTCTTGAGATTATAAATTCAAATAAAATAAAAATAATGTGAAATTTTATATTAAGTATAACGATGGGGATTACAAGGTAAATTTTTTTGGGAAACTTTATTTTATTATAAAATGATTGGCAATATTTTCTTGGTTGTTAGCAACTCTTAGTTTATAGAATACGGAAAGTAGGTCTGTCGCTATGGGGAACAGTGATGGATAGGTAGAGCATAATACATGGGACTTTCCTTCATGAATATGTACACTCAGAGGAAGCCACCTGGAATGACGAAGGTACGGATAGTGGCACCTATGCGTTTGCGTGTATTTTCCCCATTATCATAATCTTTATTATTTTTATCGTTTTAATCAAGTTTAGTTTTTTTGGTTATCATTAGTTATCTTTAACTAATCTGGATTTTTATCCATCTCTGTGTAATAACAAAAATATAAATAATTCATACATTGGACTATAGAAACTGATTTCATATATTTATTATTAGTATTCTATTGACTTTTAAATTAAATAATCATAGAGCAAGCTACTAGCCGAATATTCTAGAGGTATCGGATCGAAAACAGTAGTTTTATATATTTTTAAAAACTAATAACTAAAAAAAAGAAGTTAGAAAAATGTAATATTTTGAATTTTAACTAGTCTTGGTAAGTACAACATCAACACCAAAAATATACTTATCGGAGAGGTCAAGGTCCAAATCTAATATAGAATTGGTTGATTTTACACGTTATGACCTTTAACTAAAGATAGGAAAAGTATTTTCCTGAAACTGTAAAGTGCAATAAATGAATAAAGGAGTAAAATGTTATACTTGAAATTAATTCAGTGGGCTGCTTCTAAGAGGATTAGTGTATTTGTTTTCCTTTAAATACACAGTTTTTAAAACCATTCGAACATTTATTCCGAAATTCTTTTTACTTATTAGGATTGATTCTTCTATACCATCATGCGTACTTCAAGTGATTTTTACTTGTTGCCCATCGGAACAATTTTTTTTCTTGATGGTTTTGAGGATATATATCACTATGTTTTTTTTGGGTGCTTTTGCGTTCACCAAAATATAGGCTATCGTTTCATGTCGTTAACTGATATTTAATCAGTTCGAATCCAGTAATCGATGTCTTCCTAGAAAAAAGATTGACCTATTTACAGTTTAAACTTTGAAAATCTGAACTGTCCTATCTAGATACTGAGCTTTCCCCTCTCCTTTATTGATTTCCTGATCGGCAGTTGTGGCGAATGAAATGTACGAAAATCGGCTATACCTGTTGTCTAAAAAACGTAGGACCAGGCAAACCTTTCAGGTAGAAGATTAAGACCATGCATAATAGCCGTTTCCTTTTATGAAAAAAACTTCGAACAATTATAATTAATATTAACGAACTTGATTAGGGCTATGTTAAAATTTCTACTATATATTCAAAATATGATTCGTTTTACAAAATCGCATAAGTAATGAAGGAAGTAAGTAAAGTTATAATCGATCTTTAGACCTGTAGGTTGAATGTAGTGAAAACTAGATTGGCAAAATTTCCATCGCTACAAATATTGATTCATCTCTCATAACAGACCAAGTAATCTCTTTAACCCTTATCTCATATTACATTTTGCAACGCTTTTCAATTCCCTTAATGCTCTTCCTGAAAAGCATAACCATTATTCTGTAATACTATCACCGAATCTACAATCTCAAATAACATTTAATCTATTCGAGTGGATAGAAGCGATCTTCGGGATGGGTTGGTTCTTGTTGCAGATATAATGTAATCAAAGTTAAAATAAAGAATAATTCAATTGTTATAACAGTCTGCGAATAGAGTTTTAAAAAAGCTGATACTAATAAAAATAATTCCATTTCACAAGAACCTATAAATAATATGAGGAACCACTTCTAATTTTTTTCATAGCCACAAGCCACTCAGGCAAGGTGATTGTTTAGCATGCTAACATTGCATTGAAATGCGCCATTAGGAAGTTTCGAATAATTTTCAAAAATCGTGCCAAATCCTAAGCCGATGTTAGGATATTATTGGACGCAGCTTTTTCGTTTATGAAGAATGCCTTTGTGAATGAGGATAAAACAAAATAAATGCTCTGTAACCCTAACAGAGGAGAGCATCTAGGAAGAGAAGATAAAGTAGACAATTTCAGCTTCGATTATCCAGAGGAATTTATTTACCATCGAACACAGCTGAACTCCGCCAATGATAAGCAGCGTTGGATTATAGCAGCCACTAGGTGCTATTATGAATTTCGATAGAAGTATAGAAGTAAATCTCTCTCCAGATCAATGAAGATACTAATATATATAACTCGGATCAGGCTCTTTCTTGCATATTCGTAGAACGATGAAGAAAGCTCTAGAATCGTCCCTAATGAGACTTGAAAGGAATATTCTGAGAAGGATTTTTGGGCCTGCGTTTGACAACAGTGTATGGGCATTAAGAAAAAACGCTGAACTTATGCATCTCTCAAAATACCGAGATATTATGTAGTTTATAAAATGCGAAAATCTGAGATGGGCAGGGCATATTGCAAGAATGAGTGATAATAAAATCTTGAAAAAGCTCCTCGATGAAAAGATGGATTGTGTGGATGCAAATTCGCAAATAATGCTGAGGATCAGAAATTGGAGAGAAGCAGCACAAAACAGACTGGTGGCTCATACTACGGAAAAGCCCTTTACGAGTTGTAGCGCCATAAAAAAAGAAGTGTATATAAGATAAGATATTTTAAGTTGATTTATTGAATTCGTACTTTTAAAAAATGCAGCTGGAAATATTATTATTTTCTAATAATAGTAAAGATGTTTTTAATCACTATTCATTTTGATTGATTACGAGTGGGAATGCCTTTAGTTCGATTTGATATTTTTTATTCAACAAATGTGCCTATAACCTCGTTTATGTTAGCTGCATCGTGTGGTTGTATAAAATCGCGAGGGAAACAAATGGCTCACTTACCTCAAGTGTGGTCAATGTCCTGTCAGCCCTGTTTATTATTGTTACAGTACAGAGTAAGTTACTTCATTTTTTAGTTGTGGGGTCTAAGACATCACAGGGTGGTCTTTAGTTAGGTACGTTAGTAACTAACATTGGATACAGACTTACACTGCACGATATCATATCCAGATTTCATAAAAAAGATTACGCAATAAACATTATATGCCATCTTCTGTAAAATTTCACTAAATTTATACAAAAAGTGTCTATTACAGACGGGTCTGATTCAAGTTGAAGAAGGGTAAGGATCCTTAAAAGGAATATTAATAATTTCAAACGGGGATAGTAAATCAGCTGCAATAAACAGCGTCAAAGAGCTGGAGAGCGAAAATTTCGACGAGGTCTGTATCCATTTAATTAATTTTTTTATTTTCATTAACATCTTACCTTTTTAGAATAGTAATTGCTAAATTAGAACGTCCTGATATAAAAATGACGTAATTATAATATAGTTTGTTAAAAGTTATCGATCTTGTGCCTTCTCTTTCTGTTCTTTCTGTTCCACTTCATTCCTCACCTCTCAAATGCCTCCTCAATTCTTCTCTGTCTTTGCTTCTACGACAGCTTTGAAGGTAATCTTTGCTATACGATTTTCTGTCTTTCCTTGCCACACGAATTCCAGATATTTTCTATTCTCCCTTCTCGGGCCAAATAAATGTTCATCAAGTTGTCTTGCTATTTCATTGGTCCCTATACGTGCGATGTGTTCAGCCCAACGGATTCTTATTATCTTTACCAACCTTACTGTATCTATATCTTTATACAGATTCATAAACCTCAACTTTGGTCGTTGTGTTAGGGAGAGAGATTTTTACTTTTAAAAAACAATCATCGCTCCGAGTGAGCGCTAACTTAAATTAAATTACTGTATGGTGAAAGATATCATTATATAGTGAAGAGAAAAAAAATAATTTACGGTATTTGAAAATTGGAAAACCTGAAATAAAATCAAGAAAAAAAAATGTATAGAAGAGCACCATTGAAAAAAAATTATATTTTCAAAACTCAGTATATAAATATATACACCTACATAAAAAAAAAAAAAAATTAAACGAAAGGTGATGAGGATATATATATTTATATATGTATATATATATATATATATATATATTTATATATGTATATATACAAATTTAACATATAATAGTATAGTGAATACATAAGAAAAAAAAAAGAGAAGAAACAAAAAAAAATCTCCGAATTATTAATATAAATTGAAATTAAACAAATTGTAATTAAAACTAGTTTTATAATTATTTGGGTACTTAATTGAATTTAAATATGACGGAGTGTGGTTCAAGTTACATATTAAAAGATGGGATAAAAATCCTTGTGTAGACGTCTTCGCTGGTGGAAGTGTCTTCAGCATTCGGCAAAAAGGCAGGGGGTGAGAAAGAAAATATAACTTCCTGCCGGTCGGTAGACAACTGCGTGAGTGCTTTCCTCTCGGGAAGTCAGGCCCAGACTGAACTTTGTTGTATTTAAGCTCAGGAGTCGTGCTTTAAAACGTAACTTGAACCAGTGTGCCGATAATACGTAACTGTTACTTGTATATATATGTATGTATTGTACATATAAGCATACTAAGCAGCACTGTTTAAACTATTAAATAATTTTAGTTATAAATTCTAACAAATTTTTTCCTCACTTTTTTTTTTCTATCCTCGGACTTTATTTTATTTAATTTCATACAAGGAAAAAGGAAGAGAATGGGTGATCACTTCTTGCCTTTTGACATTTTAAGATTTGGTTTCCTCTCGGCCATCTCTAGCGGGTCCTATGTCGACTAAAGGTGTGTCTCGAGTGTTGAAGAATACTCTGCCGGCAATGGTGGTCATCGGTCCGTGAGGTCTGAACCCCTCCCCTCGTCGAGTACGTCCGCTAAAGGGATTGTACCTTGCCCTAGGCTTGGGTGGTGGGGCAATGTCCCTGAAGATAGGTAGTCCAAGCAACGAAGGATTTTCAGAGGACTTAATTCATGTAGAAGCCAATTTTGGCACAGTTGTAGGGGGAGGTGTCCTTAACAACATACTAAAAGTACTGGGGGGTGGGGGTGGAGCTAAGGGTGGGGGGGGGCTCTAAAGGTCGGTTTTTTCAGTTTTTCGTTAATAACTCGAAAATTATTGCCTCTAGCGAAAATGTGTTTATATACTAAATTAATTATCATAAAATTGTTTACAAAAAAGGTTTTATACATTTTGGTTCTAGGATCAATGCTTAAGAAGATATAGTGGGGGAAATATGGAAAATGTAAAAAAAAACACGTTTTTATTGTTAAAATTTATATATATATTGTTGAAATTGCAATTTTTATTGCTAAAAATCAATAGTTTATTATTATAATTTGAAAGCTTATTGCTAAAAATAAAATTATTGTTGTTAAGCCAAATATGCGTATTATAGTACAGGGAAATTAGCATTCGAACCTTGATATCGAACCAAAAATAAAAAGATCTGACTATTGCATATTGTTCATCAACCTTAGCTGTAAATGTGGTTAAAAGATTTCTTTGAAACATCTTCAGGTTTGGGCAGGGGAGGGGGGGGAAAGTGTTGAAAATTGTATGTACTTAGCACTTTGATCCAGTAACTCGGAAACCGTTACTTTCAGCAAATTTTGTGTTATATACATTATTAAAGCTAAGCAAACTTGCAATAAATTTGGTTCTATTCGTTTTTTTTTGTCAGATCGATAGTTTTAGAACTGTGAAGGAAGAAAAATTGGCTAACTTGCGGTAAGTCGCACTTTTCCTCAAAAACGCGTCTGTCGGTACTCTTTTGTCTATAACTCCGAAACTGTTTGTCTAATCTCGAATTTCTTTTTTTCATCTTAAAGCTGGTTAAATTTATCATCAGAAACTATATATTTCATTTTAATTAAGTTCCATGAAATATCTATTCCACCTCGCTGAATACCGCGTACTGTTGTAAAATCCTTATTTTTTCGGAACATTTCTCGTTATAACTCTAAAAATATTTGTTCGATTCCAAATTTCTTTTTTCCATCTCATAGCTGGTTAAATTTTCTATTAGGTCCTATATATCAAATTTTGATAAAATTCCATGTAATACCCTTGCCAGCACGCTAACAACTGCGAGTTGTTAAAAATTTCTAATTTTTTTTTTTTGCATATTGTCTCTATAACTCCTAAAAAATATGTCCGATTCCAAATTGCTTTATTTCATTTTAAATCTACTTAAATTATCAATCAGGTCCTATCTATGACTTTTAATTATATACCATCTAATACCCATGCTAGCACACTAAATGTGTATGTTTTGGCAAAACCTGACATTTTTGAAATGTTGAGTGGGTTGGCGTGGGTGTTTCACGGACTTAAATCAAAATTTGATTTATAGGATCTAATTGCAAATTTAACCAGCTTTAAGATTTAAAAACGAAATTCAGGATCGAATAAATATTTTTAGAGTTATAACGAGAAATGTTCCGAAAAAATAAGGATTTCACAACAGTACACGGAATTTAACGAGGTAGAATGGATATTTCACGGAACTTTATTAAACTTAAATCTATAGAATCTAATAGGAAATTTAACCAGCTTTGAGATGAAAAAAAGAAATTTGGGATCGGACCAATATTTTTGGAGTTGTAGTGAGAAATGAACCAAAAATAAAAGAATTGCACAATAGTATGGGTTTCTCAACGTGTTGGCATGGGTGTTTTACGAGACTTTTTCACATTTGTGGGTTCAGAAAGCAAATTTAATCAGCGTTCAGATAAAAAAAAAAAAAAATTCAAATCGAACAAATAATTTTGGAGTTATAGTCAAAAAAGTGCCGACAAACGTGTTTTCGCGGAAAAGTGCAACTTACCACAAGTTAGCCAATTTTTTCGTCCTCCACAGTTCTATAACTATTGATCTTAGCAAAAAAATAAATAGAACCAAATTTGTTGCAAAATTTCTTATCTTTAATAATGTATAGAAAACAAAATGTGCTAAAAGTAACGGTATACAAGTTATTTAATCAAACAGCTCTGATACTTCCTGGGCTCGATAAGTATTACTTAGTTTAATGTTCTTTATTTTAACTATTTATTATGTATTTAATTAACTAAGGATCTCCAAGGTCTATAAAAGCCTTAAAATATATATATATATATATATATATATATATATATATATATATATATATATATATATATATATACACATACATACATACATACATACATACATACATACATACATACATACATACATATGTAAGCTGTTTTTTGATATTTGGAACCACGGGCCCTAAAAGATTAATTATATAAACCATAAACATTTCATTTTTAACAATAAAAAAGGGTTTTTTCTTTTAATTTTCATTTTTCTCGCTCCATATCTCCTTAAGCATTGCTGTTAGCAAAAAAGTGTATAGCACCTTTTTTGTAAACAATTTTATAATTATTAATTTAGTACATAAACACATTTTCGCTAGGGGCAAGAGTCTTCGAGTTATTAACGAAAAACTAAAAAAAACGACCTTTAGAGCGCCCCCCCCCCTCCGTTAGCTCCACCCCCACCCCCCCAGTACTTTTAGTATGTTGTTAAGGACACCTTCCCCTACAACTGTGCCAAAATTGGCTTCTACATGAATTAAGTCCCCTAGTCGGCCTTTTTTGGTCTTCGTTGCTTGGACTAAGGGTTGGTGCAGTGCTTCAGCTCGTGAAAGAACTTGACGTGCCGGTGACCAATGAAAGCCGGGATTGTAGGCATACTCAGTTCTTCGAAGAGGAGCCAAAATAATTGGGTTTTATTGTTGTTAGTTAAAATTATCATTCATATTCAGGTCGCTATTGTTGTTTTATCCCTGAGCTGTGTGAATATTCATGAAATAACAATAAATTATCTTTTCGTAATAAAGCAACGATAAAAGTCTTTTCTAGTGTTCGCGCCAATCGGCGCTATTGTGAGGGGGGGGGGAAAGGGAAAAAACTTTAATATACCGTGTATTGACGCACTCTGTGAATTTCCGGTGCAACTAGCCCTTATCTGCGTTAATCCCTACCAGAATATCCCCCTTTCTTCTATCATCTGTGCTCCAGTACGCACCTATTCAAATTGCCCAAGACCTCATGGTCTTCCATCACTTCTTTGACCAAGGCGAAATAGCCTTCCAGGACCCTATTCCCCTTTTAAAAGTGATCCTATTTCCTGTGCTAGTCATTAAAGATATAGTTCTTCCCTTAATGAGTGGTGATACTAGAGGAGGAGAGCCTGAACAAATATTGCAGCCTAGGAGAAGCATTTGCCAGGCCGTAAGGATTCCCGGGGCCCCCGGACAGACCGTCGGCGGCAGTAATAAGGTAAGAAATTTCTCATGTACTGTTTGTTTATGCTACCTTCTCAATAATATCTCCCCAAAGGTGCAAAACCTCGTTTTCATATTTTCCCATACAGTCCATTTTCTAGAGGCCGAGGCGAGTTTGTCGCATCGGACATTATCACTCTTTTACTATACATTTTTGGTCCGATCCGGGCCGTATATATCATTGTTTAACTTTGAAACGAGCGATTTTGCAGTTTTGGGGCGAGTAATAACCCACTCATTTCTGTGTTTTATTAATATTAAAAATTTTTACATTAAAACTTGTATAAATTGCAAGGTTTGGCCTATTTTTTGTCCAAGTTTTATAACTTCCAATAATTACATATATAAACCGACCAAGTCGGCCATCTTCAAGCAGTCAGCTATTATCTGACGTCACCCCCCCCCTACTCTAGTAACGTCCTCGTTACTTCGTCTCGTAACTATCTTCGCCATCTTGCTGTACTCTGGCGTCAGTTACAATTACGTAATAATTAGTGTAATCAATTTTGCAACTTTTTCTCCTTTCCTTTTCTCTGCCTCATATATTATAATTTCCTTTTATTGCTGTATTTATTTATTCTCTATTTTTCACAATGCCTATAGAAGACAAAAATATCATTATTCAAGCACAACTATTGGCAAAGAGAGAAACGGTGTTTGCTGATATAACTAGCGCTTGGTCCCAAATCAAAGCCTCTACTGTTGAGGATATTTTTGCTGTTCAGGCTCTTTACGAAGATTTACCATCCATTCAAGGCAAGTTTGAAACGGTAAATGAAAAAATCAGTGACCTAAATGTTCTCCTGTCTAAGCAGAATCAAGTACGAGATACCCAAGCCCCAGCTATAGCCTTCAATGATATAGCGTGTAAAATAAAGGCTAAATTATTTCAGTTAAAAAAAGAACAACCCAGTATAACCTCAACACCGGTTGCCAGCCCTATTCATTTGGCTCAAAGTGCTTTCTCCTTACCACCAATCAATTTACCAACCTTTTCAGGCGACATACAGCAGTGGCCTGAATTTTTCTCGTTGTTCACGGCCCTTGTTCACGACAACCCGTCTCTAACCCCCATACAACGCTTTCATTCTTTAAGATCCAGTTTAAAGGAGAGTGCTCTTTCCGCAATTTCTAACTTTCAACTCACAGCCGAAAATTACGACCTTGCTTTTTCAGCTCTAGTACACAGGTTCCAAAACCCCAGGAGGATAGCCCAGGCATATCTAAACCAAACCTTACACTTTAAGCCCGTCAGTTCAAATTCATTAAATAACTTAAAAACTTTTCTTGAGGTACATCAAAATTCGGTGCAGGCTATCAAGGCGCTACCAATCGACGATTTAGCAAATTTTATTTTGTTAACCCTCGCATTAAATAATCTAGACCCCCGCACATCTAAGGCTTTCGAGGATCAGAATTCTGCTAAATCAGTTCCGCTTTTCGATGACTTGCTTAATTCCATTATCAAGCAAATCAAAACACTGGAGATTATTTCTCCCCCCATCAATCTACATAGAAACACTAAAGTCAATTCGCTGATTGCTAGCACTAGTCCTGATACTTCACCATCAGATAGAACTCGGGCCGCACCTTCGAATTCTTTTAACCTCAAATGCATTCTCTGTCGTAAGCCGCATTCCTTATCTTCCTGTTTCGAATTTTCTCATCTCACTCGAGATCAAAAAATTGATTTCCTCCAAAAGCATTAACGTTGCTTTAATTGTTTGGGTCCGCACCTTAAGGGTAATTGCAACTCTAAATTTTCGTGTCGTAAGTGTAATTCACCAGAGCATCACACACTATTGCATTCCGTCAAAGCAGTAAATTCAAGACTCCATTTGAATTCCGCGCCTAGTCGCGCTTCAGCTCATGCTGATCACATTTCAAGTGAACCAGCATTCGCTTCCACTGGTCAAGCACCAGTTGACGCCTCCTTATCTCTGAGTTGTAGTACTTCCGGAAGTCACGTGACTTCACTCCTAGGAACCTTCCGTGCACGAATCTTTAATTCTCACTTGGGTTACGTTCCAGTCCGTGGGGTCATCGATCCGGGGTCACAGCTATCATTTATTTCCGAGCGCCTCTGTGACCAGTTGGGTCAAAAAATCCAGGATATGCCCATTACCGTTTCAGGTATAGGTGGGCGTGTTTCGAATTCTCTTTGCACAGTTTCGTGCCACATCTTCTCCACATTTTCTCAGAGGCACATTCTTGTAAACCCGTCCGTGGTTCCTCACATTGCTAACTATTTGCCTCCCAATAACCTTACTCCAGAAATTGTTCGCGCCTTTGAACATTTGCGTTTGGCCGATCCTGACTTTCATCAATCAGACAAGATTGACCTTCTCTTAGGTGCAGATGTATACCCCGCAATTATTATTGCCTCATCCGTTTATTCCAAGCTCTATTGGTCCAAATTGCTGTCAGTAATATTTTTGGTTGGGCAATCATAGGCCCTATCCAGACCCTATCGCAAAATCAATCAGCCACTTCGTTAATTTCTGTTTGCCAGATTTCCCAAGATTTCCACGATTCTTCGAAAACTGAAAATATTGAAAATATTCCATTTGAACAACCCCTGAGTACAGACCACAAAGACTCAAATGTTTCTGACATTCCAGAAAACATTGACCCTTCTATTAACATCTATGCATGTAATCACAGATTAAAAAATTTTAACGTTCCCCAGGAAATACAAATCAATAACCAGGGTGATTTTTTAAACTTAAATCAAGTTTAAAATTTAATAACAACAATAAAACAAGTGGTGCTGATAAAAATGTTTAGTGATTCATCTGATGAAAAGTCTTTCATTTCCCTAACAGAAGAGGATAATTACATCTCATCCTTAAACAGTCACTATTCTTTAGCCAATCAAGATTGTCCAAAATTCCTTCCTGTTGAAACTAAAAATAATAAAGAATCAGTATGCATACATAGCAAGAGTAACCAAGATAGAGTAACAAGTAAAATTCCGGTCTCGAATCCTATTGAACCTACTTTTTTAAAACCACCAGTTGTCGATTTCAAAGGGTCTGTACGCTCTAAAATTTCAATACTCGACAAATTCTCCCCAGTAGGGTTTGCTGATGTTTCTTCAGTCGCTAATCATGCCCATATTGACTCTAGGGGCCTTACCCCTACTCATTACCAGACCAACAATTTCTGTTTAGGGACTCAAGATCCCTCCTCTTTGACCGATTGCCAGGAGCATTGGCCTCCTCCTTATCGTGACACCGACTTAAGCACCAAGCCATTACCGGATCTCAAGTCTCCTCCCATTGCGCTCATCGCGAATGAACCTGACCATACCTTTAAATATTTTTCTGGGTCTCTCCTTATTATCCGTGCCGATAAGCCGGCACAGCCGCCTTGTTGCTGTACTCCTTTCCTCGGTAGCCTGGGGGTCCTCAGGGTGGGCGGCATACTTGACAATGCCGTTCCAAATTATAATCCACAACGTTATAATTGGACTTCAAATTTCAAGCGCCGTTGTCGAACCAAGAAACAGGGCGACGTTGTTGTGAGCAAGGGAGCTCCTCACTCTCCCGGCCTTTAGCTCTTATTTCCGAGCTCAAGCCTGACGCTGTTTCACGAGCAGCCACCTTTGAGACCTCTAACAGCACTCTCACTAGATCTGCGAACCGGCTCATTCCGCTTCCGGAATGACTTCTCTTTGCTTTGTATAATCATTTTCATTATGCTACTTTATGTTCTTTATTATGTATAATTGTTTACCCAGGAGTACTGTTTTATTTTCTTTACATTATATAATTGTTGCCCAGTTGGGCTGTTTCCTTTTCTTTACATTGTATAATTGTACTCCCATTCATGTTACAATATTTTTATTTTATTTTTTTTGTCTTTGTCTTCCTCTTAACTCAAGTTGAGCTTTCGTTTCTTATTTTATTGTATAAATTCTTTGCTGCCTGCCCACCATTTTCATTGTACAACTTTTGGAATAAAATTGGGCAACATCCCAATTTTGGTGGGCGGTGTGTTCGCGCCAATCGGCGCTATTGTGAGGGGGGGGAAAGGGGAAAAACTATAATATACTGTGTATTGACGCACTCTGTGAATTTCCGGTGCAACTAGCCCTTATCTGCGTTAATCCCTACCAGAATATCCCCCTTTCTTCTATCATCTGTGCTCCAGTACGCACCTATTCAAATTGCCCAAGACCTCATGGTCTTCCATCACCTCTTTGACCAAGGCGAAATAGCCTTCCAGGACCCTGTTCCTCTTTTAAAAGTGATCCTATTTCCTGTGCTAGTCATTAAAGATATAGTTCTTCCCTTAATGAGTGGTGATACTAGAGGAGGAGAGCCCTGAACAAATATTGCAGCCTAGGAGAAGCATTTGCCAGGCCGTAAGGATTCCCGGGGCCCCCGGACAGACCGTCGGCGGCAGTAATAAGGTAAGAAATTTCTCATGTACTGTTTGTTTATGCTACCTTCTCAATAATATCTCCCCAAAGGTGCAAAACCTCGTTTTCATATTTTCCCATACAGTCCATTTTCTAGAGGCCGAGGCGAGTTTGTCGCATCGGACATTATCACTCTTTTACTATACATCTAGTGTTTTTAAAGTTACTGGTAAATGATATTCATTGAATTATTTGTCCCATAAAAATATCTTTGTATAAGTGGCTAAGTCATATCCTTAGGTTGAAAATTATTTTTGTTTGTAAAGTTATCACGCTTTAAAATAAAAGTCTGACAGAAGGAAAAATGGATAACTAGTGCTAAAAGGAATTCCAGAAAGGAATTTATTATCGAGGAATGTTTTCTGGGGGACCTGCTTTATAGAAAGTAATTCGAGAAGAGAAGGGACAAAAGCTTTTAAACTTCAGCACGAGGAGGCGAGAAGGGGAGGGGGAGCGGGTTGAATTTAAGAGAAGCTTCCTAAGAGCCACCCTGAGTCCGGTGGGACACTGAGGGTTGACACTCATCCTAACGTGTCCTGCTCTTCGTTGTCTTGGTCGATATACGGCTATAGTAATCCTATATATTATATCTTGGGATTTTCATCTGTAATCGTGAAATTAAATTAATCTTTTAAAATTTAATAAAAAATAGTAAAAAATATATTCTTCTTTATCTTTTATATAACTGTACAATGTACAAAATAAAATAAACTAAATTAAAAACTAGTGTATAGCAGAAATAGAAACAAAATTTAAATACAATCATATACCCGACTTAAATGACAAGAAACTGCTTTTATGTTTTCGACTACTCCAACATTTAGTTCTAAATAAATTACAAAAGACTTATTTACATTTCAATAATTAGACCCATTTAGACACAAGGGGTTGAGCGTTGGGGATCCACTAAAGCTTCCAATTCTTCTCGTAACCTATCCTTCCAATCCGAAGTTCTTTGAAAAATCCTTAATGCTCCTTATAGTGTTACAAACAAACTTATCTATAAAGATCATAATGTTCCCTATGTTGCTGATTTGGCCCAAGCGAAATACCTATCATTTCATAATAAACTCATATCTCCCCACTCGAATTCACTAGTCTCCCAACTTGCCTCAGACTCCATTCCCGATAATCCTAGCGTCTGGAAAAAAATATGACCAATAGAACTTCTAATGTAGGGCTTTTATTAAAGTGCTACAAATAAGTAGTTCTTTACATGTTACTGGCATTTCATTGTAATCATTTTCATCAAATTTACTTGTTCTATATAATGTACAGTTGTAAATATAAATGAAAAGGTAAAAAAAAAAAAAGTACAATCATACTACACATACATATATACACTTATCCAAGAGAATCAGGAACCAAGCCTGTCCCTCTACTTTTGAAGGGACAAGCCAGCCGCAGGGAGATCCCAGCGGTGCTCTATCAGCTGCTTCACTGGTATCAAAATCGAATGGAGGCTGAGTGAGTGCTCTATAGCACAGTCGTTCGGGGTGTGTGCAAAGTGAGTTCAGAAGCTGGCCATTGCCAGAACCAGAACTCCAACATAAGTACATATTTACAAAATATCTCGGGGCCACTGCCGTTTTAATCTGCGAATTGGGTAATGAGGTTATGTGGAACTGGATAATGATTGAGCCAAAGTGTTAGGAAAATAGGAACTGTTGTGATGGAATCACAAAAATGTAATAGGTATGAGATCGAGATTATAGTGAGATAATTATGTAGGGTTTTTTTGGAGACATAATACAGATCATTCACTTTTGTAATGAAGGTTTTGTTTTTGAGAATTTTGTTTTCAGCTTATAGATGAGAGGTCCTATGTTGCAGTCCATACAGAGTCAAGTGTTAGGGTTCCATGTAAGTTTTTGTCTGATTAGAAACAAAGATACCGAGCTGAGTCAGCCATAGATAGTGAATTACCGTTGAAATAAGAGGACAGGAGTTATGTGTGTGAATTTAGATTCGTTTGCTTTGACCCGCTAATCATTGCACCAGACGTCAATATGGGATATGTGTGTTTGGAAATAAAAGGAAGCTATTAAAGTATCAGGATTGTATGAAAGGATAGCAGTGTCATCAGCAAATGTTGATAGTAAAATATCAGTTGTGATATCTGCAGTAAAGAGGATTCGAGTATATAGAACTTGGCCAAGAACGCTTCCTTATATACCAACTGTCTCAATCGGGTTTAAAGAATTTTATTCCGCAGCTCTGAGACTTGGTTGAAGAGTGCAATGCCTAGAGCTATATCCAAACTGATTTGAGGCAATTTGTCCAGATTTATGGAGTCAGCATTAAAAAAAAATATACGTATATATATATATATATATATATATATATATATATAATACGTGGTGCAAAAAGAATATAAATATATATAATGTTCTATTAATAAGTAATTATATTGCAGTCGTTAAAAAACAGCATATTGATGAATTCATTTATCAATTTTAGTCATTTTTTAACCCTGCCTTGACAAAAACTTTAAATTCACACGATGTTCACATTTATCTTTTGCCTGATTTAATATACAGATTTGTATTTAATCCCCTTCCCTTTTCTTAAATCAGATAAACATTCCTTCGCATTGACGTGGTTCAATCAGTTATAAAGCGGACTCGATGGCCGAGTTAGTTGGGTTGTGGGTCCCAGCTCCCTCATAACCAGAGTGTCGTGGTTTCGAATCCCACCTAGGCGGGTTAAAATTTATTTCTTGGCGAACCCCCGAATAAATCTTGACCTTCCCACCCTGGCTAGAATAGCTTGGTAACCTGGAGGATAACCTTCCCTTCCTGCCCTAGTTGGAGTACATAAGGACATTAAGCCCCAAAAAACAAACAACTTATACAATAAAAGTGATATTTCAATACTCATAGTCGAAGTTTACAGTACCTTCCGGCTATTTTCGATTGTTATTGGTGGTTAAAAGAAAACTCGCCGAAGGTATAAATTTAAGGTTCATGTAAAAAATAAAATATTTTTATTTTATCAAATGAATTTTAAGTCGTTTATGAAACGAATGGGTATGAGAATAATGATTGAGTGAAAAAAAAAACGAATGCATGACCCAGTTCTTTACCACTATAGAGAATTAAAAAAAAATGTCCCCTAGAAGAGAGGGCTGTAAAAAGAATCATCCTTAGGAATTACGTGTTTCTTTTACTGTCATAACCAGTTCGTCTCCTTATTAAATTCATTTCGTTTTATTGATATTTGTTAGTGTCCCTCTCTAAAACTAGTTGATTGTCAAGATAAAATAATATGTTTCTGGCGCAATAACAAATTGAAAGTTTGTTTTATTCAAATTGCGAATGCCATTAGGGCCCGCTTATCTGATGAGGTGTACGGGCGATTCGTTGACCCCAGATAGCTGTTAAAAATAAATGGATATCGAACCGATTGCAGCCCGACGCGAAATATATATGGAAAGATTAGAATACAATTATACGGTTCATTGAACATTTTTTTACACGATTTTCATTTCAGCATTCCATCGCTCTTCCAATGTGATAGGGTTAAAGATGAACAGAATAGGATTTTTTTATTTTTTTTATTTTGTGACTGCTTGTGTTATTAAACAAATAGAATGAAAATTTTAATTTTTAAAAAGTTTTTCTTCATTGTAGTGAAAATATATCATTTTTAATTATCACCATATTGCTATATACGACATATACGACCTAACTGCGAAATTAGATGGAAAAAAATTACGTCAGAAGTGTTCCCAAAAGGTACAACTACATCGGTAGAAACATCGACTGAATTGTAGTCTGGTCAGACCTCAAATTCATATGAATATTACTTTTACTTATAATGTTAGTTTAAAGTATTTCCTTTTAGTTTCTCGCTTCTGCTGTTAAATGAAAATTTTCATTTTTCACATTTGCATCTAGGTATTAATTATCGTTGTAATATATTCAATTCTAAGCCACGGCATTCATCGAATACCTAATCAAATCAGAATGTATTGGCAAGGAGCCACGTGTTTTGTTGACAAGCTTTGAAAATAAGAACATAACTTGTTTGTTGTGGCTCAATGTTGTTATGTACTTGGGCTGGACGGATGAGTTCTGTTTACCAAACTATTCTAGTCAGAGTTGTGATTCATTCCCTGTACCCGACCCAAAATAAAAATCTTCCCAGACCGGACTCAAACCGCCGCGGCGCGCCACCGCAGAGGTTATAAGAAAACTACCATACTTGTCCACTACGATCATCGAATGTTTCTTTACCTCTAGCCTCAATAAATATGTTTAAATTATTTAAAAAGGTAAAAATAAACATCTAATAATGATCAAGAGATTGTTGATGAAAAAGTCTAAGAAAGTATGAAGCTTTAGAAATATAATAACAAAGTTCCCATAATAAACATTATTGTTAATTTTATATAAAAAATCGCTTATCGTATTGGAGAAATATTTCTGTCATGCGCGGTCTGCTGCTTGGAAAGGTGCTGCAGAAGCCCTTAAAGGTGCTTGGGGACTTAGGCCACTGTCCATCGCAGCACGCACAGCCACCGCAATCTAATAACTCGATTTCCTGTTCGATAGGGAGGTGTGAAGGGGGAGGGGATTCACAGCCTCACCTTCTTCAACTGTGAAATATTAATGTCGACCGTACTACTCGCAGTCTGATTTGATCCTCCTATACAATTTAACTCCAAGTAGGGCTATCGAGGAAGGTTTTAGCAGAGGATTGATATCAATGTGTTTGAAAGCTTTACTTCGAACTATGATGTAAGTATATATGTATATATATTAATGATTATACGTTTTCAATTAAAATCACTTTGAATCTTTTTTCTATTTATATCACAAATAAATTATCAATAAAACGAAGCAACGTTTAACACTATTATGTACATTGCAATATATTTGACTATTGTACCAATCTGTACTAAATTTTAATCACATCATCTTTATAGTTTCAGGAAGGTTTAGGAATACTAATTTTACTGATTTTTGATTAATTTATTTAATTTAAAACGATAAAATATAGATAACGATGAAGTTTGAAAATTGACTGATAGGTGGCGAGCGCCATTCTACATGAGAGGTTACAAAGATACAGGTTTTATAGAGCTCGAATTAATAATAACATATACTTCTATTCAGTTAAATTATTTAAAAAAATATTTAAATATGTTGTGTGACATGTGGATCCAATTGAAGTTTAAAAATCGACCGATATGTAGGTAGAGTACTATTCCACAACATAGTTTACAATTGTAGAACAACTAAACCCACCAGTACCAAGTCCTATGAGTCTATATACGCATTATATATTCTAACTTAACGTAAATAATGAACTTCAATGATTCATTCTCACACTATGAGTCCCAAAACCAAAATAAATTGCGGTGAGTCGCACTTCTCGAAGGCTATAACTTCGAAACTATTCATCCCATCCAAAACTTCAGTTTCTAATTCTTCTATTCTAAGTTATTTACATATGAGAGCGGGTGAAGGAGCGACGGGGGTGGGGGGAGGAGCTAGTAACAAATATATATAATAATGAAATGTTTTAAATGAGTGCTATAAGGCATGGCCAGGCAAGCATAGGAAGGTATGATCTGACCCTTGGAAAGTCGGTAATGCATCCAATCATGTACTATCCAATAGCTGGCACGGAGTTCTTGCTACCGGGCTAATAAAATAAAGACAAGTACAACCGCCTTAACGAAGGCTTCTGCCAATAGTATCGCAATACTGTAACATATTAAAAGTCAAAGTAAGAAAAATGAGGGAAAAGAGTAGGATCTGAAGCCACTGGCGAATATGAAAAGGAGGATGTTTTGGACTGATACGAGTGAGGAGTGTTCCAATGCTTGAGAAGTTCTAAAGAGACAAAAGGCGAGCAAGTGATTGAAGAAGTCGGTTAAATAGGTCCCCTTTATAAATGATGTTACATTATTGATACATTTATATATTTTATCAGTCATTACTGATTAAAAATTACTGAATGCCACTCATTGTAAAAGCCCAACATAAGAAATATATCGGATATCAATAGGTGGGGTAAGGTGCCACAGGAACAAAATTTATATTTGTACTTGTAAATTGTATATAATCCCCACCAATTACAAGTATTATAATAGCACTATCTTTTATATTATTTATGTGATATATTTTCAATTTATATACAAACTTGAGAAATATACATTTAGTAATAGACAATTAAGAATTACTAAAGTAACGACAACAGAATATTCAAGTATGGAACATATTTACTTCTTTAGCTGAAAGTCTTTGAAACTTATGTCAGTGTTTCATTTACTCTTCCAACAATGCCATACAAAATGATCTCAATATACCTTACATCATCGACCTCATCGCTTTTCCATCAGAATATTTCAAATCATTAAATTCCCGTAGTACAAGCTCTATCTAAACCCATTTGTCCACAAAATCCGTAAGCTTAACATTGGTTAAAATGTCAGTGGCACGGGTACTCAAACGTTTTTTTAAAATACGACAATAACAGAATTATTATTCTTTTTTTTTTCATGCAATAGATATTTCGCTAATGGTACAAATAGATGTTCTATCTCACCTTAAGGTTAACCTCAAATGGTCATCTTTTGGGCTTATTCTTTGAACCTAATGGACATTGTGGTACGCTTCAGAGCGTTTGTACTCCAATTATAATGTCTGCTTGGATCCCTAAACACTTTATATACTTATTTTCCATAAGTATAAAGAGCCACCATGTGAATATAACTGCTATATATGCATATTGGAGAATGAGGGAATTCATTATATAACTATCTGAGAAATGTTTAATGAGCATATATCGTTTGAATATTGAAACGGAAAATAATTAATTTTGTTACTTAATGACTTTTACCTCAAACCAGACGAAACATTAACTAGTAATGTACCAATTAAAGAAACTCCTTTCCAATAGAATATGAAACAAACAAAACTTCAAAGCCTGTTTGCACAAATTCGAGTTATTGCTTCTGCTACGATGCATGGAAAATTTTCCACCCTGCCAGTTTATTGAACAAACTCTAAATAATTACATGGCACTTTCACAGGGAATGGTAATTCTAAACAAAGTAGAAAGCTTTGTTGTCTCAACTCATCTTTGAAAAATATATGCTTTCCTTTTAAATTATTATGTTTATTGTTTGTTGAGTTTGTAACTGGTTGATTGGCTTTGTGTTCAGCTTTAAAACTTTTAATAGTGAAATCATAGTTTGATTTTACTAAGTTATGGGTATTTAACTCCTTTATGTATTTAATTCATTCAACAATGAGCTAAAAAGAAAGAAATAAAAAAATAAAACAAGAATCTAAGACGATTACGATCTTTGTAAGTTAAAGAAGTAAGGTTTTGATTGGACGTTTTTGCAGTGTGTATAAAAATAACTTTTCTAATATTATAAGTAATTCATTGAAAAACCAGATTAAAGTCGGTATAACGTTTAAGAGACCACAAAAGGTATCATTGCGGCGAAGGGAGGGCCTAGTCATCCGTAATCAACATAATCTCTGCTTAGCGGCTAATCACCAACCAATTAGCACAAAGAACAAAATACACAACCCTTCCTCTAATGAGCCCTTCTTCTACTAACAAAAAGTACAATTCTCTTCTCCGCAAGCTGAATTTATATAAATATATATTTCTTACATTTAATATATTATGAAAATCATTTTTTTCCCTATCCTATCCCTATTTGAACAACTGACTTTTTTCTTTGCTTTAAAATATTAATCGTATTATATAATAGCTTTTCTCTAAGATTATACTCAATTTCTTAAAAAGTATTGTTATTTATTTGCTGGCTCCAACACCTTTATACATTTTGTTTTATTTGCTAAAAAGGCAAATTACACTGTTATACTATAATTATTTTAATATTTTTTATTCAAATAACTAGAATAATATTATTTTTAATAATAATATCCCTTATTAATAGATTTTTTTTTTTCAATTTATTAAGAAATTTTATCTCAATTCAGCAACCATTAGTGATGGCATTCTGACCTAGTTTCTAAATCTGTACCTTAAAGCGGTACCGTTCCTAACATAATCGATTCTTCATTTTCGGTACCTACACCTCGGCTTAAAATGCATAATTATTGCAAAGTCTGATCGAAAAATAAGAAAATACCAGTTGTATAAAAAAACAACAATAATTATTCAAGAAATAATCTATTTAACAATAAATATCATTTGTTATCTTCAGGTGATATTTGATATAAATATATAAGTTAACTTACAGTTCTGGCAATGTACAAAAAATTAATTCATTTTACAAATTCTACTTTGATTTTTATTTATATATGAGTTGATAATCCTAATTGAGCCTATAACAGTTTAATTTTTTTTTTCATTAGAGAATAGTATCAATTTAAAATTAATTAGTTATCACAAAACTATCATCAAAGTCGCTGCTATCGATCTTTGGACCATCGATTATCGATACCGATTCTTTTCTCAAGCATCGATGGAATCGAGAAACGACAGTAGGAATTTATTACTGGAGTCACAAAACTAAGTGATATCAAATTTATAGCTGCAAGGCAAGCTCTTGGTATTTTGCTAATTTTGTAAGTAATAGGTTGGGATCTGCCGGGGCTGTTAATTCTATGATTATTATTATTATTTCTATATGCATTTAATAAATTTAAAGATTACGAAAATTTGTTGACTGCAAGACCATATTATGTTCTCAACACACTCTATTCCACTCTGGACTGTTCACAAATAGACGATTTGCTAATATCTTGATCATCATCTCTGATGATGACTTCTTTCTGATCTTCTGAAAGTATATCATATTGGTACTGTTTTTTTGCATCCCTGACTGCTTTCTCCATAAATTTCTAATCTTAACTATATTTTTTCTTCTTTTCGGAAACATGTAAATCAAGGTCAAACCAATCCTACTGATCCCATATTTTCAATCTTAAGTATAATAGATTTAGCCACGGCGCTTCTGAGGATGCTTCTTGGGTTGAGCAACTGATCGATACAGATACATTTTTAAAAAATTTAAATATAAATATAATACCGCTCCTCCCCCCTAAAAAAAAAATAATACCTATATTATAATTCATTCACTCCCAATTTTACTACTTAAAATTCAACAAATATGGTTTATTTTATTTATTTATTATATGATTTAATTTATTATTTAAAAAATATTAATTTGTCAATTTTTAAGATTTTTTTTTACTTACTCTCTCAATCTTTTATGTTTATTAATATCTTTTTTTGTTTGTTTTTTTATCAATTACAGTAGTTCCTCTTTCTCAAATGTCTTAAGGATTTCAATCAAGACCTTCATTAGCTTAGGTTAAATTGAGTAAATTGTTTGAAACTCTATACCTTGAAATAATGATCGTTTATCCTGAGAACTGGTAATGGAAACGGTTTTCTTAAATAAATAATAACCTCTCATTAAAAAGCTGCCTTAAGGGTTCGGCGGCGATAACGGAACTCTAGGCTTATTAATTAATTACAGTCGCTTATCCATGGTATTTTGCCGATCAAAAATATGTATTTCGAAGTATGGATGGACACGGCCTAGTTTAGAGATGATCAAGGAATGAAATTGTGATGGAACTCAGGCATATGAAAGGGATAAGATCAAGAATTCGGAAAAACTGTAAAAATTGGAAGCTGAAGGTAAAATATAGAGAGGAAAACCTTGTATTAAATAGATGGAAAGAGAGGACGGAAACATAAAATGACGAAAGAGAAATGTTGTGTAGGGAGGCTTGAAGAACGGGTTGAACATTTATGTTCAAGATACCTTTCTTATGAGATAGTTGTCAATCAAGTATATTGAATTTATGCTGAAATAAATTTTTCTAATATGGAACGACTTGGAAACTCTAAATGAAACTCAGGACTTATTAAAGTTCAAACATAATTTGATCGCATGCTATGTTCAGGAATCTATTCTGGTAGAATGTGTTTTTAATCAGCAAAAGCAGTATTTATGTCCTTAATGGAATTTATATTACTTTCTAACAGGCTGAGAGAATATATTGATTTCAGTATCCTTACCGTGTGTTTGACAAGAAGAAACTTTGAAAAAGATCATAGTCTTTATATTCATAGGCTTTTTATGCATACTTAATACATCAAGTATTTCAATAATTATCTCTTACTAATGAATTTAGTGAATACATCAAACCCTTCTTAAACGCTGGTAAGCCTTTAATTTTCTATTTAACTATTACAAAAAAAAAAATATATTCAAAAATATATAACCATAACTAATAAATTATAATTAAGTTATAAAATTTTAACTTTTCCTAACAATAGTTACAGTTACAGTTTGTAAGAAAGCTATTGACTCTTCATTCTTCTGGAGTGCAGACCCGTATAATCATTTTAAGCATTGATTTAAAAGCCTTTTTTATGATGATATTAACGCTTCAACTTATTTCTTTTTCCTTACTTTTTAACTATTTAAATATAACAGGACTCATTCTAATTATGATTTAATTAATGCAATAGTATATATAAAATAACCACATTTTCTCCCTGACTGGAAGAAACAATAGGTCATGGATTTATCTATTTATCATCTACTGTTTTTATGTCTACGGCGTTTGATTTGACATCTTTTGATCCGAGCCACTCCAACAGAGCTAGAGTGTTCCAAAAAAGCCCCAACACTTAAAAATGTAGGCAAAACGTTTCTTCTTTCATTCAAACCAATATAACTCCTAAACAGTATGTCCTACCAATAAATGTTATATGACAAAATATATTCTCCATTAAATGTATGATGAGGGAGGGGACTTTCAGCAGATTTTCGATCTGATCAACACCAACAGGGCTAGAGCGTTCCAAAAAAGCCCCTACACTTATAAAATGTAGTCTAAGCGTTACTTTTTAAATTCAAATCAATATAGCTCCTAAACGGTAGGTCCTAGCGACAAATGTAGCTTAAGAAAAAATATTCTGCATTAAATTTGTGATTAGGGATCTGTCGTAGAGCCATGCCAACTGAGCTAGAGCGTGTCAAAATGATACTTTTTTGAGTATGAAAGAGTATTTTGAGAGTAAAAAAAAAAACGTTGCACAAGAAAACTATAGATCCCCAGCCAAAAGACAAAATTAGCAACCGCGGGTAAGAGAGCAGCGTTGGGATTACTTTCGGTCTTGCTTGCCCTCCCACAAGTGGGGTAACAAGTTCAATTCTGCGTTGTCCTGGGATATTTTTATGTCTTGAATATTGTGCACAGTATGTGATTTCTTATACTAGTGTTATCTGATTTATTTTATATTAAAATACGAGGGTGAATCAAATAAATATAAACGGTAATTTTCAAAATTATATTTATTGAATAATATTATACAGAAACTATACCTTCAACATTTTTCAATGTAGTCTCCTGCATTATCTACACACTTCTGCCACCGATTTGGAAGCTTGAATATTCCCTGTTCATAAAAAGACTGAGGGCGAGTTTTTAACCATTCGCGCACGTGCTTTTCGACGTCTTTTCATTGTTTTCAAATCGTTTTCCTCCAAGATTTTTTGAGGCGCATCGTCACATGTGATGAGACGTGGGTCCACCATTACACCCCCGAATCGAAAATGGCAAGTAAGGAGTGGCGAAGGAAGGATGAAGGCGGCCCAGTGAAAGCCGGAAAACGATTTGAAAACAATGAAGACGTCGAAAAGCACGTGCGCGAATGGTTAAAAACTCGCCCTCAGTCTTTTTATGAACAGGGAATATTCAAGCTTCCAAATCGGTGGCAGAAGTGTGTAGATAATGCAGGAGACTACATTGAAAAATGTTGAAGGTATAGTTTCTGTATAATATTATTCAATAAATATAATTTTGAAAATTACTGTTTATATTTGATTCACCCTCCTATAATGTATTTTGTATCTTGTTATCCTGTATTGTTAAGGGTTTTATTTTTATTTTTTGATTATTTTGCACATATTGTATGATTGTATCCATTGTCATCCATATTACTCATTGCCCTTTAGGGAGGCAGCTTGCAATAATAATCAGTTAGTGTAGTAATATGTTAGTCTGCTTTAAAAAAAAAAAAAAAAAAAAAAAATGATAAATTTTTATTTAGGTTTAGTAAATTGGAATTTCGAATATTTGAAATAAATCCTTTATCATAGCTATGTTTTAATGTTTTACCTAAAAGACAAGACGATCCATTCAAATATAACATCGATTTAAATTTTAAAATAACTGTCACTTAGAGTTTTAAGACGCTAGGTGGAGGGGAGGAGGGGGTATTTGCATTTAATGGATTATTAATAAGGCTTCCCTCTTCATTAAAAAGGGACCACTTCTATTGAATTTGTTCATAAATAGGTCTTAAATTATCCGGGTTGTATATTCTGGCCCAGTTTATCACACTCCATATTACCTATAATATTGTCATTGCTGGATATCCAATTATATACTCGACTCTAAATCTGACTAATCCAGGCATGCAGTGGGCTGGCTGAGTGCTGGCTGCCGAATGGCCGGTGGAGGGGGCACAATCAATGCCTCTTCCCCCCCCCTCTCCTTTTCCCTCATAGTCTATAGTTAGCCTACTTAATGACACCTCGTTACTATTATAAACAAACATCTTACATTGTTTCAATCGCTAAAACCGTATAAAAAGTTTTATTTTATTTTCCCTTGTAGGTATAAACCAAAGATACATATGTTCAATCCTGGACAGAAAGATCCCTAAAGCTGGTTTTAAATTATCCATTGTGTTATTTCTAAATTAATTTTAGGTAACAATATCCTTCCGTAAATCTTCCCTAATTATATTTATCCCTGATTGTGAACAACCATGTATTGGGTTTCCGTAAATTAAAACAGCTTTATGGTTTAAATTAGGATTGATAAATTGATTACCACTTCTATTGGAATTATCCTATTTAAAAACTAGTTTTGAATTTTAAACATCTATCAGTTCTAAAACATACAAAATTTCAAACATCAGCACTTTGTTACTAACAATTATATTATATGTATATTCAGTATTTTGAAAAGGTAAGATAAGAAATCAACCTTTACCTACCAGATCCAAGACTGATTTCCCACTCCTCGTCCGTCTGTTAAAAATCCTACTCATGGAAAGATATTCATGTCTGTGTTGATCTGTAGACACTTAACAACAATAACCCAAGGATTTTTTTTTTTCATTTTTTTTTTTTTATTCATTATCAGAGCCGGACATTTTTGGCTGTTTAACTATTCCTGTCAATCGTGTTATTGAAAGAAACAACTTTCAGTAGGACTGCAAGAATTCGAGTAATAGTTGACAACTCCATCACAATTTGCAGAAAGCTTAGAAAACAACTGTAATAAACATCATCATTGACTCGGATTCCCTAACACACCCAGATATACACTTATACGGTTTAGCCAAAAAATGAGTGTACAAAAATTAAGTTATTGAGTTGATCATGGGGTCGCGAAATTGATTTTTCTTTGTAAGTGATTGTTGTTTTTAATAGAACTGAGTTTGTTCAAGTTAAAACTTCTAGAATTTCATACTCAAATATAGATGATGCTGAAAGACCCTTCCCCCCTTATCGCTAGATTAACCTCACATGTTCGATTACAAATATTTACCCAAGTCGTCGATCATTTATCAATTTCCCAAAGTTCTGATCAATTTGAGAGTCGAAGTATGAAGATTATATATAAAGGATGATGAAAAGTATGGTGAAATATGAATCATATTTCTTTTCAATAAAAAGATAAACAAGTCCTTTCAGTGCAAACTTAAAGATTCTTAAGACAGCTATAGTACTTTACCGATACTTTTCATATATATGGATGAAACAATATCAAAATTTATTTGATTCATGACTGATTTGAATTAAATCAAGACGTTTTTTGATAATATTAGGTGATATCGAAACATTTCTACTTTACGTCATTGCTATCTCAACTATCTCTTAAATACATATTATTTTTTGAACATGAGTTAATATCTCTCTTAGAAAAGAAGAAAAATATTTCATTCTGCTGTTACGTTCAATAGAATATTTTCCTATCATTCTAAACATTATATTTTCTGATGGACCAGTATTTGTATATTGGAGAAAAAAAAATTGACTAACAAGTTCAATGACTAACAAATGTAGCCAGACAATGGCAACATTTTATTATGTTTTTATCATTCTTAGGGAATTTTTTTTTTTTTTTTTCTTAGAATCAAGAATATTTTTAATTTATTCCATGCTGGTTTTCGAGCCTTAATATAATATTTAAACAATATCCTAAGAAACAACTGTTCAACTTCCCGTTTATAATGATTAATTAGTGAAAGATTTTTCGTAACACATACGATTCCTAAAATAATAAATGAAACACCAAACATGTGGAATATTTTATCCTATTAAATAAGAATTTTGAAATGGATTATTTTTTTACTCACTAAATTGTAACTTACTTGTGCAATACTTATTGTAGGTAATAAAACTGTTTGCAGATTTTCTTTGAACAATTTTCGCTTTGTTAGCTCTCATATAGATTATTTTTTGTTGTAGCAATTTATTTTTAAGAATCAGTATTGTAAATTGTAAAAATGTAAATAAAGTATTATTATCTCTTATATATATATGTCTTGGTGTATGTAATCTTGGCGAATAATTAACATTATGTTTCCTTTATTATGGATTTTTTTTCTATACAGGTCAACAAGATACAAAATATAGTATATTTTAATATAAAATAAAAATAAAAGATAAAAGATATTTTTGGTAATAAATTTTGTCTATCATTTCAATATAAGTTCTCTTTCATACTTAGCGTATTAAATCAGATTTAAAAATTATAAAGGAAAAAAGTAAATTGAATATTCTCATTAGGTGTTCGTATTAGAAGTTTGCTTTTTATTATTTTCAATGGATGTCTACAATGAATGCACGCTATAGTTTTAATTTTTTTTTTTTTTTTTTTTTTTTTTAAGTTGCTTCAATGAAATGAATACAATTATATTCCAAGCTGAACGTAAGTTTGATACGGCTTAATCATTCAATCTGATAAACCAATCTGTGGCGCCTCGAGTGATTTGCCGATCACTAAATGGTTTAAACCAGGTTTGATTCGAATAGGGGTTCATTAATCTTGTTGGGAGACTCATGTTGTCGATTGAATGACGTTTTATCGGTCAATCACGCCAAATAATAAAATTAAATTATGGTTCAAAGTGACAGATCCGCTTCACTTACCTATTCCTAAGTTAATACCATTTTCATAGAATTTTGAATAGAATGGAATAAAATAGAATAGAAAATAAACTTTATTCTGGGACGATGTCCCCTAAGAATAATATAATGTACAGAAATAAATACAATGAGTCTGGCTTTCATAAGATGAAATAAAATAAATTCACAATCTGATTAACTATTTGCAATTTTATAAATCAAGAACAAAAATAAGACACAGGTGAAGTAAAATTTACGAAAATCCAATAATTGTAGGAGAAAATAAAACCAACTGCATCATCTACTGAATGCTTTTTTTAATGAGATTTTGCTAGTCAGTACCATTCTGGAAGAAAAGGAGGTACTGAAAGAGAAGGGATTTAAATGTGGACAGAGATGAAGCATTACGGATATTATATGGTAGTGAATTCCATATGAAAGTTGCACGGGAAATGAAGGAATGGTCAAATAATGTAATAATATGGAAAGCAGTATACAGGTCTGAGGAGTGAGATCTTGTAGTGCGAGTTGGAATCGAGGATCTGAACTGGAAGATGTTATAGATGTAGGAGGGATTCCAAGAATTAATGGTTTGATAGAGGAAGGAGGCTAGAAAGTAATTTCTGCGGGATAAAGGATACAGCCATTTTAACTCTGTATACAGATATGATTTGTGGGAGGTTTTTGGGAACCTAAAGATAAACCTAATGAAACTAGTCTAGTCTTAGGTTACTATCGAGTTCCGCCGTCAACCAACTATATGCCACACAGCTATAGTCGGAATTGGGGAGGATAAGGGAAGAAACCAAGA
Source organism: Euschistus heros (assembly GCA_003667255.2). NCBI lineage: Eukaryota > Metazoa > Arthropoda > Insecta > Hemiptera > Pentatomidae > Euschistus > Euschistus heros. The sequence continues at coordinate 1,654,661 of RCWM02000065.1, read as the reverse complement.
GTTGACGAATAGGTTTCGGAAGGGAATCCTGGGAAGAATGGAATAATTTAAGGATGGATATAGCCCGTCGAGAAATTTGGGAGATATGAGGTTCCCAAGAAAGGGTTTGGTCGAAGGTAATGCCAAGGTTTTTAATTTTGAAGTAGAATTGAATAGGTTGGGAGTTCATAGACAGGATCTGGGGTTGTGCATGGGATCACAAATGGATATTAGAACCTATGATAATAGCCTGCGTTTTTTCTACATTTAATTTTAATTTGTTATCAAAACATTTAATAAAAAATTGTTATTAATTTACAATCTCTTATTTGAAAAATAACTTTGTATAAGAATTTGGAATATTTGTTCTTGTACCTTTTCTATATTTTATCTCTATACATCGGTCATTTTTTGGCATCATATAAAAAACAAAACAAATCAAAATAGGGAGTTACTTCACTTCATAGGACGAATAATTAAATCAAAATATATAGTTTTTATGGTTGTCTTAGCATTAATGTGAGCATACTTACACTTAACCTAGCCTTAAACCCTTTTGAAAACAATTTCCATTTACCCTAGACTGGGGAAAACAATATATCATGGATATGTCTATCTATTATCTACTCCTTTTCCCATTTTAAATTTTAGGATTTAAAAGTTTAGATTTCTTCAGTTAATAATACAATTAAATTACCAATTAATCATTAAAAAAAGGACAATACAAAGATGGTACTATTGTCTCGGTGCATTTATTTCGTTATAATTTTGTCAGTATGAAATTCTAGTCCTATTTCATTATTTTTCAATAATCAATACAAATCTTCAGTTATTCGATGTTTGGCTTGCTGTAGCAATGATTGATCTTTGATACCGATTTTGATGCTTGATTCTCGATGCTTGATTTTTTCTCGAGAATCGGTGGAATCGAAAATCGACATTTGGAATCGACTCAACACTAGTTTCTACCATTAATAAACTCAAAAGCTTTAGATACGGTATTAAAAAATATTCTCTCTAAATTTCTTTTTAAAATCTCCTAAGGTTTTCGTTACCCAATCTTTTACTAACTTGGAAAGTGATCTAGAGGTGAAAAAAAAGAAGGTGGATGTCATCCTCAGAACAATATACCAATTTTCCTAAAGTTTGCTGTGTTTAAAAAAAATTTAATAATAAAAATTCGATGTCAGAATCGAAGTGAGTGTCATTCTTAAAATGGGTAAAACTTGAGCATACCCTTTAGCCTTATATTTAAAGCCCCAACCTCAAAATGTACATCTGATATTTGATTTCCTATTGTTTAGTAGTAGCATATAAGAAAGTATTAGGAAATAAGAAATCAGCATAACAAGATTTTTTCGAGAGCATATTATTAACATATTCTCTAAATAATTAATGACAAATATTCGTCTATTATGGTGGATTAGCAGAATAAAAGGTTTCAGTTGTGACCCTGTCATTGTTATGTGATATAAATATTACCAAATTTTTTAAATGGTCCATATACTAAATTTCTTCCCCGATCATTTGTAGCTCTGCTACCTGTCGGGGATTATAGCCTTATTTTAGAGATGCAGGGCGTTGTGTGACCCCGTTATTGGTGCCCAACTAAGCCAGGTGTGATAATCAGATCTCACAGGTGAATGAGGTTACACGTCAAGTCGGTTAAGGGACTCGTGCATCACTTAGTTTGCGCTCAACCCATGATAAATTTGAAATATTTCCTTTCAATATATGAAGTAACTACTAAAAATAGTATGAAATTATGTTTTAACTTACTCTTTATATATTTGCATTAAATGGGTTTGGGATTATAGAATCTCCAAACTTTAAAAAATTAATTTTTTTAAAAAATAGTGAAGATGAAATACTAAATAAAAAAGATAAATACTTTTACCATAAAGCATTGCTGCTACTGCTCCTTAAATTACATTAATGACATAAATGTTTAAGTTTCTTAAAATATTATGACTTTTAAGTCATGAGGAAAGAACAAAAGGCTGTAGAAATAATGACCCTATGTCGTGTACCTTAATCGCAAATAATCACCTAATTCTTGAGGTTCTAAAGAAAAATCGGACGCCCTGGTCCATGAACGATCTAACTTAAAAAATATAACGCCATATACTTACGGATCATGAACGATTCTTTGCTGCTAAATTGGCTTATAGTTGGTGGGGAAAGAGCTCTGCTGAACGGTCCGGATTGTAAGGATTGGATACGAGACGAATTGGATGGTCTAGTGAAGCCCCAAAGCTCAACTCCGCATGTCCAACTAGTTTCGTCATGTAAATGAGTCTCTTTTAATTAATCGAAAGGTTTGAATTTTTGTTTAGTAAATGTTGAAGAAGTCGAAAACGAAAAGCAGTTTCTTGTCATTTTAGTCTGGTATTAAAGACCATTTAAAAATATAATATACAAAGAAATGTTAGATTTCACCTAAAGCCTGTGAAACTTGGTAGTTAAACGGAATGACTTATTCGGTGGTGTGGTCAGCACCTCATCTACCTTATTAATTGTAGATATCTTTTCAGGATTATCTGGAATCTGGAAATCAAACTCATTTTTCTACCCTGATAATATTTACTCGTTTTACGTAAAGTGAAAAATTACGTTGAGTTAAAAGTAAGCTGCAATGAAAGTAGCTCACTTCAGTGTCAATAAGTATTAACCGCAGCTATATTCAACTTTTGCACAAGATTACTTTATACAAGTTAACCCGGTTGGGGCCTGGGGGAGTGTACTCACATTAACTCTTCAAACTTCTATCGCGCACAAACTTTCATAATTTTCCTTCCCACTAAACTTACATTTGACCTGAGCTGAGTGGGAAATGCTCATCCGCTGCTGGGAGGGAACTAAGAGATGGAAGTTGGTTTGATTTTAGGTCAGCCGATTTTCTTCGGTCAAACAGTTTCATCTCTTAACTAACAACTTGGAAACAATTCGAACAATAATAATTCATTAAATTAATTAAAAGTCATAACATAGCTGTGTAATGTTTAAACTTGTAAACGAAAAGTGTCGTCATTATTCCTAAAAAAACACCAAAAATACATAGTGTATTGTATATATAGTGTATGTTTATATCTCTTGGGGTTTTCAGAAAATACTCTGTTACTATATAAATAGAACCCTATTTATTAATATCTTACTTCTTACCTTTATTGGACTCTAACCCAATCCGTGTAAACCAATTCAGTATTACTTTAGTGGCAATTAGGAAATAGAATAATTATGATTATTATTAGACTTAATGTACTTTATTTACTATAATGATTATATGATACTATAGAGTTTCATATATTCTAGATATATGAAACTATAGAATGTTTTTACAAATACTGTATTATAAGGTCAGAACAAAATTTATCATTTCTCTACTTAATACAGACTATTACAAAATATTGGGTACTAATCAATATGGGTCTTCAGTCGGCATATGGAGTCTTGTCTTAATCAGAGCTTCCTTCCTGTCTCTCTAGGCTGGCCATCCTATTGCTGAGGACCTCCAGCATTTCCCCTCAGCCATATCTAGCCATATCCCCTCCAACCGTCTACCATCTCTTCATCAACTCTGTCTCCCCAAGACTCCTCCGCCATAAACTCCCGTCGATCAAACTATTTTTCTTCGTTCCCAGGGCCATCCATATATACACCCTTAGCCCTTCCCTTTAACTTTTAGATATCTTTGTTTAAAAGATTTCATTTCTTTGTCACGACGTTCTTTGCCTGAATATTTTGAATATTTGTTAACAAACATTATCTGCCTTCAGGAAATCAGGTATCAGCGGCAGCTGTTCCGAAAGTTTGCCTGCTTCTACCTGGCTCTAAATCCACTTGACGGATTTTGGGCTTAATCCTCACACTCCAGACTTCAAATGAGTGCCGCTCTTTTTTCATCTCGCCGTCTTATTATAAACTATTTATAAAACTACATCTCGTACCCACAATACATTGCAGGATATCGGAAATCAACATGAAATTTATATAAAGCTGACTTGCAGGTAAGCCACCTGAAGTTTTCGGAAGGAAATAAGTGGAGCCTCAGATACTTAAGGGAAAGTAAAAGCCCTGTATAAACTGTTCCAAAGCCCTTTTATCAACAGTTTTTTTTTCTTCCCCCTTGTTTACCTACTTAACGGCCGTAATAAGTTCCTCTGGAAAGATCAACCCAGAGATATCTTATAGAATTTCTAAAGCCTGTCGGTTTATTATCAGATTTAGGACAGTATAATCCCTCACTGAGAAGTAGTTACAGACACTAAAAAGAAAAACATATACAAATCTTTAATTTCCCGACCCCACAAACTTCTGCTGGTTAATGCTTGATAAAGCAAGCCTGCCGTATTACTTCAGCAGAAATTAAGTATCGGAGGACAGCGATTGGTAAAACAAGAAGGGATTGCTTCAGATGTTAACTAAGAAGAGAACCATTTCAGATGATAGAACTAAAGACCACACTTCGCGAGCTCGACAGATTGTAAGAACGTGTAATTTCTTGCGTTTTAAAATGGCTTATTTCGTAGTAAAAAAATACAGGTCCCCACCGTTTAGAAATCGGATCGCTGGAGGAATGCTAACCATGGACCGCTGATGATCCTGATTTTTAACGAGAGAATACATTATGCTAATGAATCCCGACATCTGAAGTGTTTTGGCTATTTGTGTCGTTGGAGGATGATAGAGAGCCAAGAATAATCCTGGAATCTAGATCCGCTGGGAAAGATCGCGAGCTCGTTACAGATTGTAAGAACGTGTAATTTCTTGCGTAGCATTTAAATGTGTCCCTTACAGATCAAGGAAGTCGTAGTAAAAAAATACAGGTCCCACCGAGATTTAAAATCGGATCGCTGGATTCAAAGTCCAGAATGCTAACCATTACACCAGTGGACCGCTGATGATCCTGATTTTTAACGAACTATAACTGTACATGTTTTCGAATACTTTATGCTAATGAAGTTTACTGGTTTACTCAGGAGAATATTTACTTTAACGTGTTCAGTAAAATAGTTCATTTTTTATTTTAATATATATATATATGTATGTATGTATGTATTTATGTATGTACTTATATCATCCAAGTGTGGAATTTACGGGTGCAAAATAAACTCTGCAGTGCAATGCTGAAATTTATATACTGATAAAACATACCAATAAAAAAATTTCCCTCTTTATCGAAAATAAACTGCGACCTCTCCTGAATCACAAAAATATTTAGGAAGTGGTACCCGAAAAGAAAAATATAAGATTGCTAGTATTTTAAAACTTTTTTCTATATATCAATTTATTGAAATTTACAACTGTATAAATATATACATTAAGTATATGAGCTGATAACGATTATAATAACATGTCAAAACTTGAAAAGAACTACTCATCAGTACCACTTCAATAAAAACTCTACACTAGATGATCTCTTGGCCATCATCTTTTCTGACGCCTCGATGGATTATCGGGGAAGGAGTGGGAAGTAAGTTGAGAAACTAATGGATTTGAGTGGCTATGGAGCTTACGATGAAATGATAGGTATCTGGTTTGGCCTAACTCAGCAACATATGGAACATTAAGATCTTTATGGATAAGTTTATTGGTGACAAAGTAAGGGGCATTTAGGATTTTTCGAAGGATTTTGGATTGTAAGAATTGGATACAAGATGAATTAGGTGGTTTAGCAGAGCCCCAAAGCTCAACTCCGTACGTCCAAATAGGTCTAATCACGGTCATGTAAATAAGTCTTTTGGAATAAATTGGGAGCTTTGATCGTTTGTCTAGTAAATGTTGAAGTAGACTGTAACGACGAGCAGTTTCTTGTCGCTTTAGTCTTGTATGTGGATTCCAAGTAAGACGTTTGTCCAAGTGGAGTCCTAGGTAGCGGATCTGTTCAACAGGAATTAGTGGAATATCATTGAAGGATACTGTAGGACAGGAAGTCGTAGGTTTACGACGAAGGATAAAGGCTATTTGTTGAGATTTTTTTTTTATTTATTTTGATTCTCCATTTTTAATGTATTTTTCTGATGTTTTGGCCCACATTGCATGTGAAGAAAAACAAAAAGAATATGATAGACCTTATTTGTCATATTTTTTTCTTATTTATTCTATTTGTCTAATTTATATTCTGTTCTTACTCTAGCCCTGACAAAGGCTTGCAATATAAGCCTAAACATCAGAACATTGAATGAATAAAATTTTATTGTGATTTCTTGACTGCATACCACACCTCCCTCTTTGTAATTTTAAATATTTTCTGATTTTTTTATTTTTTTTTATCTTGTCTTTCGCAATAAAGTCATGTTGATTATTTTGATTAGTCATTATAGATTACTATTAGGACCTTCTGTAAATATACTATGAACTGTTTCAACAAAAATATGATTTTAAACCAAATGTAGAACCTATGAGAAGCAGTATCAACCTCCCAAGTAGTATTAGTGTATAATTTATATTTTAACTGTTTAATTAAAGTTTGCTTAGTTGTTTATGAAACACATTATCTCGATCATATCAGTCAGTCAGTCAACATATCCAACATTACTTTTTATAGAAATATACAGAGTAATTAACGTTTTTATTCTGGGTACCCTGAATTGGGGAAAATCCTGGCGGTTGAGCGTGTTTTAGGCCAAATCTCCTCCTTTCACAACTGTTGGCGTAGTAACTGTACATCCTTACCTAAGAACTCAACCCTAGACCTTTCATGGGTTATTAGTGGTACAGTTAATTAACTGCTTGTTCGAATATCAGCTATTTTAACTGGTGATTCCTCTTTGATTTTTTTATTTTGTTTTATGCTATTGGATTGTTAGCTGCTTTACTGTCCATGGTTTTTAATCATTTTGGGTACCAATAGGATTCACTTATACAAAATTGAAAATTCTATTCGCTGAAGTTTAACTTACTTTATGTTATTTGATAAACCGGTCCTCTTATCCAACACTTCCATAAAAATTTCGAATTATTTATTTTCTTTCACAAAATTTCCCTAGGTATATGTCAAATTTTAATAAGTTTTCTTATATTTTACAAATATATTTTAGACAATTATTTTAATAGAAACTAAATAAATGTGTTTTGCATATTTGAGAGAATATAAAATTGTGTTTTCAGCCTGGCGGGGATGTCTCGGTCGGTGACAGTGGCTGTAGCCTACATCATGACTGTCACTACTCTTTCATGGAAGGATGCTCTCAAAGTGGTGAGGGTCGGAAGATCTGTTGCTAATCCTAATGCTGGTTTCCAACTACAACTGGAGGAATTTGAAATGACTAAGCTGGCTGAGGTATTTAACAATAGTTTCTGGTTATTATTATGGATTAGTTCCCAGTTCGATTCGTTTGGGCGAACTGATAAAAATAAATTCTTTCAAGTCTCTAAAGTATTATGAATTTTAGCATCTCCTTTAATGTCTCAATTTATTATATTCTCAAAGGGTTCGATAAAAGGAAAACTAATTATTAGTTACAAATATGAACTATTTCAATACTTTTTTTGTAATCAAGACTTCCTATTTTTTATTTCTTTAATTAATATTTTTTTATAACTAGCTGTTTTGTTAATTATATTAATGAATTCTTAAAATATATGAAATTTTTTATAATACATGATTTTCTAGTTACAAATATGGACTGTTTCAAATACTTTTTTTTAATTTCATTGCTCCATTCTTATAAAACATATGAAGTAGGTAAAATATATGTATCAATATATGTAAATATATTGGGTGGTATTGTACTGTTTATTTAGGACTATTTGGCACTGAAAAATACCAGATTAGAGAGAACTAAAAATTAGAGAGAAGTATAGGTGCCCTCAAGGAATGACGGAGGTGTCAACTTCAAAGGATTTTCTCACTGAAACGGACAATTCCAATATGTTAATATATTTTTTATTTTGAAGAGAAAAGATTTGCCCAGTCGGGATCCCGACTGGGCAAATCTTTTCTCTTCAAACTAAAAAATATATTAATCAACAACAATTAATTATTTCATAATTACAATATGTTAATAGTTCATAAAGGAATCCCGTGTAATCTAGTATCCGGATAAGAACGAACAAAACACGCGAAAGGCTGTTTTTCTGTCAAATTTTAAACTTAAGGATCTGGACATGTATATGTGTTGATGACGATTGTCAGGAATCGATCGGCCTAATACGATGCAAGCAACAGATGAAAAGAGTGGTGAGAATTTTGAAATTGGTCAAACAGTATGAGTTGAAAGGACCGGAGGGCCTACTCAGGAAGCGATTGTGGCCTCCGTGATATCGATGGCTGCCGAGGGAGGCGGCGAAAAAAGCTCATTAAAGTAGAATGGACTCATAAAGGAGTAGTATTGGGCAAAACGGTACCTATTGAGGATGTATTCACTAAGCTGCCCAAACTACCTACTGATATCACGGAGGCTGGTATCAACCGAGAAGAAAAGGAGTCTAATACTGATGATAAAATCTGTTCTATTCACGGAAAGAGGTCTGGGAACCCATTTTGCTAAGAAGCATCCCAGTGAGGTCAATAATAATACGTTAAGAGGACTTATTAAAAAGGTGGTTGGTCCTAAAAATGGTGAGGATGAGACCCCAGAAATTAAGGAGAGCATTGCTAAATGGTCTGCCACGTTCAAAAATCTCTTAAATTAATATAATATGAAAATTGCGGACCTCGATATAGCGGATGTTGCATTTCTGGACTTTTTAAAGGATATTAATGCAGAACTTCCAGGCCCACAGCACCCAGCAATTAAATTTTAACAACTAAGAAAAGAAAAGAAAACTAAAGTAGCTGACAAGGGTGTTAGTAGAACATCGAATCCGCAGAGAGTAAATAAAGTAGACCGACGGTGCTGTCAAGAACAATATCAATTTGAGGTTGTCCAGTATAATTATTACAAGAAGGTCGTCCAGACAATAATGAATGCCGATGCCCCTCAGCAATTCCCCTTAAAAGGTCTCCGAAATTGTTGCCCAGTTCAGAAACCTCTTTGAGCAAGTGAGCTCCTGCAGACTTGCGGATTATGAAAAATGTGCCCCGATGCCAAATGTCATGAACCTTGATGAATACGAAAAGCCATTAAATCACCAATTAGGATTGATGAATTAATTGCCACTTCTATTGAGATTATTTTATTAGAAAACTAGTTTCGAATGCTAAACATTCATCTTCAGTTCTTCGAGGTAACTAAAACACTGTTTTACCTTGAAGAACTGAAGATGAATGTTTAGTATTCGAAACTAGTTTTCTAATAAAATAATCTCAATAGAAGTGGCTATTAATTCATCAATCCTAATTGTATTGATCCTTCTATACCATCATGCGTACCTCAAGTCATTAAATCTACGTCACTAGACACATCATCGCACATAGGCGTATTTTACAAATCTAGGCGGCCAAAATTATTTAATCCCAGATTACTGTCATAAATATATTTACTAATCATATTAAGCTAAGAAAAAGTTATTTTCAGGCTTTTTATGAAAAAAAAAAGAAAAGAAAAAAAAAGTTTATTCGATATACTTAAAAATTCCTTCCTGGAAAATTTTCGTGTAAAATTCTGGCTGTATAGCTTGAAATGTTTGTTGTATGCTTCAACGGCTTCTTCGGAGAGCAACCGTTTTGGCAACATTGCTTTTTCTATCTAAGTGGATAAAGACTTATTTATAATTTCGATATTTAACGTTACGTTTTCCTATCAAATAATTGAATTCCTTAAAGGCTACGCCACAAATGTAGGACCTCATGGTTGATGTTAATGTGACGGCATTACACACATTTGCGTCAATCAGAGTAAGTGACACGATATGTTTCACAGTATAACAATTGTTTTTAAGGGTGAATAAGGTGTTTTTTTATGAATTTAATTAATTAAAGTAAGTATTTCAAATGCTTTAGCAACTAATCTTCTTTCTTAAAGGATTTCTTATTTCTTCCATATCTGATTAAGTTTAAATTTTAAACCGGAAATTGGTACTTCGTGTCCTTTAACTGTTCACTAAAATAGTTCCCAATCGTTAAAATATGTCTTTTAATAAATTTTATCTAATTTTAGTTCAGAATTGGGAGGTTTTGCTCCTGTATTTTATCGTTCAGTGATTTCTGGAACACTCCTCTTACTGCTGAACCATTGGACCCATACAAAAAAAACATTAAAATGACTTTCTAAGACATAAAAAATAACAGCCGGGACGCACCCTGAAGTACAACAAAAACACTAAAATATGCTAAAAAGTGTTTGGAAATAAATGAAAATTACAGCATTTTTCAAACAGCCAAAATGGCATTGATACATTAATCGATAAAATAATAACCACTTAAAAAGTATGTGTCCTCACCTGCAGGTTCAAGATCAATTATTCTATTTATGAAGAATATCACTAAACATAAGAAAACCCATTTTAACTGAAGCGATTACACATAGAAAGCAGAGAGAGATCCGTTGGTCTGACGCGTTGGGGCAGTTATGACTAATCGTATGACGTAGGTATTGCAGGGAAGAAAGGGACAAGGGTCACATAATGTCCTCTGTTTATCTAACTTTATAAATAGCTTGGTTTTATTAACCTTCTGTGGATTTTATAAAATCGACTTTTGGCCGCCTAGATTAGCCAAATACCCCTATGTGCATCGGTGCGAGACGGGGTCTTAATCCGCACGATAAAAATCTTTGATGTATCTCACATCATCAGGACTATAGCGGAGATCATGCTGAAGGTGGCCTATATACCAGAACCTTTACGCCAAGGGCGCACAATTTTAATATACAAGGGTAAGGGGGTTGTTAAAAATATTTCATTATGGAAACCCATTAAAATCATAGAAAAGGTTCTGGACAAGGAACTGAGAAAGCAGATCACCTTCATAGAAATCGGAGAGGTTTTATTAGGAGCCTTCTGGGAGCACACGTAAGCGCAAGAATCATCAACGCAGTCATAAAAGAAGCAAAAGATAAAAAAAATGATTGTGCTGTGGTCTTTCTTGACGTTGTTGGCGCTTTTGACAACATTGGGCACGATCACATTGTTAGATCGTTAGCAGCAAGAGGTGTTTCACTAGACCTGAGAAACATTATCATCGCCCTCCTATCCAAAATCAAGATTAGAGTAACTATTGGAGCTCATTCTACAAGCCTGATCAATATGCTGCGAGGAGTTCCCCAAGGCGGCCCGCTGTTTCATTCCCTGTTTAATTTAGCTATTTATCATCTGTACCGAGACCTTTGCAATCATGATTTCTCGACACCCTATGGGTACAAGTTGAGAGATGACCAAGATTGTGTGGTCCTCACAGGATTTGCAGATGATCAGGCGATCTCTGCACGTAGTGAGTATGCTGCAGAGAGAATTATTGATAGCACCCAAAGGATACTGGCGGAGATTGGACTGACTATAAATCCACAAAAAAGTATGGACATTGTGTTGGAAAGGGGTGACATGCAAGCGACACGCTATCTCTTGAGAATGGAGAAGTCATCCACATGGCAAAGGAAGATGATGCCATTAAATACTTAGGATGCACATTCTCAGGAGAGCTAAGGTTTAATGAAGAATCAGTAGAGAAACTAAATAAAAACTTGGATAAATTAGTCATCTCTTGCTTACTCAAACTGGAACAAACGGTCAATGTTGTCAATCAATATGTGTTCCCCAGATAGGCATATCCTCTCCTGACTGCACCCCTTACAAAGCTTAGCCCTGCGTTGTTGGATGGAATAGATGTAATAATCCGCAGGAGCATTAAGGCCATTATCGGACTTCCTTCGAACTCCTCAACAGCGATTTTCTACGCTCCGCGGATTAGGACTGACCCGTTGTCAATGGGAGGCTGCTCTACAGCACTGGTCTATTGCTCAGCGACTATTAAATGATCAGGACGCTCTGTTCCAATCCACATTCCATTATGATAATGAGATTGTTGTTTGTGCTGAGAGACTGGGTGTGGATAGAGCCACCAGACGACAGTCTCTAAGAGAAAACGCTTTTGAAGAATGTGCCAAATGCAGGTGGTAGGGCGTTGGAGTTTGACATTTCAAGGAGACGCCGAGAGCTAATAGATATATTTGTGAAAAAAAAAATACTTTCGGGGTCTGAATGATCCAACGCCCTAAAACTCAACATCAACTATGCACCCCTGCATGGAGTCCCAGGTACTAGCAGACAGATAGGAGAGGTTGGGTCCCTTTATCGCAAGTCCGGCAGAGAGTCCATAACATCAGCTCATGTGCTGGGAAAATGTCCCCCACTCCTGATCTCACTCCGTCACCACACGGTCAAGAACGAACTGATGTGGCTCCTCAATAATAAAGGCTTTACCTGCCTCGGCGAGGCGTTGATACCAACGAATCCACCAGGTATGCAGACATTGTCGCGTTTCCGAAGAACGGAGGGACAGTGCTCATCCTGGATCCTAGGACAAGGTATGAAAATAATAACCTCGATCAATCAGGTGAAGTAGAAAGGTAGAAAATGGAAATTTATGAAAATTTGATCCCTTTCCTTAAAGAGAAATTCCGCGTGACATTTGAAAATAGAAATTTCTCTGTGAAAGTATTATGGTTTGGGTCTTTCAGAGACATACCAGAAAAAACAAAAAGCTTCTCGGAGGACCTTGGTGTGGAGGCTAGTGCGATTGCGATAATGTTGAAAATATAATGTTGGACTTCCTGGGCATTATCCACTATCACATACATGGTGTATAGGACTAATGCAATTTATGGTTATTGCATATATATGTGTAACAATTTATTTTGTGTGTGTCTGTTAGTAGTAGTGATGTTGCTTGTTGAAGGAGAAAAAACAAAACAAAAAGACATTTGAATATTATGAGGGAAATATTATAAAAAGGAAAACAGAATGAAATAAATGAGAAAGAAAAAAACAAAAAAATTATAAGAGAAATTCATATCTTGGAATTGTACCCAAATAATGAATATCATGAATTGCTGCTATATAGAGGGTTGCTATCTTTAATTAGACAGATTTGTATGCTGTGTATTTAGCAACTCAATAAAGTTGGGTAGCAATATGTTTTTTGTATTAATATGCATTTTTATACCTCTTTCCTTTATTTCTACTATTTCAGAGGAAGAATATTAAAATTAAATAATTTTTTATATTTAAGAATAATTTAGGTTAGATGAAAACAAATCGTTTATTTCCCTTTTGTTTAATTTTTACCTTTATATTGATGTTTAGGAGCGGCGTCGGTTGAAAGAAAGGTTTCCTTCACTTGCGCTGGCAGCAAGTGATGAAGCTGAGTGCCAACTCATTCTCAATTCCTATGACAGCCTTCTCCTATCGAAGAAGTTCTGTGAAGGAAACTGTCCCATGGGTCAAGTCTGCCCTTCAGGACTTTGCCGGTCACCAAGCAAAACGTAAAATCTACTGAAGGCTAAATCTATTTAGTGTCAACTTTTATATTTGTAGAAGTGTCTCAGAAAAAAAGGAATATATAATAATCACTCATTTATTGATCTTTTCATATCCTGGCGAAAGTTTAAGATTCAAGCAGGTTGTGAATAAATTTTTAGTTACTTGCTTTTATTTACTTTATTATATAACTTTAAAGTAATAGAAAATAGAAAAAGAAAATAGTAAAAAATAATAATGTATTGTTGTTAAATTTGTTTGCGATTAGATAATTCTTAACTGTTCTTAAGTAATAGTTTAGTTATATTTTATGATAGTTTTTCCATTATGGGAAGCTATTAATGCTATCTCATGTTAGATTCCATGGCAGTATTAATTCATACACAATTAGCTGCAGTAGAACACTTCCATGATGAATATTAGCCACATTGATATTAGGAAGTATTCTGGGACAGTACTACTTTTTTAAGCAATACTTTTTTTCAATGCATTTCATTAGTTCTTCTATTTTTATTGCACTGCATGTGTATTCATAAGATATTGCAAATGCTTATTATCTCAAAAAGCATGTGATTAAAATTTTATGATTTTTCTTTATTTATAAGTACATGCATCAATATCTTGCATGAACCCTTTTGATTTTGCACTGTCGTAGAAAATATTTTGAAAGTATATTGGAAACAATGAAGTGAAGAGGTCTGGCTAGTCAAAATAACAAAAATGTAACTATAAGTGTAACAATTAAGTTATCATATCATTTATTAGAGATAACTATTAATGTTGTTAGGTAACTATTAGGATTCAAATGCTAAGATTAATATTTTTGTAATATAATCTGTTTCATTTTGTAATTTTGTACTTTTTTTATTAGTCATTTTTCAATACTGTAAATTTTTATTAGTCATTAAAACAATTGAGTTTCTGATTTTATTTTTATTTTTATACCTTTATACCTTATCATTAATCTGGACCTAAGGAAATATAGAGAACAGATGTGAAATAAAATCCAAACCTGACAGAGAGTGTCTTATTTTTATTTCCTAACAGGATTGTCCTGTCATGAAACAACTGTCAGTTGCAGTAGCTATGAAAATGAATTAGATGAGATGAAAGGAACAAGGCTAAAGGAGTATTAGTTATTTTCTACATGGGACTACAGTTCTATATATTTTTCTAAATAAATACTTGTATTTTATATGAGGATGTATTTTAGCTGTCTTTTTAATGAAGAAACATTTATTCTTTTATGAACCTAGACTTTTTTGCACTATATAACCTTCATCTTTACATTTTATTTATCCAACTACTAGTACCTGTTATATTCCTCAGTTGATCTGTATAAAAAAATATTTAATTCGGAAATTAAATATTTTATCTCATAGATTTCAAATTTTGAACATTTTCTACATGACACTGCAATATATTGTATTAGTTGGGAAAACTATATCAATGACATCTCCAGAAATTAAAAAAATAGAAAGGAAATACAAAAGGTAGGTATGAACTGAATTTTTCTAAAAATGAATGCATGTTTTCTCTTTTAAATGTTGTTGTTTTGTTTTTTTAAATAAGATTTCCTTTGTTATGTTATGAATTGAAAAAATCAAGTTCTATTTTTGGACAGGAGGTTGGCCCCGACTAGGAGAAAGTCATCGAGTACACCACCTAGCTCCCCACGACTGACCAGTAGCCACCTGTCTCGGTCACCAAGCACCATCAGTAGCTCTGGGCGTCGAGCTCGCTCTGGGCCTGGTGGTCTTTCTTCTTACAGCTCGGCTCCTCCTTCTAGGTCTTTCATTTTCAAAATATATACTTTAATTTCTTTATTAATTTAATAATCAAATTTATTTTATTTATATTTTACTTTATATTAAGAAGAATTTAATTTATGTATAAAACAAATATAATAAATACATAAAAAACTTGTACCTATAATGTTATTGTGTATTAACAGTAACATTAACATAAAGTAGATGTAATTAACAATGATGTTCATTAGCACATTGAGGGTTCTCTAACACCAAAATTATTAATTTTGAAGAGTCCACAGGAAAAGGGGAAGTGTCATTGGGAATGCATTTTGAGAAAATTAAGTTTTAAGGTTTGGATCTTTAATACTTCAGTATATTTTCATAATTTTAATTATTAATTTTTGTATGTGATTTTCTTATTTGTTTTGCAAATTAAAATTGTTAATAATCTAAGAAATAAAGTTTTAGTGAAACCGTGTATGGACATCTTTTAACCTCTTGTCACTAACTTACAAACCCTTTTTCTGACTGATACATTTCACCATCTTATTCTACTCAACAACATGAATATTTTGATGAATATAACTCCATTTCAGAAAAAACTTTACTCTCCCCCTTTCCCCCATGGACTCTTCATTTGTTTTCTAATTAATTAAAAAAGAAAACCTGTACCACTACAACCCATGAAGAGCCTTGGGTTCAGTACTTAGGCAAGGATGTACTGTTAATAGACTAATGGTTATGAAAGTAGGATATTTAGAGGCAGAAATCACTCTAAACTGCCAGATTTTTTTCCCAATGAAGGTTACCTGTTTTAAGAGGCTGGGTATGCCCCGGGGGGGGGGGGGGGGGGGGGGGGGGGGTCAAAACCTTGAAGTCGTTCCATGTCTGAAATAACAGAATATAAATTTCTGCCGCCAGCTGGACTCGACTTTGGGCCTAGGGGTTTGGCAGTCGAGCACCTTATCCACTGAGCTACAACCAGGGTTTGAAATCGATAATTAAAAAAAATAATGATAAAAATCAATTCCGATTAAGATTTTTATCAGGAATTTTTAAAATAATTTGGTGATTTTTATTGAGATCGATTTTTATTTTGATCATAAGTGATAAAAATCAAATTCTGGTCATTATTTTTGAACAAAATTTTTACAATTAATAATAATAATAATTTTTGAGTAATTCCTTTCTAAATCAGAAAGTTAAGTTTTTTAATTATCTCCAAGATGTATTTTGAGTATTTTGTATACAAACATATTGATCAATTTGTGTGTAAAAGTTGATTTTTATTTTCTGATAAATATATTTTTTATCACAATTTAATCATTATTATTTATGCAATACGGCATCATTCAGTGAGTGATCATAATTTTTAATCAAATCAATAAACATCAAAAGTCAATTCAAATTTTTATTTATAAATCAGGAATGATTTTTAAATTAAAAATCAAATATAATAATTATTATATGATTTTTTGGAAAAAAAAATTATTGATTTCAATCCCTGGCTACAACACAGTAAAATTTTATTAAAATTATTACTAAGGTATCTATTTGTTTTACTAATAATCATTACAATAACCTCCTGTTTGGAATCTGGTTATATAAGCTGTCCTAATCCCTTCCTTTATTCCACTGTTTCAATTTTGATGGTTCAAGTTACCTTCCTTCTCTTGATCTGCTTTAGAAATTAATGAAAAGGCTAATATACGAGGTGTGATCAAAAAGTTCCAGGACTTTTTATATACTATGGGAATGCAATGTCTCACAGCATTGCCTGACTCAACAGGAACACAGCTGTGTTTGCAGATCAATCATAACATCACTGAAAGTAACATTAGCACAGTTTGTTTGAGGTTAGTTTTATAGAGTTTGGCTATTTTATGAAAATATGTGAAAGAAGAGCAACGTGTTTGTGTGAAGTTTTGTGTGAAACTGAACAAAACGTTTTCTGAAACCTTTTTGATGTTACAAGAGGCTTTTGGTGAAGAATGTCTAAGCCGATCATGCTGCCATCTGTGGTTCAAGAGGTTTAAAGATGGCCTTTTTGTGTAAAAAACGCAATGACTGACATTCCTCAGCCCCCCTACTCACCTGACCTGGCTCCAGCCGACTTTTTTCTTTTCCCGAAGCTCAAGAGACACCTGAAAGGACGAAGATTTCAAACAGTTGACGAAATTAAAGAAAAAACAATGGAGCTGCTAAACACCTTTACAAAAGAAGAGTTTTCTGGGGCCTTTGATCAGTGGAAACACCGGTGGGAAAAGTGTGTAGCTTCCCAAGGGGAGTACTTCGAAGGAGACAAATTTGAATAACCTGTTTGTTGTATGAATAAATGTATAAAAATTCAGCCCTGGAACTTTTTGATCACACCTCGTATATATATATATATATATATATATATATATATATATATATATAGGTATATATATGAAAATTGCCGGTGCGAAAATTGCCGGTGCGATAACTCGCCTCGGCGCAGTAAAAATGGACTGTATAGAATTTAATCAAAGCGAGGTTCTGCAACTTTGGGGAGATGTTAGCGGGAAAATAATTCAACCAAAAAATACAGATAAGCGCACTCACCTGGTTGCGGTCGCCGTCTCGCTCTCGCGGGGCCCCTGAAGTCCTCACAGACAGGCGAACGCTCCTTGTGGCCTGTAAAACTTGATTGAACTCTCCTCCTCTGCTATCACCACTCATTAAAGTCAAAAGGAAAATTTTACTGGTTGTAGCACGAAAGGAAAACACTTTTAACATATAAAAGATTCTCGGAAGGCTATGTGAGCCTTGAGCATGAAAACTAGGAAGACTATGAAGTCTTGGACAAAAGTAGGTGCATCCAGGGCAGAGTGCAGGAACAGAGTGACCGAGAATGGTCCTGAGGGGATTAAGATTGCGATTAGAACTCCCGCATATTAAACTTTGCGAGAGTTAATAAAGTCAACTGCCCTCTGGTTGGCAATAGGAAAACTAAGTAAAGGGCCGGTTAATGAGGGAAGTCGGTAGAGGGCGTCACTTGAACTAAATTACAATTTTCTCATTTCCCCTTAACACAAAAGCGCCGATCGGCGCGAACATACCGCCCACCAAAATTGGGATGTTGCCCAATTTTATTCCAAAAGTTATACAATGAAAATGGAGGGCGGCAGCAGCAAATTTATACAATAAAATAAGAGAAAAGAAAGCTGAATTTGAGTAAAGAGAAAGATAAAGAAAAAAGGAATAATAAAAAAGCTGTAACAAGAATGGGTGCACAATTATACAATGTAAAGAAAAGGAAACAGCCCAACTGGGCAACAGTTATATAATGTAAGGATAATAAAACAGTACTACTGTGTAAACAATTATACAAAGTAAAGAAAAAGAATCAGCCCAACTGAGCAACAATTATATAATGTAAAGAAAATAAAAACAGTACTCCTGGGCAAACGATAATACAAAATAAATAACAAAAATAGCACAACTTTAGAAAGGTTATACAATGCAAAGGGGCATCATTCCGGGAGCGGAATGAGTTTGTTCATAGATCTTGTGAGAGTACTAGTAGAAGTCTCAAAGTGGGTGGCTGCTCGTGAAACACCATCAGGCTTGAGCTCGGAAATAAGAGCTAAAGGCCGGGAGAGTGAGGAGCTGTTCAGTCCCTTGCTCACAACAACGTCGCCCAGTTTCTTGGTTCCACAACGGCGCTGGGAATTTGAAGTCCACTTATAACGTTGTGAATTATAATTAGGAACGGCGTTGTCAAGTATGCCGCCCACCCTGAGGACCTCCAGGCTACCGAGGAAAGGAGTACGGCAACAAGGCGGCTGTGCCGGCTTATCGGCACGGATATTAAGGAGAGACCCAGAAAAATGTTTAAAGGTATGGTCAGGTTCATTTGCGATGAGCGCAATGGGAGGAGACTTAAGATCCGGTAATGGCTTGGTGCTTAAGTCGGTGTCACGATAAGGAGGAGGCCAATGCTCCTGGCAATTGATCAAAGAGGAGGGATCTTGAGTCCCTAAACATAAATTGTTGGTCTGCGCGTAATGAGTACGGGTAAGACCCCTAGAGTCAATATGGGCATGATTAGCGACAGAAGAAACATCAGCAAACCCTACTGGGGAGAATTTGTCGAATATTGAAATTTTAGAGCGTACAGACCCTTTGATATCTAAAACTGGTGGTTTAAAAAAAGTAGGTTCAATTGGATTCGAGACCGGAATTTTACTTGTTATACTATCTTGGTTACCTTGTGAACATACTGGTTTCTTATTGTTTTTATTTTTAATAAGAAGGAATTTTGAACAATGTTGATTGGCTAAAGAATAGCGGCTATTTGAGGATGAGATGTAATTATCCTCTTCTGCAAGAGAGGCAAATGACCTTTCATCAGATGAATCACTGACAGTGGTATCAGCACCACCTGTTTTATCTACGTGATTAATTATTGAAACTCGATTTGAGTATAAAGAAGCATCTAGATTATTGATTTGTATGTCCTGGTGAACGTTATCACTGGTTAGTGCATGACTACATGTATGGATGTCAATAGAAGGGTCAATGTTTTCTGGAATGTCAGAAACATTTGAGTCTTTATGGTCTGTACTCACGGATTGTTCAATTGGGAGTTTTTTCAATATTTTCAGTTTTCGAAGAATCATGGAAATCTTGGGAAATCTGGCAAACAGAAATTAACGAAGTGGATGATTGATTTTGCGATAGGGTCTGGATAGGGCCTATGATTGCCCAACCAAAAATAGTACTGATAGCAATTGGACCGATAGAGCTAGGAATAAACGGATGAGGCAATAATAATTGCGGGTATACGTCTGCACCTAAGAGAAGGTCAATCTTGTCTGATTGATGAAAGTCAGGATCGGCCAAACGCAAATGTTCAAAGGCGCGAGCAATATCAGGAGTGAGGCTTCTAGGTGGCAAATGATTAGCGATTTGAGGAACCACGGACGGGTTTACAAGAACGTGCCTCTGGGAAAATCTGGAGAAGATGTGACACGAGACTGTGCCAGGAGAATTGGAAACACGCCCACCTATGCCTGAGACGGTAATGGGCATATCCTGGATTTTTTGACCTAATTGGTCAAAGAGGCGCTTGGAAATAAATGACAGCTGCGACCCCGGATCGATGACCCCACGGACCGGAACGTAACCTAAGTGAGAATTAAAGATTCGTGCACGGAAGGTTCCTAGGAGTGAAGTCACGTGACTTCCGGTGGTACTACAACTTAGAGATAAGGAGGTGTCAACTGGTGCTTGACCAGTGGAAACGGATGCTGGTTCACTTGTAATGTGATCAGCATGAGCTGAAGCGCGACTAGGCGCGGAATTATAATGGAGATTTGAATTTACTACTTTGACGGGATGCAAAAGTGTGTGATGCTCTGATGAATTACACTTACGACAAGAAAATTTGGAGTTGCAATTACCCTTAAGGTGGGGACCCAAGCAATTAAAGCACCGTTTATGCCTTTTGAGGAAATCAATTTTTTGATCTCGAGTGAGATGAGAAAATTCGAAACAGGAGGATAAGGAATGCGCCTTACGACAAAGAATGCATTTGAGGTTAAAAGAATTTGAAGGTGCGGCCCGAGTTCTATCTGATGGTGAGGTATCAGGACTAGTGCTAGCAATTAGCGAATTAACTTTAGTGTTTCTATGTAGATTGATGGGGGGAGAAATAATCTCCAGGGTTTTAATTTGCCTGATAATAAAATTTAGTAAGTCATCGAAAAGCGGAACTGATTTAGCGGAATTTTGATCCTCGAAAGCCTTAGATGTACGGGGGTCTAGATTATTTAATGCGAGGGTTAACAAAATAAAATTTGCCAAATCGTCGATTGGTAGCGCCTTGATAGCCTGCACCGAATTTTGATGTACCTCGAGAAAAGTTTTTAAGTTATTCAATGAATTTGAACTGACGGGCTTAAAGTGTAAGATTTGGTTCAGATATGCCTGGGCTATCCTCCTGGGGTTTTGGAAACGGTGTACTAGAGCTGAAAAGGCAAGGTCGTAATTTTCGGCTGTGAGTTGAAAGTTAGAAATTGCGGAAAGAGCACTCTCTTTTAAATTGGATCTTAAATAATGAAAGCGCTGTATGGGGGTTAGAGAAGGGTTGTCGTGAACAAGGGCGGTGAACAACGAGAAAAATTCAGGCCACTGCTGTATGTCGCCTGAAAAGGTTGGTAAATTGATAGGTGGTAAGGAGAAAGCACTTTGAGCCAAATGAACAGGGCTGGCAACCATTGTAGAAGTTGCAATAGGTTCTTCTTTTTTTTCAATTGTAAATATTTGGATTTAATTTTTGTTAACAGACTATTGAAAGCAATTGCAGGGGCTTGAGTATCCACATGATTTTGTTTGGATAATAGAGCATTAAGGTCACTTAATTTTTCATTCACCCCCTCAAATTTGACTTGAAGGGAGGGTAAATCCTCGTAATGCACTTGGACAGTAAAAATATCCGAAAGAGTGGAACCCTTAATTTCATCGTATCTACTAGTTATATCAGCAAATATCGTTTCCCTCTTTGCCAATAGTTGTGCTTGAATAATATTTTTGTCTTCTGTAGGCATTGTGAAAAATAGAGAATAAATAAATACAGCAATAAAAGGAAATTATAATATATGAGGCAGAGAAAAGGAAAGGAGAAAAAGTTGCAAAATTGATTTTACTAATTATTACGTTATTGTAACTGACGTTATAATAAGACAATATGGCGGGAACTGTTACGAGACGCAGTAACGAGTACTTTACTAGAGATGTGGGAGGTGGTGACGTCAGATAACAGCTGACAATTGGTTGAACATAGAGGTGGGCTAAACAGTTATTTTTTGGTATTAGGTTACTACGTTATGGCTCTATCCCAGTAATATGTTCCAATAATAGGTTATTCCAGTAATAGGTGATTCAAGTAAACCCCTGTCCTACCGCTAGAATGCGCGCCCGTCAATCACTGCTGTTGCCAATAACTCTTCGGGATCTAATAACGCTTAGAATCACTGCAGTTCCTACAATAACGCCAGTTATTAGAATCACTGCAGTTATTACAATCACTCCAGTTCTACAACAGTTCTCAACTGTTATTAGAATAACCTATTGCCAGCCATCGTTCTGTTTTTGATCACCGACCTAGCGCTAGTGGTTCTAACCTATTACAAACTTACTTTTAGATATTTTGACTGGTAATTCATTAATTTATCCTCCTCGCCATTGCTAATAATGTTAATAATTTGCTTATTTAGTAATCTTACAAATGGTAAATAACACAAAATCAACCAAAATTATTGTGTCAATTTTTTTTTAACAAAACATTTTAGAAGCCAATTAAAAGTTGTCAAAATATATAACAAATTAAAAATAAATAGGCCAACTATGATACAAACGAATTCAGCTAAATAAATCTTTAAAAAACATTGTCCTTATTTAATTGTACTGCCGAGATTTTATTTTTTTAAAATACATATAGGTGTTAGTAAAACATATTTGAACAATTATAAAGACTCAACAATACAAGTAACTTGTATCAATCTGTTACCTAAGCATGTATTGTGTATTAAAATATTGGCTGTAAGATAAAATAAAGAAGAAAATAACAGAGGTAGAAGCAGGATTCAGGCTGGGCCATCTTAGGTCAAGTTTTTACTATATCCCAATTTTTTTTAAAGCATTTGGTGGACTTCCAAGACTTCTGGTCCAGGAGGTACATTTAGCCTTTATCCACCTTTAGAAAGCTTTGACTAGAAAATAAGGTGTGGAAAGCACTGTTTGTCAGAGATAAGTGATAGTCTGAGATAAGGCATACAAGGCCTTTATAAAGGTGCAGAATTGGGAATTAAATTTTGAAATAGCAGCGTTACTAATTGTGTACAAAAGTATTTAAAAAAAAAAAGTTTTGATATCATGTCCCCTCAGCATTACACATCACCAAAGGATTAAATCAAAGTTGCTGCTAATCACCTACTCTCTTTAACATGGTTATTAAACAACCTTTCTAGAAATAGAGAGAAATATTAACACACGGGTTTGGAGATTTTGAAAGATATCTAATTCATAATACAAACTGCAGGAGTTTATCAACTCATTGCCACTGAGGAATGTGATCTGGAATACATGCTGAGGAAACTCTAAGCAGTATTCTGAAAAGGGCATGGAAATAAATCTAATGAAGAAAGAGTTTGTGTCCCTCAACTCTTCGAGCACATTTTTTAGCATTGAAGATTAGAGATATGGAGGTCTACTAATCCTTCCTGGAAAGGAATCCTCTATTAATTAAGATATTTCATTGAAAATATTAAGAGAAAGGAAGACTGTAGGAATCCTAAACTCGTTCCTGTGGAATAAAAATGTTTCCTTTAAAAAAAAAAATAAAATAAAATAAGATGATTATATCTTTCCTTATCACTATAAATTGTCTTTAAATTTGCTAAAATCTGTGGTGTGGAGAAGAAAAAGCTTAAACGCTACTATCTTTAGAGATGGGTACCCAGAGTGGAAGTTATTTATAAATAAGAGCCCATCATGTTTCTAATAATATCATAAGACAATATATGATAGAGGAAAAAATCACTTAAGGTACACATGATGGTACATAAGGATCAATACAATTAGGGTTTCATGAATTAATTGCCACTTTTATTGGAATTAAGTCATCAATCCTAATTGAGGAAAAAAATATTTTAAAGAGTATTTAAACCAGGAGCTCATTCAAAAAGGATGTATCAAAACAGAGGCCATAGTATATTTTCCTGAACAGATTAGAGAGTAGGTTGAAGGATGTCTGAGGAAATTGTGGATAGGGGATGTAAAGAAAGGTATGGCAGCAAACAAGAGAAAGATTAGTTGATCAAAAGATGGTTTGAACAAATAACTGATAAAGATTAGGATACAATAACTGAACAAACCTGAAGGTATTTTTCATTTTATAAGTTTCCAGAACAGAAAGGGTAATTATAAAAATCACAAAATGAGATAATGTATGGACTAAAACTATATAAAAAAACAAAACAAATTACAATAAAGTTTGTACAAATTTATCAACACCCCACATTATCATTGTATAATCACAATGAGTTTTTATTTAAAAGAACTGTTCTCATAAATACTTCACCAAAATATTGGACAATACTAATAACCATACAGATTCAATCAATTTACATCAGAGTTTTTAAAGGAAAAAAACAAAATGAATTAAAAATATTCAGTTTATTTGTTAACAAATCTATTTACAAATATTCCAATGGATTTAACCATAAAAATGATAACTAAAAAGTTTTATGAAAGAAACCATTCACAAAAATTAAAAAGCTATATATCAAAAGACTAAATACTTACTTCAAAAAGCAGTATTTTACAAACAGGTAAAAAGGTAGTGTCTCGATGGAATCTAATATAAGTGTAATTATCCTTGGAATAACTGTAAATTACAAAAGTCTAAACAGATTTTACAACAAGCTAATATTTTCATGATTTAATAATCATTGCAAGATTTTAACTATTCATTATAATCATCATAAGATTTTAATGACATTCATTTGTCATTACATTATTATTTGTAATATAACATAAGAAAAAGCATTTGATATTAACTAGCCATTTCAACTTTTTAAAATTACGATTAGAAAACTTTAAGACCCTGAATATTGGAGAACTATTTCAGTCTAAGTAAATTTAAATTAAATTTGGTATTACAAAGCTCATCTAAAAGTTTCAGCACTTTGTATTAAAGTAGAACCTCTCTTAACCAAGAGATTTTTTATCGATTCGCAATGAAACAAAAAAGGAAATCATGAACATTTATTTACAAATTAAAATCAAAGCATTTATTTTTGTTCACAGTTTCGAACTCCATCTATTGTGATATGATTGTACTATGATCACGAATTTCTGTTTTAGTTCGAACCACGGCCGCTAGGAGCGTCACAACCCACTGTGTCACAACTAACGACCAGTTCTTGTTTGCGTTATTAGATCACGTGACCTATCGGTTCTTCAATAATAGGACAGCCATATGAGTTATTCGATAACAGAAGTTACTTAACAGTTATTGAGAACCGATCTAAGAACGATAACTGGTCGAATAACCTTAACCGATCGGTTCATCTATCTGTTATAACCTAACACCTTACACCAACAACCCCAATTTATTGTTATTTCTCCATCGTTTTCGATGGAAGATTTAATAAATTTGACTAATATTGTAAAATATAGTTATTCTAAAATACAAATTTAGGTTTATTTATAGATATTTTAAAATATGATCACTGGTAATAGGGTTTTTCAGTAATAGGTGATTGGTGATAACAGTTCCGAGTCAATAATAGGTTATTTTAAAGAATACGTTATTTTTGTCCCACCTCTAGTTGAACATGGCCGACTATAACTTCGGTTTTATATGTGTAATTATTGGAAGTTATGAAACTTGGACAAAAAATAGGCCAAACCTTGCAATTTATACAAGTTTTAACGTAAAAATTTTTAATATTAATAGAGCACAGAAATGAGTGGGTGATTACTCGCCCCAAAACTGCAAAATCACTCGTTTCAAAGTTGAACAATGATATATACGGCCCGGATCGGACCAAGAATGTTAATGAAAATTGCCGGTGCGAATAACTCGCCTCGGCGCAGTAAAAATGGACTGTATAGAATTTAATCAAAGCGAGGTTCTGCAACTTTGGGGAGATGTTAGCGGGAAAATAATTCAACCAAAAAATACAGATAAGCGCACTCACCTGGTTGCGGTCGCCGTCTCGCTCTCGCGGGGCCCCTGAAGTCCTCACAGACAGGCGAACGCTCCTTGTGGCCTGTAAAACTTGATTGAACTCTCCTCCTCTGCTATCACCACTCATTAAAGTCAAAAGGAAAATTTTACTGGTTGTAGCACGAAAGGAAAACACTTTTAACATATAAAAGATTCTCGGAAGGCTATGTGAGCCTTGAGCATGAAAACTAGGAAGACTATGAAGTCTTGGACAAAAGTAGGTGCATCCAGGGCAGAGTGCAGGAACAGAGTGACCGAGAATGGTCCTGAGGGGATTAAGATTGCGATTAGAACTCCCGCATATTAAACTTTGCGAGAGTTAATAAAGTCAACTGCCCTCTGGTTGGCAATAGGAAAACTAAGTAAAGGGCCGGTTAATGAGGGAAGTCGGTAGAGGGCGTCACTTGAACTAAATTACAATTTTCTCATTTCCCCTTAACACAAAAGCGCCGATCGGCGCGAACACGAGGTGTGATCAAAAAGTTATATATATATATTGTAATGATATTTGGAATTGAAGTTCTGGAAGAGCAAATATTGGAGGTAAGGGCCAAAACCAGGTAGGAGCCCAGAGATTAGGGAGACCCCAATACCTGGGGAGGTAATGGTAGCCGTTGAGGCAGGTAGGAAAAAAGGCAGTTGGTTTTAGGACAGAGAAGGAAGAAGACAGAATGAGTTAGTTTTGGACCTTGGGGCAGCTAGGTGTTAGGAGTGATAGAAGATTATGGAACCAAGATATGTGAAAGTGTTTAGAGGTTCTCTCAGTAATGGACTTTAATTAAAATTAAATTAAGGTAAATTTAAATATGTTTATATATAAAATAATAAATATAAAAAGTATGCACAAAACATTGTTTAAAAATATCCAGTCATACTTCAAAAGAATATTGACAGAACCCTAATAATGAGTTTAAGTCAATTAATTATTGATATATAATTTTATTAAAAATTAATGATTCAAGAAAATCATTACATTTGGCGCCCTCCAGTGGACTGTCAATATTGAAATTATGACTGGAAAATGGTTAAAATTTGGTAGATGTTTGTGTGAAAATAATGAATAAATAGTAATTTTAAAGTCAAATTATATTAAGGGAATTAAAACAAAATGAATTTCGAACAAATGTTGGAATCTATCAATAAGAATGTTGATTTGCTGTTTAATACCATATCTAAAAAAATAGATGAAATTGCTGAAAAAGAAAATAAAAACCATGAAGAACGCATGAAAAAGTTTGAAGAAGATGAACGAAAATGTTCTGAAAAAGATTCAGACTTTCAGGCTGTAAGGTTATACTTACCATTATTAATTACAAGTTGAACACACAGTCCATTTTACTTTACTTTGTCCGGGCGCCGTATTATAATAAATGAAAAATTGATTTTCATAAAATGATATAATAAAAAAAATCTTAATCACAACAACAATAATAATTACTAAATTGTCCTGTTAAACACCTAACCAACTCTTCTCACAAAATACTAAAATACATTTAAGTACAGTTCTATCGACATAACAAAAAAAAAAAAAAAAAAACACTCATCCAATTTTCACAAACATGTTTACACTTTAACTGCCTGCACACATGTGGCCACTCACATCCTGTTCCCTCCAAAACACTGTCCCCTCTCCCTCCTATTCTATGTATTGCCAACTAAATTTATTGTACAAATTAAATTTTAAACAAATTATACTTTTTCTTTAGATGTTATCAATATAATTTACATTATTCTTACCCACAATTATAAATAAAATTAATTATAAACAAAAAAATTATATAACAGTTGACTCAGTTATATGTAACCATTTTTCATTATTTATACAAATTTAATTTACTAAATAATTTTCTTAAATTTTTATTTATTTTGAATTATTTAAAATTTCCATATGAAGATAGACCAAATTTTAGACCCTTTACATATTCCCCCTCTTTGCTAAAAAAAAATTTGAAATTAATGAAGAGGTTTGAAAATTTTTTTTTTTTTTTTTTATGTCAGCCATATACTAAATTTCACCAAGAAAAAAAATTTTTAATTCTTTTCTTGACGTATATAAATTTCTTTTTAAACCCTTTATGGCTGTTTGAACATTCCAATCCACATAACCACCATAACCATTCCGAAGCACACCCCCCCCCCCCAAGTGGAACCCGAAACTCCATCACATGCCCACTCAAACCTTCATTTGAAGCACACTCCAATCCTTGACCACACTCAAAGAAACCAGACCCCTCCACCCTTTGAAATTGAATGATATTGGTATATTTATTTCTTCGAACCATTTGACAGTTCAGCACTTCTTCATTTTCATCAAAGTCATTGTTTATGTTTTCACCAATGTCCTCTTTTATTACTTCTTCTTTTTCCACTTCATTTAATTTATCAACAATTTTACTTTCACACACTACTATCTCACTTGTAAAATTTTGTTCAGATTCCATTATTTCTTCATCTTTTAATTCTTTTTCTTTGTTCATTTTACTTTCTTCATATTCCATTAATTTTTTATTTTTCAATTCTTTTAATATATTTTCATTTTCCTCAAATTTTTTATTTGAAATCATTTCAGTTTCCTTCTTCACTTCTCTCAACTTTTCATCTACTTCTCTTTCATCTTCTTTTCTATATTCTTCCACTTTAATTAACATTTTGTTTTCAACTTCTTCAATTTTTTTATTTGAAATCATTTCAGTTTCCTTCTTCACTTCTCTCAACTTTTCATCTACTTCTCTTTTATCTTCCTTTCTATATTCTTCCATTTTTTTTATTATCTCATTCTTATTCTTTTCATTTGTTCTATTCATTTCTATCCTATCTTCTTTCAAGTTTTTTAATAATTTCTTCCATCGATTTTCTGTTTGCTTCTATTATCATTTTAATAATTTCATTATCTATTGTCTTCTGGGGAATTGATTCTGGAACTACTCCTATTATTTTATTTACCTCCTTCTGGTTATATTCAAGCATGTTTCCTGATGCTGTTATTTCTTTTGATTTGGTTTCCATAATTTAATTGAATAATACAGACTTTTGTTAGGGTACAAGGGTAATACCTACATCTATCTATATCTATATTTTTTATAACTCGTGTCCCTGTTCACGGCGACATTTGTAAGGTTATACTTACCATTATTAATTACAAGTTGAACACACAGTCCATTTTACTTTACTTTGTCCGGGCGCCGTATTATAATAAATGAAAAATGGATTTTCATAAAATGATATAATAAAAAAATCTTAATCACAACAACAATAATAATTACTAAATTGTCCTGTTAAACACCTAACCAACTCTTCTCACAAAATACTAAAATACATTTAAGTACAGTTCTATCGACATAACAAAAAACAAAAAAAAAAACACTCATCCAATTTTCACAAACATGTTTACACTTTAACTGCCTGCACACATGTGGCCACTCACATCCTGTTCCCTCCAAAACACTGTCCCCTCTCCCTCCTATTCTATGTATTGCCAACTAAATTTATTGTACAAATTAAATTTTAAACAAATTATACTTTTTCTTTAGATGTTATCAATATAATTTACATTATTCTTACCCACAATTATAAATAAAATTAATTATAAACAAAAAAAATTATATAACAGTTGACTCAGTTATATGTAACCATTTTTCATTATTTATACAAATTTAATTTACTAAATAATTTTCTTAAATTTATTTATTTTGAATTATTTAAAATTTCCATATGAAGATAGACCAAATTTTAGACCCTTTACAAGGCCATTGATATAAATGTTTGTGAAGATGAAAAAAACACTGGAACTGAAGAACAACTGGAATTAGAAGAAGAAAAAGTAACTGATACTGTGAAAGAAGACAAAGAATTGAAAAATGAAAAATTAATGGAATATGAAGAAAGTAAAATGAACAAAGAAAAAGTAACTGATAATGTGGATAAAGAAAAATAATTAAAAGATGAAGAAATAATGGAATCTGAACAAAATTTTACAAGTGAGATTGTAGTGTGTGAAAGTAAAATTGTTGATAAATTAAATGAAGTGGAAAAAGAAGAAGTAATAAAAGAGGACATTGGTGAAAACATAAACAATGACTTTGATGAAAATGAAGAAGTGCTAAACTGTCAAATGGTTCGAAGAAATAAATATACTAATATCATTCAATTTCAAAAAGTAGAAAAATCTGGTTTCTTTGAATATAATAAAAAATTAAAATATGCTTCAAATAAAGGTTTGAATGATGGAGTTTCAAATTCCACTTAGTTGGAGCAAATATGCTTCAGAATGGATATGGTGGTTATATAAATTAAAATGTTCAAACAGCCATAAAATATTTAAAAAGAAATTTATATACGTTAAGAAAAGAATTAAAAATTTTTTTTGGGTGAAATTTAGTATATTGCCGAGATGATTGTTTTCATATGGAACCATTTTGTTTTTAAATAGCATACATATAAATTAATTTGTATTTCAATCAGTCTCTTTTTTCATTAAATTTAATTATTTTTTATTTTAAGCATCTACCAATCATAGAATAAAAAAAAAGGTGTGAAATTTCACAAAGAATTAAGTGTTATTATTAAAAATTTTTGCTTATTTTATATAAATGTTTTAAACAATAGATCATAGATAATTCATCTGTAAATCAACCTATTTTCATGGTCATTAAATTTTTTTTGGTAATAATTTTCATAAAAATCTAATAGGTTTGTAGTTACTTATAGTTATTATTATATTAAAATAAATTGACTGTATTATATAAATGTTTGAAAAAGTACTATTATTAATTAAATTATGTTTCAGTCTGTTACGTATGTTATTGAATTAATTTGAACATTTTTCATTAAAAAAAAAAAAAAAATAATAATAATGGTTATTAGATTAATACAGAATTATTTCATTTTATAGTAAACATTTGGTTTGGTATATCAAATTTAGATTAATGGACATGTTTAATATTTAGAATTAATTTTTTTTATTTAATTTTTGTTTTGTTAAATTATAATTAAAATGACAAGCGAGCATTTAGGTATCATTATGATAGTTAATTTAAATTAATGTTTCATTATATGTGTATATAGTTAAAAAATTTTATAAGTCATAAGATAGTACAAGTGGAAAAAATTTCTAAGCAAAAGCTTAAAAATTTTTAAAACTTGAGAGAACCTGAATGTAATGATATTTGGAATTGAAGTTCTGGAAGAGCAAATATTGGAGGTAAGGGCCAAAACCAGGTAGGAGCCCAAAGATTAGGGAGACCCCAATACCTGGGGAGGTAATGGTAGACGTTGAGGCAGGTAGGAAAAAAGGCAGTTGGTTTTAGGACAGAGAAGGAAGAAGACAGAATGAGTTAGTTTTGGACCTTGGGGCAGCTAGGTGTTAGGAGTGATAGAAGATTATGGAACCAAGATATGTGAAAGTGTTTAGAGGTTCTCTCCTTAATGGACTTTAGAATTTAGATTAAAGGTAAAATTAAATATTTTTTCATATAGTAATTTATAATAAATATAAATTACAATGCCCAAATCCTTGTTTAAATATTTCCAGTCATAATTCAAAAGAATATTGACAGAACCCTAATAATGAGTTAAAGTCAATTAATTATTGACATATAATTTTATTAGAAATTTATGATTCAAGAAAATCATTACAATATATATATATATTAAAACAACAACGAATGTACAAAGAATATACAACAACGAATATGGGTTTCCTGAATTAACACCAATCGATGAAGGTAGTGCACAAGATCAACTTTTAATACTGAAGTTGATACATATCATGAAAATTTATGATAGGGAAAGGCAATAAGACTTCAATTTGAGCAGTATCTATGCAACAAAGGTACCTGTTGTGTGTCAAATCTCAGCTCCATGTTAAAAGTGAAAAAGTTAATTATTGGAAATATAACAAACAATGATCAATCAAGACAGTTCTCACGGAGAAAGCAATTTTTGGGTTAAGAGCTTTAACAACTGCTAGATACTACAAGTTGCCGGGATTCTGACTGCAAAGCGATCTCCCCCCCCCCCCCCCCCCCCCCCCCCCCCCCCCCCCTTCCGCCATTAGTCCAAACTAGTCTCAGATTAATGTTAGACTTTGATACTCAGAATTAGTTTACTTTTATACCTTACAGGAAGTAGCAAAACACTTTTTAAATTATTGCAATGATATAGATATATTCATCCTCTGTTTTTTTTTTTTTTAACTTTTAGGTCATCTTCCAGGACTGATCTTGCTTCAGCTCCAATTTTGTCCGCACCAACATCACCTCGTCCCAAAAATAGGCTCTCGTGAAACAAGTCTGCGATTAATAAAATATTTTTGTACATAACAGAAGTTGTGCTTAACAAATTTACTTCACGTACTTATTGTGATATGTAATTTTTAAGTAACTACTGAATTTCAAACAATCATTTCAGTTTCACTACATAAGTATCAATGGAAAAGAATGATTATATGAACATTCCTTTACAGAACTTTTTATTAATCTTGCTTATCTTGCCAGTTCATATTTCCTTATCGTGAAGCTGCTATTTTCACGTAATGTATTGATGAATGTAGCAGTTTTAAGTGATGAACTTAAAACTAAACATTAATGTAATTAACTGTAACAATTATACCTATAATAACCTATTGTAGTCTTTATTCTTCAGCACTTAGCTTTTAAATTCTTCTTCGCTATGTGACCCTTGTACAGTTAATAATGACCAATTATTGTAAGGAATGATACATACATATCTTTCAAAGAAGAAGGAAGTGAGCAATTTTTTTTTTAACAAGGTTGTGTGTATATTTGAATAAATTGTGAAGGTTTCCTTCATTTCTTTCGTATGTAACAATCAATACCTTTTAATAAGATAAAACTGAAAGCAACAAGCGCGCACAATGCACAAAAATCAAACGCTCAAGTAGTTAGTCAACATAGTTTAAATCTGCATTGTAATAGAATTTGCATTTAGATCTCAATATATAAACATATATTAAAGCTTAAATAACCAATACTTTTTGGAAATGGGCAATTGCTTTGCTTCAATAATTGTTATCCTATCATTAAAAGATGCATTTATCTAATACTGACTGTAATAAAATTTAAATTTCAAAAAGATCATAAAAATATATTCATTTATATATATATATATATATATATATATATATATATATATATATATATATATATATATATATATATATATATAATTATTTTGTTAAAATTTAATTGGATAATTGAAACCATTGTCATCATAAATTTAAAAGTTATTTAAATTAAGAAGAACTCATGAGATAAAACCGTGTGATGGTATAGTGATCATTTTAAACCATACATAAGAATTTCCTAAAAATTGTCCATTTTTTCATATAAAAGCATTTAAAATACGTAAAGAAAATAAGAAAGAGTGAGAAAATACTTTCACAGAACCGTCCAGTTGGAGAATTGTTTTTAAATGAAAAGAAAAAAAATATGAAAAATATGTCATACTAATGAATTTCGTTTTCGAACTTAATTTAAAATTTGAAAGTTCCATTAAATTTCTGAAAAAACAAAATCCTAATCCTAATCTATAGAAACAAATAATTTTTTATAGAAAGGTTTTATTAATTATTAATCAGCTAATCTACATAAATCTTTGTTTCCCTGAGCAAATAGTTTCATTATGAACTATAGCAAAAGCTGTTATTCATCATTTTTGTAGCTGTGAGTCTTTATAATTACATCCAACTCTCTAATATTAGAGTATATTAATATTATATTATTACTCTATAATATTAGAGTTACTCATGTCTAAAGAAATATGAAGAATCATTTCAACTAACATATTACTATTTCCCAGTATATTAATATTTATTTGAGAGACGCAGTTTGAGATTAAAAACCTAAAACTTGAATGTACTATCTAGATGTGTGCTTTTAAATAGAACAATTATTTTATATTGTAGAATTTAAGAATATGGCATATTGATAACGTATAGTTTTAAAAGCTCGATGATTCTTGAATGACTACAACATGTGATGATCCAAGAGACACACTGTGATCTGTTTTTAGATCTTCCATTTAATAAGTTCAGATAGAAAAAAGTGAATTGAAAAATACCCCATAACTTTTAGTTGTTACCTGTGTTCTGTTAAATGATTTAGGTTTATTCTGAAATATACAGGCTTACAATTTAATAGCTCAAGTTCTTTCATCTTAAAGGCGTCAAATTTTCCATGAATTTTTCTTAATGTTATTTTAGTTTATTAAATTAATTTTCCCTTGAGATGTCGGCAAATATTGTATTCACTGGTATAGCTAACTTTTAATTGGCCTGTGTGCGAACGTTTAAATCTTGCATTGTTGATGTTTAACCAGTTGATCTTTTTCAAGAAGGGAAGAATTTTTTTTTTTTTTTCAGTAAAAAAAAACAAAACAAAACTGATAAGTATAAAAAAGAAAAAGAAAAAAAAACAGTAGAAAAAATGTGTGCCCTGCACACTCGCTCACACCCTCACTACACCATTGATTCTATTATCTTATAATTTGATTTATAACAGTCAACTTTATGCAAAGTAGTCTTAACTCAAGGATCCGAAGGGCATATCTTCTTTAAAAAAGTATTTATTTTCACTACTTCTATCCAAGAATAATACCTAAAAATATGCTACAGCTGGCTGTTATTTTAATGATCAATTTTTTTCTTTTTAATTTATTTATTTATACTATTTTTTATTCTTAATAAAGACTTCATAATTAGAGTGCTCAAGAAGAGATTAGATCATTTTTATTAAATCTATCATTGGTGTCAAATACTATTGTTTTATAAAATCAAAATTATAATGTTATCTTCTTCTATACCCTCGTTGGTTTTGAAGTTTGAACCTATCAAGAAAATGATAATTGTGATGGAAAAATGATTTACATATTATTCTGATGTTTGTATGGCAATGAAGTTATGTATGAAATTATATTGGAATAAATTAAAAAATATTGAAATACTTCTTTGCTTAAATTGGTTCTATCTCGCTTAAATAAGAGCACAATTATTTAAATTTTTTTAATTGCAAAATCAAAAGCTTTTATTTGATTATCCTTATTTTTTCCTTAGTGAGTAGTTTTTAAGGTGTAATTTATTATTTAAAAAAAAAAAAATAAAATAATGATAATAATATTGAAATTAAAATAGTTATATGACTATTTTTTATTGCTGTTCCTTCTCTCTCCCCCCCCCCCCCCCCCCCCCAGTGAAAAATGGTTCTGTTCTTCTTATGAATAAAAATATATTCCACTATTTGGCAATAAATACAAATGTGATATTTTCATATGTGTGTACATTTTGAAACAATGTAACTAAGTTTTTTTATTAAGTTATGTGGAAATGTATGTGTGATAATGATGATAATGGTAATTATTTAAGGAAATTGAAAAATATATTAAAAATTGCATTTTACTGAAAGTAAAGGAAACTAAAATATCTTAAAATTGGACATTTAATAATGATCAATTCAATACATTTTACAAAATGATTGAGATACCATTATTAAACATTTAACTAATTAAATTGATAAGGCTATGCCGAAGTATCTTTTTATACTGTTTGTGATTGTTAATTATTAATGGATCGATAAAATAAAACATACAAAGAATATTATATGCTTGGCAAAAATTAGTTTTTTAGCAAAACTAGAACTAGAGTGTAACCCTCCCAGAACACAAATGAACAATCATCTTTTGTAGTTTTACACTCACACAGCCAATATTAATTATTACTGTTCTAGAAGTATTTATCAATAAAGGATAAATACTATGTTGAAATGTTAATTGTTAACCTAGCGGGTTCTAGGTAGTTAATAGTCTATATAGCAATTAGTCAATAGGCAAATATAAATAAAATAGTAGAGTGATTCTTTGATACATGGAATACTAATTACAAAGAAAACTAGTAAATTAGCATAGAAGGTTGTCAATTTATTTTTCTATTTATTGTATTCATTTTTATTATATTTAGTGGTTGAAGAATGTGTATGTTGTATGAAATATTCATTCATGCGTACTAAATTTCTTATTGTAGGCGGATCAAGATGTTAAATATATTTCTTCAGTTTCCAGTTTACATTAAAATTGATTATTAATATATAAGATTACTGTAACTCCTAGTTTGTGGATTGACTGATTAACAAATTCAAATTATGAAACATGATATAAATTTTGCTGATGCTCCATTGTAGTTGCCATAACAACCATTACCTTTCCTTAATTTGTTTGCTCCTCTGTATCAGTTATGATTGCTAAGATTGTCTAGCACTGTGGTTAGCATAACTAACAAAAAGTTGTAAACCAATAAAACGATGATAATTCATATCATTATTTCAAAGACACCCTGGTATATATTAATACATTACATTGGTTACTGACATACTGATAGCTGAATTTGTAGGGGAAGAACCAAAATTGACATTGATTACTGCTGCTATCAAAAGCAGGAACTACTTTGTATAATTTCAGATGACATTGAGCCCATAAGTTTCTTTCACTTATCTTTTCCAGGCAAAATCTGTAGTATAAGTTAAAATCTCTTCTCCATTACTGTTCAGTGCTTATTTCAATTGAGGTTGTGTACTATCAACATTTTTTTTTAAATGTAGATTAATCTATTTCAAGTTTCCAAGCAATAAATGTTACAATCAACATATACAATTTTAAAAAAATATCTTGAAAATATTTTATGGCTTTTAATCTCATTATTTTAAGAATAAATGGAATGTATTAAAATAAATGGTATGTTTTCAGT
Source organism: Euschistus heros (assembly GCA_003667255.2). Classification (NCBI taxonomy): domain Eukaryota; kingdom Metazoa; phylum Arthropoda; class Insecta; order Hemiptera; family Pentatomidae; genus Euschistus; species Euschistus heros. Next base: position 1,618,057 of record RCWM02000065.1, on the reverse strand, counting down.
GATAAATTTGGGCTCCATAAACATTAAGCATGATCATATCTTCAAGTAAAATTTTTGTACTACATAAATATATTTTTTTTTAATATACCACTTCATATTGAACTCATTGGTACATATATTTTAAAACAAGATCAGTTCTTTTTCTTGAAAGAATTTCATCATTGCCTTTTTAATAGAAATTAATTAACTTCATTTAAAAGGCATTCATTAATTGACATTGATTTCAACACATATACTTTAATCTACTTTAAAATGCAAAAAAACTGCATTCGACCTACACTTCAAGCAAGTAGAACTTTTAAAAATAATATTTGCAGTATTACTTCAGCCATTATGTTGTTGTGGCAACTGGATGAGTGATTAAGAAATGGATGGCATTTAACAGAAGGGAACCAATCCACCTTGAAAATCTTAAATAGTTTGGTTCTTTTTTTGAAATAGAAACGTCGTATTCTATTTCAAATAGTTTTTCTGACTTTGATTTTTCCATTAAAATTCCTGAACCAAGAGATGGTTCTTTTTCTATTGAAAACAGTAAGCACTAATCCTATCCAAAACCACCTCTAACTCATTTTTGCATATTTTGTGGATTGGCTCCCTTCTGCTATATGCCGTCCAAATAGCAATATATCCTATTATGCAAAAAAGTTAAGTTTATTATTAATCATGGCAACTGAAATAAACAGTAGCTATTGTTTTAATACTTATAGGTGATAAAACCTAAATAGCATCTTGATCCTTCATTATTCCTTTAATTTATTTGAAATTGACTTGGTTAAATCCATCAAAGTATTTATGTCTTTGTAATGAGGGATATGATCACAGTTTATATATTTGACTATGTTAACCTTTGTTGATCTAATTTTTTGTAATGATCATGTCACTCCAGTATATATTTATCATAAAAACATTGTAAATTAATGGATACAAAATCATGCCAAAAATAGATTATCTATTGCTATAATGGACAAAAAAAAAAAAAAAAATCAATTATTAGATGGAAATGTTATTATTGTATTTTGAAGAATTTATTTATAATATATTGTGACATAAATATTGACATTTTGGAATTATTTCTGTCCCTATTTATTTAAATATTCAAAGTACTACTCAACCCCACAATTTCAGAAAAATCGAAAAGAAAAACATAATCTACCTTCGTTTATATAGTTTGAAGAGTAATACTGCTGAGAAGTGTTCATAATATTAGTGAAAATTGACCTAAGAAAAAGGCGACTCAAAGAAGCTAAAGGAAAAAAAAAATTGTGATTGAATTTTATTACAAAAATGGAATTAGAACAGGTTTCAATTTAACAACAAAAAATTGGAAAGTAGAGATGGATTTTCAGCCTGGCATATTGATACAGGCTTTATTAAGTGCCTCTATAAAGTATTCATTTTATTTATGATATTTTCTGAAGTTGCTTTATGTTTCAGCAATATTTTTATAAATTAACGTATGGTTTAATGTGGTTCAAATTGAAATGTAAAAATGATTAAAAGAAAAATTAGAGCTGACCATCCTAAATTCAAATTTTTTGTTGGAGTTCACCATGCCAACACCATAAATTGCTAAAATATCCCACTTAAAATAGCTATAATAGCACACTGTCTGAGGCCAAAGTATAGGTGGGCTACTTAATTATTTGTTGTTCTTTTATAGGCTTTTGTAAACTTATATCAGCAAGTTTTTGCATGTCCATAAAATAATGGAATCTCACAAACCAATTAGACTAAAAATAAGTTGTGTCTATTTTAGTGGAACAGTTTTTTAAGTTTTTGAAGGGATATCTGGGTTTTGAAAAGTTTATAACTCTGACTAAAATCCAGAATATCTCTGAGATGAATTAAAGAATTGCGGATTGTACAGCGGTAAGAAATTGGATTGCTAGTCCTAATTTGAGCCCTGCTATGAGCAGAAAGTTTATGTAACTTATACTAAGTACCTAATTTATATCAAATATATTTTTAATATTTTGAAAATAAAGTAATTTATTGAAATGTAGTTAAAAGGTTAAACGATTTTACAGAATCACATAAACACTATATACCACTGTTTTTTAATATGTTTACCACAGTTGATCTAATTTTACTACATATAGTACAGAACTTAATGTTATACTATTATATCAAGATAGGGATAGTATGGAACAAAGAATTTAATTCATTATTAGTAATGAATTTATTTATTGCCTTCTATGTAAGTATATTAGACAAACTTATTAATTTAAACTTTTCAATAATTTCTTGAGAATTGTGGTACAATTTTAATGAATACTCTCATTATAAACAGTTTAACAAACTCCTTTCTTTGGTTCAAATTCAGAATTTATAACTCACAAAATTAATTACATATTTAATCACCACTTTATTTTGTATTATATTTCAGGAAATATTTCTCTTTTTTGGAAGATGTTCTTCTTTTAGGTAGGACTTACAATTAGGCCATGTTTTTTTAATTCTTGGATAGAGGCCTAGGTATAAATTAACTCCATCAGAATCTTCCAGTTCATAAAGGGGCCTGCTCTTTTCAATACATACTGTTGGATTTGACTTATCTACGATCAAATTCAATTACTTATTGTGGATCTTTTCTTCTGTATTGTGATACTGTTTGTTTCAAATATTTTTAAAAGTTGAAAATTAGATTAAACAGATTAAAATGTCTTATGTTTATTTAAATGCAGAATGAAAAACATTACTAATTCATATTATTAATTTTTTTTTTTTAACCATTTATTGAAATTTACAACTGTACAGAATAAATACATCAAGTAAATGTGTTGATAGCGATTTCAATGACATGTCAAAACTTTAAAAGAACTATTCACCAGTAGAACTTTAATCAAAATTTAACAAAAGAAGGTCTCTAGACCATCTTCTTTTCAGATGCCTTGGAGAATTATCGGGAATGGAGTGAGAAACAAGTTGAGAGACTAGTGGATTAGTGTAGTTTATTATGAAAGGATATGTTTGGGCTAAATCAGCAACATATAGGACATTAAGATCTTTATGGATAAGTTTATTTGTAACAAAGTAAGGAGCATTAAAGATTTTTTGAAGAATTTTGGATTGTGTGAGTGTGGATTGGACTTCATATGACCAAATAGGTCTGATAACTGTTATGTAAATGCATCTTTTGTAGTAAATCGGAAGGTTTGAACATTTTTCTTGTAAATGTTGAAGAAGTCGAAAACGAGTAGTTTCCTGTCATTTTAGTCTTGTATGGGGATCCCAAGTTAAACATTTACCCCCAGATGTAAACCTTGTTAGCCTGTTCAACAGGGATCAGTGAGATATTATTAAAGGATACTGTAGGACAGGAAGTCATAGGTTTATGACAAAGGGTAAAGGTTATTTGATGGGATTTGTTTGGATTTATTTTAATTCTCCAATTTTGACGTAAAATATTTAATTCTTTGAAATTTTTTTCTAATCAAATCAAATGCTTTTTTTATTTTTTTTATTTTTATCTCCCATTGTAACTCTATGAAACAGATCTATATTCAAAAAGTAAGCACACCCCATGCATGCAAACACATCATGTGCTTTGTTAGTTAAAAAAAGATATCTAATGAATTACATCATAGTCAATTATATCATAGTCACAAAAAAAAATCATAAAAGCAAAAAAAGAAAGAAAAAATAAATAAATAAAAATTAAAACAAAACTCTAGGTTTATGCATTCAAAGCAGTATAGTATAATCTTCTTGCTAAAGTTCAAAACTTTGAACAATTTTTTTCAGTTCAGAGATAAGGTTTTTAAAGAGCTTCTTCTCTGAATATGGCCATTCCTCTCCACTTACATAATATGTTTGGTTAACTGAAATCTGTCCTTGTCATAAACAGGGCATTTAGAAGAAGAAGAAGAAGAGAAGAGAATGAACTTTATTCTGGGACTACTTGTCCCCTAAGAATAGCATATGATTACAGTACATAGGACAATCATCTGGCTTTGATAATTAATTATAATAAATAATAACAATAGATAATAATAAAAATTGATAAATAATTAAATTATATGTTACAAGATAACTGTGACATCTTGTAAAATGATACATCTTATGTATACTATTATAATGTATATTACATAAATGTTCACGTTTTACATTAGCTCGGAAGATTGAAGATCCAGGAGGTAAAGGAATAAATGATGTTTAAAGGAAGTAAGAGTGGATCTTTTTCGAATTGTGATGGGCAATGAATTCCATAACGAGGAAGCACGGATAATAAAGGATTTCTCGAAGGATGCAGTTCGATGCGCCGGAGTGTATAGGTTGATGGGTTGGGTTCTAGTATTTAAGAGGTGAATGGAGGAGCGCAGAGTAAGGAGGTCATGGATAGGTGGGTTTTTTGGTTTTCAAGGTTTGAAATATGAGAGCACCCAGGAAGTATTGACGTCGAAAACCGGGGTACAGCCACCTGATTTCAGAATACCTGTGAGATATGTGAGAACGTCTGGAGATCCCGAAAATAAATCTAATAAAACAGTTCATTACTCTTTTACATCTCATCTCGAGCTCATCAGACAGTCCTCCATATACTACGCATCCATACTCAAAGTTAGGAAAAATAAGTGATGATACTAAAAGTTTTCGAGTACTTAATGGTAATGAATCACGGTAATGTGAAAGTTGCTTAAGAATAAAAATAGATTTTCTCGTGATTTGAGAGATATGGCTATTCCATGCAAGATGTTTATCGAAAGTTATTCCCAGATTTTTAATGGAATTATATAATATATGTTTAAACGTTTGTGTTTATCCGTAAAAGAAGACAATATTATATTAACGATATATTCTAAAAAGATTATTATTGAACTATTTCTAGGATTGTTCACCAAAAATTGGACTAAGCAATATTTCAGCATCTTCAAAGAGCAGCCCATTTTTTCGCCTAGTATGCTGATTAGTGTGCTTCTATATTTAGCATTCACATAAAGGCTGAATCTTTTCATATTCCTATTATATGTGAAATGTTCATGCTGAGTGCTTGCAGATCATTCAGGGCAGAGCCAGAAATAGCACTGGGCTCAGAGGTTACATAATCGGCAAAAAATAAATTACTCAAGCAACCTTAATAAATTTAAAATCCCAGGTGTAAAGCTGACTGGTGTAAGGGGGGGAGGGATAAATTCTGATTAATTAATTCCCAGCCCCTACTTTTGCAATAAAAAGCTTCCAGATAATTCTGATTCTCATATGAATATTCTAGAGCCAGATCAAGTTACTTACAGAGATAGTAATCAGTAGATTGACACCGAAGAAGAGGACTAAGGAACTGGAATACATCACTTATTCTTTCATCATATCTGAACATAGCCTGAACCACGGTTTCATCAGGAAGAAATAGTTTTATTTCAATACTGTCATCAGACGACCTAAGAAAAAAAAAAAAATCAAGTAACCCATCAGTTAATTATTTCTGAATTATTATCAATAATTGAAATTCAACGAGCATTTCTGTATTTTATAAACATTGAAAAATGTGCAACAGAATGAATAAAGGGAGGTAACAGCTGAAGGGTCACAGATTTTGTTGAAACTATTTTTGTGAAACTACCTAAAAAAATATTGAATACCTGTGCTATAATTAATGTAAATATGCTGCTTGATACCAGTAAAATAATCAAAAAGTACCTTCCCAGAAATAAATTAAAATTTTATTTGTAAACATCTACAAAACAAGTTGACGGAGAATATAGAAATGATAGTTTAAAAAAGTTATGATATATTGGAGAGTAAAATAAAAATGTAGTGGTAAAAATCAGCCATGAATATGAGTACAAAATTAAGAGAAGAAACTCAATAATAGTATCAATAGAATTAAATTTTAATTAAAAATAAAATGAATGTCAGATTCAGGTTCAGCATCTCGAAAAACAGAGGTAAATAAGATTTGATGAATATCGAAAAATGTTGATTTCTTGAGCTAAAATTTGCCTAGCCTGAAATTTTGGAATACTTTACTTGGAATACTTCAGGAATTTTGTAGCTATGAAGATACTATTCAAATTTTATGTTGAATAAAAATTGTGTGGTTATGAAGTTACTACAAGCACAAGGAATATTTAAATACAACCATACATTACTGTTTTTGTTTTTTTGTGGTGAGGAACATGAATCTGAAGCTCATTTAATGTTTAAAAAGTTTCTTTCTACAGTTTTTATTCGATATATAAAAATAAATTATTCCTGATTATGCACTTTCCTTCATTCAGGGCTTTTTTTTTTTACTGTTACATTTTTATTTTATTCATCATAACAAAGTTTTTCAATACTTTTAATCTAACTACTATGTTTTTTAGAATCTGAGATATAAAATTTTAATAACTTTTTAAAAAGAAACGTCATAATTTTTAACCAGGCTAAAGGGGCCAATCCTCATAAACCAGTGCAAACATAACAAATATTTTTTGATTCAGTTTCACCAAAAAAATAAAATAAATAAATAATGAAATTAAAAAAAATCTGCCTTAGTGTCCTTTTGTAAGACCGAATAAACTTAAAAATCTTAATTTCAAAGATTAAAAACGAATTAATGTTCATGAAACTGGGAATTGAATGATATTAAAAAAAATAATACATTTTATTCATTTATCCATTTGATTGTGATGTAAATATCAATAATAATGGAAAAAAAAAAAAAAATACTATGTATTAGTACCAATATACATATAAATATAACGTAAATTAGGAAATAAATTAATACAAGAATCTATCCAATGCAATAACATTCAAATTTAGGTACTCAATTGTAACATTACTTTTCAGTTTTATCATCTTGATTGTTTCATGAATTTAATTGAATTCATATTAATGAAATATTGAGAAAAAGTAAATTATTTAAAACTACTCTTGGATACATTCAAATATAGATCTACAATAATTAAACAGACCAAATAACAAATATAATATTTATTATGTAGAATATTATTAATTAACTGAAACAACAGAATCAAACTTTGGGATGTTTTGTGCAAGTGGATTACTCTGCTACTTGTGATTAATAATTTAAAGCTTATTTTTTTTTTTTAAACCTATTTAATATCAAAACTAATGTAATTAATTTTTTAGAATTAACTATTATTTATGCCAGAAATGTTCAAAAACATATTTCAAAGTATAAAATTAAAATACTTTTACTTGGTTAGTTGGTTTAACTTTGTATCAAACCTAATTCTTTATACAAACTCTTAATGACTTTTTAATCTGTTGATCTAAAAATGACTCTACAATTTTTTAGTGAATTTATTCCAATATTTATATTGAAATAGTTCATTTCAAAATATTTTCCAGTGTTGAGATTAAAACATTAGCGTTTTGCCTAGATAGATGTTTTCTCTGATTTTTATAATTTACCACAATGCAAATGATATATTTCAAATCCACTTTTTTCAATATTGAATCTGATTCTCAGAAATTATTATAGTGAAAAAATCCATGGCTGAACTTATAATAAAATATGGTAATTTTAAAATTATATATTGAAAAAGAAACAATAAAAAAATTAAACAGTTAATCTTAATTCCAAAACAAGAAATGTTGATTAAGATCTGTTTCAATTCACTCAAGTTTTTGGCTTACCACTGATTAGATTGTCATACTTTAGTATGTAAGATTTCAAATTAAAAACTTCTCACTAATAGCATTTTTTAAAAACATTTTTAACATGTTAGGAAAGAAAGTAAGAGATCCGGAACAAGTGATGGTAACAATAATAATTAGAGAGCAATATTTGTCACAATAATTTGACCTGGTCTGATCTCTTCTCAAGTCCAGCAAGTCAACTGCAGAATCTTCCCTTAGAAATATTCCCAGAGGCGGCTCAAGAACGTATGCTATACCTTGTCTTGAATTCAGCTAAAACCAACTTTCATTAATTGGTTAGTTATCTGACTTATAATTTTTTTGCATTTTGAAAAGTAAAATTCAGAAAATTAAATGCACAATAAATTATTAAATACAAAATAAATTAATAAATACAAAATAAATTAATTAAATGCAAAATAAAATTCCTTGGATATATTGTCACAAATAAATTCAGCTGAACAGAGGACTAAATTATAATTTTTTTCATTTAATTGTTCCTGATGCAAGGAATTTTCATTTATTATCAGTAAAACAGTTTATTTGAACTGGTTAAAAATCTAGTATAATTAATAGAAGGGCTTGGTGAATGAAGGGGTTATGTAACAAAACTAAATTGTGAGTAATTTATGTTTAAAGTTTATTTTTTACATCTTCCTTTAGCAGGAGAATGTTACAAAGCCCCTTCATCTTCTTCATATCTCTTTTTCTATTTGTTTCGAAATATTCAGAATTTGCTACCTAATATTTCTGCACATAAATTCTTCATCAAAACAACTAGACTGTATTTTTAAAAAAATGTAATATAATCTCTTCATCCACGAAACCCTTTAATCTAAATTAAATGCACATGCTTTCAAATACAGATTTATAATTTATTTTATTTATTTATTTATTTCAAGAAAAAAATTTAACATAAAGTTATAAACAAAATCAAATATCTCAAACTATATAGGAGATAAGGAAAGGAATGAGTGCCCGACCACACTCATTCATAATATTTATATATTTATACCCTGAGTATAAACTTCAATGATTTCACTGTACATTAATACCCATACACCTCCATTCAACACCTCAACCAACAAATTTGCATATTTCTCTGATTGAACTGATTTCTTCTAAAAATCATAATTTTTCATCATAGTTATATTCTCCTCTTTCATCCTTTTAAACACTATTCAAAATCATCTATCTTCCAGATTATCAATCTTTAAAAATGGGTGCATGCATACACAAAAAATGCATGTATTTATTTATTGATCAGTTTGTAATTTGGATTTTTGCATTACAAATTTTATATACTTATGTTTAAGATTTATATTGTACTGATTTGTCCAATCTGCAATTAACACTGCCAAACAAAGAAACCACTAATTGTGTATTTATGCTCTAATTAAAAGACGATGTATTATGAAATAATGATGATTTTTATTCATTTAGATGCTATTTAATAGAATAGCTCTTTGCTAAACCTCAGCCCCTTCCAGCAGTTTCACCCTTTTATCTCTACTTCCCTGCCAGATGGTTCAGTATTTCCCTACAATGAAAACCATGAAATCATCTCAAGCTTCAAAGTTTTATCTTTTCTTGGAATGTCTCAAAAAAGACTCCTTCTGATATGTCCAGGTCTTCAATGATGTTGGAACCTCATAACTTATATGATGTTCATGTTTTAAAAAAATTAAATATATGGAACACATTTTCTATTTGCTCATTATTATAAAACTGTTAAAACTTTATTAGAAACATTTATGCTATTCCAGTGTTGATCCATCATGTTATTCATTTTTTCAATTGTTTGTTACATTTTATTATTCAAATTTTTCAATGCTCATATTTTATTAAAATGTTATAATTTATTCGCACATTTCCACTCGTTTATATACAATTGTAAACAAATGATTAGAAAAATAATCTTCTATAATTTTATATTGAAAGTGTGTTTTGCTAAATAATAGAGTTTAAAACCACTGCCTTTGCATCTCACCAGTCAATCTCAATAAAATTTGGAATGACTGTCAGTAAATTGTACAGAAAACCCTAATAGACAACTAAACCAAAATATCATTATGTAAATTTGGTTTTTAACAATTGGTTTTAATTTAACAATTATTTACATAAGCTTAATTAAAGGTGGAAGTATCAAATCAAATTACGAGATAGTACCTAATACAATTGATTTGTAAAATGTACAGATGTCATTGAGATACTATTGTATTCTGTATGTATTTAAATCCTATAAAATAATATGTAACATGGAACAAAAATTATGACTGAAAAGGAAGGCTTATTATGTACAAAGTTATGTTTTATCTTCTACTTACATACTTAAGATCGTTAAGTTGTTTCTCTGGAGTCAAATAAAAATGTTTATCGATTGCTGCTTTAACTGTCATAGTTTTATTTAAATTTTTCCTGACCATAGAGTAACCTTTTTTTGTATCAGTTAACCGAACAGTATCTTTCAGCCTTTTCAATTATGCAAAAAAAAAAAAAAAAAAAAAAAAAAAAAAAAAAAAAAAAAAAAAAAAAAAAAAAAAAAAAAAAAAAAAAAAAAAAAAAAAAAAAAAAAAAATAAAAAAAAAAAAAATAAAATAAATAGTACTACTACAATTAAAAAATATATATGAACTTATAACATCGAATAGAGCTATATCAGAATATTCCAAAAAGTTGTATTAATTATTCTATAGGTTAATGTAAGACCAACATCAATTTAGATCAGGGCAATGGGTATCAAAAAAAGATTTAGGATCTTTTTAGTTAAAAAAAAAAAAAAATTAAAACTATGATATTCAAAGGTAAGTTAGACTCTAAACATGAAATTTATAATAGAATGCAGCTTGATTTATTTTCATTTAAAATAAAATAAAAAATAAGTATGACACAGTTTTGTTATTGGGGGTTCTTCTTTAAGTTCAATTAGCATTGAAACTGTTTTATAATCTAACAATATCAACGCAAAGATATTGTCTGCTTGGAAGTAAAAGTCATTAATTAATAAAATCAATTTTTTTCCTTATCAAAAAAAAAAAAGATATAATCACTCCAATAGTTGATTTATTGATGTATAATGATGTATTATATAAATGGAATAATTGTAAGTAGTTTTTACCTGTGCATGATTAAAATTGATTATGTGATTTGTTAGATATGTTAATTGATTAGAAATTACAGTTATTTAAATAAGTGAGCTAAATGATATTAGTTTAAATATTTTATTTGCCTGCTTCTTCTAAAGAAGCAGGCTAAGATGGTATGGACATTGCCAGCGGATGCCAGAACGTAGGTGGCCGAAGAGGATTCTGCTGTGGGAACAACCAGGAAGACGGAGGAGAGGAAGACCCCGAACCTGGTGGAGGGACTGTGCGGAGGAGGAAATGGCTGGCAGGGGACTTGAGGAGGATGACTGGTGGGATAGAGAGAAGTGGAGGGACGCTCTGACTTAACCAGGCAACCCATTGAGGGATAGAACCTGCAAAAGTAAGTAAAAGTATATTTTATTTGAATCAACTAGTTATTGCTAATATTATAGTTAATATAGTTGTTATATTTTCGTTAACAGTTTTTCAACCATTGCGCTTCGCCTTTTGTTTAATTTTGTGTTAGTTACATTTGTATAAATTTATATTTTTATAATTTTATTTTTATTTTTAAGTTTATAAGTTTTTGTTTATTTCTATTATGTTGTTTTTCGTTTAATGGTTTTATTAGCATACATAGTTTTATTTTGTTTTTATAATGTTTTATACCACATTAATTTTAAAAAATACCTGAAACATTTCAATTATAGAGGCATTTAAATTATATATAACTAGCTGAAAGGACCCTGCTCCGCTACGGTTTAATTTCATTAGGATGAAGGACAACTTAAAATAGTAAAAGTTAAGCTTAACGTGATAATAATTATTACTTAAATAAACCTAAAGAATTCCATAAGTAAATTTGAAAATTTGCAAAAGTTAATTTTATAATATTTTGATAGTCCTCCAGTGAAGCTTCGAGGCAGCACTACCATCTTACCCAGCTCTGATACCAGACCATCAGCTTTTCTTATGGTATACTTTAAGTGAATATAGTCTCAACTTCTCAACTTTTTTGATTTTTTCGAATAAAGTTTAGTCTTTCTGTTTCTATTTTTGCTTACATATCAAGCATAAATTGGTTGGGGAGATTACGAAGTGAAAGTAAATAAGGTTCTTCACCTCATAACATTTTGGCGTAAAAATCAGCTTCAGACACGGTTTTCTTAAGTGGTCTATTAGTGTTTGGGTCACGCTGAGGGATGTTAATACTGTACCCATCTTCTCCATGGCAGAACCTGAGACGATACTGAAGAGAATCATACACTTGATAGAACTCACTGATTCTTATCAGTTTTTTGTCCCTACATCGAACTGGCCTTACATGTCATCTCCAGAGAACATAATTCTTTTAATCTCCTCTTTAACATAAGTCTTTTAATAGCTTTTCGTCACGAAACAACTCAAACTTGTAAGGGTCCACCTCTGCAGCCATCATGAGTTCACAGAAAGTACCAATATTATAATCGTATTTTTGTTTGTTTTCAACTAAAAGGAACTTAATTTGTAGTCAAAGTGTGCGGTTTAAACATCTAACCTATTTTTTGACTTAGCTTATCTCCAAATACCATATGGGAATTAATCTTTTATTATTCACCCAATAAAAATTGGAATCGCATTTTTCGCGAATTAGCCACGATCCAGGCCGTTTTTTTAAAATTCCTTTCTTAGCGAGCACCTACGGCCCTAGAGGAAGCTACATATCGAATTTCATTCCAATCAGTTCGGTGGTTTCTGAGATTTCGTGTTAAATGAGTGAGTGGTATTTGACAAATATATAGTAGATAATAATAATTATAATAATATTAAATTGAATTAAACTAAAGTTAGGTTACGATTTTTTTCTATTTGGATGAAATTTCGTATTTAGTAGTTTTGAATTTGAACTTTTGAATGCTGAATTCGAAACTGACGTTGTTTGCGTGGAAAAAACAAATCTAGAAAGATAATTTGCTTCAAGATATAATCATTGTTTTTAAATTTAATTAATCTAAAACAAAATCTATAAAGGGGATGTATTTTTCGTTGACATTTCACTCAAATATGAAAAATTTTGTTGCAATAATCATGCCAATATCATTTTTTTAAACTCAAGGTATAAAATAAATAATTTAATGCTATTTTATTTTTTTCTCGGCTTCTAGGATCCATTAGTCGGAACAGCAAGATACGTGTCTAATATTTTTTTCACCAGGAACCTCCACAAAAATTGCCAACAAGATCCGTGAGAGACTGAGTGTGTCCTCCCCTTGTCTAGAAAAATTATTGAATAACTTTTGAAGAAAACATGATGCACGTATTTTTACATATACCTTCCTTTTGATGTTCCAGGTGTGTGATTTTTCATATTGCTAAATGAAACATGAAATGTATTTCGATTTCTTGAAGGTGAATCTTTATCTTTCTCACCTTCTATTTTCTCTGATGAGTATTTACGATCCAAACTGCAAATAAATAATTTGTGATTTGTCTAAACTTAATGAAAATAAAATAACATAAGTTCTCAGAACTTACGATAGATTCAAAGGACCTTCATCATATTTCAATGATGACAGTGTTATTTTCTTCAAATTGGAAGGACCGACAAATGTTTTGCTTAAATAAGACATACAGATTCGGTCTTCTTCAACGAACTTTTCTTTTGGGATTAAACTCTGAGAAACATCCCATAGCGAGACTGTGCAAAATAAGGGACAAAAGTTAGCTGAATTAGAATAGAATAGAAAATAAACTTTATTCCTGGGACGATGTCCCCTAAGAATAATATAATGTACATAAATAAATACAATGAGTCTAGCTTTCATAAGATGAAATAAAATAAATTAACAATCTGGTTAACTATTTACAATTTTACAAATAAAGAACAAAAATAGAAATAAAAATTACAAAATCCAATAATTGCAGGAGAAAGAATAAAAACCTATTTACATCTACTGAATGCACTTCTTCTTTTTTTTTAGTGAAGTTTTGCTAGTCAGTATCATTCTGGAGGGAAAGGAGGTATTGAAAGAGAAGGGATTTAAATGTGGACAGAGATGGAGCATTACGGATATTACAGGGTAGTGAATTCCACAAGGAAGTAGCACGGGAAATGAAGGAGTGGTCAAATGATGTACTCTTATGGGAAGAAGTATACAGGTCAGAGGAGCGAGATCTTGTAGTGCGGGAGGGAGACCGAGGATCTGAACTGGAAGATGTTATAGATGTAGGAGGGATTCCGAGAATTGATGGTTTGGTAGAGGAAGGAGGCTAGGAAGTAATTTATGCGGGATGAAGGATAAAGCCATTTTAACTCTGTATATAGATGTGATGTGTGGGAGGCTTTTGGAACCCTAAAGATAAACCTAATGAAACAGTTCATTAGTCTCCTTAGTTTACTCTCGAGTTCCGCCGTCAAGCCACCATATGCAACACAGCTGTAGTCAAAATGGGGTAGGATAAGGGAAGAAACCAAGAGTTGACGAGTAGGTTTCGGAAGGGAGTCCTGGGAAGAATGGAATAGCTTAAGGATGGATATAACCCGTCTAGAAATTTGGGAGATATGAGGTTTCCATGAAAGGGTTTGGTCAAAGGTAATACCAAGGTTTTTGACTGTGGGGTGGCATTGAATAGGTTGGGAGTTCATAGACAGTATCGGGAGGTGGGGAAGGGATCTCAGATGGGTATTAGAACCTATGATAATAGCCTGCGTTTTTTCTACATTTAATTTTAATTTGTTATCAGAGGCCCACTTGCAAATGCTATTAAGGTCTTCTTGGATAAGGGAGAATGATTTAATTAAATCAGAGGGATGGAAGGATAGATATATCTGGAAATCATCCGCGTATAGATGGTAGGGACAATGGTGAATGGAATTTGGTAGATCATTTATGTAGGCACAAAAAAGAGTAGGAGAGACACTGGAACCTTGGGCTACCCCTGACGTCAATGAAAGGGAAGAGGAAAGTGGCTGGTTTGGTATGGATACTATTTGAGTTCTACTATAGAGGAAGGAATGAAACCAGAGGAGAGAGCTTGAGGAAAAAGATAGGGCTTTTAGTTTCATGAGGAGAATAGAATGGTCTAGGGTGTCAAAGGCTTTGGTAAAATCTAGAAGGATAAGGACAGTTACTTTTCGTTCGTCAAGGGCAGTGTGTATGTCATTAGTAATTTTTGTTAAGGCTGTCTGAGTTGAATAACCAGGTTGGAACCCAGATTGGAACGGATTAAGGAGATGAGAGTTTTCTAGGAAATTGGAGATTTGTGATTGAACTAGTCTTTCAAGGGGTTTGGACAGATTGGAAAGTATTGATATGGAACGGAAATCATTAAGTGAAGATGGGTTAGATTTCTTTTGTAAGGGTTGTATTTTAGCTTTCTTCCAGGATGAAGGAAAGGTGGAATTTTGCAAACAATAATTATATATATGTAGGAGGACTGGAAGGATAGTAGGAAGGCAGAGTTTGATTAATTTTAGTGGAATACCATCATGTCCAATAGCTTGCGTTTTACATTGGAAAATGGCATCAATGAGGTCTGAGGGTGTGATATAGGAAAAATAAAAATTGGAGGAGTTAAAAGGAGGACCGCTTGGAGCGTAGCTGGCAGAAAGAGATGAGGAGTTTGATGATGAGGTAGCAAAAAAGGAATTCATTTCATTAGGAGTAAAAGAGTATGAATGTAAAAGAGTATGAATCTTATTATAATAATTATTGAAATACGAGAAAGTTAAATAATTGAATCTGTTAAATAATTCACATTAGCTAATCGAATATTGCTGTACTGCAACGGTTAATAATTGATTAATTTTATTATTTTTGAGTAATAATGTTAATAATACCATTTTTTGGAAACATCCCAGAACTAACAGACCCATCACCAATGATTAAATTGACGGTCACCGATTCGACTTTATGGTCTTTTTTGTTAATGGGACAAAGCTCTAAGGATACCCCATCAGGAAGATTAGAAAACATAAGATTCAAGTTCAAATCTAATTTCCTCTTTGCATACCTGAGACAGTAAATGTATTAACTAACACAATATATTCAAAATTGAATTTGAGTGGCTTATTTCAGCTCAACTGACTGATTACCTGAGTTCATAGTCTTCTGGTTTGACGTTGAAAGTTTTACAAACAGATTTCAAAACCTTCAACAAAGAAAAGGAATCATATTAGTTCTGTTAGTACTTATAAAATAGGGGTCACCTGTTGTGTAGTGGTTAGCATAGCAACCTACTAGACCCAAGATCGCGGGTTCGCAGCCCGGCAGATGACCTTAGGATTTTTTAAAGTGAGTAAAAAATCCTTAGCTATGCCGTCCTTCAGAAGGGACGTAAACTGGGGGTCCCGAGTCTGTGCGGTGCCAGGTAGGTACTCACTCGTTAAAGATCCCTGTCCAAATTATACCTGGATAGGCAAAATTTAGGACTCCCATCGTTGCATTGTCCGATTAGCTATAGCAGCATAAAGTGACGTTACACGAAATAAACAAAACTTATAAAATTTACGGTGTCTGTGACACTTATTTATCAATAAAAAATATGGGGCGAATGAAGATAAAAAAAAAAAAAGTATATTAAATATTAAACTTTCTTAGCAATAGTATATCTTAATGTTGGTTTCAATATAAATTCCGAATTAAGAGTGGTGAAGCTAATTCCAATTTAACAGCGCAGAGGACATTCTTTAAACAGAATGTTTCCGTTGTTATTGCAGATAGCCCAACCACAAATTTATGTAGAAGGAGGCAGAGTTAATAAAGCTGTAAGCATTTTATTTTAATAATAACTTTGATTACCTTTCCAATACTGTCTGTCTCGGAAAATGTCATTTCCTCTCTTCGGTGGGTTTTCGAGTGCTCAATTGAGTACTGAACAGTGTTCATTTCCCGATTACTCTATATATACTAACAAAGTAGTAGTTTTATTTATTTTTTTAAAAAAGATTATTATCTGTCATGTCAATCACATGTTTATATACATAGTTTATTGGTATAATTTTGAATAATTTTGAAAAATGGCTCTCATTTAAATTGTTTGCCAAATATTACCTGTTTGAAAAGTAATGTACTCAAATGCAGTTTTATTTGACGCATTTGTCAATCTACCTGCTTGTGTAAGTTCCAATTAAAAATCTTTTACTTTATTTTTGGCCCTTACAGCCTTTTCCATTTACATGCCTCAATTATGAACAAAATTAGTTGTCATCACAACACATAAAAGTAGTTTATTAAACTTAAAAAGTAATTAGTAAAGCTTACATTTATTATGCTCAATAGGTACTGCTACATCACTCCCCCCCCCCCCTTTGTGACGGAGTCACAGAGCAGCTTCTTCACCAAACGTTCGTTTCTTGTTCAGTAACCGTCCTCCTGATGATTTGATGTCTGAGGTTGTCCAGACTGTGAACATGCTTTTTCTTGCTTATCCTTGATATGGGCTTCATTGGGTGGTGATGATGCTGATTTTATTATAGTGATTGTCGTAGGTGTGTCACTAGACAGGATATAGGTAGGCTTGAGACGACTGAGGGAGACAGTAACTTCTCTATTGCCAATTAAAAGAGTAAATATCTTATCGCCTCGACTAATATTTAACTTGTCCGTTAAAGGAAAAAAATAATTAGTAAAGCTAATATTTATTATGCTCAATATATATATATACATATATATATATATATATATATATATATATATATATATATATATATATATACATATATATATATTTTTATCAGCAAGCCTATTTATTTTTTTTTTTCGCTTCACTTACTTTTGGGTACGATAAATCAACCAGTGAGTCGCGTTCTGCTGTTCTCCCAGTACTTCTTCATCCTTTGGTTTGGTCTTCGCCCTTTCCTGGAATTTCTTCATTTTATCTTTGGTTATCTTCTTTGCGGATCCATCTGCAAGCATCTCGTCTGTACTTTGTAAATCTCGTAGGTTCTTCTCAGTTTAATTAACAATTAGGCCCATTATTATTATTTTTAACCCTGCTAATGGTTAAGAAATACATAAAGAGACGTGGGTCTCGCCGGATGGCCTCACCAGAAATCAAATAGATCATGTTCTCATAGAATGGAGGCATGCATCGGGTATCAGAAATGTTAGGACATTTAGAGGAGCGGACTGCGATACTGACCATCACATGGTAAAATTCTATTATTAACAAAAGCTTGCTGTAAGAAGGTTCACTACAGGGAAGATGCCCGAAGCTCCGAAAAACTACCGGCACATGTCTATAGCTCCGAAAAACTACTCACAAGTGAAGTAGCCGAAGCCATTGAACGTAAAGTAAGGGAAGAGTTAACTGAAATTGGGATTGGGCATAAATATTTTCAAAAACCAGAGGAAGTTTATAGTATTTTATGGCAAAAAGGAGAGAAGCAAAAAGAGTGTGTAGGCAGAAGAAGAGAGCACATGAAAAGAAGAACCTTGAAAAGTTATAAGAATCCTGGTAATTATTATAAGAAGGAAGGAAACAGTAAAGTTTTACAAGAGAGTAAAGAAAAAAAAAAAAAGGTTTTTCAAGCCAGAATTATACTTTGTAAAGGGAAAGATGGAAATTTGTTAGGAGAAAAGATGGCCATTCTCGAAAGGTGGAACCAGTACTTTCCTGAATTAATAAATACAAAAATCCCTAATAAAATATCTAAAGAAAATTTTGATCTAAAGGAACTCCTAGGTAATGCACAAGAAGGAGTGGAAGAAGTAGAAGTACCAGAGAAAGAAGGAATAATTGACATCATTATGCCAATGAAGAGTCACAAGTCGCCAGGGCCTGATAAGATGACCACAGAGATGTTAAAATATGGTGGTAACGATCTGTGGGAAGAAGTTTATAATTTAATATTCGATACATGGTTAAAAGAAAACATGTCCGAAGATTGCACAAAAACAGCAATATGTCCCATACACAAAAAAGGGGACAAGTTAGTATGTGACAATTATAGAGACATTTCTCTGTTAAGTACAATATATAAAATATTGGCAG
Organism: Euschistus heros; assembly: GCA_003667255.2. Lineage (NCBI taxonomy): Eukaryota > Metazoa > Arthropoda > Insecta > Hemiptera > Pentatomidae > Euschistus > Euschistus heros. The sequence goes on along the minus strand of RCWM02000065.1, from coordinate 1,599,407 downwards.
TGCTTCTACAAAAAGAATTTACTGAAAGTATTGTAGGAGAATACCAATGAGGCTTCAGGCCCGGAAGATCAACTAGATATTCTCCCTGAGGCAGGCAATGGAAAAGTGTCATGAATTCAACGTAAGAGGCTCGGGTCCTTGTAGGGCCGTAGTGCCCATATAATAATTGCATCATGGGGCTTGAGATCCAATTCGCTTGTTTCAATCTGGCTTAGATTTATATATTTATTTCTTGTTCTTCTTGTATTCTTAGTTATTCACTGCAGCCTCAGTCTGTTTTTTTAAGAAGGTTATTACAATCCCTCCATTCTGTAAGAGCTGTATGAGGTTAAAAATCCCTACCTTTATGCATAGTACAAAAATAGGATAGTAATGTTGATGCCTATTGCATTTTGCCGGGGGGTCTATACTTTTTGCTGTAAAGATTTTTCCACATTTAACAATGCGTAACATTTTATTCACCCTCAAAAATGTAACATTTTGACACGCTCTAGCTCTGTTGGTGTCGTTCGGATCGAAAATTTGACAGTAGAATCCTAGTCAGAAAATTAATGGAGAATATGTTTTGTTATATAACTTTTGTCGCTAGGAACTACCGTTTAGAAAGTACATTGTATTGAAAGATAAAAGTCATGTTTGAAATCCTTATATTCTCGGTACTTTGTTCATTTCGAAAACAATCATCATCATCATCATGTTATGGCGCTTATGGTCCTTGTAGAACCTAGGCCTCTTTCACACCTCTGTCATTCAAACCTTTCTTCGGTAGCCATTCTCCATCCTCGAAGATCGTCCGCTACATTTTCAAGCCAACGAAGTCGAGGCCTTCCTCTCCTTCTCATTCCACCCGGGTGACTCTCCAACATCTTAGGGAGCCTACTTGCCTCCATACTTTGCAAATTCCCTAGCCATCTAATTCTGCCTCTTTTTATATTGACTACAATATCTGGGGCAGCATATAGAGTTTTCAGTGTCTCATTTGTTTTCATTCGCAAGAGATTCAGTCCATACTTGGTTGGACCATATATTTTTCGAAGGATGTTTCTTTCCCACATGTTTAATACTTTTTCGTCGCATGATGTCAGGGTCCATGTCTCACTCCCGTACAAAACCGGCTGAAAGATCGTTCGATGTACCCTTATTTTGAGATTGCTGGATATTTCTTTATTGTAAAAAAAATTCACTAAAGACCAATAGCACCTGTTTCCTGCTATTATGCTTGATTTTATTTCTTCTTTGATACTATTGTCCTCAGTGACAATTGCACCCAGATACTTAAACTTAGGCACTCTCTCAAAGTAATATCCATTCGAAAACAATAATAATGGTTAATTAAAATTAACTAATGAATGTGCAATATCTTCATTTAAAAAACGAAAGAAAAAACGTCTGGTCAGTTTTAAATTATATAAACAAAATTTCTAATAAATTATTATATCTTGGGATTTACTTTGACAGACATAATATGTATTTATATATAAAGTCATATTATGACTTTTTCGGCCCATTTTGAAAAGAAATTAAAAACTGCACGGACAACTCTATAGGCCGGTTTACACGCTCATGCCATTTGCACATATTGGCTTGCACAAACACATATACTGCTGTTCATGATCATGAATAGTCATTTAGTTGAAATGCAGCAACAATGTAATAACGTTTATTTTTAGGTTATAACTTCCAAAGGCCATTTTTTTTTTGCTACAATATAATAGTTTATAGTTTACTTGTATCACTGATATAGTACAAAATGTAGTATCGAAGATTCAACTCCAAAAATCTAAAGATCTGACTGCTGGATATTGTTAACCACCCTTAGCTCTAAATATGATAAAAAGTCTTCCTCAAAATATTTTCGGGTTCAGAGGAGAGAGGGGGTGAAAGTCGTATGTTGTTGGCTGTCTGATCTCGAAACTCGGAAAACGTTACTTTTAGCACATTTATACATAAAAAAGTAAAGCAAATTTGCAAAAAATGTCATTTTATTCCTCTCTTTCCCATACCATATTTTTAGAGTTACGGGAGAGTGAAAAATAGATTTTTTACTTGAGGTAAGTCGCAGTTCTCCGGAATAACACGTTTGTCGGTAATCATTTGGCTATAACTCAGAAACTATTTGTCCGATTCAAATTTCTCTTTTTCATATGAAAGCTGGTTAAATTTGCTATAATAACTCAAATATTAAATTTTGAACTAGTCCTGTAAACCACGCCCGGCAGAATATTGAGTACCCCGTACTGTTGTGAAAAACTTGTATGTTTTGGCACATTTATCACAATAACTCCGGAACTATTTCTCCGATTCAAAATCTATTCTTTCCATCTGAAAGCTGTTTAATTTTCCTAGGAGATCCTATATATGAAAGTTTGATAAAATTCCGGAAAATATCTATGGCAGCCCATTGAACATGTCAAAATCGTCACATTTTGCCAAAACATACACATTTAGCGTTTTGGCGTGGGAATTTCACGGATTTTAATCAGAAGTATTTATAGATGTTTAATAATAAATTTAACCAGCTTTTATATGGAAAAAATAAATTTCGAATCAAACAAGTTGTTTTGGAGTTATAGCGATAAATGTTTGGAAATAAAAAGTGAATCCCGAAATAGTACGGTGTACTCAGCGTGCTGTCATGGGTATTTCACGAGATTCAATCAAAATATTATAAAGGGTCTTATAGTACATTTAACCACCTTTCAGGTGGAGAAAATAGATTTTGAATCGGAGAAATAGTTCCGAAGTTATTGTGATAATTGTGCCAAAAAATACGAGTTTTTCCCAAAAGTAGGGGTTTCTCAATATTCTGCCGTGGGTGTTTTACGGGACTAGATCAAAATTTAATATTTGAGTTGTTATAGTAAATTTAACCAGCTTTCATGTGAAAAAAGAGAATTGTGAATCGGACAAATAGTTTTGGAGTTATAGCCAAATGAGTACCGACCAACGTATTATTCCGGAGAACTGCGATTTACCTCAAGTATAAAATCTTCTATTTTTCCCTTTCCCATAGCTCTAAAATTATAGTATGGGAAAGAGAGGAATAAAATGACATTTTTGCAAATTTGCTTTGCTTTTTTATGTGTATATGTGCTAAAAGTAAAGTTTTCCGAGTTTCGAGATCAGACAGCCAACAACATACGACTTTCACCCCCTGTCTCCTTTGGACCCGAAAACATTTTGAGGAAGACTTTTTATCATATTTAGAGCTAAGGGTGGTTAACAATATCCAGCATTCAGATCTTTAAAGCAAGAGGGGAGGGGGTCGGGATTTTGTGTTTTTATAATGTTTACTTTATATACTAACACCCTGCAAAAATTCAGCTTTCCCCTAATTAGTTGCGACACGAAACCTTTATTGACTGGGCTTTCAGATCTCAAGCCTAGCCCTTGCCCATTTTACATTCAACCACCTGTTCCAGTCTTTATTTTGAGTGAATGCGATTTTTGGTGGCCGAAGGACATCCTTGGCCACCCTCCTTCCCTACTAATTAGTTTTCGTCCTTAAGGATACTACTTTTATATAATCTTCCAGGATTTAACTATTTTATTAGTTTTCGTCCCTAAGGATACTATTTTAAGATGGCGAAAGGACATCGTTCTCCACATATATACATATATTAGTTGTTGTTCTTAAAGATACTATTTTGAAGTATTCCAGGTTAACGATTTTAAAATGAGGTAAAAACTTCCTTGACCACTTTCCTTCCCGACTAATAATTTTATTTTTCTTCGTTCTTAAGGATACTATTCTTAAATCTTTCAGGATCTAAAATTTTATTAGTTTTCGTCCTTATTGACATAATTTTTTTTTTTAATCTTACAGGATTTAACGATTTTTTAGTTAATGGAAGGATATCCTTGGCCACTCTCCTTCCCAACAAATTAGGTTTCGTCCTTAAAGACACTAATTAAAAAAAAAAAAAAATCTTTTAGTATTTAACGATTTTAAATTTTAGTTTTCGTCCTTAAGGATACTATTTTGAGGTCCGCTAGGATTTAAAGGCTTTTAAGTTATCCGATGGATATTCCGCAATTATTGTCCTTAAGGATACTGTTTTGAAATCTTTCAGGATTAAACGATTTTAAGATTGCGGAAGGATATTATACCGTTGTTGTTGCAAGAATTAATAGTTCTTTGTCACAATATTCCATTTTCAACAAAACAGAGAGGTTTTCACTTCAAAACTGTGCAAGCAAAACTGAACGTGTAAACAGCATCGACTTCAAGTAAATGGCTTGAGCGTGTAAACCGGCCTTATCAGCTATTACTTAAGGAGTCTCACTAATATTCAAGTTCATAATTTATAAATGCGTTTTGTGGCCAGCATTACCGATGTTCCCTCATCTGTCTAAGACTATGACAAAACGGTTGGAATCATTCCAAAATGTAATTATTAGAAAAATAGTAAGGGAAACGACATTCAAAAAAGACTAAATTAATAAATGAAGAGCTTCTATTACCGACCATGAAAGAAATGATAAACCTACAACATTTAAATTTTCAGTCATATTTACCACTGGAATAGCTAGTTCAATAAAATTATAGAAAGTCTAATTTCACAACGTTCGCAGAAATATGTAACCATGTGAGAAAAAAAATAAAGTTTTTAAATTGAAATATTTCACTTATTATGGCATCACTCCTCTTTATTAATCATCTATTAAGTTACATGTTTCGGGAAAACATTGTCCCATCCTCAGACTGAAAACAGTATTTCATTATAATTACACTACTATTCTATTATTAACATCAATCAATACAACTCCTAGATTAATTAGCACATTACATTGAAGAATTTAGTATAAAGTTTTTAGTTTCAGTTTTAGTTCTTAAGTAAGGCTGACGCGTAGAAACGGTGAACCCTATGATAATAAATGATCTAAAAATAAATAAATGAAATTAAAAATTTTACTAATTTTGTTATATTCAATATTTAACATATTTATCCTTTTTTAATAACTCAGTTACAATAAATTAATAATTAATTTAAAGTAATTCAATTTAAAATAAATAATTTTTTTTTAAAAGTTTTTTTATTTTCTTGTCATGTTATGCTTAATATTTTACTTTTTTATCCTTGTACTGTAACTCACGAGGGAGCGTTTGGAGTCGATATGTGTGTGGGTAGTTGGGACCTATAATAGTGAAAAACTAGAGTTATAGCCCCCAATGGGGATTGGGAGCTGAGAAAAAAATAAAATATCAAAATCAGGTTTTTTTTTTTTTACCCAGCTCTTAGTCAAGATAGAGAAATGAATCTTTCTTTTTTAATTGCAGTTATGTATGCTATTTGATACAAAAATACTTTCGTTATGCTCAAGACACCACTTTATGGTGCTCAAAAACGCTAAAAAAATTACAAAATTCTAAGGAAATCCGCTGTAAATCAGTGGAATTTTTTTTTCATGAACAGCTCACCTCAAATCTCAATTTAACGCACCATAAAACCGTTATATGTGAAATTTTATCAAAATCACAAAATATTGATTTTTTACCCTTTTCGAGGAGGCTAAAATTTTGAAGTTGAGATTTCATCAACAATTTCTAACGGCTTCTAATTTCGTTCAACCGATTAAAATAGTAATAGCATCACTAGAATTAGCATACATTCTGCTTTTTATTCATGCATGTAACATTGAGATTACTCCAGATTTTAGTGGACAAAAACTGATGTGAATGAAAAAATCCGAGGTCAGCTATAACTTGAGATATCTCACTAAGGGGAAAACCTGCGACCTCCGGATTTGGGCTAAACTATGCAATTTTACGGCTTCTGGATATCCTTAAAATTTGGTTTTCATCGGTGGCTAAATGTGTGAGGTAATGACAGCACCTTGCCTTCTAAAATCGCACAAAATTTTAAAGGTAAAATAAATTTATTTTTGATTTTGATAAAATTTAGTTTCTACATGTTTTTTGAGAGTAGGAATCTGAAAATAATATCAGTTTTTAGTTTAAAAATTTTTCTCACCTATATTATATAAATAAGCCGTTTTAAAATGATCTATTTCTATTATTGTTTTAATTTTTACACAATAAATTTCAAATAAGACCATTTAAAAAAGATATAGGTAAGGAGAGTTGTTTTTTTTTAAAACCAAAACCTGATATTAATTTTAGATTGTTCATCAATCTTAGGGTTTGAATGAAATTCGAAATAAAAATATGGGTGAGGAAAATGTTTAAACTAAAAACTGATGTTATTTTCAGATTCCTCATCTCAAAAAACATGTAGAAAATAAATTTTGTCGAAATCAAAAATAGTTTTTTTACCTTTAAAATTCTGAATGATTTTAGAAGGCAAAGAGCTATCAATTTCTAAAAAAATGTAAATATAAATGTAAATTTGTACTATAGCCTTTTCTTGATTTTACCTGTAAGCATTAATATTGGAAAATTGAGGAATCAAGCTTTATTCTAAGGTTAAAAGTTAATTACGTAAAACATAAGTACCATGTGTCCTTAAGTAATAAACATAGCGTTTGCTAGTTACTTACCTAAAAGAAATTCAAAGTCGCTTTCATCCATCCGCAGGTAGTTTTTGAAGTCTTGCGGTTCATTCATCTTAAATTGTTTAATCAAAGGCATATGACTCAATTGTTGCCTCATGGCTATCCACAATTTTACCCACTTCTGGCGATTTCTCCTTTTCATAAGATATGATACACTAAACACATACCACACATACCACCGACAAGAGCAACAATTTGACGTGAGGTACCCAAATTCACCAGCGAACACATCGCTTACCCAGGGGAACTAGCACACTAGATTTCAGAAATCCGATGTACATGCTCGTAAATCTGGATCCGTGAGATTTGGTGTGTTTCGGTCCTAGATCCGAAGGATTTGCCCCACACACGGGCAGATTATCGACGTATGTGGCTTGACGGTTTCAAACCTGACAAACCAGAACTGTTTGTTAAGAGTTTAGATCCGTCGGATCCGATCCGTCAGGGAGATCCATCGCACATTTTCGACGGATCGGGTTTGACGGATCGGAGGTAAAGTTAAGGGGCACGAGAGATCATCAAATCAAATCCCTTAAACCAGATCTGCCAAATCAGATCCGTAGGATCAGATCCCTCAAAGAAATCCGTCCGTGTATGGCCAGTTAAAGAGATATCTCAAGTTATAGCTAACCTCGGATTTTTTCATTCACATCAGTTTTTGTCCACTAAAATCTGGAGTAATCTCAATGTTGCATAAATATCTCAATGCATGGATAAAAAAAAGAATGCATGCTGATCCTGATGATGCTATTACTATTGTAATCGGTTGAACGATGGCCGTTAGAAATTGTTGATGAAATCTCAACTTCAAATTTTAGCCTCCTCGAAAGGGGTAAAAAATCAATATTTTTTTATTCTGATAAAATTTCACAGAAAAGGGTTTTATTGTGCGTTAAATTGAGATATGAGGTCAGTTCTTCATGAAAAAAAATTCCACTGATTTATAGCGGATGTCCTTGGACTTTTGTCATTTTTTAAGAGTTTTTGAGCACCTTAAAGTCGAGTGGTGTCCTGAGCATAACGAAAGTATTTTTTTATCAAATAGCATACATAACTGCAATGAAACGTGAAAGAATCATTTCTCTATCTTGACTGAGAGCTGGGAAAAAAAATAAAACTTGATTTTCATATTTATGTTTTTTCTCAGCTCCCAATCCCCATTGGTGGCTATAACTCTAGTTTTTCACTATTATAGGTCCCAACTACCCACACACAAATCGGCATTCAAATCTGTGAGTTACAACTCCAAACGTCCCCTTGTGAGTTACATTTTAAGGAACTTCTGTGCGATCAATTTAAGGGAGAAATTAAGTTTTTGACATAAATCTGTGTTTTGTTTTTAAATAATAGGTACTTGGCAAAATCCAAATGGAGATGACTTAATATTATAGTATACTTTATTCAAATTTTAAAAGACCATAAAAGTTTTATTGATTGATCAAGCAATAATGTAATTAATTGTAAATTGTATACATGGATTGAGCGAAACAATTTTATTTGATTGTGAAATTCTAAAACTTAATATTGGCAGAAAACTGAAAATTATATTTGGAGATTCATATTGGTTTGTGAATAAACATACTATTACAGATAAGTCATTATGGATAGTGAATAGGCTATTCTTGAGTTATCGATTCACTTCTTATATATTACTGGAACTTTCCTTCGTTCAGTAGTTTTTTTTTTTTCTAATTTCCCTGTACTGCCTTCTGATAGAGACTGGTCCGAAGGTCCCGATCCTTTGGCCTCTAGTTCCTCCTTCTCTACTCCATTCCTAGTCTCTCCAATACCTCTCTTAACCCTTCTTTCCAAGTTTTCCTTGTCTTTTTCCTATGCTAGGCTACCTTTGGTATGCGATTTTCAGTCATTCGAAAAACATTTCTTTTATTATTTTCTCGGCAGATCGTATATCCAGTATCGCCCTGATCGTACCGTTACTCACTCTCTCTCATTGTCTTTCCTTCAACCTTTCTGAGGTTTCTTATCTCAACATCTTTCACCAAGCTTTTGTGCTTAGTTGTGAGGGTTCATGGCTCGCTAGTATAAGTCAATATGAGAGATACGTTCTTTTGTATCTATTTTTTTTGTTTTTTTGTTTGTTTTTGTGTTTATAATCAACAAACTTCAATTGAAAATTTGGATAGAATGAGTCATGATGTCAAACTTTTTAATGTGATTTAACTAGATTGTGTCACTTTCTTTAGTAAAGGTTTCTGGAACTGTGTTCATTTTAATAATGTAAATTACAAACAGCCATTTATATTTAAACAAATAATTTTAATTTTGTGTAAGTTTTCTAAATATTTCAATTTAGAATTTAAACGTGGATTTTCTTGATTCGATTGGTCGCAACATGATGTCATCCCCACTTGTTTCCATTTTAACAGATCGTCTAACCATTCTTTCATCCGAGGATATTTTCTGTAACTCAGATTCTGTCTTGATTTCCGGTGGTCTGGAGGGAAAATGATTAATTTCAGTTAGTTGAAAATATTTTATTGTACATTTATTTTTTTAATATATTTTTTTTAAAGAATAGAATAAGTAAAAATAAATTAAATTAATAAGGCATTGTCACTGTAATTAAAATAAATAACAGTATTTTTTTTTGTTTTTTTTATTGAAATATATGTACAATCTGCCTCAATTAAGGGCAATAGGTAACAGTGCTAAAGATGTATTCATTCATACAATATATACAAGTACTCATACACACAAAATTAATGATAATAAAAGATAAAAATAAAAACAAGTAATAATTATAAAAATAAAATTAATAATTCAATCATCAAGAATAAAATGAAATAATAAAAATCAAGTAACAAAAATATAATATAAAAAAAAAAAAATAATTAAAAAATAAAAAAATAAATAAATAAAAAGAATAAGATACATTCTTACTATATGTACAAAACAGACACACTCAGCCTGGGGAACCCCGAATTGAGCCTATTCCCCTACTTATTGGAAGTCAAGGCCAGACCCGTAGAGATCCCAGCGCTGCTCTCTCAGCTGCATCACTGGTAATATCCAGTGGAGGCTGAGTGGGAGCGCTATAGCCACATATGCTCTGGGCATGAGTAGAGAAGCTGGTCAGTACCAGGACTTCAGCATAACATTACATTACAAAAGTTCTCGGGGCCATTGCCGTTTCAACTTTCTGGGAGGGTTATAGGGATGGTTAAGATTGGATAGGGATTGGGCTAGAGGATTGGGATGATTGGATAGATTTTGATGAAATTTCGAGAATTTTGAAGGAATGAGATCAAGGACAAAAGGTATTTTTAGGTCATCGTGTAGGGTTTTGTTTGTAACATAATAAGGTGCATTGACAATTGTTCGGAGGACTTTGGATTGGAAAGTTTGAATGCGTTTGATATTGGATTGTTTTGCTGCCCCCCACAATTCAAGTCCGTAGGTCCATATTGGATTTAAGATTGTTTTGTATATTAGGAGTTTGTTGTCGACTGAAAGATGAGAATTCCTGCCTAGTAGTCTGTAAAGTTGGCTGAATCTCCTATTGAGTTCTTGTCTTTTGAGTGTGAGGGTTCCAAGTTAGTCTTTTGTCAAGATGAATGCCAAAGTAGCGTACTGTGTCGGATATAGGTATAGGAATATTATTGGAACGGATGGGTGGACAGGATTTGCGGCGAAGGGTAAAAGTTATATGACTGCATTTGGCTTCATTAATTTTCATTCTCCACTTGCTGCATCAAGCTTCAATCTGTAGAAGATGTCTTTGGAGGTTGAGGGAAGCACGTTTGGAATCTGAATGGGATGATAGGATGGCAGTATCATCTGCAAATGTGGCTAAAAAGGAATTGGGATCGGTTGGTATATCGGCAGTGAAGAAATAACAGTTAAATATTTCAACAATGAACGTAGTAAATTAACAAGGAAAATGCTTCTGCTATTTAAAGGCCAGTCAGTGCACATAATTGAGGGACCAGAGCGCAGCGGATTTTCCTACACGATAGGATAAATTGGTTAGGTAGGAGTAAAGCACATTATGTTGGCATAGAGCTGCGCTTCGATCCTTCGATAATGTGTACTGGCATTAACACTACTATAGGATGTTTATTATATATACAACTGTAAATAAAGAAAAGGAAAAATATATATGAACAAAATGTAGGCTTAATTTAACATTTTTTTCTTATTTACGTTCTAAGTAATCATAAAAATATATATATTTGAAAAATACAAATTATATTTTATTATTATTATCATTATATGGGCACTACAGTCCTACAAGGACCCGGGCCTCCTCCACATCAGCCCACCAATCTCTTCGATCTTGTGCTCTCTGTCAGAAAGTATGGTTGTGCCATGTCCTGCTGCCCTCTATGTTATGCTTGGGTTAAATATAGTTGTTGATGAACCTTCAATGTGTGTGTGTGTGTGTCGGCAGTGTGCTGTGTGTTTCTTTTTTCCCTGTCTAACAAAAAAAAGAAAAACTAACAGGTTATCGGCCCAGATCATTGCCCAGTTAATTATTAGTGTTGGTGATATTGGTAATTATAGTTATTAGTGTAGAGTGAATAGTGTCAAAATTGAAATTTGGGAATTTAAAGTATTAAAGTCACTAGTAGAAAATGGCTGTAAACAATTCAACAGTTTTCCCACAGCTTAATGATACAAATTGATATAACATAAAAGCTTAATATATAATTGATATTGATATAAAAGCTTAATGATCCAGCTAAATGATATAAAACCTGGAAGTTTCGTTTAATCTCATTGCTGGATGAGGAAGAAGTTAAAGAAACTATTGAAGGTGGATGGGCATCGGAGACCAATGAGGCTAAGAAAAAAGACAAGAAGGCGATGAATATTATCATCAATTGTGTTACCGATCGCCATATTGATTATATTAGTAGCGCGAAATCAGCCAAGGAAATTATGAAATCGCTTACTAATGTTTTTGAGAGGAAGAGTACCATCTGGAAACTTCTTGCCAGGAAGAAATTGCTTACTTTGAAATGCACGACAAGTTTGCAGGAGCATTTTAATAAATTTGACGCCATAGTAAGAGACATTGAATCCATGGGATCCAAGATGGAGGAAGATGATCACGTCTGTCATCTTTTGTTAAGTCTCCCTCATAAATTTGAGCAAATCGTTACCGTGCTTGAAGCGATGGATAACGACCTTACTTTGGGTTTTTTAAAGTCAAGACTTTTAGACGCTGAACTCAAGATGGACATGCAAGATGGCGTTCCAGATAAAGCGTCATTCAGCTTGAGGCCAAACAAAGGGAAATTTTCTAGAAAGTGTTTTGAATGTGGAGACCCTTGACACCTAATAGCTAAGTGCCCAAAACTGAAATTTAAAAATAATGTCAATTATGATAAAGCAAATATTGATAGATTTGGTAGAAGAGAAAAAAACAGATCTGCACAACAGCGACCAAAGGATAGTTACATAAAGCTCTCAAGGGGAGGGTATACATGTGATACGGAAGATATAACATTTGTTGCTATAAACAACAGTAAATGCGCAATGTCTTCAGGCTAAAATATGAAAAATAGAGAAATTAAATTTATTTTGGACTCCGGCTTTACAGACCATTTGGTGCGTATTGACATGAAAAAATTCATGTCTGATGTTATAGAACTGAAAAACCCTATTAGGATTAATGTGGCTAATGGGGATGTACTTATTGCAACGGAAGCAGGTATTCTCCGTTTGCTTAACAATGGAGTAAAAATTAAACTTGAGGCATTCATTGTTCCTGAATTAACTATGAATTTATTATCGGTGAAGAAGATTGTGGATTCAGGGAAAGAAGTTACCTTCAAAAAGGATAAAGCCTTGATTGTCTACAATGAAAATGTGATTGAAGGACAGGCTAGTGGAAAGTTAAATGTAATGAACTTATATATCAACGAAGAGTGTCATATCACATATTCCAATCTAGACCTGTGGCATAAAAGATTAGGCCATTTAAACCGTAAAAGTTTACAGCAAATGGGTTTGCCTTTTTCGAATGATGTCTCTGATCCATGCAGACAAGGTAAGGCTGTTAGGCAACCATTTAGACCTTGTGTGGAACGCAAATCAAGAATTGGAGAATTCATCCACACTGATATAAGTTGGCCAGTTTCTCCAGCTACACTTAATAGAGAAAAATACTTCCAAGTCATTGTCGACGATTTTTCTCATTTCTGTGTAGTGTATTTAATATCAACTAAGGATGAAGCAGCTTATAATTTAATGAATTTCATTAAACAATTAGAAACCAAATTTGGACAAGTCAACCGAATAAGGTGTGATAATGGAGTTGAATTTAGTAGCAGTCAACTAAGGAGATTTTGCCAAGAAAAGGCCATACGGATCGAATATACTGCGCCATATTCTCCTCAAATGAATGGTCTTAGTGAAAGGATGAAAGGGACCTTAAGGTGCATTTACACTACGCTGACGTAACGTGTTGACACGTCAGTTAACGTGTTACGAAAAAATATAAACCATTATTTAGAATGGAAGTGCTCACACTACGCTGACGTGTTGTGTTATGTCGCTACACACTCTCTGACACGTCAGCACCAAATATAAATTCCCATATCTCGTCAGTAGTCATCAGCCCGTCAGCAATGAACATTGAGGAGCAGCTCATCGAGCATGTGAAGAAATATCCATTTCTTTTTGACCCGTTTGAGAAGGAGTATAGGAATAAAAAAATACGAAACGAGGCATGGGAGAAAATAGGAGGAATGCAGGAAATATCAGGTAAAAATTACATTTATTTACTAATTTATTGCAAAGTTGACTGTTTTATTTATTTAACAATATTTCAAACACTTTAAAAGCACGTATATTAATTTAGTGATTCTTTAGAATTGCCATAGCATAAAATTTGGATTCTTTAATCAATGGTAGCAACAGTTGGTTATTTATCTTGTAAAATGTGAAAAACGGCCGAAGGAGTGATCCAACAAATTAAAATTAATTTTTATATTTAGAGTTTCATTCAAATTTTTCATTGCAAACAAGTTATTTGTTTGTCAAATGGCGACAATAGTCGGCTACCTTTTGATCTTGACAAATGTAAACAAAGGTAGTGTGTAACAATACAACATAAACATAAACAGTTGTTCGTCCCTTCAGTTTCCTCCTATTCCTTCAACTCCCATCTATTATATAGCAACAATAATTTATATTTGCAAAACTGGCATGAATTCGTCACGACACGTCAGAACAGTGTGCAAACAATGGCTGACGCTGACGCGTCAACACGAGTCGTAGAGCGCGTGTCAACACGTCACGATAGCGTAGTGTGAATGCAACTTTAATAAATAATGTCAGAACAATGTTCGTAGACACAGGATTGCCGAAGTTTCTGTGGGGTGAAGCTGTGAGAACAGCTGCCTATCACCTTAATAGGTCCTAACTACAGCGTTAAAGTGGAGAATCCTAGCAGATCTTTATTATGGAAAATTTGGTTTAGAAAAATTAAAAGTTTTTGGAGCCAAGGCCTGGGCACTGCAATTACCTAAGAAGTGAAAACTAGAGCCTCGTGCTAAGCCATTTATTTTTGTGGACTACACTCCTAATGGATAACGTCTTTGGGATCCAGAAAACAACAATATTCAGACCTCAAGAGATGTCACTTTTGATGAGAGAAACATCAAGTTTCATAATGAAAGAGAAGAGGAACTCTTAACTAAAATCATTGAAGAAGAAGATGAAATATTCAGAGAAAATGAAGAGGTTCCTGTTCAAGACTTAGAGAGTGACAGTGATGCAGAGCCATTTCCTGGATTTGAAGATGAAGAGGATGAAGAAAGAAGTAAGTACAATTTAAGACCAAAAAGAAGTACGAACAAGCTTGATAAATATAAAGACTATGTATGATCTTTATCAAGTCAACGTTATAACTCCCCATTCTGTTAAAAATGAAATGTATGAAGCATTTTGTTATATGGGGAAGTTGGACCATTTGGAAGATGGAACGATCCAAAACACTTTATCAGAAATAATACCGACAAACTATGAAGAAGCAATAGAGGATGGTCAGAAGCTATAAAAGAAGAATTAGACTCTTTAAAGGAAAAAAACATTTGGGAGATTGTCCAAGCTCCACCTAATAAAGAGCTAGTTGATAGTAAATTGGTTTTCTGTGAGAAGGAAATTGATGGGAAAGTAAAAAGAAAAGCTAGGCTTGTTGCACGTGGTTTTCGGCAAACTAAATTAGCTGAAATGTCTACCTTCCAGTTGCTAAAATGACTACTATTCGAGCTTTACTTGCCATCGCAATCGAGGAGGATCTTTATATTACCCAGATGGATTTGAAATCAGCTTTTCTGCATGGAGATTTGGAACAACCTGTATACAGAAATTCCTAAAGGACTGGACATAAAACAAGATTCAGATAATTTGTTAGTATGTAAGCTAAAAAAGGCATTGTATGGTTTAAAGGAATCAGCAAAGAGTTGGTATATGACCTTTCATAATTATTTTATTTAGTTAATTAGATCCATGTCTGTATACAAAAGGGAACATTTATTTGATTTTGTATGTAGATGATATTTTAATTTTAAGTAGAAATAAAGATTCACAAATTGACTTAACAAATAAATTAATAGCTAATTTTAAAATGAAGTTGATCTCTGAAAAGAATTCTTTTAAGTTTTTAGGTCTGGAAATTGAAATCAATGATAATTGTAGAGCAATAACTCAGGTCTCATTAACAAAATTCTTAATAGATTTAACATGCAAGATTGTAAGGTTTCTAAAATTCCGATGCAACCCGGTTTAAAATGTGATTTGGACTCTGTGAATGAATGTGATTCATCTCTTCCTTATAAGGAACTGTTAGGTACCGTTATGTATTTAATGTTAGGCTTGAGGTTTTTCTGTCATGTACTATAGCCAATTCCAAAAAATGTACTCCAGAATGCATTGGAAGCATTTGAAGGGGGTTCTAAGGTATTTGAAATATACTCCAAATTCTGGTATAAAATTATTTAAAAATTCAAAAACTAATTATTTTGTTGAAGGGTTCGTTGATGCTGACTTTTCCAATAGTACAACTGACAGAAAAAGTATCTCTGGATATGTTATTAAGATAAATGACAATAATATTATTTGGAAAATTAAAAAACAATCAACTGTTTCATTGTCCAGTTGTGAATCAGAATATGTTGCTGCTAGTATGTGTTTAACAGAAGTCAAATTTTTTGTTCAATTAATGGATGAACTAATTGGTAAAATTTACCTCCCAGTAACACTCTATGAGGACAACCAGTCCGCAATTAAGATAGCCAATACATTATAATCTAAAAGAACAAAACATATTGATGTTAACTACCATATTATAAGAGATGAAATTCAGAAAAGATTTGTAAAAATTGTATATGTTCCTAGTAATGAGCAGTTGGCTGATATATTCACCAAAAGTTTAGAGCTATGTAAATTCGTTAAATTTAGAGATCTTTTAGTATATATTATAGATTCTTAATTCATTTTTTTAATGTATACTTGTAAAAATATGTATTTGTACTGAGGCAACTTTAACCATGATGATAGAAAATAACTTGAAATTGAAGATGAGTGTCAGAAAGTATGGTTGTGGCATATCCTGCTGCCCTCTATGTTATGCTTGGGTTAAATATAGTTGTTGATGAACCTTCAATATGTGTGTGTGAGTCGGCAGTGTGCCGTGTGTTTCTTTTTTCCCTGAGTCAGAAAAACTAACACTTTCTCCCTCTATTCCTGAACCCCCAACCGCCTCAGATCTTCCTCCGCATCATCTATCCATCTGATTGGGGGACGTCCTCTCCTTCTCCTGTCATTCGGTTGCCTGTATAGCATCTTCTTTGGCACTTTTTGGGCGGCCATTCTTTCCACATGACCTAACCACTTTACACGTGCTCTTTTTATCATCGGCACTATGTCAGGTTCCCCAAACAGGATTATGATCTCTTCATTCTTTCATCTCCTCCAAAATCCTCAAAAACTCCACCCCATATTCTCCTCAACACTTTCCTTTCCTAAGTGTTGAGCATCTTAGGTCAAATAGCAGCTTAGGTTTTATTTATGTTATAGCAAATTTATATACAAAATTCTTCTCTTACTTTCATTTTCTCAGTTGATATAGTAAATGAAATGAAATGAAAAATAAACTTTATTCTGGGACAGACTGTCCCCTAAGATTAAATAATTAAAGTGCACAATAAAAGGTACACTGGTCTGGCTGAGATTAGTTAAATCAGCACATCAGTATACAATTAAATTATGAGAAAAAAAGAAGAAATAAGAGATAAAAAAACAAAAAAATAATTAAAAATTAAAGTTAAGTAAAAAAAAAACAAACACATAATAAATAAATAAAAACAATAAACAGTAAAAATTTTAACACACTTATGTACATTTACATATTATTAACATTTTTGTGGAAGGTTGAAGATTGAGGAGATGGATTAATATAAGATGTTTAAAAGAAGTTAAGGAAGAGTTTTTGCGAATATGGATAGGTAAGGAATTCCAAAAAGAGGTAGCACGGATTACGAAGGATTTTTCAAAGGAGGCAGTTCTATGTGAGGGGGTATATAGGTTGGAAGGTTGGGATCTTGTATTCAGGTGGTGAATGGAGGAACACAGAGTAAGTAGGTCTAGAATATTGGAAGGTTTATTGGTTTTTAGAGACTGGAATAGGAAAGTGCCGAGGAAGTATTGCTGTCGAAAATCGGGGAAACGCCACCCTAGCTCTTGGACCGGCAAGATACGTGAGGCCGTCTGTCGACCCCAAAGATAAATCTTATGAAACAATTCATTAGTCTCCTTAGTCTCATCTCTAGCTCAACAGACAGCCTCACATACACCAAGCACCCGAAATCAAATTGGGGAAAATTGAGAGAGGATTCCAGAAGTTGGCGGGTACTTCGGGGGAAGGAGTCACGATGTCTTTGGAGCTGTTTGAGGATCATGATGGATTTTATGGTTATTTGGGAAATGTGGTTATTCCAGGATAAGTGTTGATTAAAGGAGATTCCAAGGTTTTTAATGGAAATTTGAAATTGAATTGTACGGTTATTGAGGTAAAGTAATGGATAGTAAGGGAGGGAATTAAGGGTAAGTTTTGAACCGATAAGGATAGCCTAGCTTTTTTCTGGATTCAGGCGCAGCTTATTTTTCACTGCCTATCCAAAAAACAATTGAGACAACAGTAAAACAATTGAGAATAAATAAAGAGATACCGGGTGCACGAAATACTATAACTCAACTATCACAGAGTCAAGTAAAGAATAAATATATAAAATAAAAAAAAATTTCTGACTCCCCAGGCTTCGGCACCATTTATATTCACCGTGAACGAAATAGTATAAAAGAGCAAAAGGAATAGAATAAGTAAAGTGTCAATAAGTACCAACTGATTTGTACTCCTTTTTAATTTTCTACATATAAATTTGTGTTGTTTGCATACTTACGACAGGGATTACCGACCATAACTTATGTATCTATGCATATATATATATATATATATATATATATATATATATATATATATATATATATATATATATATATATATATGTGTGTGTGTGTGTGTGTGTGTGTGTGTGTACCAGGTATGCAAGTTTAAAATGTCGTTTATTTCTTAAAATATATACACAGTAATTTAAAAAAAAGTATAATATATTTTATTCAAAGTACTGACCCTCGCTTTCTACACATTTTGCCCATCTCTCGGGCAATATACGGATACCATTCCAAAAGAATGCTTCATCTTTATTTGAAATCCATTCATCGAGCCATTTTCGTACGTTTTCGAAATTGTTGAAGTGTTGCTCCGCCAATGAGTGTCCCATCGATGAGAAGAGGTGATAATCAGAAGGCGCCAGGTCAGGTGAATACGGCGGGTGGGGTAGGAGTTCCCAACCAAGCGAAGAAATCGTTTCCTTAGTCAATCTGGCTGAATGTGCAGGAGCGTTATCATGCTGAAGAATGACTTTGGCGTGCCTGTGAGCCCATTCTGGGCGTTTTTCGATCAATGCGTGACTCAAATTGATCATTTGTTGTCGGTAGCGCTCGGTATTGACTGTTTCGCCGGGTTTGAGAAGCTCGTAGTAGACTACTCCCTTCTGATCCCACCACACACACAGCATTGTCTTCTCAAAACGATCCGGTCTTGCACTCGATGTGGATGGTTGTCCTGGCGTTACCCATGATTTTTTCGTTTGGGATTCTGAAAATAAATCCATTTTTCATCGCCAGTTACAACTCGATGCAAAAAAACCCTTTCTTTCGTGGCGTAAAAGCAGCATTTCGCACACAGTTTTTCGTTTTTCCATCTGTCGTTCGTCCAATTCATGTGGAACCCATTTTCCAACCTTTTGAATCTTTCCCATAGCTCTCAGGCGATCGGAAATGGCTTGCCTAGTGACATTCAACTGTTCTGCCATCATTTGTTGGGTTTGGGTATTGTCTTCGTCTAATAAAGATTGCAATTCGAAGTCCTCAAACTTTTTTGGTCGATTTTCTCGTTTTTGATCAGTAACATCAAAATCACCACGTTTGAAACTTTGAAACCAACGTTCACATGTCCTGACAGTTGGAGCAACATCGCCATAAGTCTCAACAAGAATTCGATGACATTCAGATGCCCTTTTTTTTTGATTAAATAAGAAAATCATGACATGCCGCAAATGCTCTTTATTTGGCTTAAAATTAGACATTTTTAACACCAAAGAAAGGTATGATACGTCCACGTAAACGACTTAAAAACAACTGACTTTTGTAAACAAATGACTAACAAACAAAATAGCGTTTAGATATAAGCAAATCCTTCAATAGGCTAAGAGCGCATTCTATTGGAATTAAAACGACATTTTAAACTTGCATACCTGGTATATATATATATAAACAGAGAGTTTAAGATGGTATAATACCTGTATTGGCAGAGAGCGGCAGCATAGCAAGCTCCTTCATGAGAGGTCAGTTTTCGCAACACACTCTCCATCAGGAAGGCGGAGCCTACATGCTGATCATCTTCCAGTTTATAGAACATCTTACCCGTTGGTACTAAACCACATTCTTCAAGAGTTTTGTCGGGTGACAACACGTGTGATGCAGATCCTGTAGCTAGCAGAAACGAAGCACACATAGACATATTACTAGGCTAATTACAATATCATTAAATACGTAAATATAGTCATTTTACTAAAACATTCCAAGGACCATGATGAAAAACTTCATTTTCATTGGTTATTATTAATTAATAATTTTATGAAGCTTTTAAAAATGATGCAAACCCTATCAGTAAAGACAAACGAATAGAAAGAAATAGGATGAAAATAGTTACTTAATTGAAAGCCTCTCTTAACTCTCGAGTATAATTTTATGAACTCTTCAACTTCTCTGATGTGATCGTTAGCATCAAAAACACCCTGGAGAACCGTTTTGTCAGGGAATTGAATACGAATTACTGTGAATTTTTTTTTTTTTTCAGGTTCTTTATTACTTGTCATGGTGAAAGGCCTGATCATTCTTTCTTCTAATTCTTTCCTATTTAAAATACTTTTTTGTTAAAGTTCTCAAATCAATTTAGTACTGATATACAGTAAGAAAAGATCTTTTAAAACAGAAGTAAGAAAAGTGGTTAAATTGCCACCTCTTTTCGTCCACTAGTGTGAACATAGTTTTTATATCTTCCACGTGCATGCCGTAAAAGTTTTTTCTGTGTTGTTTTTGTCTGGGAGTCAGTTTTTTGGTTGGAAGTCTGCAAGCGACAGCATTTCTTTGGCCAAGCTAAAAAAAAAAGAAAGTTAAATAGGGCATTATTTAACGGACGGTATTTTATTATATTGATTATTTAAGGGTATTCAGTGCAATGAATGTACTTTGACAGTCTGTAAAACGTTAACTTTTAATATACAATTACCACTATCAAATTGCTAGATCATTGTGTAGTTCTGTTTTTCTTAAAGTCTAATTATATTCCTGAACCCTCACTCTACAGGAAGTATAAACTAATTGTAAGACAAATTTTGTTCTCATCTAGGAATTATATTAAACTTAGGAATTCGACAGTAAAAGATTTTTTTTCTTTTACAAACAAGCACTGAAATAAATCATTATATTTAATAACACCTCATTCGTTTAAAGTCATACAAACTCAAATATTGGTTCGATGTGGCACCTAATTAGATTCCCATCAGACAGACATAATTACCGAAATTAAAAAAAATAAAAACTATTTACACGAATCATAGAACTTCAAACTTAAATACATACTGCGTTTCGAAGTATCATTATGAATGAGCACAAAAAGCTGCTTAATCATCCTTTCTCTACCTGATTCTCGAACATGGAGGTCTAATGAAGAAGAATTCCATGTTTTTGGTAAGTAAATTATGTTAACCCACATTATCATATCTTCCAATGAATCCTCATACTGAATATAATCAAAGGGAAATTAAACGTCCCTTTCCAAAAGTCCCCTTTTCTAAAAGCATTCCATCAAAAATATCCAACATTATTCACAAATTAGTTTCTGATTAAGGACATGATCTAATTACATCTTATATTCTAAAAGTCCTTAGAAAGCGACCATATTTATAAATAATACAAGAAGAAGATCAGGGATGCAATCAGGAGGAAAAACTCGTCGAAGTAAAATAACTTTTATGAACAGTTTTTTTACTTCTATGTAAAACGTTATATGTAAAAACGTTTCGGCATGTCTGACTGTCAACATGCAGTCTAAAACGTCGGCACCATTAAAAACCTAACTTTTTTATTTGTAGTTGTTTAATTTTTTTCATTGAATGATTATTTTATTTTTTTTATACGTATTAGTATGGTTCAGCGGTCTTGATGTTATGGTCTTGGGTAACAGCTTTGGTATCTTCCAAAGGTTTTTGGCGGTTGGTTTGCCAAGCCACATTTTATTCAATAGAAATATAATTTGTGTTCAATAGGCCATAGCCGCATACATAAGTAAAGGATTTGTATAACTTTAGGTTTTATTTATTTATCAATAATAATCTTGGGTATCTCTTTCGAAGAGTTGGCTTTCGTCTTTTAACAGTTACTTTTCGGTAACCAGTTACTGCTTTACTGGCGCGCATTCG
The DNA here is from genome assembly GCA_003667255.2 of Euschistus heros. Classification (NCBI taxonomy): domain Eukaryota; kingdom Metazoa; phylum Arthropoda; class Insecta; order Hemiptera; family Pentatomidae; genus Euschistus; species Euschistus heros. The sequence continues at coordinate 1,577,814 of RCWM02000065.1, read as the reverse complement.
AGTGGTACTCATTCGAAATTAAAAATTTCAAATTTCTTTCCTTTCAGCACGATATCCTCAGATTCTGTTCTAGATGCTAGAAATTGCACTACCTGCTTTTGTAAGTTGTACTTCAATGTTAAAAATTTTATTTTATTCGATTAATATGGAATCGTTGTCATAATATTACATAGACATGATATTCTAAAAGTACATAAAAAAAAAAATCCAGAAAGGAAATGAATAAAAGTCCTTAATTTTTAGTCTGCTTAAATAAGCCAAAAATATTATAAATCGTTAGTAAATGAAACGAACAATTTATAATAAAATTACTATAGTAAAACCCCTGATAAATCATATATAAATGACAAGGTGTGAAATGATTTGATTGAAAATTAATAATACGATGTTATTAATAGTAAAATAATATCCTATAAATAATATATGAAGAATATTATTTATATGGATAAATATAGTATATTATAATATATAATATAGGTATATGTACCTATATATATATATATATATATATATATATATATATATATATATATATAATATATATATATATATATAGAGGTATTAATAGTATATTAAATGGATAAATAATACCTGAGTATAAATATAAATATACAACCGGATAGGACGAAAGTAGAGGCGATACAAAGAATGGCGATCCCCACAGACGTAAAGGGTGTCCGGAGACTAATAAGGACGTTAAATTATTATAAGCGATTCATTCCGTAGATGACCAAATACCTGGTACCACTAAATAACTTACTAAAGAAGGGGTGGAAGATTTGTATTACGCCTGAGATCGAGAACAATATCCGGCGATGTAGGGAGCGACTTCAAGCGGAACCTGTTTTAGCCTTCCCCGACTTCGAGAAGCAGTTCATGATAACGACCGACGCGAGTGAGTACGCATTGGGGGCGGTGTTATCGTAAGAGGTAGAGAAAGGGGAGCGTCTGGTGGTTTACGCTAGTAGACGCCTCACAAAAGCAGAAGCGCGGTATAGTGCAGTGGAACGCGAATTTCTAGGCATAGTATGGGCGGTAGAACACTTCCGTCCGTATGTGTTTGGACGAAAGTTTTTAGTACATACGGACCACCGACCTCTACTCTGGGTGGGGAAGATCAAGGAGACCCGGCGCGAGTTACCAGATGGAAGGAATAGGTGCGGCAATACACCATGGAGGTAAAGTACAAACCGGGAAAAGAAAATGTTGTTGCAGATTGGTTATCGCAAGCGATTCAGGTGAACGCGATAGAGAGAGAGGAAAGGGAATACTCGGGAGGTATTCGGGATTTCATTAGGGAGTGGACAACAGAGGAAGAAGGCCAACAGACAACACCAGACGAGGCCGAAAGACAGGACGACGAGGAGACAATCACGTCAGAGGACAGACCAAAAGACATGGATGAGGACGACGTAATCAACGGAGTCAAATTATTCGGAAGACGAGGACCACGGGTTTGATGAAAATAGAGTACATATCGTATGCGGGGTGTTCCATTACCACCATTTGGTCTCAACCGGGGGTTCGAGAGGAACAAATCATGAAAGCAATTAACGAATCCTCGAAACCGGAAAAATGTTACCACTTGTACGTAGGGAATAATACCGTATGGGATAAAATCCGGCGGATGTGACGTGAAGGAAGACCAACCATAGGGGCATTAATGAAACGCTCCAGGCACTCCGGCGAAGGTATTTCTATAAGCAGATGAAAAAGACGATAGAGGCAGTATTAGCCGTATGCAAGGTTTGCCAGACCACGAAATATGATATACACCCACCTACGGGATTGCGGGGAGAGACTAGGACGCCATCGGGACCACTGAGTGAGCTACAAATAGACACGTTTACCTGGAGAGGAGCGAAGCAGTGCGCACATAGTTTTTATTCTATGGGGTACCCGACAGAATCTCTTCAGACGGAGGGCGAGAGTTTGATAACGGGAATCTGCGGGAAGACTTAAAGCAGATGGACGTAGAATGGCAAAAAAATACACCGGGACACTCCAAAAGCCGAGTAGACGTGGAGTGGCTACACAGCACGCCATCTGCGTATTTTTCATCTAGAAAAAGGGCTGGAGCCCAATGAAGCAATGCCGAGAGCAATAGTGGCATACAACCATTCGGTGCACGCAGCGACGGTGTTCACACCGTTCGAAATACCTTTTGTACCGCGAGGGAGGTGGCGGGACGAGCGTATCACGGAAGTAGACCCAAACATAGGGAACAGCATAGAGGCAAATCGGATTGCAGTGGGAATTCGCAAGAAGGTGGGACAAAAATCGCAGCGGATAAGAGTAGGAGGGTGGATCGGGAAAATCGGATTGCGGGATGGGAAAAATAAAGGGAATTCGCAAAATCGTTTCGAAGGTAGGGAAAAAAAATCGCAGGAGCCTTACAAAGTGGTCACTATTCGTGAGCACAATGTAGTCACGATACAATAGTACATTACCCGGAAGACGACTGACGGTACGGGAAAAAATTCCCAAATGAAGGTGACAGACGGGATGGGAAAAATAAAGATTGGAACAATAGTGTACCGAAAAATCGTTTCGTATAGGGAAAAAGAAATAAAGCGCTACGAGGAGCCTTACAAAGTGGTCACTATTCGTGAGCACAATGTAGTCACGATACAATACGTACATTACCCGAGAAGACGACTGACGGTACGCCTGGAACAATTAAAAATTCCCAAAGAAGGACAGACCTAGACAGACAAGGACGTGTGTCCTCTCTCCTACTTCTGACAGCAGAAATTAAGAAGAGTTTTTTTTTCTTTCTTTTTTTTTCACATGTTCATACAGGTTATTTTATTTTATGTAAAGTGGTGTTACTTTTGTTTTTATGATCTAGGAAGTGTCAGTGATAGAGTTTTCGCGTCGTATAGAGTATAGTTTGGTATAGTTGTCGTGTCGTGATAGAGCTTCAGTAGTTTTCGCGGTTAGTGATCGTAAACGAAAAATTGCTTGTCCTTTTCTAAATAGTATAGATTATTCTCAGCAACGCATCTTTTTCTTATCAACATATCAAAGATAATCAGTTGTATCAAAATCAATTATTAATTCATATGTAATATACAGGAGAATTAATTTTCATCTATTCCTAGTTGATAGACTCATTTGTTTTTACCTCATGTAAAGTATTTACCTACGTACTTACATAATTTATTTCTCCAAATACAGAAGAATTCCTTCTTGCGATTCCAGGATAAAATGTTATTACAGGTTCATGAATCTTGGCGTTGACAGGTTGTGACACCACACTAAAATAATTAAAATCGATAAAAAATATCCATTCATAAAATCTTAAGAAGCAAATTAATTTAATACAACCTTTGTTTCAAAGATCCAGGATCATCTAAGTTCTTAGTCACTTCAAACTGCATTGACTCTGTCGAGCCTAACAAACCTCCTGTCCTTTTTGACAATACAGCATTTTCAATTATTAAAAACCTGTACAAAAGAGTTTTAATATGACAAGGAAGAAAAAATATATAAATAAAACTATTTATTTATTTTTCAACATTAGGTCAATAACACATTTTTTTTTTTACTCATTTAAAATTCCTCCTACACAAGAAAGATCCTTAGTGAAATTCCTGTTTCACCTCATTAAGCCACAGGACAGCGCTTCGAAAAACGATAGCCTCTGGTCAGGATTTATAAAATATCACAGTTCTCCAACAAATGCTGAGATGGGAACTACAGTTCCTCTCGAATGTTTATGACCCAATAAAATATATTTTATAATATTAAATTATATTGTAAATATATTATGAATAAACATTAAAATCAATGATGTAAGTGAACAATTTTTTTTTAGAAGTAATAACTCATATTAAGTAGCACAGATTTTGTTTTAGCGGGCCGCCAACCCCTTTGCGCGCCTAGAATATCTTTTCCGATTCTAACCTTGTTCCGATTTATTTCTGCCTTTCTGGTGACGCAGCTGAGAGAAGAGCTCGGACCTCTCTGTGCCTGGCTTGTCCCTCTACAAGTGGAGGGACAGGTCTGGCTGGGGGATCCCTAGGATGAGTGTGTATAGTAAATAAAGTACGATTGTGTTTTTAAATTTAAATTTAATTTTTTATCTTCTGTTCTCTTTTTATTCATGTTATATATATATATATATATATATATATATATATATATATATATATATATATATATATATATATATATATATATATATATATATATATATAGTCCCGGCTACTCCACCCAGTCTGCTCTCCTAAAAATCACTAATGACATATTTACTGCAATAGATGATAAAAAATTAACCGTCCTGTTACTCCTTGACTTTTCTAAAGCCTTCGATTCCCTTGATCACTCTATCCTATTCTCCAAATTAAAATCATTAAACATTTCCTACAGTTCCATCCGCTGGTTTCAATCTTTCCTTTCTCACCGTTCCCAAGCAGTTAAAATACCAAACCAACCCCTATCTTCTTTTCTCACTCTTACCTCAGGTATTGCTCAAGGATCCAGTATTTCTACTCTCCTATTCAATTCCTACATTAATGATCTTCCTAATTCAATCTATCACTGTTCCTACCACCTCTATGCAAATGATTCCCAAGTCTATCTCTCCTTCTCAATATAACATTGGGTACTTCTATTGTACATACAAATCATATCATTGTACCAAAAGATTTTTCTATATCATTTTATTTTATTTTTTTCTCATTTAATTTTATCTCCTCTAATCTGTAGAATGTTATCTTATTTTCTTTTTATTTAAATATCATCTATGTACATAGTGTCATTAATGTATTATTGTTTTTTTTTTTTTTTTTTTTTTTTTGTATCTCATTATGTCTCTAACCAGATTTAATTTAGTTATACCTGCACTTATCTGTTATTCTTAAGGGACTTTGTCTCAGAATAAATTATTTTTTTCTATTCTATTCTATTCTATTCTCTCTCTATATATATATATATATATATATATATATATATATATATATATATATATATATATATATATAATTAATTAATTACTAAAATTTACCAACTGATCTGGCTCAAAACTGAAATTCCGATAACCTGGAAGAAAGGACTCTTACATACAATACCTAAGAGAGACTCTAATAAGCTACGTCCAATCACAATCCTCCCAATAATGAGCAAAGTCTTAGACAAACTAATTAACAACCGACTCACTCACTTTTTACTAACAAACAACGTACTCAACAAAAACCAATTTGGATTCATTCCCCAAAAAAGCACTGTCGACGCTCTCTACCATACTAACTTGATCATAGATTCAGCAATAAATAATGAAAAAAATTGTTTAATGCTGAAACTTGACATATCGGGAGCATTTGATAATGCATGGGTACCTGCCATAATGTGTAATCTGAGGAAGTACCAGGGTCCAAGAAATTTATTTCAACTGATATCAAGCTTTTTCCAGGATCGATCAGTTGAAATTAGATCTAACAACTTTAAAATTTCAAAGAAACTGACTATTGGCACTCCCCAAGGTTCTTCTCTCTCACCGACACTCTGGAATGTTTTGATCAATTCGTTATTCGATTTAGTATTTCCAGAGAACGTAGAAATAATCACGTACGCAGACGACATTTTACTCCTTGTCACTGAAAAACTATTTTCCCAATTACAATCAATCACTAATCACACAATAATTATTTTGGAAAAATGGGCTAAAAATAATAAACTCGAATTTAACACTAACAAGTCAAAATACATAATATTTAGCAAGAAACGAATTACTTCAAATTTAAACATTAGACTCTATTCCAAAACACTTGAACAAACTGAAACCATGACATATTTAGGGCTAACATACGACAGGAAATTAAACTGGAAAGCATACACAGACTACGTTGTCAACAAAACACTGAAAACAGTAAACGGACTCACTATAGTTGCAAGAAACACATGGGGCTTAAAGGCAGAGGCACTAAACGCTATCTACGAAGGAGCCATCATTCCAAAACTCCTTTAAGCCATACCCATCTGGGAATCAGGAGCTGTTAAACCAATCAATCTGAAAAAACTTCAGCGGGTCCAGAGATTGATGGGAATAAGGATAAGTAAAGCATATCGCACTATCTCTTACGACGCTGCCTGTGTCCTTGCAGGGATAAAACCAATACACTTGAAAATTAATGAACTAATGACATTATACAAAACAAAAAAACAACGACTAAATTACAAGGACATTGAAGACGAACTAACCACCAAACACTGGATACATCCTGCTTTACACGCTAAACTATCACAGTACATAACAGACACAGGAGCTGCAGATACAGACTCAGCAAGTATTGACATTTACACGGATGGAAGCAAAGACGAACAGTACACAGGATGCGCACTAACCCTATATCACAATAACTGCTACTACGACGAACTATACAGACTTGGCCAAAACTGCTCAAACAATCAGGCTGAGAAACTAGCTGTAGTTAAGGCCACGGAACATATTCTTAGACAGACGTACGTTAATCAAAACACATACAACATCTATACGGACAATAAGATAGTAACAGATTCAGTTAATAACATCAAATCCAACGACCACTGACACATCGACTAAAGAAAAATTTAATTGAAATAATGGAACGCGGAACACCAACAAAACTAACTTGGGTCAACGGTCATAGTGGCATCGAAGGTAACGAGCGAGCAGATCTACTTGCAAAAACGGTTGCTCATGATTTAGAACTTACTTTAGAATACACCCGCGTTCCCGTTTCATTTATTAAAAAATGTATCAAAACAGACTCACTTACTGAATGGGACAAACTTTGGAACAACTCGACAAAAGGACGACCCTTGCACAAATAAATAACAAACATCCAGTGAGTGTCCACTCACTCAGAAATTGCCTCACATCCCTTGACGTATGGTCTGTGTCTTCCTCGATCGCATTAATCATAAGCGCACGCGATAGCCAGTCAGCTACAACGTTTTCTTTGCCCGGTTTGTACTTTATGACCATATTATATTGGCTTAAGAACTCTTTCCATCGAGTGATTCTCGCCGAGGACTCCTTCAGTTTTCCTACCCATTGTAGCGGCCTATGATCAGTATGTACCCGAAAGGTTCTACCAAAAACGTACGGTCTAAAGTGATCGATGGCCCACACGATCCCGAGCAATTCTCTCTCCAATGCGCTATATCGGGTTTCTGCATCCGTGAGCCTTCTGCTGGCATAAGCTACCGGAAGTTCTCCCTTTTCCCCGTCTTGAGATAGCACTGCCTCCAATGCATATTCACTGGCATCGGTTGTGATAGTGAATTGCTTCGTGAAGTCCGGGAACGCTAAGACCGGCTCTGCCTGAAGCCGTTTCATGCATTTCTGGATGTTATCCTCCATTTCCGGCGACACTACCGCCTTCTTCCCTTTCTTTAGAAGGTTGTTTAGGGGTACTAGGTATTCCGCCATTCCTGGTACAAACCTTCTATAGTAATTTAGCGCACCCAGCAGTCTTCTAACACCTTGCACATCTCTGGGGACCGACATTCTTTGAAGTGCTTCTACCTTGTTACTATCCGGTTTTACCCCTTCTCTTGATATTGTGTGCCCTAAAAAATTTATTCGCTCCTGCCCTAGGATTAATTTTTCTTCTGACAGTTTTAACCCGAATTCTCTAATTCTGTCAAAGACCTTCCGTAAGTGTTCCACATGCTGGGCTTCCGTTTTACTGAACGCCAACAGATCATCCATGTATACTTGGCACATTGATTCATCTATACCCCTTAGGAACTCATCCATCAGCCTCTGAAATGTTATGGGAGCATTTTTCAGTCCGAACGGCATCCGAGTGAATTCATATTGCCCCTCTCAAATGTGAATGCTGTCTTGTGCTGGTCTCGAGGGTGCATCTTTATTTGGTGATATCCAGCATTTAAATCCAGTGTGCTGAATATTGTCGTCCCACTCAACCTATCTATTATATCCTCAAACCTGGGTATCGGTTACTTCTCATCCACGGTGTTGTCATTTAATTTTCTGTAATCGATCACAACTCTATACTTTTCTTTATTTTCACCGGGTGCGCATTTCTTTTTCACGGCCCATAAGGTGCTATTATAGGGCAACGTGCTGTCCACTATAATCCCCTGTTTCTTGAGGCTACCCAGCTCCTCTCTGATGTGCTGCCTCAGGGCTTGAGGATACCTCCTCTCTTTCACATAAGTTATCCTTTCTTGTTTTAACAAAATTTCGTGGACCGTTCTACCTGTTATTCCGAGTGTTCCACCCTCTTTGAAGAATATATCTTCATATTCCCCTTTTAAGGAGTATCTCCAGTCCTCTGCTCGCCCGATTGCTCCAACCCTTGCTTTCCCGTCTTTCGGAAGTTCCCACCATCTATACTTCTTCCCCCCTATACGAATGTTCCACCTCCCGTTATTACATTTAATTGATGCTTCCGTCATACTTAGAAGATCGCACCCGTTAATCGCTTGGTATTCCCTCGGCCAGTGTAATCAATTTACAATTACATCCCTTGATCTTGGATGTCCTCTTCCCGTACCACTTCTCTAACGCCCCTTTACATAAAATAGTATTAGAACTCCCCGTATCTACTAGACACTTCACCTCTCCAACTCTAATAAAAGGCAAACCGCAATCTCCTCCCTTCACATTATTACTCACCAATATGCGGTTGCCTCTCTGCTGACCTCCTCCTCAGCTGCTGTCCAGTGATCCTTTCTCCTCCGCTGGCCGTTGTCGCCCGGTCCTTGTTCTGCTTCCGCCTCGTGGTTCAGTTGCCTCCTCCTCTGAGTCAGATGTTCCAGCTACATCAGTGGTTTCTGACGCCGAGTCTCTACTCTTTATTGTCCTGCGTCTGTTTTGCCATATCTTCTGAGCGTTAACCTCCATTGGTTCACCCCGATCGTCCCTCCGGTACAAATATGGGCATTGCCTGGTTATGTGCCCCTCCGTACCACACTCAAAACATTTCGTGCGGGGACATTGCGCTACGAGGTGTCCTGCTTTTCCACACCCGTTGCATTTTCTATCTTCTTTCCTGCCGTTATTTCTTGCCCACCCCGGTCTTCCTTCCGCTCCTTCTTTACCTTTATACTCGGGATCTCGTCTCCTGTTGACGATAGGCATCGGTCCTGAACGTCTATACGACTCTCAGCTCCAACCTGGTTCATCAATATCCATGCGGGTTTCCTCCTCTCTCGCACTGGTGTCTACCATCTCCTGAGAACACTCGACAAACGTGCGCTCCTTTGGCAGCCCTTCTTTCTTCCCAGTCTCTCTGCCAGGAATGCCATCCTTGCTTCTGCTTCTGCTACGCTGATTGTTTCTCTTAACTTTTCCGTGATTCGGTTGAATCTTGCTAAGAGCGCCGCTGCATATCGTCCACTAGATTGCTTCGGTCTTCTGGTTTCTCTAAACATCTGAAAGATGTCCTCTTCAGGAGTCCATCTTCCTCTTCCAAATGCCTTTTTTAGCCTCTCCTTCACCACCGGCCATGGAGTTTCTTCATCCGCCTGTATCTGGTTTAATACGCTGCGCCTTACTCTACAAACCAATGCTGCCTTCAAGGAATCGGCATCTCCAGTGTCTAACAAATTATCGGCCCTCTTCAACTCTATACGTGGCATTAAGCGGTCACCACCTTTTAGGAAATGGTTTAACTCACCTATCTCCCCAGAAAAATTTTTAAGTCCGAGATGGCTTTCCTGAGATCCTGCGATGTCGCTGTTCTGATCTTCATCCAATTCAGAACATTTGCGTGGGCCGCTGCTAGTGTCCCTTCTGGTAACGGTGGCATATATTGGTTCTCCATTGGAAAACTTTTTTATTTTTTTTTTACAGCGTACTATTGCCTATAAAATTAAAACTTAAAAAAAAATAGGCCTCCGCGCTCGCTCCCGGGTTTCGGCACTAGTTACGTACGGCCGGTTTAGAAAATAAAAAATAAGGAAAAAGGTAGCAAGAACAATACGTAATAACGCTTACTACATAACTAATTTATTCCTCTTAGTAATTCTCTTTATATACACTTTGGTTTGTTTACACTGAAGCTTTAGGTATTAACAGTGATATTGTCTTACTCCAGACATTAACTTTTACTTTTATATATATATATATATATATATATATATATATATATATATATATTCTAGTTATCTATTTATTTCTTCTCATGGTATATAATGTGTGAATGTAATCATACGTCTTCTATATTACTTATTGCCCACATTTGTGGCAGATTGTGATAATTACTCAATAAACAAAAATTTAATAAAAAAAAACACTTCTGTCTTTTTGAAAAAGTCCCTACTTTTTGACGGGAAAGGTTATTCTCCTTCATTTACGGAGAAACTCTAAATCCCTGTTCAAAGTAATATTAACTTCTGTTTAACTTCTGATACTAAAATGAGAAATAAGAAAATAATGAAGTGGAAATAGGAAAATATCAAAATATGTATCAATGATGAATTAATATTATATTAAATCAGAATTAATATAATGCTAAACCACTAGTAATGTTAATTCCTGATAAACTTTCTGATGTCAGGGAAGTGTAAATAACAAGGTATAAATATATTATACAATGTTTTTTAGAAGTGATAACTCATATTAAATCGCTCAGATTTTGTTTTCTTGTTTTATCTACATTCCTTTTTAAATATATTTTTGCAGCCCGAAAAGTATCCTTATTAAATGGTTTAAAGAATATTAGCTAGTGATGTTCCAACTAGTATTGTAGTTAACTACTAAATAGTTCATAAAACATACTAACCTGAAAAAGAGGTAACCAGAAGTGTAACCAAGAGATCTAAGAGTAACCTTTTTCAGATCTTCTCGTCCGATATATTCGACACTTTTTCGAATCAATATAGGAGTGGAAAGAGGTATTTTTAAAGTAACAGCTGCCACCAAGTTCTTTACCACCCTCCACAGGGTTACTGCCATTAGACGTCATTTTTCTTAATCAAATGATAATTACTAGAGATGGGCCGACTAATTTTCTACTTATCTAGTCGGCAATTAGTCGACAAAAAGCGCCTACTATTCGGCCATTTGTATTCATTAATATCACTGCTCTTAAAAATAGATTGAATAAAATGAAAACATGCCCTTTATTTGTTATAATTTTTATTTCAGATCCATCTTTGCAGTATGTTATTTCATGCAGGAATAGGAACTCGTTTGTTTTACAATCAATTATCGAACTTACAAGTATTACAATCATAATTATGCAATGCAAAGGTGGGAGAATTAGAAGGGAACTGCTATTTTAGCGATTTATGTACGTGTTTATTTAAAATTATATGTAAGTGAATTTTGCGTCATATATAAATATATATTCCGAGTTGAGTAAATGGCGCTCCTTGAAAATATGTAGCAATGAGAAACAACAAACAACAACAAACTTTATTTAAATTTCGGTTCAACGATAAATGTTATCCACGAATTCTTTGAAGAAAGAAAAATGTTATAATCCAAGTAAATCATGGTAAGCCCTAGGCTTTAATCTTCTTGATATGGAGTTTCCAAGGTTATACTCCACAGCTCCAAATGCGACGTGGAGAAGCTCATGGTGTCGCCTTGTGAGCCTATTAAAGACCTCTTCGAGTCGATCAACTCCCAGTTCCCAGTGATGCTGGGAATTCCTTATAAACCAAAGTGCGTTAACCGCCGTACGCAGTATTCTATTTTGGAATGTCTGTAGTCTCTTTTTGGTTGATTTTGAAGTGTTGTACCAGACAGGACAGGAGTATGTCAGTAGGGGCCGCAACATGGTTTTGTATACTAAGATAGCAGTTATGTGTCAAAGTAATGATTTCCTGTTTAAAAGAGGGTACAAAAGTTTAAGTCTAGCGTTATCTTGTTGTAAGATGTAGTTAGTGTGTAATCTCCAAGTCAGTCTGGTGTCAAGGTGTACTCCTAGGTAACGTACTACCTGGTCTTTAGGATTCCAGGGAACTGGGAGGTTATCGAGTCGAAGTGTAATCAGGTCAGTGATGTTGAAACGACGTAAGGTAAAGATTTTCGCTTCTGTCTTCGATGGGTTTAGCTGAAGTTTCCACATCCGGAACCATATCGAGACACCGTTGAGGCCACTCTGAAGTTTCCTGATGGCTTCGTGAAGGTCGTCATCTTGGGACAGGAGTGTTGTGTCATCAGCGATATGGGGAATATCTGAGCAATACAGATTGAATAAAATAGGACTGAGTATGGCACCTTGGGGTACTCCGGCCAGGATAACTTTCCTCTCGCTGATAGAATTGTTTATTCTTACCTGGAACGTCCTGTTAGTCAAAAATGATTTTATGATGCTGAAAAGGTAGAGTGGATGCCAAGACTTCTTCAGCTTGTGCAGTAAACCACGGTGCCACACCGTGTCGAACGCTGCTGTCACATCTAGGAATACTCCCGTGTTATATTTTTTTGCCTCAAAGCCACGGTAAGTTGGTTCGACGACTCGTCGGACTTGGTGTGTTGCCGAGTGGTGGGGCTTGAAGCCAAACTGATATGGGATTACATCGTTGTCTTCTAAATGTGAGCGGAGACGCTTCTCAATAATCTTCTCCAGTAATTTCCCCAGTGTGTTGAGGAGACTTATTGGACGATAACTGTCTGGTTCGTGCTTCGGCTTCCCCCTTTTGTGAAAAAGGAGTACTATGGCGTTCTTCCAGGCGTGAGGGTGGTAACCAAACCGGAGATAGACGTTGTATACACTGGTAAGCAGCGCAATGGTTTTCCTAGGCAGCCGTTTGAGAGCTAAGTTAGGTATCAGATCATCTGGAGCTTTTTTCCTTGGCAGCCTTCGTATGAGAAATTTTAGCTCGATTGGAGAGACGAAGGGGATAAGTATAAAAGAAATATAGTTAAGAAATTTAAATAAATCGGCTGTGTAGTTCTTATGTTAGAAATTAAGAGGCTGCACCCTAACAAAATAAAAAAATTATAGCCATTGCCTTTAAAAACAGGTTAGTATGAATGAAACATAGTTATCAAATTTCATTATAATCGGCTGAGTAGTTATTAATTTAAAAATTTTAAGGATATTCCTACAGAAATTTAAGCATTATTGCCAGTGCCTTTAAAATAAGATTAGGTAATATGACAGAAACATAGTTAATTAATTTTATTGAAATTAGCTGAGTAGTTCTTAGGTTAGAAATTTAGAGGCTCCATCTAACAAATTCAAAATATTATTGCCTTTGCCTTTAAAAAAGGTTAGTTAGTATGAAAGAAACATAGTTAATAAATTTCAATCAAATTGGCTGTGTAGTTCTTATGTTAGAAATTTAGAGGCTGCACCCTAAATAATGTATCTACTTCGTTGTCAGTTAGTTCATCTTGTCTGTCAAAGTCTCTGAACTTATGAGAAAGATTTTCAGCGAAGGTTGCACACTTCTCGTCATCAGTCGTTGCAGTGTCTGTTCCGAGTGTTAGAGGGGGAATCTGTGTGGTTTGTTCAGTCAACCGTTTGGTTTCTCTCCAAAGCCGTTGGTATCCTGGCACGAAACTCCCCAGGTAGCTGTTGTATTTGTGGTACCGCTCTTTGTCTAGTTCTAGTCTAATTTGCCTAGAGAGTCGGTTCATCTCACGTTTGTGACCCGGTAGTCTGTAGCGTTGCCATTGACGACGAATGTGGTTTTTGTGGTGTATAAGGTCGAGTATGTGTTGTGGGGTCTTGTATTGTTTGTGTGAGTGAGGGTACGTACGTGAAGTCGCTGTGTTTATGGAGTTGTATATGTGTTTTGTGGGTATGAATATGGTTGCGTCTATGTCGTCAGTCGTGTAGTAGAGTGTGGGGATGGGAAGGGAACATTTCCTCGGCGAAGATCCCCCAGTCCACCTTTCCCGTGATGGGCCGAGAAAGAGAGGGTGGTGGTTGGGCTCGGGCGCCAAGATAACAGATCACAGGGAGGTGATCCGAGTCCAAGTCTGTTACGGGAGTTTGATGAATAGGTGTGGCGAAGTTACTGAAGAAACCTATGTCTAATATGTCTGGGCGGTAGCCGTACTGGGTTGGATAAAACGTGGGCTCTTCTGGAGAACTTATTTGGAGACCAAGTTTATCAGTGATTTTTAGAAGGTTGGTCCCATTTGAGTTTCGGGTCCGGCAACCAAAGTCTGTTTGCTGTTGAGGTCTCCAAGTAATAATGTTGGCTGTCCAGTAAATATCAGTTCGAAATCTGGGTCTGTCAGTCGTTTGCTAGGTCTTTGATAGGCCGAAACAATATTCAATAATACATTATCTGTTAGATTCAGTCTAGCTGCTACTGCGTCTAAATTTTGAAGTCGGGGTAGAATTTTCTCAGATTGCTCCAGGTCTTTCCTAATAAGAAGTGCTACTTCTCCAAATCTATTCTCAATGTCAGTTCTGTATATTGTGTAATTTCTAATTCGAAAACTGTCACCGGCTTTGAGGTGAGTACCTGTGATAAATGATATGTCTATTTTGTAGCGCGCCAAAAAGTCTATCAGTGTGTTTTGTTTTTTTTTACCACCGTTAGCATTCCAGTTGAGTAGTGTTAATGTGTGAGTCAGTTGGTTATTAAAATTCTCCATTTTCATTTATAAACATCTGGGAAATTAACTGCATAAAAAGTTGTTTAATTTGTGGTAGTACCGGTTTTAAGAGGTTAGTCAGAATGTTAGGTAAGTTAAGATTGTCAAGATCGCTAGTATTTTCGTGATTGGTTGGCTGAGTGGTCTGTTGATTATGAGATGATCTGCGCTGGAATATGTTGGAGAGTCTTGGGGCCACAGGGGAACGTGGAGCAATAATAGGTTCATCCTGGGCACATGTGCTAGTTTCGGATCGAGCATTATTATTATTCATTGGGATAGTTTGTATTTGTGGTATGTATCTAGTAGAGGAACTGGGGAATTTATGTTGTGTATTTTGTGGAGGTTGAGTGGTATGGGATTGTACGTTTGTGATGGAAGTGGGCGGTTTGTGTGACTGTTTGGGTGTGTGTGAAGGTTTCATCGCCGTAGGTTTGTTTATATTCCTGGCTCTGTATTGTGTGAAGGCAATACAGCCCCTGTACCTCGGGCTGTGATTTTCACCACAGTTCACGCAGGTTATAACCTGGGGGTTGTTAGTGCAGCTGGATGTGAGGTGGCCCTCAGAACACTTCCCACATTTCGGGTCCAGCCTGCAGTAATTCTTAGTGTGGCCTACCCTAAGGCACCTTCCATATTGAGCTACCTGGGTAGAGATTTTACGAGGTTCCACCGTTACTATGGTGTGGAACAGTGACTTGAGAGATAAGATATTCATACCCGCCTCATTATTCACCAGTTCTACGGCACAAAGAGGGGTTGGCTGTCTGTAACTGTTATTAAGTCTAAGGACTTTAATAACGGGGTAAGTGGGGGTCAGTAATTCCTGAATCTCTTCGTTTGTAAGCGAGTAAGACACACCTCGGATAATAAAGGAAAGATTTCTTTCCTCTGGGTTCACGTACGAGTAGTATTTTTTGTAGTGTGTGTCATAATATTTTGTCAATGATCTAAAGTCATGTGTTGTTGTCAAGGTTATTTTGAGTTTTCGGTTACACTGTTTGGTTACAAATTCATTGATAACATTTTCTTTTATTTCTCTTACTATATGTTTGTACGGTTCGTCGCTAAAGAGAAATATTGGTGGTATTTTTTGTTTGGTTTCTGTTTCGTCATTATTTGAGTCCTCGTCGATATCTGTCTGTAAGGCATCAAAACTATTGTGAGTCGGTACTTGGGGGAGGATCGTTGTACCCGATTTCTTGGCTCTTTTGGATGGCTGTGTGGTTGACTCCCAACCGTCATCATGGTCACTGTCGACTGGGGACGAAGGGAAATTTGATATTGTAGACTTACTGAAAGAAGGCTCACCTTGATCAGGAGGTTGTTGCTGACGGGATTGTTGTTCCAGCTTCAATAACCCGGGTGTGATGGTCGAAACCGTTCTCCGCTGGGGCGGGAGTGGATTCATCTTTGTTTTCATAAACGATTTTGTCATTTACCCGCTCAAAAATACTCAAGTATCTTTGAGCTCAAAATATACGTGGCTATCACTTTTTATGACAACAGCTGTTCCTAGCAATGAGAAAGAATATTGAAAAATAATGTTGAAATAGACTTTTTGAGTATTTCGGATACAAAAAGCCATTTTAATCCTTTAACGTTATCAAGTAGTTCGAGAAATCAAAGTTCTCCCATTATCCTCTAAAGCCAGTTTGTTTGACCGTTATTAATTTTTCGTTGTTTGATTATTTATGCAGTTATTACCACTGCTTAATCCATTACTAAACTTTTAGATTAAAAAAAAGGCCAATTACAGTGGGAAAAGTTGCCAAGGCGATAGCACTTGTTGAAGATAGCCGCGGTGTCCCCTATGCATCTCATTCAATCGGAAAAACAGAAGCAACTGTCCGCAGAGCAACAAAAAATTCAGGGTGGCTAATTCATACTCTAGACGTAGATCTGGACGACAGAAAACGACATTGGCTCAAAATAACAGATGTTTTAATTTACAGAGACTCTGAGATCGTTAATCTACTACATCTCAGCTGGTTCAGTGACTCTGGAGTGTTCGTACTAAAGGTAAATCCACAAACTGCAGGGCAAAGGATATCAGATTACGGGATAAAAGGGGTGGAATTCGAACCCATGACCTACAGTACCGAGCGCGCTGAGACCTCTTCTCGACTCGCTCGTTCATCGAGTCCTCAAACGCTAATTTATACATAACAGACACACTCCAGGACTTCATTGTCCTATTTGCACCATTCATAGTGAATAACTTAATCTTGAAGAACGATTATGCAAGACCTCACGTTGCCAGGTGTGTTATGGAATTACTAAAAGAAGTTATAATCTATGTTATGGAGTGTTCTGCTTGGAGCCCTGACATGAATCCAATTGAACACGCCTGGCCCCCGAACTAGGGAGACATGCTAGATCAAGAGTTGCTGTTCCTGATTCCCTCAATTACCTCATAACCGCTAAGAGAATATTTGCTATGTCATCTGAAATTTAATCATAAACCATAAACAGGTGAATAGAAGCAAGAACATGGCTGCAAGTGGAGACAATGAAATACACGCTACAGATTACATGGTCAGTGGAAAAAAAAAAAAAAAAAAAAAAAAAAAAAAAATTGTTTTATAACTTTTGAAAGTCGTTAATTTTCTCAATAAAATCATTAATTCATTTTTCAAAATTGTGTTGTTTTATGTTTTATGTCATCTGAATTCCAAGGGAAGTAATGATCGGCTTGGCCGAGTAATCGGCCTTTTTCCATCCGACTAGCCGGCCAAAGTCAAAGTCGGCTCATCTCTAATTATTACAAAAGTTGATAATTTTTAGAAAAAAAAAATGAATACCGTCTGGATTGAACTGCCCTGCAATATTTGAATCCTTTACTTTTAAAGTGACAGTTATTGATTCTCCAACCGACGGTCTGAAATCCTCCTCCAATCTGAGGTTTTCATCTTTTTGCATATTCAAAGTTTTTAGACTGAAATTGTAGGGGAGGTAATAGCTATTGTAGCTGCAAATAAAATCGAATCATTGTTTAATTTATAGATTCTATTTGTTATATACAGCAATATTTACCTTAGCACGTGTTTATAAGGATCCAAACCATGTTTCCGACATATTTCCTCTAGAATCTTTAAAAAAAAATTATAATAATAATAACAAATATATAACACTATTAGTTATTGTCATATTAGTGTACCATTATTAGTTATTTAAGTGTGCCAGATTGTAACATTTGTGAAAATGAAATAAAAAATAAATAAATAAATAAGCTATCAAACGTAAGCTACAACTGCATTAAACGTCGGTCAACAACTTTTAGAAAATTCGAAGGCTCAAAGCTAATACCACCAAAATTCATTCCTTGATCATTTTGTTTCATTGTAGGAAAATTATATTAAAAAATATTGTTACGATTGTGAGCCTTGCAAGACACTTGGAAGTAAATAGATCTTTTTCTGCGACATAAAAAATATCGAATACAGCTCAATACGCTTAGTCAAGGTATAAGTGGATCCTAAACCTATCAAGGTCAATAACCAGTCTGACAGCCTTTCATCTAATGTCCGACTTAATTCATCCCTATGTAAATAACCATGTTATTTCCTTAGTATAATTGATCTACATTATTAATCTTATTATACAAACATATCTTTATACGAGTATAAACTTAATCAAATATTGATTTGTATTAGTGTTTCAATACTATACATATATAATCTCACTTCTCCAATATAATGATCCTTAGTAGGAATGAACTGGTCCTCCGTTTGGTCTAACAGGATAACTGTAATTGGATCCATCTTCATTTAATGAATAACGTTTATTAATAAACCAGAAAAAAAAACACACTATTCTTCTGAGTTAACTCAAGATGAAAAATTCAACATAATCTATAAGACTAAAGCAATGATAGCATGATAAGACAGATGATAACATTTAAAAATCAAAATAAACTTTAGAATTATCACTTTTATCTGGTTGAAATTGTGATTGTATTATTGGGAGGACAATGTAATTTAACTTCGTTGTGCCCTTTTTCAAAACCCTCATTAAAAGTTATTTTAAAGTTTTAAAATTTATTTATGAAATAAATTACAATAACATTTATAGCATACAAATTTAGAGAAGGTTATAGTAAGCGAGGCATGGAGTTATAGACAAGTGGAGAGGGCTTACCTCTCAATAGCCAGGACAAGCAGCCATTTTGGAGTGCACCGTATTATCAGTATATTAGCCGCTTACTGCTGTTATTTTATTTTAGTGATTTATTTACTTTAGTGATTTACTTATATTATTTATTACGAACCCTTTCAATTGCCCTAGCCCAATGGATTGAAAGTCACCAGTTGGGCATAGTAGGCGTGGCCGGTTAGTGTTTTGGTCTCGCCCCTCACGGAACGATATACGGGAAGGGCCTCTCCATAGTACTATAATTCCATGAAGCGAGGTAACTATTATTAATCATTTCTGAGCAAAGTGATCGGACACTGTTCACTAACTCTGTTATTTATATCAGTTTTAATTTAACAAGCACAGCGTTGATCAATAAAAGGCTGCTATAATTTTAAGAATTGTTAATTAATTCCATTACATCGAATAATAGTTTTTTAGCCCCGATGCTTTCCCTCAGAAAGCCTATCTCAGATTGTAACGTCATCACTTATTATCTATACTGCTATATAAAAGGACAAGCCATTTTTCGTTAGTGGTCACTAACTGCGAAACTACTACTGCACCAATCTGTACCAAATTTTAACCACAGCAACGTTATAGTTCCGGGGAGGTTTAGCAATAATAAAACCTACTGATTTTCAATCATTTTTTTATTATTAAATAGCTGAAAGTACCCTGCTCCGCTAAGGTTTAATATCATTAGGATTAAGGACAACTTAAATTACTAAAAGTTAAGCTTAACGTTGATAATTATTATTACTTAATTAAACCTACAGAATTGCATTATTAGAATAATTTCAATAAGTAAATTTGACAATTTGCAAAAGTTAATTTTATATTATTTTAATAGCCCTCCAGTGAAGTTCGAGGCAGTACTACCATCTTACCCAGCTCTGATACCAGACCATCAGCTTTTCATATGGCATATATTTAAATAAATACAGTCTCAACTTTTTTGATTTTTTTCGAATAAAGTTTAGTCTTTCTGTTTCTATTTATTCTATATATTCTAGGTTCAAGGAATGAAATTCAGAAATGTTAGGTACAATTTGTAAAATACAACTTGGGCCTGGTTGATAAAAGCAGTTTCTGTGACCGGAAAACTGAAGGAAGAGTAGTTGGGGACGAAGCTACTGGTGAAGCAATGTTGGAGGGTTGCTCGCAAAGAATATGTACATCGAACTGGCTTACATGACATCACCAGGCAACATAAGTCTTTTAACCTCCTCTTTAACATAAACCTTTTAATAGCTCCTCGTCACGAAACAACTCAAAATTATAAGGGTACACCTCTGCATCCACCATGGGTTCATAGGAAGTACCATATTATGAGGTTTCGACATCAATCGTATTTTTGTTTGTTTACAACTATAAGGGACTTAATTTGTGGTCAAAGTGTGCAGCTTAAACATCTAACCTATTTTTTTAACTTAGCTTATATCCAAATACCATATGACAATTAATCCATTATTATTCACCCAATAAAAATTTTATTCGGATTTTTCATGAATTAGCAGCGATCCAGGCCGATTTTTTAAAATTCCTGTAACATTATATGATTTTTAATAAATAAATATGGGAGAATAATTGCTTTTGTAATTACACCTTAATATTAATTTCTCCTTGGTAATTAATACATTGTATAGTATTTTAAAATTCCTTTCTTAGCGAGCACCTACGGCTCTAGAGAAAGCCACATATGAAATTTCATTCCAATCCATTCGGTGGTTTTTGAGATTTCGTGTTAAATGAGTGAGTGGTATTTGACAAATATATAGTAGGTAATAATAACATTTATATATCACTATTAATATGTGGATTCCATTGAAGTTGGAAAATTGACCAATAAGACAAGCGCCATTCTACTTGAAAGGTTACAAATGTTCGGTGCTATCATGTATAAAGCTTGAAGTTGGTAATAAAATTTACTTATATTCAATTAAATTATTTTTTTAAAATATTTAAATATATGGTAGGACATGTGGATTCCAGTGAAGTTTAAAAATCGGTCGATATGTGGTTAGCAATATTCGCAACAGTTTAAAATGATAAAAAAACTGAACCTTATGTTAATTACATCATCTTCATAGTTCTAGGAAGTTTTTAGCAATAACAACATTTAAATGTACATTGTTGAGAGACAGAAACAAGGTTGCTCCATATATATATGGGATATATTCTTATAGTTAGAAATTAAAATACAACCAGATGAAATCATTAATATTTTTTCTGCCGAATTAAAATTATTACTAAATCAAAATATTGATTTTTGGTATTGTATGTAAAAATATTATTCATGGGACTTTATTTGTAAGTCCTGATAATACTATCCATTATCTGCAAGAGTTCTTAATAGTCTCTGTCCATCTGGATTACCCACTCATAGATTAAAATTAAAAGTTAGATGTCTAATTATGCTTTTACGTAACCTTCAACCATCTTATCAGTACAAGTTTAACCAGGTTTGAAATTACTGCTATGCGTAAAAATATCATTGAGAGAAATGCTTATTAATTGCTTGCTACAATACACGATTTTTATCGATAAACAAATAAGACTATAATTATTAATTAAAGTTATCAAAGTTCTTTATTTATGAGGGCAGGGGGAGCCGCAACTGGGGATGCTAGTAAAATATAATTAAAAAATACATAGTGCTATCAATATGTTTTATTGACAATAATTCTAAATTGTTATAAACCCCAATGCATAGAGGGACTGGTAAATGAAGGAAAGTAGAGCTGTTCAGGAATTTGTTTATAATGTTTGATCCAGTGTTTGGTTCCCTTGTGATTCAGATTTAAAACTGAATATCAAACTGAAGACTTTCCGATTCCCCTGAACAAATAAAGATAAGGTTTGTTGAAGGTGCTATGTAACAAACGCCATGAACAGAAAAAAAAAAATTTTTAATCAATAAAAGTGAATTCCTTCTTTAGAAAAGGTGTCTGTAATGATTGATTTATTTGATCATTAAAAATAATGTCGACATATTATTGCTGGAATAGCTCGTGTCTTTAAAAAATAAATTTATTTGCTATTTAATAAAAACTTTAAATTTGTAACATAACACCATCCACCCATGTCTTTAAAATAAAAATTAAGAATTATATCTAAATAAGGATTTGTATTTTACTGAAAATGTTTTTAAAGGTCCATTATATAAATAATCAATTATTTCCGAGACCTTTTTTGGCCGAGTTTGTTAAAGTTATAACCATCTTAAGAATTCTTGAGTCAGATATGGTGCCAGGTCGATTCCGATTAGATTGACTTTTATTTCATGACTCATGGATTGAATCTCGATTTTCTCATTTTGGCTAGAATTGGTAGTAAATCTAAAGTGCGGAATGTACTGCGCGGGAGCCTTTCTCAACGTATAACAAGCGTTTGACCGAGTCTGGCACCCGGGACTGCTCTACAAACTCTGTAAATTCCTACCTCCAACATATTTCCTTATTATCCGCTCCTTTCTCAGTAATAGGACTTTTAAATTTTATCACAACTTTTTCTGTTCTTCTCTCTTTACCCAATCTGCCGGTGGTTTCTCAATGAAGTATCCTACGTCTAATCCTCTACACGGTGTATACAGCTGACATGATGATATGCTGATGACACTTGTGTGTTATCAGTAAACAATGATCCTTTTATTGCCTCCCAGTCACTCCAATTCCATATCATAAATCTTCAAGAATGGTGTCAAAAATGGAGAATCAAAATAAATCCCATCAAATAACCTTTACCTTTCATCGTAAACCTACGACTTCCTGTCCTACAGTATCCTTTAACGATGTTCCACTGATCCCCGTTGAACAGATCCGCTATCTAGGACTCTATCTGGACAAATGTCTTACTTGCAATCCACATACAAGACTAAAACGATAAAAAACTGCCCGTCATTTTCGACTGCTTCAACATTTACTTGATAAACGTTTAAACCTTCAATTTAATTTCAGAGGACTCATTTACATAACAGTAATTAAACCAATTTGGACATACGGAGCCGAGCTTTTGGGCTCCACTAAACTATCCAATTCATCTTGTATCCAATCCTTACAATCCAAAATCCTTAGAAAAATCCTAAATGCTCCTTACTCGTACTGTGTACTTCGTCACAAACAAACCTATCCACAAAAATCTTCATATATCTTACGTTTCTGACTTAGCTCAAACCAGATATCTATCGTTTCAAAGCAAACACCAAAACCATTCAAATCCATTAAAATCACAATTTGCTTCTCATTACATTCCCGATAAACCTCCAAGACGCCTGAAAAGGAGATGCCTCGGGACCTTCTAATATAGTACTTTATTATACAGAACCTTTATAAGTGCTACCAATGGTTAGTTGCTTTAAAATCAAGTGAAGTGTCGTTTTTACCATTATCATCATATTTACTTGATGTATAATATTTTTATATTCTTTGAAAGTTTTTTTTGTATGTTTTTCTTTCATTATAAATTATGATTATATCAGTATATACTTAAGTTGATTAATAGTATTTTATATAAGTTTGAGACTGGTTTATTTTTTTGGAGCAGCATTTAAAATTGTGAATTGTAAAAAAAAAAAAATTATATAAGAAATAAAACTAAAAAAAAAAAATTATAATGTATGTCATCATCATCCTGAGCACAACAGTCCATCACTGAATCTTGGCTGCCTCAAGAAGCGCTTTCCATTCTTCTCTATTCCGAGGAGCCAGTTCCCACCAGTTCCTGATGCCCAGGGTTCTGGCATCACTGCTCACATTTTCTGACCATCTTTGTCTTGGTCTCCCCACCCTCCTCTTACCAAGTGGTTCGACTTTGAACAATTTCTTTGGGAGCGAGTTATCGTCCATTCGAACAACCTGGCCCGCTTATCGAAGTTTTCCAGCTATATCTTGTATGTATCTTACCACATCCGGCTCTTTATATAAGTGGGCTAGTTCGTGATTATATCTGGATCTCCACTCTTTATTCTCCTTCACAGGGCCATAAATCCTTCTTAAAATCTTTCTTTCAAAAACAAATAATTTCTGTTCTATGGCCTTCGTTGTTGTCCATGCTTCTGACCCATATCTCAGGACTGGGCTTATAAGGGTCTTGTACAGGAGAATTTTGGTGCTTCTAGGTAGGGAATATACAGTTATACAGCTGTATAATATATATACAGTTATGCAATGTATATTTATATATTATATATAATATAATATTGTATATACAGTTGTAAATTTCAATAAATATCTATATCTTTAAAAACATCTGAAGTATAACACGTCCTTACCAAGTCGGAGTAGATAACCTATTAAGTCTTCTTGCGATATTCATGCTACCAATTTACTTCAAATTACCTTTTCATAGGTGCTAATAATATCTTACTATGAACTTTAATGAGAAATGGTTTACATTTATTGATTGATTTTGAGGATCTTGAGTGTTCATAGTGTGAAAGAATACAATATAATTATAATGAGCTTATATTTATAGCAATATAAAGAATATTATAAATTATTCCAATTAGATTCAATGACTGCTGTGGTTCAATGAATCTATTATGTTTCTTTTGAGGCGATGCATTTCAGCGATTTTTTAATTTATTCTTCTATGGAATTCATCCACCTCCCGCCATAACTTATGGCTATGATATGTTATCAGATAATACATTTAAATTTAATGTGAACATGATAGATGTGATTTAGTGATGTTTTTCCTTTTGTTAATTACTTAAACTTTATCGAGCTACCTGTAATATAATTCATCTATGAGTCCAATCTTTCTTAATGATTCTATCATGGAGTTACTTTAGAATAAATTTAATTATTTGAATCTTCACTCTTTAATAATAATTCAAAAAATATTAATATCATGACAGAGATCACGAAAAATTGTGGAAGTATAAAAGCAATCGATAAAACTACAGTTCATAGGATTTGTTCTGGACAGGTATTATTCATGAAACATGACTAGTTTTTTTTGTGTACTTGCTTCTTACTATATTTCCTATTCTACTCCAGGTTGTACTCAATTTAGCTACTGCTGTTAAGGAGCTGATTGAAAATAGTCTTGATTCTGGAGCTACTGTCATTGATGTTAAATTGAAAGAATATGGAAGTGAAATGATTGAAGTTGTAGATAATGGAGTTGGGGTTCATCCTTCCAACTTTGAGGGACTCAGTAAGTATATATTTTTCATTTTCAGATGTTAATGAAAATTTAAGTAAACTATTGTTATTTTGCCTCAGTGTATTCCTTTTAGTGTGTTTAATATTTAATGCCATATATAATTATTGTGGTAAGCAATTGTACATCTTCATTTTTTCCTTACTATTGTTATTTCTAAAAGAGGATTTGTAAAGTTTTGCTCAGGAATAACTTGATGAAGCCCTATATCTTGATATTTCTATGTAAATAATTGTAGAGTGTTTACTTGTTATAATCTATGTTTATATACTATATAATCTATATGTTTATATACTATATAATCTATGTTTATATACTTGTTATAATCTATGTTTACTTGTTATAATCTATGTGTTTACTTGTTATAATCTATGTTCATTTTTACTTGTTATAATCTATGTTAGAGAGACATTCATTGCTACAAATTTTTTGGCAGAGTGTACTGAATCAGACTCTTGTTGACCATATGCAATTATATGAAACAAATATTGGCATGAGTTTGTGACAAATGGTGATGAGGTTGTGATTATTATACAGAATAATTGTGGATTGGTGCTTATGAATATAAAGATTAAAGTTAATGAAATCTTACAATGAATGAGTGGAAGGCTAATGTATAGTATAAGTAAAGAAACTGATGCTTTCTATACTTATGTTTGGTAACGGTCGGGTTAAGAGGAAGCTCCTGTATGCCTTTTATCGATTCTTACTTCTTCCGATTTTTCGGTGTTTTAGTCGTCGCTACTTTTCGAGGAGAAAGGTTATTCTCATTTATTTACGGAGAAACTTTAAATCCCTGTTGAAAGTAATATTAACTTCTGTTTACCTTATGATATATTACTATTAATAATATAATACTAAACCAACAGTAATGTTAATTCTTGATAAACTTTGTGATGTGAGGGAAGTGTAAATAACAAATTATAAATATTTAAAAGACAGAATCCTTAAGTATTTATTAGTCATAACTCCTATTTATTTAACATTTGTAGCTACATGTTTCCGAGACAATGCTCCATCATCAGGCTTCTAAATTTTTTTTAAAACACTTTAATCTACAACATTATACCAACAGTTTTACAATTATATAGTAATGTGTCATTTACCTCTTAATTTGTGATTATTTTAACATTGTCTATTCTCCATGTTATAATCCATTATACATTATAAGACAGAATCCTAGTTGAAAGTGATGATGTTAATTTCTCCTATATTTTCTCAAGGGAAGTGGAAATAAGAAAATATGAAACCTATGATATACTTTCTCAGATTTATTTTTAAATCGATATGTTTTTATTGAAATAATTATACAATCTGTCTCACTTTAGGGCAATAAGTATTATGGATGACAAAGAATGCATTCACAAAATAAGCATACTGAAATTTTATCACTTAAGTTGATACAACAAATAAAAATATATAAAACACGAAATCCATGTACAAATTAATGTTCTTAAGTTTTGTAACACTTTTACACATTAGATAAGAAGAAATAAGAAAACATAACACTTAATCCTTTATGAAACTCATGTTGTTAACTTATGTTTCAGTTATTTACATTATACAATCTGTCTCACTTTAGGGCAATAAGTATTGTGGATGACAAAGAATGCATTCACAAAATATGTATACTGAAATTTTATCACTTCGATTGATAGAACAAATAAAAATATATAAAACATTAAATCCATGTACAAATTAATGTCCTTAAGTTTTGTAACACTTTTACACATTAGATAAGAAGAAATAAGAAAACATAACACTTAATCCTTAATGAAACTCATGTTGTTAACTTATGTTTCAGTTATTTACATTATACAATCTGTCTCACTTTAGGGCAATAAGTATTATGGATGACAAAGAATGCATTCACAAAATAAGCATACTGAAATTTTATCACTTAAGTTGATACAACAAATAAAAATATATAAAACACCAAATCCATGTACAAATTAATGTTCTTAAGTTTTGTAACACTTTTACACATTAGATAAGAAGAAATAAGAAAACATAACACTTAATCCTTTATGAAACTCATGTTGTTAACTTATGTTTCAGTTATTTACATTATACAATCTGTTACTCTTTAGGACAATAAGTATTATGGATGACAAAGAATCCATTCACAAAATATGCATACTGAAATTTTATCGCTTCAATTGATACAACAAATAAAAATATATAAAACACCAAATCCATGTACAAATTAATGTTCTTAAGTTTTGTAACACTTTTACACATTAGATAAGAAGAAATAAGAAAACATAACACTTAATCCTTTATGAAACTCATGTTGTTAACTTATGTTTCAGTTATTTACATTATACAATCTGTCTCACTTTAGGGCAATAAGTATTATGGATGACAAAGAATGCATTCACAAAATAAGCATACTGAAATTTTATCACTTAAGTTGATACAACAAATAAAAATATATAAAACACCAAATCCATGTACAAATTAATGTTCTTAAGTTTTGTAACACTTTTACACATTAGATAAGAAGAAATAAGAAAACATAACACTTAATCCTTTATGAAACTCATGTTGTTAACTTATGTTTCAGTTATTTACATTATACAATCTGTTACTCTTTAGGACAATAAGTATTATGGATGACAAAGAATCCATTCACAAAATATGCATACTGAAATTTTATCGCTTCAATTGATACAACAAATAAAAATATATAAAACACGAAATCCATGTACAAATTAATGTTCTTAAGTTTTGTAACACTTTTACACATTAGATAAGAAGAAATAAGAAAACATAACACTTAATCCTTTATGAAACTCATGTTGTTAACTTATGTTTCAGTTATTTACATTTACAATCTGTCTCACTTTAGGGCAATAAGTATTATGGATGACAAAGAATGCATTCACAAAATAAGCATACTGAAATTTTATCACTTAAGTTGATACAACAAATAAAAATATATAAAACACCAAATCCATGTACAAATTAATGTTCTTAAGTTTTGTAACACTTTTACACATTAGATAAGAAGAAATAAGAAAACATAACACTTAATCCTTTATGAAACTCATGTTGTTAACTTATGTTTCAGTTATTTACATTATACAATCTGTTACTCTTTAGGACAATAAGTATTATGGATGACAAAGAATCCATTCACAAAATATGCATACTGAAATTTTATCGCTTCAATTGATACAACAAATAAAAATATATAAAACACCAAATCCATGTACAAATTAATGTTCTTAAGTTTTGTAACACTTTTACACATTAGATAAGAAGAAATAAGAAAACATAACACTTAATCCTTTATGAAACTCATGTTGTTAACTTATGTTTCAGTTATTTACATTATACAATCTGTCTCACTTTAGGGCAATAAGTATTATGGATGACAAAGAATGCATTCACAAAATAAGCATACTGAAATTTTATCACTTAAGTTGATACAACAAATAAAAATATATAAAACACCAAATCCATGTACAAATTAATGTTCTTAAGTTTTGTAACACTTTTACACATTAGATAAGAAGAAATAAGAAAACATAACACTTAATCCTTTATGAAACTCATGTTGTTAACTTATGTTTCAGTTATTTACATTATACAATCTGTTACTCTTTAGGACAATAAGTATTATGGATGACAAAGAATCCATTCACAAAATATGCATACTGAAATTTTATCGCTTCAATTGATACAACAAATAAAAATATATAAAACACCAAATCCATGCACAAATTAATGTTCTTAAGTTTTGTAACACTTTTACACATTAGATAAGAGGGAATAAGAAAACATGAATTGATAAAACACTTAATCCTTAATGAAACTCATGTTGTTATTATGTTTTATCAGTGAATTTATTTTTGAAGTGGTGAACCAATTAAGCTACCTTCTGTTTCTTATCAATGATATTACATAAGACATAATTGAAAGGAAACAAAGCATATAGAAGTTATTATTTCTAGAATTTTTGGCTTAACTATGGAAGTAAGCTCTTGAGTAGAACCACTAAGATGTCACATTTTTACTTGTTATAATCTATGTTAAGAGAGACATTCATTGCTACAAATTTTTTGGCCAAAATGTGATTAGTTTGAAAGAAAAAACATGGATGTTTAGACCCGTGTAAGAAGCAATTTAATGGACGAGAAGGACTGATATAAATGTATATACAGCTCTAATAACCGAAATACAGCATTCAAAGTAATTCGTGCGAAAAATGGTGACACAAGGGCAGCCAACAATATTACATGTGCACATTCTAGGTTGAAGATAAAAATGAAGCACAATATTAATGAAGTAAAACTGCTAGTTGAGCAGGCCAGGTACAGCTATATAAATATGTTATGTGTTAGTAGAAGGTTAAGAAATATTTATATATCATAAGAATGTTTTTTATAAAGGATGTTATGTAATTTTTAATCAATTTCTCTTATTATATTTGCTGTTTTTAAAGATTTTATTTAATTTATTAGTTGTTTTTCAGCCCTCAAGCATCACACCTCTAAACTACGAAACTTTTCTGACTTGATTTCTGTTGAAACATTTGGTTTCCGAGGAGAGGCACTAAGTTCTTTGTGTGCCTTAAGTGAATTGTGCATAGTCACTAGACATGAGAGTGAAAATTGTGGTACTGCTCTGACCTTTGATAGAAATGGTCATATAATTGATCAAAAACAACATGCCCGACAAGTATTTATTCTTTTATTTATTAATTTAACTCATTAGTATTTATTTATTTTTTATTTGTTTGAAACTATTGATGTGGCAACTAGTTTCATTTATTACTTCAGTTCTGAAGTTATAGTATTTCTAAAATTAAAACTGTCTCATTAATTATATCTTATATAATTTTTTTTATTTTTAAGTGGCTGGTGCTCTAATTTTTAAAAGATTATGCAATAGAGCTTAATGTTTTAGTGAGTTTCTGATGTTTTTACTTCTTTACTAATTTAATTTTCTTACAAGGGGACGTTTTGACTTGAAACTCACAGACTTTAATGCCGATTTTTGTGTAGGTTGTAGAGACCTATAATAGTGCAAAACTAGAGTTATAGCCGCCAATGAGCATTCTCTGCCAAGATAGAGAAATGATTCTTTCACGTTCAATTGTAGTTTTGTATGCTATTTGAAATAAAAATTCTTTTCTTATGGTCAAGACACAAACTGGCTTTATGCTGCTCAAAAACTCCAAAAAATGACAAAATTCGAATGAAATATGCTGTAAATCGGAAAAAGGTTTTCATGAAAAACTGACTTCAAATCTCGATTTAGCGCACAAAAGAGCCCTTACATATGAAATTTTATCAAAATAAAAAAATAATAATTGTTTACCCCTTTCAGGGACGTTAAAATTTTGAAGTTGAGATTTCACCAGCAACTTCTTACGGACATATTAACTGCTGTGTTCAACCGATTACTATATTCTCATATATTTCACCACCGATTAAAACCAAATTTATCTCCGTTAGAACTTGTTGATGAAATCTCAACTTCAAAATTTTAATGTCCCCAAAAAAGGGGTAAAAAATTATCATTTTTTATTTTGATAAAATTTCACATGTAAAGGCTCTTTGGTGCGCTAAATTGAGATTTGAGGTCAGTTTTTCATGAAAAAATTTGTCCAATTTACAGCATATTTTATTTAAATTTTGTCATACAACCCACCATTTATATTCAAGTACCACTCACTTTGCAAATCATTGAATATTCCTATTAGTTTTTTTATTAACATTATCTGTACCCTTAGTTATTCCACTATTTCTGATGTGAACTATAATTTAAATTTTAATTAATAATTATTGTTTTAAGATTGGCACGACTGTGACATTGACTAACCTGTTCAGTGCTTTACCAGTTCGACAGAAAGAGTTCCATAAAAATTTGAAAAGAGAATTTAATAAAATGACGCAACTTTTATCAGCCTATTGTTTAGTGTCAACAGGTGTCAAGTAAGTGGATTGACTATATTTATTAAAAAGGTTTCTTTCCTATTATACAATGATTTTCATAATATTTTAATAAGTTATGTTATTTTTTTTTTTACTATTGTATTGTTTTCAGAATGAGCTGTGTAAATCAAACCAAAAGCTCAAGAACCACGTTTCTCTCAACACAAGGATGTAAAACAATAAAAGAAAATATATCATGTCTTTTTGGAGCAAAACAGGTAATTTAAAATTTGTTCATTCTTTCTAGATATTATTAAATAAAATTTAATTGGTTTTTATTACTATGTTAGAAAATTTGCTGAACAGGTAGCTTTTGAACATAATTTAGGTTTTAATTTCAGTTTATGGATAGGGATGTGGCATAGGGATATCGCCCAGTGTTTTGGACTGCAAGCAGCTACTGGCCCTCCAAATTGGGGAAAAATCAACACTAACGCCCATACAGTACACTCTTTACAGCACACTACATTCACTTCATGGAAACAGAGGAAGGTCATAAGTACTCTAGGGTCACCTTCCCTAGGTAGCCCCCCCAGAGGGAGTGCAGGTCTGCAGGCACCAAGGTGGCAGCCCATCCAGCAATCAAGAATCAGCAGGTTGTTAGCCCCGCTGCCCTAAAATAAGTTATCAAGAAACCCTGCATTAAAGCCTTGGAAATTGAATCCATGAATAAAATACAATAAACATCACAGGTTTAGCATTGGATATTCAGATGTTCTTACACTGTATAGACCAGGATCATTCAATGTGCTCCTGAATGAAATAGAAAAATATAAACTTAACATAACTGCCATCCAGGAGATCTGATGAATTGTCCATGGTACCCTACAGAAAATAATCCATGCAATCTACTATAGTTGCAGCAGTTGGCTACACACTTTTGAAACAGAATTTATTTTCAGGAAAAAAATAAGGCAATTTGTGATTGGATTTTAAGCAATGAACCCTTGAATGTCTGTTCTGTGAATACTTGGAAGATTCTATAGCTTCACAATCCTGAGTGTGCATGCTTTGATAAGGGCAATGAAGAAAAGGACTTCTACGATACGCTTGAGACAACTTTAGATTCTCTACCTTGCCGTGATATGAGAATTATTGATGGCAAATTTAATGCCAAGGTAGGTCAGGAAGATATTTATATCCCTACTATCGGTAAACACAGTCTTCATGAAGTAAGCAATGATAATGGCCGGCGACTTACTAACTTTGCTACCTCCTAAAGTCTTAAAATTACGAGTAATTTTTTTCCACTCAAAAATTTTCACAAAGGAACCTGGACATCAATCACCTGGTAGACGCACAGTGAATCAGATAGATCTCATATCAGTGAAAAGCACGTTATTAGCATCATTGATGTACGAGTGTTCAGAGGAGCTTACATTGATTCCGATCACTTCTTGAGTATTGCAAGTTTCACTGCAAGAATATGAAATCATAGACATCATTGATTAAAATTAATGTCTGTAAAATTAACATGTTATTGAGTAAGCACATATGTATCATTTTAAATTTTATTATTGAAAGTTGTTTCATTTGATTTATGATTTATAGTACATATTTTCAAATTTTATTTTAATTTTAGGTTTTTGAAGTATGAATATTTAAATTTTTTTTACCTCATGTCATATTTATATTATATGCATCTTATTCCAATGAGTAATGCTGAAATAATTTCAAAGGTTTACCTACTTGTTTAATTTAAATAATATCTAGAGGTATAAATATATAATAATGTACAATACATTCTTCTAAAATAAGGAATGTAATGATCTATCTATCTTACCTGTTTTTTTCAGTTAACAAATTTACTGGAAATAAAACAGATACTACCTTCGGATGAAGTACTTGCTGAACTTCAGGTGATGGAAGAAGATTTTGGTGCCTTTACTTTTGAAGGATACATATCTTCTTGTGCACATGGTTCTGGCAGAGGATCTAATGATAGACAATTTTATTTTATCAATTCTCGACCGTGTGAGCCCCACAAAGTAACATTATGAGACAGTCACTATTTTTATTTATTTATGTATATTTTTGCAGATATACCATTATCTGATCCTGAAAACACTTAATATCTTTTATTTAAATTATAAATGATTTGTGAATTGATTTAAATATAAATATATTATTTTATATTTTAGATAATGAAACAAGTAAATGAAGTTTATCACCAGTTTAATAATCATCAGTATCCATTTGTATTTCTTAATATAAATGTTACCAAGGGATCAGTTGATATAAATGTAACACCTGACAAGAGGAAGGTTTTTCTTACTGAAGAAAAACTTCTTCTAGCCTTGATTAAGGTAATGATGTTTCTTATCAGTTGGGTTTAGGTAGTAAGTTAACATGCATCCTAAAATCTTTGTGATAAAACCAGAGTTGGGCATAATTGTATTTAGATACTATTCAAAGATTTTGTATTTGAATGTGAAAAGTATTCGAAGAAAAAAAGTAAATTTATCAAATTCAAAAAAGTACTCAAATAACTATTCGAATACTTTCATTGTCGATTACAAAAGTATTCGAATACTTTTTTGGAATTCGATAAATTTACATTTTTATTTGAATACAAAAAAGTATTCAAATACTTTTGTAATCGACAATGAAAGTATTCGAAGATACTTTAAGATACAAGATACTTTTTTATTCGCTAGAAAAATATATTGTATATCGAATAAAATAACCATTTGTATCCAGAGCTGGTCAATATCTAGATAACAATCTATCTAGATACGAATACAGATAGTAATTTGTTTTATCTAGATAGGTTCGAATTTCAAGTTCCTTCCAGTGCTCCTTTATGGATCGGAAAGCTGGACGACCCTCGACAAACATATAAATAAGATAACAGCGGCTGAAATGAGGTTCTTTAGAAGAATAGTTGGAAAATCTGAAAGGGATTGCGTCAGAAATGACAGTAAATGTGGCGAACTGGGAGTGAAGTCTGTATGGAGCATTCTGAAAGAGCGGCAATTAAAACGGTTTGGTCACTTTGCAGAATGGCAGATTCCCAAAAGGCCAAGTGATTCTTTGAAGCAAAACCGGAAGGTAGACTTCCTCATGGCAGACCTAGGAGTATGTACATAGACTACATTAGAAAACTGGAGACAGCAAGAGGATACATCATATCGGAGATGAGAAGAGAAGTACGAGATTGGGACCAGTAGGCTAGTTGGACAAGAACTGCAACCCCGTTGCTTAACGGCATATAGGAATTAGAGAAAGAAGAAGAAGAACAAGTTTCCTAAAATCAAACCATTTTCAAGGATGTATGATTGTGTTACTTCTAAATATGTACATATCCTGGGGTAACCATATTTCCCAAACAACCCGAATAACCATCTCAATCCTCAAACAACAGATTTCTTTTATCTTTTCCATGTAATACCTGTCAACTTTTGGTTTCTTCCCCAGTTTGATTATAAATACTTAGTATCTGGAGGACTATCTGGTGTGCTGGAAATGAGGCTGAAAATATTAATGAATTTCTTTCTAACAAGGGGGTGTTTGCAGTTGGAACTCACAGATTCGAATGCGTTTTTGCAGTTGGAACTCACAGATTCGAGAAAAAAAATAAAATATGAAAATCAAGTTTTATTTTTTTTCTCAGCTCTC
The DNA here is from genome assembly GCA_003667255.2 of Euschistus heros. Classification (NCBI taxonomy): domain Eukaryota; kingdom Metazoa; phylum Arthropoda; class Insecta; order Hemiptera; family Pentatomidae; genus Euschistus; species Euschistus heros. The sequence continues at coordinate 1,543,422 of RCWM02000065.1, read as the reverse complement.
ATTCAAGATAGAGAAATGATTCTTTCACGCAGTTATGTATGCTATTAGATTTTTCCGTTATGAGTGGGCTCAGAACTCCAAAAAAATTACAAAATTCCAAGGAAATCCGCTGTAATAGAAACTTTTTTTCATGAACAACTGACCTCAAATCTCGATTTAACGCACCAAAAACCCTTATATGTGAAAAAAAATAGCAAAAATATTAATTTTTTACCTTTCGAGGACGGTTCAAATTTTGAAGTTGAGATTTCATCAACAATTTCTACCGGCCATAACAACTGCTGCGTTCAACCGATTATGATAATAATAGCATCACTAGAATCAGCATACATTCTGCTTTTTACCCATGCTATTTTTTTTAAATGGACTTATTTGAAATTTATTGTGTAAAAACTAAAATAATAATAGAAATAGATCTAATGCGTTTTAAAATGATCTATTTCTAGTTTTTACACAATAAATTTCAAATAAGTCCATTTAAAAAAAATATACATATTTTGTAACCAAAACCTGACATAATCTCTAGATTTGCACTATTATAGGTCCCAAATACTACCAAAAAACACTCGAAAAATCGGTATTTTAGTAGGCAAATCTGTGAGTTACAATATTTTCTGCAAATTTGTCCCCCCCCCCCCGCAGGATTTCCCCTAAAATATCTCAAGTTATAGATTAATTTTTCAGTTTTTGAGAAATCCCCAGGTAAAAAGCTCTCGATTCTAGTGATGCACTTACTAGTATTTTGAGTTAAGGTGGATTTATCCAATATAAGTTTCCGAGATTGGTACCTTTCCACTATTCCAATCTTAATTGTTTTGAAAATCCAAAAACATAACTTCGTAAAGATTTACAAAATACTGTGCCTTTTTTTCTCTTTGGCGGACATTTTGCATTTTTCCCTACTAATTCAAATCTGTGAACAACTTCTCCCCAGTCTATTGATTTTGAGTATATTCCTTTCTATTCCAATCTTTAAAATCCAAAAAACCTTCGTAGATTAACAAAATACTTGCCTTTTTTTCTTCCATTCATTTTTTGAATTCCAATTCTCAGTCTATTGATTTGTATATTCCTTGTCATCGCATTGCTTCCTTTGAAAAAACCTGTATTAATCTTGCAGACTTAATCTGTAATCTTATAAACCATCTCAATTTGCAATGTTTTCTCACTCACTTCCTTTTAACACAATTTATTTATTCACCTTCTCAATTATCAAATTTATGAAAATATATATTGATATGTAAGTATAAAGATATTTTGTATATAAATTTGAAGATTAGTTTTTAATTTTAATTTCTATATTATATAATTATGAGTACTTAATTTATGATCTAGCGAAGTAACTCTAAGGTGTATGCAGCCAGTCGATAATACCTTTTTATTGTACTTTCCTCTTATTCTGAGGGGAACAATGTATCCCAGAATAAAAATTAACATAGTGGTATGTCATGCCCCATTTAAAAAAACATTGACATTTATATTTTTTTGTTATTTTAGACTAAACCTAACGACATTTCATGTGTGCATATTTGTACCACAATTTCTCGGTAAAACCAACTAACCAAGAGGAGTGGATATTAAAAAACACTTTTGATATATTTTTTAATAAAAGTAGTAAAGTCAAAAAGCAAAGTAAAGAATGTTGCTTCTTGGAAATTCTGCCCAAAAGTCCGAAAAGGGTCATTTGATCCTTCATTGTTGGTTAGTGTTATGATGTGGTTTGATATTTGGATTCTTCAGTGTTACATTATGTTAGTGGTAGGCATAATAGGAATTATATGTGAAATTGAAAACATTAGGAGTGAAATTATTTCTTTTTTTATTGATAAAACTTAAGGTTCAATAGTTGTGCATATTTAATATATATATGTTATAATATAAACATTAAGATTAATAATAAATAGTACTTCATTTATAATATTTATTGGTTATGGAAATTTCATGTTTACATAGAATTTTAATTCTTAAAACTTCTTCATCCGTAAATGTTATGCCTGATTTTCTCCTAGCAGTTCAATTATATGAAATGATTTTTAAATATTTTGATATAGTTCTTGAATCTTTTGTAAATATAATTTACTTTTCTTTACCTATTATTGCCATTATGTGAGTTTTAAAGAATTTTTCTTTTATATTAGTTTAACTGCTCTTTCTATTATTTAATAATTGCAATTTAAAAATCATTTGTTTAAAACTTGGATCAATTTTGCTTTTAGGCATCGATTTTACATCTTTTTGAGAAAATTCCATCTACATTTTCATACAACAATATATCTATTTGTCGTAATGAAACAGTTAAAAATAATGAGAGTAACAAGCCAAATTTTATCAAATTTGATGTCTGGCGACACAAAAGTGATGGTAAAAGAAAAATTGATTGCCTTGATGATAAAGTTCCAAAAAAACGTATGTATTATTTCATTATTTTAGTCATTGTTATGCTCTCTTTAATTTATAAAGTTTTTTAATCAGTATCATTTTTACAGAAAGCAAAACTGAGGTGAAAAAATTGAGTCTCATTGAACGCTTCTGTGCACCAGAAAAAAAAGGAAAATTGGATGAATCTGAAACAGGAGTGAAACAAAATATTAGTTCTGAAAAAAGTTCAGATATTTTTAAAAAAAAGGATACTAATATTTCAGAAAAAGGCTCAGATGATTTTCATAATATAAATGTTGATGTTACAGAAAAGAATTCAAATATTCATGAAAATGAAAATAATGAAAAAAATACCTTAGAATTAACCATTAGTAATAAATACGAGCTGAATAAAGATAATTGTGATCCTATATCAATCAGTGGGAACTTGCCAGTTGAAGAAGAGCCTAGTGACATCAAGAAGGAAATTGTGACTAGTTCAGAAGAAAGCATTCGAGAGACATCCATACTTTCTGCTGGAGAGTCTGTTGGAAATGAATTAATGTCATATTCAAGTTCAGAGAATATTGAAGAAAACAATAGAGTTCATAGTTCAGGATATACAGAAACCACTGATGAGAAGCCTACCAATTTAGTTCCAATTGAGTTTGATGAGTTTGAGGAACGTGGTGTGAAAAGTGTTTTTTTTCATCACGATTTTGATTCAATAAAAAAATCATTCCGTGAAAGATTAAATAAATCAAGTCAAGAGGAGGCAGCTCCAATAGTACGCTTCAGAGCTGTCATTGATCCCTCTAAAAATCAACAAGCTGAAAATGAATTGAGTAAAGAAATTTCTAAAGACATGTTTAGAAAGGTATGATAAATTTAAATGTAATGATTAAAATATGAATATATATTGGTTTCTCTGGGGGGAAAAAAATAATACTATGTATGAAATTTTCCCAAATATCGGCCCTCCTCTGTTACAATTACCAGTTTTCCAATAAATTTCTTCAAAATATATAGAATTTCACTCATTCCCTTTTACTTCTTTGCCACATTTTTAAATCCTAACTCTACAAGAGAAAGAAAAAAATAATAAGTAAAACAAATGGATATAGAAACAAAAATACAGTATATAGAAATTAAAAAGAATAATTACGTCACACTTATGAGAGAATGATTTATAATACAATTATAGCTAAGAAAAATTACAATTGGAAGACAACAATCAATGAGCTAGTTAGATAGACTAGTAACTAATAATAACAGTAAAAATGTTTTCAACCATTCTGTGGTTTTCATTTTAAACATAATTGTACATTTTGTGTTTGCACTCATTGGAATTTTATATACTGCACATAATTTTTTTTTTTTTTTTTTTGGACAATTAGGAATTAGCTTAGAAGCCTTAGAATAGTTCTCCTTGACATACACTTTTTCACTTATATTCTACTTATATTTACCTTGTTAAGCATTTTACTAGTAATACTTTTGATGTTTTGTTGATCCAACATATTGCCAAATGTCACTTGTATGATTTGTAATTTGTGAACAGAGAAGTTACCCTTCATCTCATCTCTATGTCCACTCTGCCTTTGGTTCATTTATACTATTTACCTCTTCCAGTACCAGTATATCCATGATTATGTTTAGGGAGCTCCAACTACCAGACCATTCTAAAAGTTCTGTAGTTTTTTCATTAATTAAGATTTATTTGGTCTGTACCATCTTAGTTTTAATTCTGTTTTCAATTCGACCTTTTTCAATGTAAAGAATATTGTTTACTCTCTTGGAAATAGGGATTACCTTTTAATCTAGTCGCTGCTAACCGTTTAATGAAAGAAGACCAAGTTGCCTACAAACACGAAATTTAAAAATCAATTGATTCAAATCCACGTCAAACATATGAAGAAATAGTTATGCAGTTAAATATTTCACAAGAAACAGCCTGTATGTACCTACATCAAATGGGAAAAATAAAAAACTGGATAAATGGGCCCCTCACAAGTTATCAGAGGCAAATAAGATTATTTAACTGACAACAGCTTCATCTTTAGCTTCTCTGTTACAAAATGAACCATTTTTTTTTGACAGAATCATCACTTCTGATGAAAATTGGGTATTGTACGACAATATTTGGTGATCTTACCAATGACTATTAGCTGATGAAGAACAAAAACCTGATCTTCATTCAAAAAAGGTGTTGCTGATAGTATCCTGGACAAGCAAAGACATTGGACAACTGTCAGTCTAAACTTTGAAAATTTGATACAAATTCGGTAAACAGAAAAGGACCCTTACTCCTTCTAGAAAATGTTCAGCCACATACTGCAAACTAACGTATTGCCTTTTCTGATCTCTGGACAATTGTCACTGGCAGAAATGATTTTGATAACCAGCAAAGCCTTGAATTGGAAATAAATCAGTTTTTTACCTTCAAAGATCAATAATTTTTTAAAAACGGTATTTGTCATCTTGTATCACGGTGGGATAAATTTATTGGCTGTAATAGAGATTTTTTAAATTATTAAAGTTATTGTATAGTAAATGGTTCATTATATTTTTTAATTACCAAAAAAAAAAAAAAAAAAAAAATGACAGGGACTTCTGAAACAACCTGGTAAAAAACGAAACTTGTTTTGTCCTCTCCCATTTTCAATCTATAGAGTATTTTCTTTATAATATTTAATATTTCATGCCATAATAAGTAATTTCTATATTAAATGTAGTAGTAAATATTGATTATATTCATTTATAGATGGAAATAATTGGTCAATTCAATCTTGGGTTTATTATTGCTAAACTTGATTCGGATTTATTCATTATTGATCAACATGCGACTGATGAAAAATATAATTTTGAAACATTACAACAAACCACAGTTATATCCAATCAAAAACTTGTTTCGTGAGTGTCTAATTTTATTAATGAAATATTGTCATAAGTTAATTAAAATGAATTAATTTTTTTATTTTTAGACCACAGGTTCTTGAACTAACTGCGGCAAATGAATGTGTTGTGATAGAGAATATGGATATCTTCAATAAGAATGGGTTTGAATTCCATGTCGATGAGAATGGTAAATATAAAACAATATTTAAGATATCTGGCTTTTTTTCTTCTTTTTTTTTTTTCGTAAATTAGTTAAATAATTGGTGTTTTTCTCATTACAGCTGCCCCAACTAAAAGAATTAGTCTTACCGCTGTTCCAATGAGCAAGAACTGGGTATTTGGCAAAGATGATATTGATGAATTGATATTTATGCTTCAGGTAAATAATTTTATTTATAGTTTCAAAAAATCCTTTCATGGTAATCATGTAAGGTTTTTTACTTGCTCTTTATTTTATTTTATAAACATATAAAGTTTTGATACTAAAAAAAAAGAAAAATATATATAAAAGAAAAGAAAATTAGAGTTTTAGAAACTTTTATTCTTTTTTATCTACATTTTAACTGAACCACTATAATTCTGTATTTCTTTTTCCTCTCTAGTTATTTACAAATATCCACCAATTTTTTATATTTGTCATTGTTTGTGAATCAGAACCATGAGTGGGTTTTGGCAGATCAGGATTTATGAAATTGTTTTTTCTCCTGCTTCTTGACTAGTATTTATTTGATAGATAATTCTTGAGAAATATTTATCAATTTTTTGTCATTAAAAGTCTGATCTTAATTAAATTACCAGTGTAATAAGGGTGCGAGATCAAGATGTAGAAAAATTTTAAGATCCTCTACTCAAAAGATCTCCTCTCTTCATTCAGGATCTTGTTGATTAACATGTTTTGTTTTGATCAGTATCTATCAACAAGTATAGTTCACTACTGTAAGATGCTTGCTTCATTTCTTTAAAAGTCTAACAAACTGAATTCTGGGAACTTCTCATGAAATATATGTCTATATCTTATTAATTTCTTTATGAACTGTTAATGATAGTTCATTTTACATTTATTTATAATTTGTATATCTTTATCTATGAATAGCCATTCTCGTCCAACATTTTTACACTCCTTGATTTCATAAGAAAGATGGATGTTGATTGAGTGAAATTATATATTTTTATTGTAAGTATACATTAAAATAAATGATTTAAGTAATAAAATAAATAAATAAAATAAGCATATAGGAATTAAATATATATAAAAATCAATCAAGAACATATAGCTCATGGAACGAAATGGCAGCTGTAAAAAATGAAATTTTACTGGCGAAGCAAGAAACTGAAATGAAATACTTCCACCAATATTATAAATATAAGTAATATTCATATAAACTTGTGGATTTACCATACTGTAATTACGTTGATGTTTCTACCGGTGTATTTTGATTGTGAAAGCACTTCTGACTTATTAATCTCAGTAACCGTTTTCACCCAATTTCGCAATTACATTTTTTCAAGGGATGACTGATATGGTAACCTTTGTGAAGGTGCTGGTTCAAATCTGGCTTTGACAGTTTGAAATTTGTTTTTTGTGGTCATGCAAAATGAATATCCACCTTCCCGCTCTGACTAGAATAAGTTGGCAACCAGTCCTTCCTACTCTAGTTTTAATGAATAACGACATTTGTCAAAACAAATAGCAACAAATGTTTCTTATGTCTTATGAATTTGTTATTTATATTGGTTTCAATGCCTACAGTTTTGAATTTAATGAGAGGGCATAAGGATTTAAGTAAAATTTATGAAATAGCAATGATGTCTTAAAATCCATTGCAATTCATAGCATTGTAATGTAACAGGTTACATGTCATTGGGTCCAAGTGGCAATATGTGATGGCCTACATTCTGTGGGATAAAAATAAGAGAGTTAACAAAAATGATATTCACTTGAGACACGCTTATGTATTGATATATAGGATGATCAATACAATTAGGATTTTTTTTTTTAATGTTATAAATATATTAACAAAAAAATGTTATTTAAAGATATTAAGGAAAAAATTATTCAAAGGTTTTAATGAAAAAATGGTTATTACTCACCTTATTCGATGCTTGCCATACTAAAACTTCAAGTGATGTTGATATGTACTTAACATTAAATAAGGGCCCAATAAGTTGAAATTGTTTCGATGAGACAGATAAGCGACCTGCCAATTGTTCAAACATGAATTATATCCTTTGCTTTTGTAATATGGGTTTAAAAGCTACAATTCCATATCATTGAGGTCACTATGAAAGGATTACTAAAGGAAACCAAGTTGGAAAAAATAATCGCATTTTAGACTTTTTTCCATTGGCGGCTGCACTGTGCACTGGTACTTGGAGCGGTGAAAACAGGTCGACTTGGAAGTTTTCCCCCAAAATTTTATTTTTGCAATACCAGTTTTAGCTATATTAGGAGCCAAAAATTACTGTTTATTGAAAAAAAAAATTTTTTCAAACTAATTTTTCATTCATTTATTCATTCAATACCAGTTTTTGATTGCTTGTTTTCTTAAAATGATTTTTTGCGATTTGCGGCGAAACGGTGCCCTAGATAAAAAAATTCACAGGCATAAAATCGCTGGAGAAGAACTGGAGAAGGTTGGGGAGCAGACTATAACCTGAAAAGAAACTTTATTTGACACAGTAAATACCCTGAGAGTTTCGTTTCAAAATTTCAAAAACTGTGGAAAAAAACGGGGTGGCCATCGAATATTGAACACCCTGTATATATATAAAATGGGACAAGAAATCACCTACTCATATATATACTCATATATATATATATATATATATATATATATATATATATATATATATATATATATATATATATATATATATATATATATATACATATATATACATACATACATATAGATACTCACCTAATGAGGCAAAAAGAAAAGGGCTTCTAAATAATATCAGGACCTACAGCTGACTGAATGTAAAAAGAGAAGAGAGTCTCGGAGTCCTTTTGGTTTTTCTTATGACTGGTTGTTTCTTTCTGTTCCTACTGTAAAAAATTTAAAATGGGATAGGGAATCTCGGTTGAATGATTTTATTATTTCTAATGATTTATAAATATTTGTGATAAATATAATTTGTGTGTTGTGAGTGCTGATGTTTTGAATTTTTTTTTGTTCTTAGAACTGATAAAACTAGTCTTTGATTAAAAAAATTCTAAAAGTAGTGACAATAATTCATCAATACTAAAAAAGAAACCGATGATTCAGATATAATTTAGATTTAAAAATATAAATATAATAAAACTATTTTTTTAAAAAGAACAAAGCAAGGATAAAATAGAATCAAAGTAAATGAATGAGGAAGGGCTGGTGGGGCGATATATTGCTTTGAAGGCTTGAAGGAAAACGATATAGAACGAAACTAGAATGAGCGTAAATCAGGTCTCATTTGGTGCCAATTAGTCTTCTACGATCCGCCAGGAATTCTCATAAACTCGACAAATGACCATCCTATATCTTGCCCATGTCCAATGTCAACTCGCTGTCCTCTTACCGTCTCTTACTGATTAGACTTTTCATGGTACCCTTTCTCATTTTCACATATTTCAGCGTATTCTCGTTTCGAAGATTGATCGTAAGACTACTGTACATGGTCAAAAAATGACTTTTATCAATTCAAGAAATTTAATTTTTATTCTCTTATTCTTACTTTTAAAAATGAGAAATATTTAATTTACTTTGGCTCTTCACAATTCGAGGAATACTTATGTGAGAATTTCGGTAAGGATAGAGACCGTTCCAGCCATGACATTAACTCCACCTGCTTGTTAACAAAATCCGCATTTTTTTTTTCACTTTATGATCGCAATATGCATGCTATTATTAGTTAGAATGTGTCATTCGTTACAGTTGTAAACAAATTAACACCTAATTTCACTTTTATTTTCCTTATTATTGAAATTATAAAAAAAAAAAAAAGAAAAAAAAAGCTTTGTAGCGTGAATTCCATGTTTATCAAATACACAAAACAATTTACAGGTTGAAAATCGGACGGTCTGTTCCAGAGAAAATCATTGAAAAGGGGTACATTTAAAAATAAGGCCTAAAATAGTTCTAACGGCTAAGTTTTAAATTGAATTAATAAGTTGAAAATTTCTATCAGCCTTGATAACTTCTCCACTGCACCCACCAGCTGGAGATATCTCTCTAATCTCCGTTTGCCGCTTGAATCAAGCATTGATGGCGAATTAATCATATGTTGGGTTTGGCTGTTCCAAGGGATTAAAGAGATATAAATTTTTTAACACAATAATTTCCCTCCTCCTGACCTGATACCTGCTCGGTGACCACAGAAGATATACGTAGGAAGCATTAGCTTGTAACGATGCCATCGTTATTTAGGGGGATGTTGTTAAAACAAAAAGAAAAACACAGTCACGCTATTAGTCAACAGAAGTCAAGTATAAAAGGATCACTGCATTCTATTGTTGAAACTACTTCAAATGACTTTTAAACAAAGGATTAGTGTTGATTGAAGCGTGCGTCAATTAATTAATTTATTCTTTTGATAAACTGTTTGACCAAACCTACAGAGCAAAGTCGTTGAGATAGTAGCCCAGTCAGTAAAGGTTTCGTGTCGCAACTAATTAGGGGAAAGCTGAATTTTTGCTGAGTGCTAGTACATAAAGTATACACAAAGTCCCAACCCACACTCCTCTTGCTTTCTCCCCCACCCCTTCAGCAACATTGCAAGTACGGAACTCTGGTTATATACCGAGAGCTCGAAACCTAATTATGCTATCGGAGTGTTCTTTTTTTAATTTTACTTCTAATAATATTACAAACAAATTATGATATATACGCTTTTTACGTAGATAGCTTAGTTTCGCCGTAATACTTAATCAGAAAACTCTGCCACTACAAAAAACAAAAAATAACTTCAAGAAATTATAGATTTTTATCATTACACTTTGGGAAGAAAAGTGTTAAACGAAACTTATAGATAATGTAATTAGCTTTAAAATGATGTGTCTCATAACGCATAACATTAAAACGATGGCTTCATAGAGAGCGTTGAAAGAGTAGTGGATACCGGTGCATCGATCCTAGCAGGGCCATGCCGAGGTGCACAAACTCATATACTGCTGTTTTTGATCACGAATAGTCATTTAGTGCAGCATCTTCGAGTTTAGGGGAGAGAGGGGGTGAAAGTCCTATGTTGGCTGTCTGTCTCGGAACTCGGAAAACGTTACTTTTAGTACATATATACATAAAAAAGCAAAGCAAATTTGCAAGAAATGTCAATTTATTCCCCTCTTTCCCACATCATAATTTTAGAGCTATGAGAGAGGGAAAAATATAAGATTTTTTACTTGAGGTAAGTCGCAGTTTCCGGAATAACACGTTCGTCGGTACTTATTTGGCTATAACTCCGAAACTATTTGTCCGATTCAAAATCCTCTTTTTTCATATGAAAGCTGGTTAAATTTACTATAATAACTCAAATATTAAATTTTGATCTAGTCCTGTAAAACACCCACGGCAGAATATTGAGAAACCTGGACTGTTGTAAAAAACTCTTATTTATTTGTGATAAGACTTTTTATCACATTTAGAGCTAAGGGTGGTGAACAATATCTAGCAGTCAGATCATTTGATTTTTAGTTGCAATGTTGCTGAAGGGATGGGGGTCGGGACTTTGTGTTTTTTTAGTGTATACTTTACGTACTAATAACATAATTGCAAAATTATTAGAAGTTCAGCTTACCCTACGATAGCATAATTAGGTTTCGAGCTGTCGGCATAATTAGTTGCGACAAAGGCTAATTTCTTGCCTTCATTGACTGGGCTATAGAGCGTTTCACGAAACGATAAGGTTTTTCCACCAATTGGTACCTACTGATACCTGTCTTAAATGGCGGAAATACACTAAACCAGCCTCTTTAATTATTTATATTTCATAAACCTGTAAACCATCTTTAAATACAATGGTGTAACTGTAAATAAAGATCAGGAAAGTTGCTAGAATTCAGCAACATTTTGACAATTATAGATTTTTCAGGGAGAATTACGTCAGATTATGAGACTAGGATAAGCTATTAGTTCTGTATGCGAATATTATTAGTGATTTGGATGCGATGTCATTAAGTTTTATTGAGAATTTAAGGCTTAACATTTCATAAGACAAACTTGTTATCTATACTTTTGAAGGTTCTTGATGGCCATGCTGGTTCTAGCCAAGTTACCAGTGTGCCCAGTTCAGAACGGCGAGTGGTCTACTATCACCTAGGTCAGTTAGCGCATGAAATGTATTTTCTTGTTCGTGTTTTGTCTAAATAACTGAGTACCGATACCAATATGTAAATTATAACTTAGCCTGTTTGGGAAATTCACCCGCTGAAACTTTCAATTATTTGAATTTTCTGATCATTTTCCCTTTTTTATGACCCAAGAGAACGAAATAGAATGGCTCTGTAAGCATGTTGAAAAACGTATTTTGACAAAAAACTTGAAATGATGAATTGTATCCATAAGTCATCCTGTTTTTGGGATACCATGCTTCAGCTCCGGTTTAAGGGGCTCATAAATTATCCCAGTTTTGTGGCTATTCGTTTTGGAGCATTTGAGTAAGACAGGGCTACCAACCGAGTGGTTTCACCCCAATGACAAATCTACCGTCAAATCCAACGGAACAACCTGTAGCTACCTGTTCCATTGGCCAGGGGAAGAGACCTGGACGGCACAGAACTACGAGAGGAATGGATGATTCACATCCGGGGCAATGTCCATTTGCAAAACAAACCTCCCTGCCTCTCCTCCCTTTTCCCAGAGGTTCGTACACAATCCCTCCGGACCCTTCCAACATTTCTCTTCCTGATAAATTTATTGTTGCTTTTGTGGATTTATGCTATATCAAACTCGAGAGGAAAGGTTTTCACTAAATTATATTACAGCTAACCTTAACTGGTCTGCTGCCGATAACAACAGCACTATTCAATTCGACAAAGTGAACAGAAATGTTGAATGTTAATAGTATCTTTTAGTTTGGTTTTTAGTATACCTATATTTTGTCTTAGAGTTTGTCGTTTAAACATTTTTTTGTAGTAACCGAAGTTAGTTGTTTTTTTATAGCTTATCTTATACCCCAAGAAATTACTTCGGGTTTATACCATCCTTGTTTTAGCTAGACCAGCCTTTTTCCGAATGAATAAATTTTTATTCAATTTAGAGGCTTGCGCCAGTGTTGGGAATATACATTAGAATAGGTTTAATTTAATTATTTTAGTTTGAATACGATACTAGTATGAACAGTTAGTTGTTGCTGTTAGGGCTTCATAATGTACTTCAACTTGATTAATATGGCGATCCTAAGGGTTACCAACCTATTCCTGGCCCTGGCATAAAATACATTACACTAGGCTTAACAAATGTGACAGAATTTACTAGAAGTAAACAACACAACTAACCCTCTATTCAACAAATTAATGCTTGCTTAAAAGCCACACAAATCGCAGAACTATCTTAAGACTCTTAAACTTGACTAAGTTAACATACTAGACCCTTTATTTTTTTAGTTTCATCAAATTCTCGAAAATTATAAATCACTCAGAAATCCTTATTATTCCTTTTATTATAATAAAAAGCACTATAATTTAATCTCAACTTTAGTTCTCTAGCTCCAATAGATTCCGTGGAAATGAACTTAAAATATTGTCTATTTTTAGTTAAAATTAAAAAGCTAAAGATCGGCTGTTTACTCATCCTACGACTAAATTTGTGCGAAGTTAAGTTATAAAATATTCAGTTAGATTTAATGTGAGCATAGATGGGAACTTGTAGAAATCAATTTCTCTTGAAATTGATCTTATATATATATATATATATATATATATATATATATATATATATATATATTATTTTTATTTTTGAAGAGAAAAGATTTGACACACACACACACACACACACACACACACACACACACAATCCCGACTGGGTCATATATATATTTACACACACACACAAGTGTGTGTGTGTGTGTGTGTGTGTGTGTGTGTGTGTGTGTGTGTGTGTGTGTGTGTGTGTGTGTGTGTGTGTGTGTGTGCGTGTGTGCGTGCGTACGTGCGTGCGTGCGTGCGTGTGTGTGTACAGTTGTAGACAAATGAGAAGAAGTTTATATATTAAAAACGTTTATTGCGTTTTTGGAAAATCAGAAGTTTGCAGATATGTATTATTATTTTATTTTAAAAAGCTGGAGGAAATATACGAGGGTGAATCAAATATAAACGGTAATTTTCAAAATTATATTTATTGAATAATATTATACAGAAACTATACCTTCAACATTTTTCAATGTAGTCTCCTGCATTATCTACACACTTCTGCCACCGATTTGGAAGCTTGAATATTCCCTGTTCATAAAAAGACTGAGGGCGAGTTTTTAACCATTCGCGCACGTGATTTTCGACGTCTTCATTGTTTTCAAATCGTTTTCCTCCAAGTGATTCTTTCAGGGGCGCAAACAAAAAATAGTCACAAGGGGACAGGTCTGGACTGTAAGGAGGGTGTTCGAGAGTTTCCCAGCCCATTTCTTCCAATTTATCCCTTGTCAACAATGCGGTGTGAGGCCTTGCGTTGTCATGGAGAAGGATGACATCTCTAATGGGCACACCTCGTCTTTTGTTCCGGTAACTGGTTTTTGCTGACTGTAGCACCTGGCAGTAGTAAGCCGCATTCACTGTTCGTTGATCGTGAAGAAAATCAATGAGTAGAACTCCCCTTGAGTCAAAAAAAATTGTTGCAAGAACTTTTCCGGCTGAGAGACGAGTTTTGGCTTTCACTGGGCAGCCTTCATCCTTCCTTCGCCACTCCTTACGTGCCATTTTCGATTCCAGTCCAGACCTGTCCCCTTGTGACTATTTTTTGTTTGCGCCCCTGAAAGAATCACTTGGAGGAAAACGATTTGAAAACAATGAAGACGTCGAAAAGCACGTGCGCGAATGGTTAAAAACTCGCCCTCAGTCTTTTTATGAATAGGGAATATTCAAGCTTCCAAATCGGTGGCAGGAGTGTGTAGATAATGCAGGAGACTACATTGAAAAATGTTGAAGGTATAGTTTCTGTATAATATTATTCAATAAATATAATTTTGAAAGTTACCGTTTATATTTGATTCACCCTCGTACACATAAAATATTTTAGGTGGAATGAAGGATATTCAAATGTGTTATTAATTTACTTCTTATTACAGGACAGCCCTGGGGCCAATTGTCGCCCTTCGAGGGTGAGGGCCATGTTCGCTTCCAGGGCCTGCCGCAAGTCGGTGATGATCGGGACGGCTCTGGCGAAGAGGGATATGAGGAGGCTTATTGACAACATGGCTACCATCCAACATCCTTGGGTAAGTCATCGTAAAATAATTTATTTACCACACTCATTCATCTTTGTAATATAGCATGTCTGCTGAAGGCTTTTTAAAAAGGCTTTGCATGTTGATAAGATTAACATTTAACAGTTGTGTTATCACAAAACCAATTATGTAATTGAATGGGTCACCTCAATAACAGCGTAACTCACATTTGTGACATTTTTCAACAGAGCCTAAAACGTGCTGAACATTTGGAGTAATTTATTTTTATCTTAAAAATATGGTAGTCGCGTTGTTTTCACGTATATAAGCAACCATGTTCATTTTCAGCATATTTAATGCACAAGTCAAAGAAAAACATAAAAATGATGTATAAATTCCGGCAACAATTTAGTGAACCGCTCTTAATGAGCTGAGTAACTTCATTGCTTACTTTGTCCTTATTGTGAGCTCACAAAACATAACTTTTCGTCTTTTACGTTTATTTAGACGTTTTTTGTCATTCGAATGGGAGCTATAACTGAGGGTTGCTACATCGTTGCCGAAAAATATTGTGAGCCGCTCGCCCTTTCACGGCTAGAATCAACACTACTAACCTCAAGGAAGGGGAGACAAATATTCTCTACGATGCATATTGAGATTTACGACATTTTGCACCAAAATCTTCGTTTATAAAAAGTTGTGGGTTACGCCGTTGTTGAGGTTGACCCATTCAATTACAAAATTCGTACACAAAACACCTGAAACAGTTATTAGTTAACTGATAAATCAATCACCTATTGAAGGGGTTGTGTCTTATTTAGTTCATTGGAAGGAAGATTTTATATTCAAAAGTAGTAAAATCTAAATATTGCAAAATAACTGGAAAAATATATATGAAGAAGATAAGGGGGCTATGTAACATATTATATTCCTTCTAAAGGAAAATGTAAACAACAAAACTTGGAAACATAAATTACTCAAAAGTGTGTTTTGTTTCATAACCCCTTCATTTAATTCATGCATCATCTCAGCTTTATGATAGAATAAAGGCATGTAAACTAACCTTATTAACACCATGATATTTGTTTTCTCTTTTCATTGTTATTGTACCTATTTGTCCTAAAAACTATCTTATATTTAAAAAATTGTTATGGTAATCGTTGGTTTGGCCTCTATTTAGTTTTAGTAATGTCTTTTAGACTCTACTTCGAAAATTTCTTTGATGATATATAACTGAGATAAATAATATTGTTTTAATCCACCCTGAAAAATTTAGTTGAAATCTGTTTTCTATTCATAACCTCTATTCTTAAGTATCAAATCGTCAATATAAAAAGGTCACTAAATTCAATTATTACTTTATACGGAGATCGGTTAACACTCGTTTGTGGAATCACAAAGCCTTGAATGAGGCCGCCTAAATAGAGTATGTGTTCTTCCACTTCAAAAACATGAACCCATTCCACTGGAGCGATTTACTTTTTATCCTTAGATTCGGAATAGGGCGTGAATGAATTTTTTTTTATTCCAGTTTTTATTATTCTGTTACCATTTTATTCATTGTTTAAAAATAAGAAACTTGAAAACACTGGGGCAACATAAACTAAATTAAAAAAAAATGTAAACAAACAGAACTAAAAAATGGCCGAGCACGATCCCCATATTTCATAGAATTTGTTTTCATGAATTTTACATATATCGAGTCAATTAGTTATTTTTAAATTTAAATATGTTATTTTTATGACGATTGAATTGATTTTTTACATTATTTCAAATTACATGTATTCTTTAATTATTTTTTATTATTTATAAATCCTTTAAATCGTTGTCTTTAAACTTCAACTCCTAGAAAAGCATCTGATATTGTATTTATATTATTCACGTCTTGATGTATCAGAGGAAGTAATGGTTGACCATAATGGAATATATTTTCCATTGCTTAAACTTTCATTTTCAGCACCTTCCGTTATCTCTCATCGGGCGAGGTAATCTATTCTCTGACGAGAAGAACAAGATAAGTAGCATTGAACGAGAGCCTGCAAAGCTAAATGAATATGGAGCGACAGGTGAATGGCAAATGAACGGCTAGCTCCTCGAAAAAAAGGCATGCATCGAATTACTTTCGACTCGATGTTAATATTGAAAATAATAGTCGATATATCTATAATTACTGTATTATTTATTATTATTTATGTCTGTATTCTAGTGCATGGTAGTAAGGATCTTATGATAAGTTAAAAAAATAATTTACACGTACTAGTTGTGTATGCATGCCAATGTAGCCTATCAAGGTACTAACCACAGCATGGAAAATTTTGGTTTGTGTTTTAATTCGATTGTCATTGTTATTCAGAACTGTCCCCACGGGCGGCCGACCATGCGACACCTCGTCAATTTAGACCTCATCACAACCAGTAATGATTGAATCCACGTTATTTTAATTATAAATTAAACTTTTATTTTTTTTTTTATTAAATATATTATTGTAAATAAATACGATTGTCGTTTTTAACATTATTTCTATCCTTCCCGTCTTAACATTTTATTTTCAGTTTTATGGAATTGCTTTTAGTTGTGTTAGTTAGTTTTCAGTTATCAGTCAAGCTATGAGTTTTTTTTTTTTTTTTTTTTTTTTTTTTTTTTTTTTTTTTTTTTTTTTTTTTTTTTTTTTTTTTTTTTTTTTTTTTTTTTTTTTTTTTTTTT
Organism: Euschistus heros; assembly: GCA_003667255.2. Taxonomy (NCBI): domain Eukaryota; kingdom Metazoa; phylum Arthropoda; class Insecta; order Hemiptera; family Pentatomidae; genus Euschistus; species Euschistus heros. Next base: position 1,526,115 of record RCWM02000065.1, on the reverse strand, counting down.
TTACCACTTTCATTGACTTAACGTTGAAATAATTTAACTTGCACGAAATTGCATAATTAAACATAAATCTAAAAGAACGGCTAAGACCTTTATATTCATTTATATGTAAACATTCAACTGTACTCCATAAACGAAAATTGAACACTTATACTTATTTACTGAAACCTATTTAGACGTACTCTTCGCAGATATACGGAGCAGCTAAAAAGACACCTATTAAAAAACTAAAAATGTTCTAGCTAAAAATATTTAGGTTTCTCACAAAAGCAACATAACTCTACATACTGATCTTCGCATGGCTTCACTTAATGAACTAATACGGACCCATTACTAACGCTTCCACGAAAAATTACATGGACATCCCAACGCACCCATAAACATGTCCACTGCTCCATTACCAAAAATAACCCAAAAAAAAATTCAGGTGGGGAGTGCTGTTGGATTCTCCCCCCTCATTTGCTTTTCACGCTATGTTTATATTTCCTTATCAAATTTACTGTTTGCCTATATTATAAATGACAAGTATGAATCAGATTGTTGATTTATATAATTGCAGATCATTTTTTCAATCAATTGATCTCTCAGTCTTGCAGTGTTATCTGGTCCAACCTTTTTAAATTAAAAACCTAATTATTTTGGATTAATGATAATGTTTGTAAAGATGGAAGTTAATTATATTAGGAATTTAAGTCTGCCTCAAACTACAAGTCAATAATATTACTTACCTAAAATGAAACGGAAGGCTAATGTTGCACTGCCTCACCTTTAGGAAAAAAATTGGTGCCATTAAGGAAAAGCTTTTGATGAGAACTCGAGGTGAAGGAATCCTTGAAAGAGCTGGAGAAACGTGGTGGAGGCGGGGGAAATAAGGATAGGCGAAAGAGAGAGAAACGTGTCAAGGCTTTGAGGTGAGAACGCAAGGGCTGGGAAGGCTTAAAATCTGCTCCTAGCATCAAAGATTGTGTTAACTGTAGCGTTCACCAGCAATATCCTAAGATAGTTTATTAGTGGCGTTGAAACATCAGCATTAGATGAGAAACGATCAATGGGAAGTAAGCGCTCTTTAAGGGAAGAAAGCTCTAAATTCTGAATTATAGAAATGGTTGAATACTCATAGAAAATGATTCAGTAGTTTAGGAGTAGAACCGTTCAACTGCAGTTTCTAATAGTATATACTATATACTTCACATATTTAGTTTTTTTTTTTTATTCTTGCTTCATTGTAAGGACCAGCAGTTAGGAAGATGGATCCGTATTTACTGTAAAATTTAAATAAAATTAACTTTAAAAGTGTATTTTTCAAAAAGATCCCAAAAGAACCTCTGTGGAATTTGTATGTTTTATTATCCTAATGTAATTAAGCGTTGGATTTTAAACGATTTTTTTTTAATCAAGTACTCTACAAATCGAACTCTATTTGAAAAATGGATTTCGGTGGCAAAGTAATCAATCAACCAATTTTGAATACGTGAAAGTGATGAGTTCAAATTCGATGCTTTGAAATTAAAAACTTGATGACCAAGGTTCATTTTTTCTGCCTGAAAATGGGAAAAAAATAGAAAATGAGCGGTAGATAAAGGGCAAACTTTGAGTTCCAGAACAAGGAGGACCTTGACAAAGATTACTTTGTCATTCTTTGTTAACACTAAGTTCGTCAACATGTGAAAGCAGTGGAGGGTCCAGTTGTCTTAGTAGGCCATTTAAAATTTTCGTGGATTGCTCTGAAAAATTTGAAGTTAAGCGCATATTGCGGCGCGTATAGCACAGCTTGAATCGACATGGCACAGAGCGACTTTTTGTAACATACAGAAATAAACAGGTCAGCGAATATTGACAACGCAGAGCGACACGATAGACGCGTGGCACAGTCCCCGAGACTGTTCCTCGCGCCACGCGTCCCTCGTGTCACAAGTTTGCCACTCAAGTGCAGTTAGTTTTTCGGTGACAATTGTGAATAGGGTAACTCTGAAATCATTTAAAATCAACTTTGTTTTTTTCTCTTAGAAATATATAGGTTATTAGAAGATTTCGGTTTCTTGGCTGTCAGTGAATGCATTAAAACTTCATCAGCATAATCTGAATCAGGTTCTGAGCTTTGATCTAATAAATATCGTATTATCCTTGCCTCATTCATTCTAATCTATTTAATAAACGCAATTTTTACTAACAAAAACACTTGTTTGCTGGGCGAAAGTCTGGGAAAAACTGCGTGATAATATGCGCTCCCCAGAGAGAGTGGGCGATCTTGTCGTGCCACTCACGTCATGGCGTGTAACACTGTGCCAGACGCACCGCAGTGTGCGCCTTGCCTAAGACGTATTGTGGACTTGGTCGCTACAAGGGACGCGGACGAGCTTCAGTTTGCAGCGTAAAGAGCAGCGGCTGCTAAATCGCATAAACCAGTTGATATCAAAAGTTATATAGCATGGGTATTTCGTGAGACTTAATCAAAATTTCATGTACGCCATCTGATCGTATAAACCAGCTTTGATATGAAAAAAATAAATTTTTGACCGGGCAAATAGTTTCGGTGTTATAGCCAAAAGAGTACCTGCAAACGTGTATTTGTGGAGAAGTGCGACTTACCGCAAGTTAGCCAATCTCTTCAATTTTCTCAACCCCACGGCTCTAAAACTATTGATCTGATAAGAAATCAATAGAACTAAATTCGTTGCAAATTTGAGTTGTTTTGATAATAAGGAATAGAACACAATTCTGCTGTTAGTAACGGTTTACGAGTTATTTGATCAATCAGCTTAGAACATACGATTTTCAACCCTTCCCCTTTTCTCAACCCAAACGTGACGCTATTTCGAGGAAGACTTTTTACCACATTTAGAGCTAAGGTTGGTAAACAATTCCAGTTAGACCTTTTTATTTTTGAAATTCATGATTAAATGCTAATTTCCCTGTACTGTATCAGTGGTAAAAGTGAAATAAAAAAATGTTTTAGCAAAAAATTGAACTTTGGTAATAAAAATGTTTAAAAAAAAAAAAAAAAAAAAAAAAATTTTTATATTTGATATTTTCCAAGTCCTCATTTGTGGCAGCAACCTGTTTTTACAAAAGGGAAATTAAGAAGATTGAAATAAAATAGGACTGTTACTTATACGCATCTGCAATACCTACTCTTAATCTCTTCTCAGATAAATACCTATTTCATCAAAAAATAAAATTCTTTTGAATGGAATATTCATTTAAAAAACTTATTTGATCTTATTCTCCTCTCCTTTTACCTGTAGATTTTTGTGGGAATGTAGATCGGCCAAACAAATTTACACTTCGAGTTTTAATTTACACTTTCCAAATTTACATTATTATACTCTTCATTACTATTTATTTTAAATTATACAATTATTATTATATCTAAATGCACAGTATTTTACATAAAATGAACAATTTAAAAAAAATTTAAAAAAATAGCCAGACAAATTTAGTAAAACATTTAAAATAAAAGAAAAAACTGCTACTTGCAACCACTCTAAAGGTAATTTACTTTTATTCCTTATTGGATAGTACATATTTAAATTGATTTTCTATTAAGTTGAAATATTATCTAAATTAAATTAAGATGGATAGTGATTCAAGTTATGAAAACACTCCTCCTAATATGAAAAAAAAAACAGCAGAAAATGTGAATAGTAATCTTTTACCCAATAAATCACAAAAAATTTACAACATAAGGTTTATAGCTAAATCAAACAAATCTTCATCATTATGGTCAAAAGTACTATATCAATAAATGAAAACGTAGACGTCAGTACTTATATAAAACTCAAAACATTTATTAAAAAAAAATCAGATAATTATAGACCAAAAAAATCTGAAATATTTTCAAGAGATGAAATTAATAAATTTTTATTAGATGCTCCAAATGAAACATTTCTTATGATGAAGGTAATTAAACGTTTCTTCAATTTTGACTTCTCAATTGTTATGATAATAAAAATGTAAATTTACGGTTTCAAGCATTGTTGCGGTTTTTTATTTTTTAGGTAGCTTAAATTATCAGAGTATCTGGGGACTGCAGGTGCGGTGAACAGATGAATACATAATAATTAATATCCTAATTTCAAAAAATAATGTACAGCGTACCTTTTTAGTTTCCAATAAAATAGGACCATATGACTTCCAACAAATATTCCAACAGTACTTAACACTGCGACCAAAACACACTCCACATCCTCTTTTATTTATTAAATACAGCAAGGGTAAATGTACAACACAACCGGTAGGTATTAATTCACTTTCAGCAATTCCATCAAAAATAGCTACTTACTTGAATAAAAATAACATTGATAACTATACTGGACACGCATTTCGGAGAACATCTGCATCCTTACTAGCTGACGAGGAAGATGATATTTTACAGATTAAAAAACATAGAGGCTGGACGAGTAAATGTGTGGTAGAAGGTTATGTAGACCGATTAATTGGAGCTAAAATGAATACTGCTCAGCTGATATTACAAGGAGGTTCACAAACCCATAAGCAATGTGTTGCTAACAGTTCAAATTCTAATTCAAATACTCATTTCAGCAATAATCTTAACTTCAATGCAAATAATTGAAATCAAACATTTATTTCTAACGCCAATAATTGTAATATTACAATAAACATTTATAATAAATAATAATATGAGTACTTGTATTGCTACCTGAATAAAATGTATAAATTTTTTTTCATATTTGTTTGTTTTTAAACGGTTGCAGAAAAAATCTAATATTTAACTCGAGTATAAAGAGTTTTACTCACTCTCGGCAATTTACAGCACTCGCTTTGCTTCGCTCGCTCGTGCGTGTAAACATTGCCTCGAGTGATTAAAAGTACTTCTTTACACTCTTGCCAATTAAATATTAGCTTTAGTTGGTTAAAAAAACAAGATAACAATTTGAAATGTTAGTCTACTGATGAATCTTGCCTGAGGATCCCGATTGGCCCATTTATAATATTTCTCTATTTAGAATCTCTAAATAAAAACACCGTGCTATACTCCTCATGGACTCCTTTCTCCCTTTCACTTCATGGTCTAGCCCCTCGCCCCCACACAATACCAGTAAATAAATAAAAATATTCATTTTCCCGCTCCCATATTGATTTAGGTGCAGAACATGAATATTTGCATGAGTTCGATGTGATTTTGGGCAGTAATATTCATCATTCGTGTATATTGATGTGCCCCCCCCCTCCCCTCATGGCTTTATAGCTTTTGGTATATTTGGTACTTATTGAATCTTCTTCATACCTAAAATTTAAAAGTTATAAATAAATGTAAATTAAGGGTTTATGTATCAAAACACTATTTTGAGGAATTTCTATTTAAAGTTTTTTTGTTTGGTTTTTTACATTTTACATTAGCAGGGAAATGCTACGTAGCTCCTTCATACCTCTTTTTTTAATTGCTATGATGTATTCAAATTTTGCTACCTTACACTTCTCATAAATTCTTCATCCAATAAACTAGATTTTTAAAAAAAATAAAACAATGTGAAATACCCCTTTGATCCATTGAACCCTTCAATATGTTCCCACATTTTTCTGTAACAATAGTTATTAAGTTGTGATTATTTGCAATTGTACATCATGGCAACAATTTAAAGATCTAATTGAAGGGATCAGTACTACCTGTAGAGTTTACTTATTTACCGGCAGTAAATAACACTTTTAATATAAAGTTTGGGGATAACTTTCATATTTTAAGGATTTTATTACATGCCTTTTGTTTTTATTAAATTGTTGTCGGGGATTATAAAAACATTGTTTATGTAAAAAGGTATTGTTGTATTGGTAAGTAGGTTGTTTAAAACATTAATCTTTGTTTTACTACGCATTTCAAGTTATCTTAAGATTCTTTAGACTACAATTCATTAAAATGCCGTTTTAATGCGTTGGAACTCTATGTTGATTGTAGGTAAATTGCAAATCGTCAGATTCTATAACAATTATTAATTGTTAAAGAAAATCCATGAAATCAACTAATGGAAAATTTTTTTCAGTATAAATTAAATCTAACAACACTTGAAAATAAAATATATTTATATTGTATTGAATTTTTGTTTTCTTTTGGATTCGTGTTAAATTAACTCTAATTTAACCCATATGGGACGGTCTGGAACAGTTCAAATCTTCGGAATAGCTACTAGTAGCATTTTCCATTGTTTCATCTGGAGGATGTAAAGTTGATGATGACATGTTTGTGAGTAGAAGACTTCATAGATATTCCACAAATCACCTGACGTTCCTCTGATTTATTACGTTGTGGCAACTCTATGCTCTTAGTTGAGACAAGCGCCAGTAGCAGGTTTTCTGGAACGTCAGTGATCAACTTAATTGCTAAGGTGAACCCAGCTCTGTAACAAGAACATTTGGTTGAATGAATTCTTTATAAATCGATGCCTTAGCTTAGAGGTGTGTTAGGTGCAGAAAATATAATTTTACAATATCCTAATTTGAAACTTTGAAGCTCCAAAACTGGTATTAAAATTTGATTCTACCTGAGTTTACAATTAGCACTTCAAATAAGATTTTGAAATGCTCTATGATGCATTCGGATTATGGCTGCTAATAGGTGCTACTGTGAACTCCAGAAGCTTCTAAAAAGCAAATCTCTCTCCAGAACAACGAAGATATAAATATATAAAACCTCGATCAGGCCCATTCTCGAATACTCATCAGAATGCTGGACGATGACGAAAGCCGTAGAATCGTTCCTGATGAGATTTGAAAGGAAGATTCTGTAAGAGATTAAAAAAAAACGCTGAGCTCTTTATGGATCTTTATGGATATCTATAAAGACCTAGTTATTTTGCAGTTTATTAAATCCGGACGTCTGAGATGGGCAGGGCATGTTGCTAGAATGAGCAAGATATTTGGACGCAGAAAAGTTGGAAGACCTCGCCTGGGGTCGGTGGATTGTGTAGCTGCAGACGCGGAGAGAATGTTAAGAATAAGAAATTGGAGAGCAGCAGCACAAGACAGAGAAGTTTGGCAAATCAGACTAAGGGAGGCCTGGACTCCTAACGAGTTGTACAAACAGCAACATAAATATGAAATAATTATACGCATAAATTAAACATTAGTTAGGGTTATTTTGGAGGCTTAAATTCAATCAAGTTATTATTGAAAAACTCAGACAGTTTTTTTCTCCCCCTACTCCAAATGATTTTTTTTATTTTTTATTAATGGTCTACTTTCTATTGAGAGAGACAAGAGATCTTTAAAAATAGCAATGTCAGAAGAAATTGATTTGTGGCAAAGCTAATGAACCAGTTTTTTTCTTATCAAAATATCCCACCAGCTCTTTTATCTTCAATCTATCATAAAAACTATCTCTCCTAATGCCTTTAGAATTTTTCAAAGCTTTCGATATCGTCGATCACAATTCTCACCCTATCAACCTGCGATCCGTTTTGTTATTCAAAATTTCTATTCACTGGTTTTATTCATCTCTTACGAAATTCCCAAAACGTTCAAGTTGTTAATTCTATTATTATTCTGTAGATATATTTTTTTGTAGATTTAACATTTAATGTATCGTTTCGGTTTACCAATATGGTCGTCGAAAAGTGACCATGTTGCAGACGTTTATAGGTTTTAAAATTAACGAACAAATTGCCTAACTCCAGGTGAGAAAATTGTCAATAAGTGGGTGTAGGAGTTCCCCAGACGAATCTCGAAGTAAAAACCCAACTCCAATAAAAGTAATAAAACGCTAACTGAATTTACATACATTTCAATTTTCCAACCCCTAACCCTTCCCCATCCCCCACGTGTTGGGTTCATTATCACCCCCGGATTTAACGAGCAGGTGTCAGCACTTCAGCAATAATGGAACTGTCGATTCGTTTTAATAATATTCTCATGATCAATATCGACTTTCATTTCCATTTCTCGCCTTTTTTTTTTTTTTTTTTAGTATTAAAACTACAGTGAGGCATTTATTAAATTAAAAAAAATAAATAAATAGTGTATCAGGGTGTTCATATGATTTATATTTCGAAATACCGGTAATTAAAAAAGAAGAAAAATTTTTATTCTGGGACACCTTGTCCCCTAAGAACAACATAAAAATACTATAAAAAAGGTATTATTGTCTGGCTGCGGACATATCAGACAGCTACTTCTGTTGGTTATAAGTTATGTACATGTACATATATAAGATGGAAATTAATACTAAAAACAAATTTTAGAATTTATATACAAAATGTTCTTTTACTAATATATTATTACATAATTTAGGAAGATTGATTATTGAGGAGGTTGATGAATAAATGTTTAAAGGAAGCGAGAAAGGGAGAGTTGCGAATTGAAATAGGTAAAGAAAATAAGGCTGCACTAATAATAAAGGATTTTTTAAAGGAGGCAGTTTCATGTGAAGAGATTTACAAATCAAAAGGCTGAGATCTAGTATTCAAATGATTGGAAGAGCGAAGGACCAATGATGTCGTGAATATACGAAGGTTTTTTTTTTACTCTAAAGATTAGAATAGAAAGGTACTAAGTATAAAACGGATAAAGCATCCTTAGCTCTGAATACAAGTAAGTGATGTGAGAACCCCTCCCTAAGAATTCCAAAAATGGATCTTATAAAGGAATTCATTAATATCTCCAGCTTCATTTCGAGCTCACAAGAAAGTCCTCCGTAACTAAAGATCGTAAACGTACACGTATAATTAAAGTATATAACTATTAAGTCTCACAGAATCACCGTGAAAAAAAAAAAGAACTGTGCTCTTAAACACGACATTGTCAATTTTTTTTTTTATCACATTTGTAATTAATATGAACGTTTTTACCTTAAATGAAGTAGTAGGCAATACATTAAACAGACCTTAGGTGGAATTACGGAGGACGGATGGAAATAAGGAAATTCAAATTAATAATGTTTATGATTTATTAAACGAACAGGGTACAAGCTGTTACCACCTTGTTGTTCCTCAATTCGGTTAAATGAAAAATAAAGTAATTGTTTCTACTATGTTTGTTTTCACAATGCTTGAGGGCATACCATATTTTTGCTGTTCTATTGTCTGTGTGGATTTAGAATTAGTCTGGGATTGCTTGTGGCTGAAACTATCCGGGAGTAAGTTTAAACCGCACAATTCTTTATATTGGCTTTGAACTTTGTTGATAGTAATTGCAATGCCTGATCAAGGTAGGAATTCCAATCTCTAAAATTAAAATGGCTTATCCATTCAAATTACAGGAATTAATATAATTTGTCCTTAAAATTGTGTATATGATTGAGGTATAATGAATTTGAATTTATGAGAAAATCAATTCAGAGGCAGGAATTACACCCCAAAACAGAAAAATTGTTGGAAAACGATTTTAGTGGTTATAATGATGTTATTATAAAGTGTATACAAAGTTTACTCATTTTCTTTCGTAACATGTTATATTTATAACTTTTATTTTATTTTAAATTAATTTTTTCTTTTTGTGTTTATTGTTATCATATGCTATGTTTACTTACTTATTTTGAGTTAATGTTCTGTGTTTTTTGTTTATAAATTTGGTGTAAATGGATTTATTACCATCTCTTTTGCTTGATACTCTCGTCGATTGTGGCATTTTGTAATCTTTCATGGAACCGATTCAAACAAATATATTTCATGATGTTACAATTTAAATTCTGCAGTTACCACAAGCTGATATGCTTGGCGTCGAACCAGACGCCCTCTCATCCCTTGCGTTCTCAGTTCAAATTCTTTACCTCTCTCGTTCTTCTGTTCGTCTTTACCTTCTCTTTTACCGTTCTCCATTTTTTTCAAAAGGATTCTTATCTGGTTAACTAACTGCAGATGTTGGGAAATTGTTTCTCTCTCCACGTGCTTGTGATTGGATTCAGTTATCAACTCTTCTGGTAGAGAATCTTATCTGTGTGACCTATAAGCCATCTATATACCTTAATTTATTATTATAAAATGAATATTTTAAATATATTTTCTTACATACTTTATTTTACCTAAACTCCTCATATCAATTTATCTTCACTACAATGTGACATGTTTCGGGAAATGTTTTCGGGGTGTTATCCCACCTTGTCTAAACAACAGTTTAACAGTTTTAGAGTTTGTTTGATAGAAAAAGTTTTTGATAGAAAGGTGGGATAACACCAAAAGAAAATAAAAGTCTGATGATGGGGTAACATGTCACATTCTAGTGAAGAGAAATTGATATATGAGGAATTTAGCTAAAATAAAGTGTATAAGAAAATATATTTAACATTATATACTCCTTTATTGAAGAAATTAAATATACTTTAATTGAAATTGAAAATTTTAATTTAAACTTAACTTATAATTTTAATTTATAATACCTTTTATATACTTTCATGATATTCATAGTAATATGGTGTTACCACAGCTGGTCCCTCCTCTTCCTGTTGGGCTTCTCTCTCTGGCCACTCCTGCCTCCATCAATTCGCTCCATCACCAGACGTCATATTTCCTTGGAACATCTTAAATAGGGATATATTCTCTCCATCTAACCTTTGATTTTTTTTTTAGTTGAATCATTGAATCCTTTGTCCAAATCCTTAAATTTGCCAGCCTGCTTGCCGAAAAAGAGCAAGGCGGTACAGATGTAACAGGTAGCATGACTGTTTGGCACATGGCCGTAATTGGGTGCCCAAGCTCAGCGCCTATCCCCATGGGCTTTCACCTAAATATATAGTAACAATCAAAATTCATTATTTACCAACATCTATGTACGTTCTAATAATATTAACGTAATTTTATAAACGCTGTTTAAAATACGAAAAAGTTATCAATTTATATAATTATAGTACATATTAGTTTATTACTTAGGTAGTGAGAAATAGAAATTGAGTTGAAAGTTTTAATATTTCTTCAAGAATATATAAATGAGATATGGTGAGCTATTTACTGAGATGAAACGACCACTCTAACTTTAAATTTATAATCTCACCTTCGTTGAATAAATAGTTAGGGTTTGGGGCTGTTGAAAAACTACACGCTCAGTGTAAGAGCATGTTCCCCCTGCCAGCCTCATTTATAACCCACTCTTCCTTTCTCTCCTACGGCAAAAACTTGAATTTCTTCATCTGATTTTCACCGTGTATTTAGCCCTACCTCTCTCCGTATTTACATTTACGTGAAGGAATCGTTCGATAATACTTAAGTAGGAAAAGCTAATTTAGAGTTATTTTATTGGTGTTTTATATAATGAGTTTGTTATGAAATTGACGTAGTTACTTACACATATTCAAAATGGTTGATTTTGAAACTGAAACAAATATAAATATCCCTAGATTATGAGCTTTTCCCTAATTTCTGACGGCAATACTTCCTTTTTTATATTCTTGACTTAATTACTCGATGTTCCTTCATCTACCTTCTGAATATTACGTATCCAACCTTCTAACCTGTATTACTCTTTCACATAAATATGCTTCCTTTGAAAAAGTTTTCTGTTATTCGTGCTACCTCTTTTTGGAATTCCTTACCTATTCCTATTACTAAAGCTTCTTTTAAACATATTTTATTTTACACCTCCCAGATAATTAGTATTTCTCAAATATGTAAATAGTTAAGTATATATTTAGATGTGTTTTATTTTTTAATTTATGATTGTATTTTTACTGTTTATAATTTGTGCTGTAACTAATGCATTGCATTGTAAGTAAAATATATATGTGTTTGTTTGGTATTGTATAGGAAAAAAATTGTAAATAGGTGCTTACTGGAGCACAGATGCTAGTAAAATAGTAGGGATATAGATAAGGGATTTAAGTTGTTGGTATTAAACGATACACTAGATCTTTTCTCTTTCCTAGTTTATAGTGAGCGGGATCTGTAATCTGTTTGTTTTGCTCGAGACATATTTCAGTGCCTCTTTAATGTCTGTGAGGTGAAGGTCATGAGAGTTTGTGGGGTGAAAATATACATTTTGAAGTACCAGTACGTAGATGTAGTGAATTGAGAAAATATTATTGTGAGTGTGGGTTGTGAAGGAGGTATTTGAGAAGGCGAAGGTTGTAAGTAGTTTGATAACATTAGTTATTGAAACATATTTGAACTGTAATGATTATATAGATTATTTATAATATACAGATTTAACAAATGCGAGGGAGTGAGTAGACGGAAATAAGTGGTTAAATATTTAAATTTGATGTGATTGTATATAGTCGTGTGTGTACATCGGTGGAAGTCTATGGAATTGTGATGGTATCTGTCGAATAAATACCAGCAATAAGTACAATCAAAGCTACACGAATTAAAGAATTTAAATACCATGTGCAGTAAATTCCTTAGTGGGAAACACAAGCAAAGTTGATATACATAATAAATACTTAAATTGATATTGTTAAAGTTGCACATTAGTCAAATAGGCTCAATATGTCTAAAGTATTTATAAATTATAAATACTTTAGACATACTGTCTTCGGCTGTTTTCATTTCTGAAGTTATGTTTTTAAATTTACTAAAAATATTTTTAAAATTAAATAAACCGAAGAAATGGTTTATGTCATTAAAAACATCTTTAATTGAAGGTTCATTTTTGGCAGAAGAGTTTTCCGTAGGATTATCATTTTTAAAGTTTTTTTCTATTCAACTAGAAATCGCCTTTGGTTATACTGGAAACTCATTATGTTTTGGTTTGAAAATATTGCGTTTCGAGGGCTTGATAGTTGGTCTCTGGTTACTTAATTGGATTTGTTGGTTCCTGATATATTTCGGGCAATTTTTATGGTTTGAAAAGTGTTCTTCTTGGCAGTTACAACATTTTGGTACAAACCCGTCTGTTGGGGTATTTGGGCAATTACGTGATAGACGATCTCCAGCACATTTAAGTCATTTTGGGGATTTATTACAGTTTCGTGCCCCGTGGTTAAGTTCTTGGCACAAAAGACACTGAGTTAAAGTTTTTTTACTATTATATTTATCCCATTTAATTACAACACTGTTGCAGTACCTGATATGATTTAATTAAATTAATTATTCTTTGTTTTCGAGAATCACTACCGTAAGGGGTAGTTTTATTTCAGTATTATCAGTTTTTTTAATCCTTTGAAAAATTTTGAAAATTTGTAGTCCTTGGCTTTTTAAGTCATTTAAAATATCTTCCTTCGGAATGTCTGGAGGCATGCCTTTTAGTTAAACTTTTGGCTTTATTTCATGTTTCGGAGTGTATGTGTAAAATTGAAACTGAAGTTGTTTCAATTCAGTCTTAAGATTGACGAAATCCACACCGGTTTGTACATAAAATATTGTCTTGTTGCCACTTTATTTTACATTCAAGTCTTTCATTTTTGACTTTAATTTAGTTAAAATATCTTTAAGATTATTAATGACTCACTTACTATGACCCACTATAGGGGATATTTAAGTTTTGTGGTATTTTCGCCTGGATTTGAGTCGGATCTTCGTCATCTTGGTCAGAAAATACCGAAAAACTATTGTTTATTGGGATGTTATATTGAGTTGACTCACCTCTTCTTCGTTTTTGCGTTGTACTTGAATTTTCATTTTTTGAAGTACTAGGTCTTGGATCTTGGGTAGAAAATATGAAAACTGAACTTAGACGAGAATTAACGCTTACACTGCGGCTGCTAGTGCTAGACTGGGAGTATGGATTTTAATTTTGGAATACATAATTAAGGTGAATATAGTTGTTTGAACATCTTGTGTATAAAATGAAATTATTGAAATTTATTGAAACATATAAATTGCTCATTTTGAGAGTTCAAATATGGAGATGATTGAAAGAATAGAGTTGAATTAATAAAATATACTTTGGATTAATCGATAGTACAACATATTCTATTTAACTCTGAGGCATTTTTGTTTTACAAATGTAAGATATCTAGGAGTCGTTGCCACATCCTCGTTGTTAATTGACTCAGTGAACCCTAAGACTGTTGGCAGGATCCGCATCCACGAGCTGTAGCCTGGGAGGGTTCACCACTCAAATTAAATTAACACTGCCAACCTTATAACAGGTTTGTCTCTGCTATTTATCGTTCGAAAATTTTATGAGAAAACTTATTTCAAAACCGCATTTGTAATGAAAGATAAATAGAAAGAAATCAAATGACATCTTTGTTAAGTTCAAGAACGTGTAGGATAACTAGGAAGAAAAGGATAGGGGAGGAGATGATTGTTTAGGTTTTGATACTGTTTCAAAAGAAACTTAAGAAAATATTACTAACTTCTCACTACTCATAATTCAATTAATTCTTTACTAAAAACAATTCATTTTAGTTAAACAAAACGTTCATTATTAGCAACGGATGTTGTTATTTTATACTTGTTAGTACGAACCCATACGTTGAGGTTGCTGTGCGAGATTAAACAGTTGAAATCAGTTAAACTCTAAACACTTAAACATTAATGGATGGAGGGAGGAGGTTGGTTTTAGTCACCTGCAGGTGGTGTTCACTACTTAAATTAAGCCTCTAATAATGGGTTTGCCCGCGCTAAATTCTCCTGCCTTGATTTACGCGATACTGTCTCGGAAGAAGGAAATGACTTACACACGATACTTAAATTATTAATGTAAAAAAAAATATCATATACGATAAGATATATCGTATAAGATTTTACTGAACAATTAGGTATGTTTATGATATCGCATTAACGTATTATAAAAGTTAGGCAGTTCTGAATATCAATCCCGATTATGAATAGTCCTTCTATGAATATTGAAAATGTTTCAATTTCAATTATTTATTCATTTTTAGACTGTAATAGCGTGTTTACCAACCTGTAGGTAATATAAACCTAAGAAGAACCCGTCTTGGCCCTAGCTGGAGATAAACCAGACAGTTATTGATATTCGGAAATATTCTTACTAAAATGATAGAAAGAATAGTGCTATAAAGTTGAAATTCGTAGTGATTTTTCCTTAATTACTATACTTTAAACTAAGCAAGAAAGTTCACACTAAATTAAAGAAAATAAAGTTAAAACCATTATTCCTGGAATTTATTTTACAAGATAGTAACAATAAATAATGTAAAATCAGTTATTGACTCCCTATGGATATCTTTTAAAATACGGACGGAATTGAAAGTAATTTTACTCAGTTGAGTTTTTTTTTTTTTGGCCGTATATTTTTTTTTCTAATTTTTAGTATAGGGTGTCAATAACTGTCTGGTTTATTATACATGAGGATGTGAATCCATAATAAACAATAACAATAGTTCCTTTAAATGATGCAGAGTTCCAAATATTTATAAAGTTTCTAATGGTTTCATCTGCCGTCTTTTAATACTACAACTATGAAACAAAATAAACATATTGTTATTATCTTACTAATTTTATAACTTTTTTTTTTTTTTAAATGGATTTGTCTTTTGGCTGAGAGTCTATACTTTCTTAGTGTAACGGTTTTTTTACTCTCAAAAATGACATTTTGACACGCTAGATCTATTGATGTTGCTCAGTAATTGAGTGTATTTTCGCTATGTAACATTTGGTACTAGAACCTAAGGTTTAGGAGTTATATTGGGGGTTTAGGAGTTTGAATGAAAAAAGTCATGTTTGCCTATATGTTTTAACTATTGGGAATTATTTGACATACTTTAGCTCTGTTGGTGTTGCTCGGGTCGAAAAATTGACGACCGTTCTCTATCAAAAAGTTAATAGAAAATATTTTTTATATAATATTTGTCTCTAGGACCTACCGATTAGGGAGGTTTGAATGAAACCCCCTACATTCTCTCGGCTTAGTTGATTTCAAATAATGATTAAGTTGTAATTTAATTTAATTATTATTTGAACTAATATGATTCTTTTAATTCTAAAATGTAGTTTAGGTATACATATGTAGATCTAATATGTAGATTATAGATAGACATATCCTTGATCTATTGTT
Source organism: Euschistus heros (assembly GCA_003667255.2). NCBI lineage: Eukaryota > Metazoa > Arthropoda > Insecta > Hemiptera > Pentatomidae > Euschistus > Euschistus heros. The sequence goes on along the minus strand of RCWM02000065.1, from coordinate 1,510,272 downwards.
TTTCCTACATAGGGAGTTTTTTTTTGTTGTTTTTTTTGAGGGTATTTACTATTAATCAGGAAAAAAATCAATAAAATATCTGATCAAGATAATTAGCCACCTTAGTTTAACGATTGGAAAGAATTTTAATATCGTACCCTAAGTATGTAGTAGGGTAAAAAGGGTCTAGGTAACAAAATTTCAAAGTTGATGAAATTTTAGTATTTTGTATGCTAGTGGCCTCTAACTTCTTTTTTAAATTTTATTATTATTTTTTTTTTACTTCATTACTTATTCAAAGTTATCATTTATAATATAGACAACCAGTGATTATGATGAATGAATATACAAGGCGTGAAAGGCATGATTGGGAACTCAGAGGCACCTCTTCCTGTCTTGATTTATTATTTTTTTCATTTTAGACTAGCAGGTCCCACATTCAGCTCCTTTTTAGCCTGCTGTAGGTGTTTTGTGGTATTTGTGTAATGCAAATAGAAATACGATCCTCCATAAAACTTAAAGAAAAGCAGTAACAAGACATAAACTGAAAAAAAAAAGAAATTCGCTATAAGCTGTCTTTCTGATTCTCTGTGTGGTCCTCAAGTACGAAATTTTGGATTTTGATTACTGGTTCTCTATTTACAAACTACTAAAGTTTCATTATTAACTTTTGACCTTCTGCTAGCTAATACTTTCATTACATTATGTACTTAGCGTCATCTTTTAGTACGAGATTATATAATTGAGGCATCATATTGAAGTTCCTTTTAATCCTTATTTCCTTTTAATAGAACATCTTGCCGTTCGACCACTTCACTAGAATATTTGCTTGCTCTTTTTATGAGTGTAGTCATCAGAGGGATGAGTCTTATTCCACTGAGACCATACATAAGTTCTTTCTCTCCTACCATCTGTGTAAGGCTGAGGCACCGTTCAACTACAAAAGTGAAGGCCAAACCTCCTGTAACTGTTTAACTGAATTCCATTTCAGTCAGTTCACAATTTTTGAGAAAAAAAAATTCTAACGACAGTATGTTGTGACTAGAGAAGTTTCAAGCATTATTGTTTCGATTTTCGTTCACTTTAATTTCTAAACAGTTCACATATAAATTAAATGAAACTTTGAAAAGTTTTTTCTGATCACTTGTCTGTGGTAAATAAGGGGGCCAAAAAAAAAACTATTTAATTTTACTTAATAAAATAAATATCGGTTGGAATGCAGAACAAAATTAGCCGCATCGGTTGTTCGGTATTATTGGATATATATTTCTGTGAATTAACAAATTTGTTCCAAACCAATCCAAGCTTAAATTTCCTGGGAGTTCTTGATTAGTTTAAGGAGGGTGCTAATTACTTGTTGGATATCAGTTCGAATTAGCGAAATGAAATGCTAATAATTAGTAGCGGCTTGGTTAATTCATAATTTGCAGTCTCGACAACGGATATAAAAAAAATCAGAATAATTGTATTACAATTAGCTATGAATAATAATCAGAACTATGAATATTTCTATTACTATTTATCAGAGTTGAGTAATATAAAATCATATCTAAATATTTTAGATATTGCCTAGAATCAGTCACCTAATTTAATTATGATTAAATCAGTTAAACAAATCATTACTTGACCAAAATTTTGGCTGACGGATTTAATTATGAATAAATTAGATGATAGATTTCAGAAAATTTGTTGTTGAATATTTTGTTATGATTAAACTTTGTCCAACTCTGCTACATATTAGTATTGTGTATGAATAAATAGATGAAGCTAGATAATTTAACTACAGCTTCAAGCAAATGAAATATGAACATAAAATTTTGTGATACTGTGAAGGAGTTATTGCATTATTCTATTATAGTTCGTGATTAAAACAATATTGGGTAACGGTTCGGATCGGCGACACCACCAAACTAGGTTGACCCGCGCTACACCGACCAGTTCGATCCTTACGCTTCACTTCATTTTACATTTTTCGATAGTTCATTCCTATAACCTCACATGTAAACAATCACTTCTACAGTTTCAACTTGGATTGTGTTGTTTAGTTTGTTATATTGATATTTAGACTTCTTAAATGTAAATAAGTGAAACAGAAGTTCACAAAATGAGTTTCATAAAGGATTAAGTGTTTTATGAATTCATGTTTTCTTATTTCATCTTATCTTATGTGTAAAAGTGTTATAAAACTTAAGAGGATTAATTTGTACATGGATTTGGTGTTTTACATATTTATATTTGTTCTATCAATTTAAGTGATAAAATTTACAACTTGTAAAAGTGTTATGAAACTTAACAAGATTTATTTGTACATGGATTTGGTGTTTTATATATTTGTATTTGTTGTTTCAATTTCAGTGATAAAATTTGAGTATACATATTTTGTGAATGGATTCTTTGTCATCCATATTACTTTTTGTGCTAAAGTGAGACAGATTGTATAATTAATTCAATAAAACATATCAGTTTATAAATAAATGTGAGGAAGTATATCACATGTTTTTTATGTTTTCTTATTTCCACTTCCCATGAGAAATTATAGCAGAAATTAACATCATCGCTTTCAACTAGGATTCTGTCTTATATTATATAATGGCTTATAACATGGAGAATTGACAATGTGAAAATAATCACAGATTAAGAGTTAAATGACACATTACTATATAATTGTGTAGAACTATTGGTATAATGTTATAGATTAATGTGTTTTTAAAAAAAATTAGAAGCCTGATGATGGAACATTATCTCCGAAACATGTAGCTACAAATGTTAAATAAATAGGAGTTATGCCAAATAAATACTTAAGTATTCCCTTAAGGATTCTGTCTTTTTTATATTTATAATTTGTTATTTTCAGTTCTCTGACAGAAAGTTCATCAGGAATTAACTGTACTGGTGGTTCAGTAGTATATTAATTGTTGATTAAATTAATATGAATTCAAAATTGATTTAGTGTCTTATATTTCGATATTTCCTTATTTCCACTTTAATATTTTCTTATTTCTCATTTTAATATTAGAAGGTAAACAGAAGTTAATATTACTCTGAACAGGGATTTAGAGTTTCTCAGTAAATGTAGGAGAATAACCTTTCCCCTCTAAAAGCAGCGACTAGAACATCGAAATAAATCGGTACAAGGTTAGAATCGATAAAAGGTATTCTGAGCGCGTTTAGGGGTTGGTGTCGCCGATCCGAACCATTACCCAATATTGTATATAGAATGAACAATGTCGTCTAATAACATAAGAGGGTGGTAATGAGCCGCTATGTTGCAAGTCATCATGCCTCCTTAAGACAAAGGTTATATTTGTTTTGTTAAAATTTATCTTTATAAATAAGTGTTATAATTTTAATAAATATTTTTTAAAAAACTTTAAACTATGTTCTTTCACGTTAATTTGTTATATAAAAGTTAAGTGTTGGTGTGATTGCGTGCACAAAAACATCGCCTAAAATCAATTAAAGAAATATCAACTTACCAAAGTTGTTTCGAGACCAAAATATCGTTTATATTTTGTGTAAGAAATTAAATTTAAAATGAGAAAATGTCTTTAGAATATATATATATATATATATATATATATATATATATATATATATATATATATATATATATATATATATATATATATATATATATGACCATATAAAGTTGTCTTAAAATAAAAAAAAAAAAAAGGTGAAGTTTAACTTAGAATAACAGATAAATTTATTTGCTACTTTTCCTTTTTAAAATATGTTACATATTGTTTTTGTTTTTTTATTGTTTTTTAGCAATAGGAAATACATAAGCCAAGATTAATCGGAGAATATGAATTCATATATTTATTTCAGTAATACGAATAAAAATTTATTAATTAAATTTTATTACAAATGAACAAAATTTAATCTCATGTTGTTTTTATTAAACTTTTGTAATAAACTGCTTAAACATAATTTGGGGTCAATCAATTTACAAATAATTTAATTGAAAAATTTGGAAGGAGTTCTAGGCCTTTTCATCGAACCAACGTCTTGTTCTTTACACAAATATAAATAAAATTATTAAATACTTTAGTTAACGCTATGATTAACATAGAGTACAGAATTTGAATAAGTGTATATTTATTTAGGAAAAAGTTTAAAAATGGGCACTGGTGTAAATATGGGCACTCCTACTTACTGGGCTTGGCAGTTACTGAAGAATGAAGACTGTCGGCGAGGATTTTCGATGGAGCCATTTGCTAATATAAGAAAGCAGTGAGCAGTTGGGACCATTCTTTCAAGTAGTTTGGATGCAGCGTGAATTATCGTGAAAATTGATGTTTATTCTGGACTTGAAACGTTTATGAAGTATATTAAATTGTTTTTGTTCTTTTTACGTGTACTTATCATTAGTTACAAATAATTTCACAGTGATATCCGAAAAGCGGAAATCTTAAGTTACTTTTTGAAGAACACCTTAAGTCACGAAAGCTTTCACGGTTACACGTGAGAGTAGCCATCTTCTTAGGTGGGATTGGTGTAAATGTGAGCTCTCTTTCTTAGTGTAAATATGGGACCTCGTATCTCTGGGAACTTCAAATGCAATATCTTCATTAGACATATCTCTTGTTTCCAATATTAAGAAGAAAACCACCACTCATGGAACCAAAACAGCTAGGTAGTGCCTCATCACTGGGTCACCATACAAGGATCAGTTGACCAAGTCGCTTGACAAAAGTGCTTTCAAAAAGACGTGCCTAAGATTTCCCAGGGAAGAGACCGACCAAGGAGCAGGTGTGGAAAGGTGAAAGGTCTTAAAAAAAATTCGACCGATGCAATACTACTCATCATCGGACTTATCAAACAACAATGTCCTCCTCCTGTGGACAGCGATGATGATACCAATTGATATTTCAACTGTGGGGATAAACCAGACTCGAGCCATGCAAACTTTTGTTATGAAAAGTTAGTTAAATGCTTCATGTGCCAAATGTAAGTACACTTTGATTGTGACGGAGCTAAAAGAGCCAGTTATGTTTCCGATTTGATTCGTACGTGATTTATATACTTTTTATCCTGTAAAAACTATTTTTAAACTATTTAAACTATTTTTGGTTACTTTTCCGAAGATTTTTGGAAATCGTCATTTTTGAAATGAAATAGGTGATGTTAATAATTGTTATGCCTTCTTACATTTAGGAAACTTGTAATAGTTGTTAATGAAAGACAGAAAGCTAGAAGTTTTCAAATTGAAAGTAACTTCAAATCAATAGTAAAAGAGGGTGCCCATATTTACACCTTTTACTCTCTTTCTCTCTCTCTCTCTCTCTGGACTGAACCAGATTTCTAATGAAGACTAAAGAAACTACAGAGAGCCTACAAACTTACTTGGAATCACTACAACAAAAAAGCAATATCGATCAATACGAAAATGCTGCACTTCAACACAGTCGTGCTCCCGGAAGCCCTATATGCAGCTGAAACTACAGTACTTCGTGGACACACCAAAATAAAAGACATTGAAAAACAAGAACGGAAGACCCACTTCAGAACTTTACAAATATTTTAACACAATTACTGACACCATTAGAAAAAGGAGAGCAAATTTCTACGGACATTTGTACCGGATGGGTCCCGATCGAATCACAAAGAAAATTTTCTCCATAGCCTCCTGATCCAGTAAAAACAAGACCAAGTCCATCAATGAAACATTAGAAGACCTGAAACAGATGAAAATAAGTGAAAATGACATTAAGGACCGTAAAAAGTTCAAGATTTCTATAGAAAAAATAAAATTTGAATGTCACCCACAGAGAACCACGGGAAGAACATGGACAACAGAGCGCAAACAAAGGCATAGTAAATTAATGAAGAGAATTTGGGAAGAACGAAGGAAAAATAGGGAAAAGTAACCATCATAGATGTCAAGTTCCAACGCTCTCTCAACAGGGATGTAACGATAATAATAATAATAATATATATATATATATATATATATATATATATATATATATATATATATATATATATATATATATATATATATATATATATATATCTTCTTTTTTAAAATAGAACCTTAGTTTGGGTGAAAATTAATGTATTTTAATTAATGCCAAAACTAATGTCTGAGCAACTATTCTTAGAGCTCATTTCTAGTTTTTGAGATATGAGCGACTTACCTATGAGAAATTGAACTTATAACAGAAAGATTGCATATTCAATTATTCCATGATTGTTTTACATATTCTCCTCCTTTTTCGATCACTATCGACTTTTTATGAAATATTATAAAATATGGTTAGCGGTTTAATCACTCTTTAATGAATTTTTTAATATATTTTTGGATGTAATTAAATTTTGAAACGGTTCTTTTTTTAGCGATATAAGACCGTATATAAAAAGCATTTTTCTTAATGGGTTCTATGAAGTATGATAAGGATCAAGGAAGTTGCTAAATTTTCCTCCTTTTCTTCTTTATTTGCTCCAGCATTTTAATATGAAATGAAAAAAAAAAACACACACTGTTTGAGATTAGTTAGATAAAAATATTCGGTCTTTTTTTGTTTATATTTTTAACAGTTTATTATTATATATTAACAGTAGATTGTTAATATTTCCAGTGTTTAATTTTTTTTACTATATTTATATTGAAGTATGGTACTCTGAAATTAAACAGATCTATGAACCTATATTACTTTTCATCTTTAAATGTAACAAATTCGTCTTATTTGTTTTCATAATTTTTTTAAAATACCGTATGCTTATCTTTGCTCAGTAACGCGTTGCTGTTTTCTGTTTTCGTGTTTCTAGGTAATATTGTTTTTTTCACAATTTGTGGGTCAACATAATTTTTTCCTTTTCTATTAACTGTGGAGCTATATAGATTGTTTGCCGACTTAAAAACACTCAACACATTATTTCTATGGTAAAAGCAGTTCGTGAAAATATCATAAAAAAATACGAGATTTTTATTTTTTCCAAAAATCTTTCGGATTTATAACATGTAATATTACTGTAATATGACATGTAATATTAATGCACGACTATTTGGATGCATACAAGCGTTAACAATCCATTCAGCGTTTGTTATTCTCAAATAATTTCTTATTTGAGAATAACGAGAGTTTGACTCTGCGGAATATGGCATTCGGTAAAACAATTATTACTATTTCCAATTGCTGGAAAGAAATTGTACCAGGTGCATTTACTAATAGCATGTAAAGAGTACTGTTAGCCTATTTTTTTTTTAAACATATTTTCGAAAATAGGTTTCAAACAATTGATGAGAGTTTAGAATTGAACATGTATCAGTAAAAACTTCCACTGAATTGTAGGCAAGCTTCTCCGTAGTATATATGAGTATTACTTATACCCTGTAATGTTCGTGGAAGTTTTTAATTTCAGTTTCTCACTTCTCCGGTAAAATTTCATTGTTTTCAGTTGCGTTTTTGTTCAACCGGATGAAAGATATGTCCTACAAACTTACAACTTACAAAATTATTTAGAAAACTTATGATTACTTACATATAATTATAAAAACTTATAATAAAGTTAATTTATTTTTAAGAGAATAAAAGTTTTCCCCACACCTCTGGCATAGGTCACAACAGTTCTGACGTGTCATAGCTGTGACCAGAGTTGAACAAAATTTATTTATAACTAATAATTGGCTAATAATTTATCGGAAACAAAGTTTACTGATTTAATCACGATTAGGTGATTGATTCCAGGAAATTAGTTGCGATTAAATTTTGCCCAACCCCGTGTGTTTGAATGAGCAGTTTAATACTGCCTTTCCAACAAACTGAATTTCAAGAGAAATTTGTTTATAGTGGAAGGTTATATAACAGTTATTACTTATTAATTGTTTTGCTCAAAAAGGGCTAAGTGGATTTCAATTAAAGTTTTATAGAACCACCTCTGATGTATGATTCCTGTCAAACAATGATTCATCAAAATCGATTCATAATTCACGGAGTAATCGCGTGACAAACATACAAAAAAGAAAAAAAATACTGGCGAATTGAGAACCTCCTCTTTTTTTGAAGTCGGTTGAAAAATAAACATATTTTCGTCCGTCAAATGTTGGTATGGACATCTATATAAACTCACCGTCAAAAGAATTGCAACACTCATAATACTACAGATTTTCTTGGTTTTTACCTTAATCCATACTTGGTTTATATTCATATTAATGTAATTCATTAAACGTGAGACATAAAGGATAGACACATCAATGTTTTTCCCTGTTAATAACAAACGATGGAATTTTAGATATTTTTGAAAAAAATAAAAATTTCAAAAAGTAAGTTTTTTAATTTTTTTGTTTATTGGAAGAAATATTGTAATTTATTTTTATAAGAATTGTTTATGTCTAGTTTAGGAATGTTTATTATATACTTCAGAACCTTTCTTTATTATGAAAAAAAAAAATCGTTTTTATAAGATTCAAATATTTCAAAGTATTGTGATATTTTTGATGGGGAGTTTATATAATAGAACTTTATTGTTTTCTTAATTAGTATTTATATTAGTCTCTTCAATAAACGTAATTAGGTCTTTTAAATATTATTTCAGCCTTTGGATCTACCGAACTCACTTGTTGAAAATTAGCAATCGACTATATTAAATATAGCCAACTTTTTATTGTAGGTTATAATAGCCTTCTTATCGTTTGACATAATGCTAATTACTCATAAAACAATGTATATTTTTCCATCATTTGCTGTCCATAGAAGATTATGAACATCAAAATGTGTAAACACGACAAAAAATACTGGTAAAGATTTGATGTAATTTCTGAAGAATGAAAATCTGTTATTATCATGGTTGTGTTCTGTTAGCGTGCTGGGGGCAATAAGCTGTAACGACTTCACCGAAGGTCCACTCCTCTCTGGGACATTTCCTTTCTACGTTATATCCAAGACACAACACCCACAACCCCTGACCTACGCCACAGTCTATCGAAGCATTTTCGATGTCAACCCCCGACAGACGGACGATTCACCCCCTCCTCGGAAAGTTGTCCCTCCTGCCGCCAGGGGCGGTGCTACTCAGTCCCCGGCAAGCTCCCGACAGTGCGGCCGAATTTGTAGCGCGTATTGTCGAGAAGTGAAATGTGATTACGATATGTTACTGCTCAATTTGTCTCTACTTCTCTACCTCCACCCCTTCGTATCAGGTCAGCTTATTTTTTGTTAGTCATTAGTGAAATAATATATTTTTATTTTAAAAATTTTATTTAGGCATATTTTTAAAATTTCAGAAACTTTTTTTTTTAAATATTTTCTGAGCTCAAAAATTTTATCTTTATATTTAAAGTAATTTCAAGTATAAATAAAATATGTTGGTGGAATTTAAATAGATAAATTCTGATTAGTTATGTAGATTTTAAATAATTATTAAGTATAGAAAATTAAGATTTGTTTAAACTACTGATGAATAGTCTGGCGAATAATTATAACAAATTGATGATAAATTATATTAAATTATAAAGGTCTAGCACATAAAAAATAAAAAAAATATATATTCTTAAGATCGTAAACGTGGTGTCTCTTAAAGATATGAGAAGATTCTCTATTCTGTTTTGTCATTATATTGTGTTATTGTATAATTATATTATTGTTTGGGATGACAATATATTGGTAGTGATTCTCACCGTTCCGTTTGTGCTTGCAACATAGTTCATGCATTCACTGTATGAATTCCCTATAAGATGTATTATTTCCATGTACTAACGATTGTATAAATTAAATATTCCACTATAAAATTTACTGAAAACAGTTCGTAAAACTAAACACAATAGTTAAACTATAACTAACAATAAAATAAATTAGTAAGACCAACGCAATATTATTTGTATGTTTATTATATATTATATTATTATATTTATTAATTTTTGTCTATTTATAAAATATAAAAAAAAAAAATGTATTTTTTAAAATTAGAAGTAATACATTACTTATAACTTGATAAAAATTTTCATTAATATAGCTAGTATTACAGAAAGTTATACATATTATAAAACTTGAATTACATTGTCTGCTGTTGTAATATAACAAGTAAAATAGAATTACCCTGAAATTGAAACAATAATGGTAATTTTATTTTTATATTGATTTTAATTTAATATATTTATCATCTTCCCAAAAAATATGGCATAATAAATTCATGAGACGATAATATTTTATATGGGGGGGAGGGACATAGAACTAATGGGGTGGACAAATCAGTTTAAGGGAAGGCAGTGACAAATACCAACACCTCACCCCTCAAGCTTGAAAAATATAAAAGAGAGTGTAATGGGCAGCCATTTTAGCTCCATAAGTTAACAGACCCCCACCATTTTATGGCTTATTCGTTCTGGACCAATTCGAAGAACTTTTAGTCCCCGGCCAATAAAGTACATCTTCTTCGGACTTATCTCACACCAAGTTCTCTTTGTTAAATACAACTTTGTTTTTCCTTCTTAATGGAAAAAATATGAAAATATATTTAGATTGTTGGATCTTGATGGAATTTCTTTTGTCTGAACATGTATGATTTTTACGGCCACAGTTTCCATATTATTTTTCTCCATGTTTTGTTCCTTTCAAGATCTGTATTACAATAACAAATACAAGTATAATAAATATTAAAAAGTTAACATTTCATGTTTTTCAATTTTAAAAGTTCTGTGATGTGCAAAGTAAGACTTATACTTATCGGTGTTTTATGTTACACTTTTAAATGGAACAATGATTATCCGTTTTCCATTCATTTACCTTGCCTATTTTAGAAGTTAAAATAACACAAAATAAAACCTGAGATGGCCCTAGCGTCTGACATACGGAGGAACTTGAGTATTTCTGCCCCAGAGGAACTTCTGAAGTTCTCTACACAACTGAGAGTAAAACACAGCTAAATCTTCAGTTCTTTTCTTTTATTGTTCAATTTCGTTAGGTAAAGTGCTAAAGTTGATTTAGTTTAACAGTGGTAAAGATTTCAAAATGGCGATTCTCTAGTTCTTTTTTATATTCGATTTTCTTGTTATTAACGAAGAAATATAATAATTAGAGATATTAACGATAATATTATAACGAACATTAAAACAAAGTTTTCTCATGAAATTCTCCAACTTGAAATGAAATAGAAATAATGAATATGTTGGAATTGATTATTAATGCAATTACTATTTGAATCATAATGAATACAGTATAAATACTTTATGTATGCTTACAATATATAATATGAACAGATAATTTTCCAAATTCATGAATTAAGCCATATATTTAATGCAACTATTAATAGTTTTTTTAAATTTTATCTAAAACAATATCTGTTAAGAAGACCTTTGTATTGCTTTTCTATGATCTCCGAATGATTAAATATTAATAATTTAAATAAAGTATTGCACAACTTTTTTTGCTTTACTGTGTCTGCAGTAAAGCATATAGAAGAGGCTATATTTTAAAATTTGTACACGCTGTTAAATCATATTATATTCATGTTTATTATATATTTTTTAAAAGAAAAATCAACAATGAAATTCATTAATTAGCTTCATTACGAAAAAATAACAAAAGAATCTCTAAGTACAAAATAATGAAATAACTGAATTAACTGAAAAATGAAACAATAAAAAAAAAAACAACTCATTACTCTTTTCCGAAAAAGCAGTAATGCAGTTTTAATTGGTTGCATTCAGTTGCAGTATTCATTCAGTTCATATAAATATATATATATAAAATCATACAATAAATCGTGTTTGTTCAAAAGACAATTTTGCATTGTATTTAACTTATCCTTACTTTCTTCTATATTTATTTTCGAGACTAATTTATGTTTAGTCGCTTTTCTTGGAGCAAACTAATTCTGTTTTCATTTTATTCTTTTGCTTGCCTTATCCAGATAACAGTTTAATGCAAAATTCACTGGCTGTTACTCTAGCAATCAGTTTTTAATTTATTTCGGTCACTTGAGAGAGTAATTAAATAATCGGATAATTTGTGTATAACTTTACATTAGACACGAGACATATAAATATGAATTTGGCGTGCAACCCTTTTGAATAATTCAATTTACAGTTTTAGTCATCAATATTTTAACATTATCTACAATATTAATTTTTTTTTTTCTAAAAGTCTTGTTTGGTTGGTTAAATTTATAATTGGATGTATGATCTGAATGAAATGTAAGCTAAAATTCCGTTGTTCAAATTTTAACTTATTATTTAAAGCCTCCGTCTTCGATATTTATGTTTATTTGGTGACCTGCATTGAATAACATCAACCAAAAATGTTACCTGAGCAATCAAGAGGCTACTGTGCTTAGTTGTGGTGTAGGTATAAAGAAATATAGAAAATAGTGATATTAATAATAATAAAAGTAATATTAATAAATAATTATTATATATTAGTAATATATACTATTGTTTATATATACGTGAGGATCAGATCTCTACAAACGATGGCTAGGCAATGGCAGAAGAGGTTGGGTCTCTAACACACATTAAGTCCCATTATTAGGAGTCCGAAACACCAGCTCATGTACTCCGAAAATGCCGCAACAACTCACTCCTGATCACACGCCATCACCACAGGGCCAAGAACGAATTGATGAGGCTTCTCAATAATTCAGGCTTTACCTGCTTACACGAGATTTTTACTGCATTGATACCAACGGATCCACGAGATATGCCGACATTGTCGCATTTCCGAAGAACGGACGGACAGCGCTCAACCTGGGTCCTACTGTAAGATATTAAAATAGTAACCTCGATCAATCTGGTGAACTAGGAAGAGAAATAATGGAAATATATAAAACGCTTATACCTTTTCCTAAAGAGAAATCCACACGGCATTTGGAACTAGAGATTTCTCCGTGAAAGGATTATGGTTAGGATCTTGCGGAGTTATACCAGGAAAAGCATGGTGGTTCTTGGAGAACCTTGGTTTGGAGGCGAGGGATTTTGCGATAATGACTGAAAATATAATCTTAGCCTCCCTTGGGAATTATCCACCACCATATAAATGGTATATAGAACAGACCTACTTTCTTTTTGTTTATGTGTGCATTTATATATTAGTTGAGAATAATATTAATTGTTGAAAGAGGAAAAAATACAAAATTTAGAAAATGCGAGTCAAGTAGAGATTACGAGGGAAAAAAAAAAAAAAAAAAAAAAAAAAAAAAAAAAAAAAAAGAAATAAAAAGTAAAATAGGAAAATATATATACAAATTTATTGGTTAGTTTGTCTTAGTTTATCTTGTCTCTAATATTATATTTTAGAATTATACCTATATAATAAATATTATGAATTATAGTTACCTTATTGTTAGTTATAATATGGTTATCTTTAATTAGAAAAATGAGTAGGCTGTGTGTATAGAAACATAATATAGTTGGGTAGCAATATGTTTTTTGTATTAATAAAGCATATCCCTCTCTCTTGATGAAAGTTCTTTATGAACTGGAACATATAGCGCGTTTTTAATTACTTTTTCCAACATAATAACGAATATTGATAGAAAGTTTTATTTATTTTTTATTCATTTTACTTGAAGCCTATGGGTAATCTACTTCGTCTAATTTAAAGTCGTTGATACTCAAATATAATCTATTTAATTTAAATATTTTTAAAGCTGAAATTGGAGTGTAATAACAGGGAGAACCGCATATTCAGGATAAACAATCCGAATTTAATTTGTCTGTAGAGGATTTCCCAACCATTTCCTTAGAATAATGTGCAGGAGCGTTATCATGCTGATTTGGCGTGCCTTTTATTGACAAGCTTCGGTAGAGAATTTTTTGGGTCCCAATAAGACTTCTTCCCAAAACGATCCTAATATAATAGATAGAATTGTCAATAGAATTTTTCTTTCGCGCTCGATTGCTTTTTGAACTAATTTGAAAATACGGCCTATGGCCATACTGATCAGTAATGTGAGGACTAACTCAAATTAAGGAATCTGAAATCATGTTATTTTCAAACTGGGACGTTATACCATAATTTACTGAGTACGAATACAGTAGATACATTTAAAAAGGTAAATATCTAGGACGAAGGAGCTCTACCAGACTCTCAAGGAAATGGGAATACCTAAAAAGCTGATACGCATGGTAAAAATGACCGTGAAGAACTCAAGGTGTGTAGTACGCATTGGAGCCGACGTCTCACAGGAGTTTTGCACAAATAATGGAGTGAGGCAGGGAGATGCACTTGCATGCCTGCTCTTCAACCTAGCTGCAGAAGGGGCTGTCAGGAAGTCGGGTATCCAGGTTGGTGTGGGACCCTGTTCAATAGACAGGTGCAGCTGCTGGGTTATGCTAACGACATTGACATAATGGCCAGATCCAAACGGGAAACATACATAAATGGGACTTTAAGGGAAACATTCCTTGCCCTCGAGGATGCTGCAACAAAACTAAGTATATGCAAGTTGGAGGGCTAGGAAACCACGAGGCGTACTTTGAGGTTGGACAGTATAGATTCCAGGTGGTCAACAACTTTGTATACTTGGGAAGCGAAATAAACTACCCAAGAAATCAAGCGTAGGATAATAACCGCTAACAGGTGCCACTACAGCTTATCAAGAAACTTCAGGAGCCGATTTCTGTCAAGAAAGACAAAAATCAAGCTATATAAAACAATAGTCCGCCCAGTACTAATATATGGCTCGGATGCATGGGCTATTAAGAAGGCGGATGTAAAACGGCTCTTGGTGTTCGAAAGGACGGTACTGAAGAGGCTATATGGACCCTCGAAAGTAGGCGAGACATGGAGGAGACGAAAAAACGTGGAATTGTACGAACTCTTTGAAGGTGACGAGATCTCCAATATCATAAAAATGGGAAGATTTCGATTGGCTGGCCATCTAGCCAGAATGGATGATGGCGAGATTCCGAAGAAGGTGGCCAAAGAAGAGATCTTTGGAACAAGGAGAGTGGGACGGCCGAACGTAAGATGGATGGATGGAGTGACTGAGGACGCTAAGACTCTTCTCGGCGTGCGGGAATGGAGGAATGCTGCACAGGATAGAGCCAACTGGCGGAGGCTACTTGAGGCGGCCCGGACTCGGTGACGAGTTGTTGTGCCGGTTATTGTATAAATATCTAGAATATAAAGATTAGGATAAACCGTCCTTTCTATCTTAATTTGGTGTCTATAGGGACGTTAAATGGAAAAATACAAAAAAAAACAAAAAAACAAAACAATAAGTTCATATTTTATTCTCTTCAGAACAAAATAAAAAAAATAGGTGGGTTAAAATGATCTGTTCCATTAATTTCTGAGTATAGGTTATTATATATCAAGGGTTAAGTGTTGTGAGGCGATGAGGGGGTTTATGCAACGAATCAAAATTTTGAGTAATTTATGTTTAAAGTTTTTTTTTGGTTTACATTTTCATTTCGCAGGAATGTTACATAGCCCCATCATCTTCTTCATATAACTTTTTCTAGTTGTTTTATATATTCAGATTTTGCTGCCAAACTTCTGCACCTAAATCCTTTATCCAATGAACCAGATTTTATTTAAAATAAAAATGTCACATAACTCGTTCATCCACCAAACCCTTCAGTTATCGTGTTTTCACGTGTACAGAACCTTATATGTAAAGTTGTTGTAATGTTTTATAATTAATTTGTTGAAAAAAATAATTAACTCAAAAGAGAATAAAATTACTATGTAAATATTGCTGGATAATTTATGGAGTTGGTAAGATTTTCACTTAATGCATTTATTTGTTGATTTACTTTAAGAATATCTGGAAAAGTTTGATATTAACGAAATCAATTGTATATTATTTCTTATGGATTACTCATTTTGAAAGTGTCTTCAACGTGTCTGAAAACTTTCTGCAAGTTGGGCTATAAACTCAGGGAGAGTTTTATCGACAAGAGATGAGAGCTTGCGGAAGGTGATGGTTCACTTGGCTACGGGGCTCAGGGTTCCTCCGTCCCTTCAGGTCTTTCTCATCAATCTGGAAGGAACGCGTGGGTGGAGAATATATCGTAATTAGAAAACATTACATGTCCTGGAATGGAAATCATAAGTTGAAATTTAAAACCTGGAATTAATGTTTTTTAAAAATGGAGATTAATTTTTTAATGAACTAGTGAGGCGGAATGCGGTTATTTTTACCGAAAAAATCTGTACCTCTGCAACACATGTTTGACTTCAATACATTCGAATTTCAAAGACGCAATAGTTGAGACCAGTAATGGTCTGTCGAGCAATTGGAAGAAGAAATAGTTGTTCCAGGGTTGATAAAATAATAATAGACAAATTAAAAGCTTGAAAATAAATTTTTAAATGACTACAATGGTATGTCCACGTAAATTAAATTTCAACATTTTTCTAAATTTTATTATCTCGGAGGAATAATAATTAATGTTTAATTTTAATTATTTTGATTTAATTTGTTATTTGTTTAATTTTATTTATAATCAACTTCTCTGTTGTTACACCTCTTTTAATTTGTAACAAATAAATACTTACTAAATCTCTAACCCTTTAAAGGTGGATTTTGCTCAATTTACCCATAACACAAGGTTAGGTATATTAACTTCCTCAGGAACCTGTTTTGTTTTTTTTACTATGAGCTATTTATGACGTTATTTAGTTCCTAACAAATCCAGCAATGATTGAAAATGGTTTGAACAATTTTTTCAATGAATTCTCGCAACCTTTTAGGATTTTTTTTTGTTTTCCTTTTACTCTTCCAATGTCCACGATATAACTGATGACATATCCACTACTTTCTGATACTTTTAATCTAGGTGGTTTTGAGATGTCTGAACCTGAACTGTTACGAGGGTTAAAATTCATAAAAACTATTTATTTATCACATCAAATATTTAATATTCAAGTAAAATGTTTCATCTGAATTTATTAAAATTAAAAAAAAAACGGTGTTTAAAATAATAAATAAAACAAATCATCACATACATTTAGCTACTATTTATTTAATTACCGTAAAAAAGAACTTCTTTAGATACACACGCTTTTTAAACGAAAATCCTTCTGGTGGGCTCAATCGGTTTGTTTTACGCATTTAAGGATTAAACATAGAATGTGTTCCGATCGCGATAAGAGCACATGTTGACCGTCCTTTGCCAACTAAACGTCTCTAAACCTCATCTGGGCTGGTGTATGTGGCAGCTTGATTGTTTTATATGAGTAACACGTTGATCACCAACCTGTTCAGCAACGTTTTATTTTTTTGTTTGTTTCTCTAACTCATTTCTTTAATTTTATATATTTTATTAGAAATAAAAGAAGGCAACTATGAGGGGTTACTTTGAATGAAGTTGTTGACACCTTTTAAAAGATGGTGTTACTTTAATCATTGTGTTATCGTCTGTTTTGTTATTTGATGAATATGAAAAATTAGTTTCATTCATATTTATAATTAAAACTATTCTAGATCTATGTCTGTATATTATAATTAAAATTGCTTTTGATTTGATGATGAGCAAAAAGGATTATAGTTTATCAGGCACTAGTAAAATGAACAAAATAAGAACAATTAAATAAAATTAACAAAAAATAATTAAATAAAAATGTTTATTTAAAATTTAACTGAAAATTGCAAGTCAGATACGCACTTTTGTCCCTTTGCTTCTAGTAATTTTATCATTCTATTCAAGTTTTCCTTGTATGTATTATTTGTTAAGGAACAATGGTCCTTGTAATCTAAATCCAGTTTATGTTAATGGATAGTTTGTTAGTTGTTAATTTAATAGCTTTAATTTTATAAAAACTAATAACATTGTTAAAAATAATTTGTGTTTTATCAACAAATATAGAGACCTAAATTGGTGGATTTACAGAAGCCTTTTGCTGAAAAGTGAATTTTTTAAGGTTTTTCAAGCTCAAAAAAAAAAAAAAAAAAAAAAAAAAAAAATCCATTTTTAAAAAAAAAAAAATTTGATAATTAAAAATTAAATTAAAGAGGACTCCGAGACAGGCGTTCAAAGTAGCCCATTGAGAAGGGGAGGAAAATGGATCCCATTTCCCTCGTATTAAAGATAGCGGAATCACTCATACTGGAATTTGAAGCTGATATGTGTAGCTATCATAAGGTCAAAGAAAATTTTAAATATCTACAAAAATTATTCCGCTGCAGTGCAATTGAAGATAGCGAAAATGCTCATACGGGATTTTGAAGCTGATATTTATAGCTATCATATAGTCAAAGAAAATTTTAAATATCTACAAAAATTATCGCGCTGCAGTGCAATTGAAGATAGCGGAAATGCTCATACGGGAATTTGAAGCTGATATTTATAGCTATCATATGGTCAAAGAAAATTTTAAATATCTACAAAAATTATCGCGCTGCAGTGCAATTGAAGATAGCGGAAATGCTCATACGGGAATTTGAAGCTGATATTTATAGCTATCATATGGTCAAAGAAAATTTTAAATATCTACAAAAATTATCGCGCTGCAGTGCAATTGAAGATAGCGGAAATGCTCATACGGGAATTTGAAGCTGATATTTATAGCTATCATATAGTCAAAGAAAATTTTAAATATCTACAAAAATTATCGCGCTGCAGTGCAATTGAAGATAGCGGAAATGCTCATACGGAATTTGAAGCTGATATTTATAGCTATCATATGGTCAAAGAAAATTTTAAATATCTACAAAAATTATCGCGCTGCAGTGCAATTGAAGATAGCGGAAATGCTCATACGGGAATTTGAAGCTGATATTTATAGCTATCATATGGTCAAAGAAAATTTTAAATATCTACAAAAATTATCGCGCTGCAGTGCAATTGAAGATAGCGGAAATGCTCATACGGGAATTTGAAGCTGATATTTATAGCTATCATATGGTCAAAGAAAATTTTAAATATCTACAAAAATTATCGCGCTGCAGTGCAATTGAAGATAGCGGAATCACTCATACGGGCATTTGAAGCTGATATTTATAGCTATCATATGGTCAAAGAAAATTTAAAATATCTACAAAAATTATTCCGCTGCAGTGCAATTGAAGATAGCGAAAATGCTCATACGGGATTTTGAAGCTGATATTTAGAGCTATCATATGGTCAAAGAAAATTTTAAATATCTACAAAAATTATCGCGCTGCAGTGCAATTGAAGATAGCGGAAATGCTCATACGGGAATTTGAAGCTGATATTTATAGCTATCATATGGTCAAAGAAAATTTTAAATATCTACAAAAATTATCGCGCTGCAGTGCAATTGAAGATAGCGGAAATGCTCATACGGGAATTTGAAGCTGATATTTATAGCTATCATATGGTCAAAGAAAATTTTAAATATCTACAAAAATTATCGCGCTGCAGTGCAATTGAAGATAGCGGAAATGCTCATACGGGAATTTGAAGCTGATATTTATAGCTATCATATGGTCAAAGAAAATTTTAAATATCTACAAAAATTATCGCGCTGCAGTGCAATTGAAGATAGCGGAAATGCTCATACGGGAATTTGAAGCTGATATTTATAGCTATCATATGGTCAAAGAAAATTTTAAATATCTACAAAAATTATCGCGCTGCAGTGCAATTGAAGATAGCGGAAATGCTCATACGGGAATTTGAAGCTGATATTTATAGCTATCATATAGTCAAAGAAAATTTTAAATATCTACAAAAATTATCGCGCTGCAGTGCAATTGAAGATAGCGGAAATGCTCATACGGGAATTTGAAGCTGATATTTATAGCTATCATATGGTCAAAGAAAATTTTAAATATCTACAAAAATTATCGCGCTGCAGTGCAATTGAAGATAGCGGAAATGCTCATACGGGAATTTGAAGCTGATATTTATAGCTATCATATGGTCAAAGAAAATTTTAAATATCTACAAAAATTATCGCGCTGCAGTGCAATTGAAGATAGCGGAAATGCTCATACGGGAATTTGAAGCTGATATTTATAGCTATCATATGGTCAAAGAAAATTTTAAATATCTACAAAAATTATCGCGCTGCAGTGCAATTGAAGATAGCGGAATCACTCATACGGGCATTTGAAGCTGATATTTATAGCTATCATATGGTCAAAGAAAATTTAAAATATCTACAAAAATTATTCCGCTGCAGTGCAATTGAAGATAGCGAAAATGCTCATACGGGATTTTGAAGCTGATATTTAGAGCTATCATATGGTCAAAGAAAATTTTAAATATCTACAAAAATTATCGCGCTGCAGTGCAATTGAAGATAGCGGAAATGCTCATACGGGAATTTGAAGCTGATATTTAGAGCTATCATATGGTCAAAGAAAATTTTAAATATCTACATATACGAGAAATCGGTAATTACAACAAATCATCGTTAAAAAGATATACACACAAAAGAACAAAACATATACTCCTCACTTAATCTAATTTATATATTATTATTATTATTATTATTATTATTTATTATTATTTTTTATAGTGGTGTTCAACATTTGTTATAATACATTCTTTAGTTTTCTTGTTGTTTTTTTTTTTACTATTATATGAAGTAAGACATATACTTATAAGCTATATTAATTGATTTTATTTATTTATCAATATATATATATTTTTTTGTTGTGTAGGTTTTTTTTTCTATTTTTCCTGTTGTTAAAAGATAAACTTTGAACTGTAAAGCGTATTCACAATTATAAAATTATATTATTCATGTAGTGGACTTATACCGGAACATGAATACTTAATATGAATTGTAAATTGTAAAAATGTAAATAAAGTATTATTATCTTAAAAAAAAAAAAAAATATCTACAAAAATTATCGCGCTGCAGTGCAATTGAAGATAGCGAAAATGCTCATACGGGATTTTGATGCTGATATTTAGAGCTATCATATGGTCAAAGAAAATTTTAAATATCTACAAAAATTATCGCGCTGCAGTGCAATTGAAGATAGCGGAAATGCTCATACGGGAATTTGAAGCTGATATTTAGAGCTATCATATGGTCAAAGAAAATTTTAAATATCTACATATACGAGAAATCGGTAATTACAACAAATCATCGTTAAAAAGATATACACACAAAAGAACAAAACATATACTCTTCACTTAATCTAATTTATAGATTATTATTATTATTATTATATTATTATTATTTTATAGTGGTGTTCAACATTTGTTATAATACATTCTTTAGTTTTCTTGTTGTTGTTTTTTTACTATTATATGAAGTAAGACATATACTTATAAGCTTTATTAATTGATTTTATTTATTTATCAATATTATATGTATTTTTTTGTTGTGTAGGTTTTTTTTCTATTTTTCCTGCTGTTAAAAGATAAACTTTGAACTGTAAAGCCTATTCACAATTATAAAATTATATTATTCATGTAGTGGACTTATACCAGAACATGAATACTTAATATGAATTGTAAATTGTAAAAATGTAAATAAAGTATTATTATCTTAAAAAAAAAAAAAATCTCTACAAAATTATCGCGCTGCAGTTTAATTGAAGATAGCGGAATCACTCATGCGGGAATTTGAAGCTGATATTTATAGCTATCATATGGTCAAAGAAAATTTAAAATATCTACAAAAATTATTCCGCCGCAGTGCAATTGAATATTGCGAAAATGCTCATACGGGATTTTGAAGCTGATATTTAGAGCTATCATATGGTCAAAGAAAATTTTAAATATCTACAAAAATTATCGCGCTGCAGTGCAATTGAAGATAGCGGAATCACTCATGCGGGAATTTGAAGCTGATATTTATAGCTATCATATGGTCAAAGAAAATTTTAAATATCTAAAAATGATCGCGCTGCAGTGCAATTGAAGATAGCGAAAATGCTCATACGGGAATTTGAAGCTGATATTTATAGCTATCATATGGTCAAAGAAAATTTAAAATATCTAAAAAAATTATTCCGCTGCAGTGCAATTGAAGATAGCGAAAATGCTCATACGGGATTTTGAAGCTGATATTTATAGCTATCATATGGTCAAAGAAAATTTAAAATATCTACAAAAATTATTCCGCTGCAGTGCAATTGAAGATAGCGGAATCACTCATGCGGGAATTTGAAGCTGATATTTATAGCTATCATATGGTCAAAGAAAATTTTAAATATCTACAAAAATTATCGCGCTGCAGTGCAATTGAAGATAGCGAAAATGCTCATACGGGAATTTGAAGCTGATATTTATAGCTATCATATGGTCAAAGAAAATTTAAAATATCTAAAAAAATTATTCCGCTGCAGTGCAATTGAAGATAGCGAAAATGCTCATACGGGATTTTGAAGCTGATATTTATAGCTATCATATGGTCAAAGAAAATTTAAAATATCTACAAAAATTATTCCGCTGCAGTGCAATTGAAGATTGCGAAAATGCTCATACGGGATTTGAAGCTGATATGTGTAGCTATCATATGGTCAAAGAAAATTTTAAATATCTACAAAAATTATCGCGCTGCAGTGCAATTGAAGATAGCGGAATCACTCATGCGGGAATTTGAAGCTGATATTTATAGCTATCATATGGTCAAAGAAAATTTTAAATATCTAAAAATGATCGCGCTGCAGTGCAATTGAAGATAGCGAAAATGCTCATACGGGAATTTGAAGCTGATATTTATAGCTATCATATGGTCAAAGAAAATTTAAAATATCTAAAAAAATTATTCCGCTGCAGTGCAATTGAAGATAGCGAAAATGCTCATACGGGATTTTGAAGCTGATATTTATAGCTATCATATGGTCAAAGAAAATTTTAAATATCTACAAAAATTATCGCGCTGCAGTGCAAAATGTGCATAACCTCTTCAAAGTAGACCTAGTTTAAGGTATTTAAAAAAAAAAAGAAGAAAAGATTTCTTGTTCATAAACTGCTACCAGCATTATTCTTTCAATAAATAGGTGTATTCAAACACTGATATCAAATTAATTTCATTGAAAAAAAAAATCAGTTCTAACAAATTTTGTATACGGGTTTAGCTAACCCATTGGTTCATTGACGATGCCTCCAATAAAAATTATTTCCTTTCACTTACTTAAATGTCGAAAAACGACTACTTTTGTGTTTTCTTGAGTAAGTTACACAATGATCGTCTTTTTAGTAATTCTTTCCTTTTGAAGGAATTGTAGAACTCCTCGAATTATTATACTTTTAAGAAAATGAAATGAAAATATTCCCACTCATAAGATTTTGCTTAAATTCATTATCGAGGGTCAAGTTTAACGTAGGTTGATTTTTAAGGTGATAAGAATAATGCATTATAAATTTGAACTTTGTGAGGCGTGAGCGTTGAATGAGGAGTTAAGCTCTGAACTAATAAAAAACATTTGTTTCATAAAATGAAGCCTCACAAAAGTTGACAATAGATGTGTTGGTTATAAGAAAGATCAATAAAGAATGATTGTTACTATTACAATTCTTGTATTAAAAATTAAAAATATCGGAAATAAGTAACCCATATTCCCCAGAAAATTAGAAACCTAATCATTAGTCCAGTAAAATAAGACTCCAAAAGGCCGTTTTCAAGAAAAAACTGCGGAACTTTTATTCTCAACGGATCTTTATGTTTTTTGGGTTGCTGAATCCGAATCTGAAGTTTGCTACCACGGCAACTACGGCTTCATATTCAAAATTGCAAAAAAAAAAAAACGCAAAAAAAAACCCCCGTTATTTTTGTTTTTTTATCTATAACACGATAACGAAGCTTTTTTCGGAGAAAGTCTACAAATACTAATTGTAACTGGAACTAGTACCTACATAATGAAAAAACGAAATCCGAAATCGGACCATTTTTCGTTAAGTTACGTTATTGGGAAAAAATGGAGAAATTGGCCAACTTGCCGTCAGTCTCACAGCTCCGCGAAAACACGTTTGTCGTACTCTTTTGGCTATAATTCTGGAACTATTTGTCCGATACAACATTATTTGTTTTCACCTTAAAGCTGATTAAATTTGCTATAAGAATCTATAAATGAAGTTTTAATCAAACCGCGTAAAATATACATGCCAGCCCGCTAATAAAAACGTACTGTTGTAGAATCCAAGTGTTTTTTGGCACATTTGACGCTCTAACTCCTCAAATATTTGTTCGATCCCAAATTTCTTTTTTTCTATTTCAAAGCTGATTTAATTTGCTATCAGATGCTATAAATGTAAATCATATTAAATCCTGTAAACCACCCAAGCTAGCACGTCGAATGTGTATGTTTTGGCAAAATATGTAAATTATGACATGTTCAGTGGACTGTTGTGGATATTTCACGGTGTTAATTATAAGTTACATATATAGGATCTAATAGTAAATTTAACTAGCTTTTAGATAAAAATTAAATTTTGGATCGGACAAATGGTTTCGGAGTTATAGCGAATAATGTGCCAAAAAACATGCAATTTACAAAAGTAAGTGATTTTTAGCGTAATAGCTCGTGTATTCCAAAAATTTTGATAAAAAATTCATATATAGGATCTAATTGTAAATTTAACCACCTTTCAGACTGAAAAAAAACATTTTGAATCGGACAAATACTTTCGGAGTTATAATGATAAATGTGCCGAAAACCATGGATTTAATAACAGTACGGGTTTTTAGGCGTCTGGGATATCTGAAAGGTTGTTAAATTTACAATTAGATCCTATATATGAAAGTTTTATCAAAATTCTTGAAATACATTAAATACATTAAATTCTTTTCTGAAGATATTTTTAGGAAACTAGTACTTTCGTCAGTATGCGGCCGATAACTTGACTATAGCAGCTTCTAATTGACTTCGGATCTTTACTATCAGAACCTTTTTCCTCTATTGATTAGCATTTACTTTTAACTTTCAATAATCGAATAATTAATTAATTTATTCAAGTCAAATACATTAAAGTATATAAGCCTTTTACACGCTAATTTTATCATTAAAAGCAACTGCGCTGTTCAAAACATTGCCAGACTCATAGAACTCCTAAATAAATATTTTTATAGTTTTTCATATTTAAAATATTAATTTTAAGAGGATGTTATAATATTTTTTAGTGATTAAAACTAGCGACTCATACTTTAATTTTATCTTGTCCCTGTATCTTCTAGATTTCATATGATTTTTTGATTCCTTTATTATTATAACAGACTAATAATTATATCTACGTAGGTACATTAAGAGGGACAGTTACTTTATCCCGTGTTTGTTACAAATCCTCAATCAAGAAATAGTAAAATTAAGAAGTGAGAATAAATGACACAAACTATAAACAATAGCTGCTTAGGGTGTTGATTAAGAGAATGATTAGAGAGCGTTCATTAAATATAATCCAAGCTACAAAACGGTATCAGGAATGAAGAATAGGACTCTCTAATCTTCATCCGCACCAGCCACTCCTTCCTTAACAGGTTTAGCCTTCTCAACTCAAATGGCTGCCGGTTCACCAGTATCTATCTCATTGTTATATTAAATTATATACTTACAAACATATGTTGGTTAAATGGTATTTACTATTCCTAATTGAAGTTAAAATTTTAAGATTATGTTTTTTTTTTTAGGTCAGTCACAGTTAAATAACATGGAACTGAAGACATTGAAAACAATAAACATTTCTACATTCTCTGGACAATCATTGTGCTATTTTGTTTAGTTCCAAAGTGTTGTTCATATATGTTCATCGCTTACCCCGAGGAAAGCTGAGACCTAATTTCCAGGCGATGAACGTTTACAAAATTAAGAAAAACCGTGTCTTATAAGGGAAACCATAAAACTAAAAACTTTGTGTAACTTATTAACCAAGTTTTAATTAATTAAGGTTCTACAACCTTATATCCAATGTTAAAAAAAAAGAAATGATATGCAAGTTAAGCTAAGTGTCCACCTGAGACAAAACCTCGTGAGAAAGTCTGGAAACTGGGATTATTTCATTTCCATCTTGAGACTCCACTCACAGTTGTGGCAAGTTATCGATTATCGATTCATTTATTCATAAATGGATTCGCGTCAGGCTCTTGCTTTTATCTTTGCATACAAAATTGCCAAAAGTCGGAAAGTGAAATAAAGGGACTTTTGAATGAGGAATTGGGTAGATAGAAAAAATAAATTACAAGCTGCTAATCCACCCTCGTAAATGAGTTGAGGCTAGAAGATGCACAACAATTTAAGAATTGTACTCGGGAATAAATAAATAAACATTAAAAAATTTCCATTTAGAATCATACTAATTCTCTTCACTATCAGCACTCTCCACTTTCTTAAATTTTTGGACTTCGTTTGATACCTGATGAAAAGTTCAGATTCAGTATATCATATAATAATAAAATAATGAATCGATTATATAATGAATAAATATAATGGTAATTACAATTATTAATATTAATATTTAGAATAATTAATAATGTATAGGTACCTGATTTCGTAAATTATGAATCATCCGCTGAGCCTTCTTTCCATCACTGTCCTTGAATTTGTTTGCGTAATCGTTTCCAATTATTATTTTAATTTTTATCACTATTCCTATACAACATATATTTGACGTTTCACAAAAAATCTTTCTCCTCATACACATGGATGAACTCCATGATTTCATCGTCGACCCACTCTCTTTTAACTTATTTAAGAACAAACTTATCAAAATTCGAAATCGCAACTTTTTAGTCTTCGACACCTCGGAAATTGTTGCAACAAGGACGGAAGAGCAGAGGCTGAGTCTCTAGAACAGGAGGAATATGCATGTTCCTTTGTATTCGGTGCTCTTTTGGAGACCTGCCCTGTCTCTGATACCGCTCTCCTATCCATTTGTAAGTTGAGTCTTGTAACTATCCTCGGAACTGTTTTGTCTCAGATTGAACTTGGCTTTAGATTTTCATGATGGAGTAAAGTGCTGATAAACAAAGTCAGAATAACATTTTTATAATTTTTTAAACTTTATTTTGCAACTGTTTAATAGGAATACCCTGATTACATAACGTGCTAACTACACTAAATTATAGAAAGAGTTACGAGGTCTTTTAATTAGAGTCTCGATATATAATCAAAAAGGAATGGCAGGGATGGGGAAGAACAATAGCCAGAGGTAACGCTTCCGGCACTGGTTCATTTTGAGAGATTATAAGAGAAATTCTCTCATGTACGTTATTTTTAATCTTCTTGTGCTTTTAGGCATGCACGTTGTGGCCATTATTTCTATGAGTGAGTTGCTTCGTCTTTGTAGTCTGTCATGTATGAAATCGTTTATAGTGTGCTTGTCTGTGTATTCCCGAATCGATGGTGTGCGTGAGTCAGAAGCAGTGACAAACCTTTATATTTACTTGTAATAAGAATTTTAGAAAGCTTAATGTTTTCATATTCGTTTCTTAGTTGCTTTACTAATTCCAAACAAGAAAGTAAGTAAATGTAAGTAGCAAGTTTCTCTCTACCTTTTAGTTTTTACTGAGTTGTAGGTACATCAAGTCTTTTGTTTAAAGATTAGGATTTTTTTTCTTTTTTCTATATAGACTTCAAATCATTTTTAATAATTAAATTAATGTTTTACAACGTATTTACTGATAATTAAACTCACTCCCAGCTAATGATTTTGTTTAATTGTAGCATATATTTTTCCCTTTCAATTTTTTATTCACACCTGTGTGCATTTAATGATTAAACTGTGAGAAATTTCAGCTTACTATATCTTACGTGATCAAAGATGTTTATGCTTTGGAAGAGGTTACGTCTGTCCTCAATCACCTGTAAAGTTCTTTGGATAGATTATTTTAGGATTAAAGGAGGTTGTCCGCCATTGTAAATTCCTTTTCTTATTTATGTAAGGAGGTTGTATTTTATACATACAAACTCATGTATATACATTTTAAAAAAAATTAAACAAATTCATTTAACTACATCTTTCAATGTCACTAAACATAATAATTTGTGAAAAATCAATTGGTCTCTGCAAAGAGGGCTTCATTCCATTATTTTCATAAAATGAGTTGGCACTGAAACATTTTTTCCTTAGGTTTGACCCACATTTACACGAAGAAAATACCTCAGTCAATGAAAGAAGTCATTTCAAGCAATGCATTGAATTAAAGACTTTTCTGTATGTAGAGGTGGGTTCACCATCAGAAAATTTTTTATCAGTGCTAACTTATTTTATGATAAAAATGGACTTTTCGCTGAGATCGATTCAATTTAGTTGACTATATATCTTTTTTTGCCTTTAACAATCTTTATTTATAACTGTCAACCATATAAACCTAGCAAATTTTAATATAATTTAACAGAAAAGTAAGTGACTTTGCTTTGAATTTGCATTGTCTCTGCTATAAATCTACGCTTTTCATTTCTAAATTGTTCCTTAACAATATTTTACTTGTTTCTACATCCATGAAGAACCTGTCTTTCTATAATTGACTCCAATCTATCTCTTGCCAAGTTGCTTTACGATCAATTGCCGATAATCGTAAGGCATCTGAAAAAAAATGTAATTTAATCTATAAGTTCTTCTAATATAGAACTTGTATTGTTTTCATAGTAGTGGCACTTATAGGTAGTTACTTTAAATGTGACAACAATGTCGTTAGATCCGTCTTTCCTAAAATTTTCTTGATATTTTTTTTTGTTTATACTTTTGTAAATTTCTGTAAGCAGGTTGTAGTAAAATAATGAAATATTTCAATCTATTTTTGTTTATTTACTGTGAAAACGTAGTGTTGATAAACCTTCCCCTTTCTACAACGTTTGGTTTTTACCTTCTAGGGCGTGTGATTGAGCGGGCTTGTGCTGCAAAAGTAAATCCTTTTCAGTTTTTTCTCAACGCAAATATTATATGAAAAATATTATGCAAGCTAAAGTTCAGGAATGCTAAGTATGTGTTCTTATTTCTGTCCCATATGATAAAGAAAAAAAAATTATAAATGTTCAATACCTACCATAACGACATTTATTAAAATTTCGAATACCTTAATTTAATTTAATTAATTTAAATAGAATGAATTTCATTGTATAAAATGGGATATTTCATAAATAATTTTTTTCAGTACCAATCGGTTATTAAAATTATCTTTCGCTTTACACTTGCACCTAAATATTTTGTTGACTATTTTTCTTTCCTACTCGTAATTAATGATCAGATAGACGATTAAACTGGTTCGCAAATGCTTTCATTAACTTACGGCAGGTTTTTTGGGAAAGAAATATGTGACAAAAATATAAAGAAAGACGACGAAGGGAACACTTTCATCCCCACACTGGTCTATGCCAAAGCAAAAAAACTAAGTTGAGGCAATGGAAATGAGGTACTACAGATTGGAAGGTAAAAAAAGAAGGAACGAGGATAAAAACACCACAAGAAGAGCGATCTGGGAGTCAAGACGTTCGAACAAATTGAAGAAAGTTGGTGCGAGAAGACCCAAAGGAAGGCATAGAAACAAGTGTAATGGCGCATACAAGGAAGCATTTTAAAAGATAAGTATGAATTAGAATTGACACAACCAGCTGGTACAGGGTCAGTGTCACAGCATAATACAGTGGTAAAGAAGGAGATAATTAAGAAGACGTAGAATAAGAGAAGTAATAGATAAATCTGGATTTTATATTATTTTCTAATGATTACGTAATTACATTTTAATCTTACTCCAAGAAGCCTATACCCTTTGAAAACAAATGGTTGTTTAATTGTTTTCAAATCTGACTAGAGGCAACGGAATAAATCTTTGACTAATGCGAAAACAATGTTTACAAATGATTTTTTCATGATGGAACTTTTATCATCTTTCGAGAAAGGTTGGCATTAAGACAACTGCCTGGCTAGGTTGTTTTTTTGAAGGCAAATAGCATAAAGAAAAAAATAGAGTAAGATAAAGATGACAGAAGGAAAAAGTTAAATGTAAATGAAGGGTATTTACCAAAAGGTAAAAGCTACCCTTAAAGTAAGAAGGGAAATTTCAGGGAAAGTTGTGAGCTGTGGTCAACCTGAGAGCTAGCCCAACAATCCCCATCTCCATTAATTCTACTTCCCTTCATTCGTCTTACCGATCGTCTTTTTTTCACATTTCTTCATTAACATACAACATAGCGTAATAATCACTACTTATTACGTAAGATGCTTGATAATGCAATAATATACACAATAATTTATTAAATTATTTATCAAAATGAAATTCATTTTTTTATTTATTGAAATTTACTAAATTTAATTTAAACTGTATACAATATAAAAATATAATACATCAAGTAAATGTTATGATAATACTAAATAGCATTATAAGGCATAATAGTGTGTTATAAGTTAGCACTTATAAAGGTTCTATATAATGAAGTACTATATTAGAAGGTTCCGAGACCTCCATTTGAGGCGCCTCGGAGGGTTATCTGGAATGGAATAAGAAGCAAGCTGTGATACTAATGGATTTGAATGGTTATGGAGTTTGCTATGAAAGGATAGATTTCTGGTTTGAGCTAAGTCAGAAACGTATTGTATATTAAGATCTTTGTGGATAAGTTTGTTTGTGATGAAGTAAGGAGAATTTAGGATTTTGGATTGTAAGGATTGGATACGAGATAAATTGGATGGTTTAGTGGAGCCCCGAAGCTCAACTCCATAAGTCCATATTGGTCTAATTACTGTCATGTAAATGGTTCTTTTGTAATTAATTGGAAGGTTTGAACTTTTGTCAAGTTAATGTTGAAGTAATCGAAAACGACGGGAAGTTTCTTGTATGTGGATTCCAAGTAAAACGTTTGTATATATGAAGTCCTAGGTAGCAAATCTTTTCAATAGGGATTAGAGGAACATCATTAAAGGATAGTGTAGGACAGGAAGTCGTAGGTTTATGACGAAGGGTAAAAGTTATTTGATTGGATTTTGATTCTCCATTTTCGGAACCATTCTTGAAGGTT
This sequence comes from Euschistus heros, assembly GCA_003667255.2. Classification (NCBI taxonomy): domain Eukaryota; kingdom Metazoa; phylum Arthropoda; class Insecta; order Hemiptera; family Pentatomidae; genus Euschistus; species Euschistus heros. The sequence continues at coordinate 1,479,528 of RCWM02000065.1, read as the reverse complement.
TATAGTACGGTATTGGAATGTCTGGGAGGCAATGAAGGGATCATAGTTTACTTATAACGCACAAGTTTCATCAGCATACGTTGTGAAGATGGTGCTAGGACGCGTCGGGATGTCATCTGTATTCACTGTGTAGAAAGTTGGACGTAGGATACTTCATTGAGGAACACCGGCAGATGCAATAACTTTAATTCAGATACAATGAAAAAATTCACAATGTTATTAATGATACGTGAAAGTGGATAGCACTGGTGGCAGTTCGATATTATGATATTATAAAATGGAATATTAATGGATTGTGGCAGTTTTATATCAGGTTTTGAGACGGCTGTATTTTATTTTTGATTCTTCGGGCAATTATCGGAATTGGAAATATATTAATTCCGAATGTTGATTCTCGATTTTACAAGTTCTTCCTTTTAGAATCTTCCATCTTTAATTACCACACAATATTTCATGTACTCGATCAGCAATGATTTTTATAGAATTTAAAATAATTCTCTTTAAAAACCAAGCATTGCTACTGCACGACAAACTTCACATTGTGCAAAATATATATATATATATATTATGCAAAATATAAATGAAGAAATAGGATTAGGCTGTTGAAACCGAAGCACTAACGAAATAAATGTTACCAGAAAAGAGCACCATTTTATTATACATTTTTGTTATGCTCAGGGGAAGTCTGTATTAGCTATTTCAGAATTTAGATTATTTTGATTTCATTGCAATATGTTACTTATTTAAAAACCTAAAAGACTATTAAAACAATATCCAGAGAAATATTTGCGATTCAGAGTAAAAAACGAAACCTAAAACTTTAGAAATATTTATTTTCCTAAATAAGAATTTATGAATTATTTTGATGTTCCATATCTGAATTGTAATTAACTTTTATATCATTGCTGTTGATAGTAAATGCTGCTTGCTGCTTACTAATTTATTTCTTGGTTATTCTTATTGTTTTTTTAAAAAAAATTAGTTTTCTTTTTTACTTTAGAAATATATTTAAACATTTAACCAACAACCATAGGTGTTGATGACCATTAGGGTTTTATATCTCTAAGTAAGAACATACATTTAATAGCCGACCTCGCAAGATACAGACGCTAACCATTTCTTATGTTAAAGTCATCACTTCGAAATGTTAGATTTGTTCCTACCTTACCAACTATGTTCGGTTTATTATTAAAGATCGTGATTCTAACTGGAGAAGCTCTATGACCTTGTTTACAAGGCTATGCAAGTATTACTCTCATTTTGATTACATTCCAGTGGTTCCATTATATGCAATGGACTTATTACTGATTTAGAAAGCTGTGAAATTCCGTTAGCTTCGTTCACATGAGGCATGTGCACTATTTATGGATCGTCATCTTTTAATCGTCTAGAACACGTAATATAAAAGCTTTAAACGTTGTTTTATTAGCAATGGCTGGTTTATATCAAACTTATTTCTAATACGTAACATATCGTGAGTCATAATTTTCCCAATATATTTTTTATAGCTCTACAAAGCCTTACTTCTCATTGAGTGTTATATAACAATTTAGTTTTTCGTGTTGGAATACTGGTTTTTGTCTATGCTGTGATTTCGGAAATAGTAATAGTAAAATTAAATAAATGTCACTTTTTGTTATTAATTACTAATGATGCTTTGATTTAATTATTTGTTTTAATGATAATTTATTTAGATAATGTTTATGTGAATTTTATCACCTCGACACAACAGTGAGGTAAAATCACAGGTGACCTCAAACCTTTAACTAAATTTAATTCTATCTCCACAAGAAATGAGGAATTTCTTTTCTTTTTTTTTTTTACAAGAAAAGAGAAGGAAAAATATTTTAAAAGTAATTTTTTATAAACTTCCTTTTTCATCTTTTCTAACTTTGTTCTTTGGTTTTTCAGAACAAACTTTCGTTCTTCTTGTTAATCTATTTGTATAAAGTCATAATCTCGCTTTTATATAGATATATAAACAGATACAATATTTACTCCAACTATGGTGTTAATGTCTCTGGTATGATTTAAATCTAAAGTGAATTGATATTTTAAGAATCAAATAAATCATTCTATTTATATAATTTTTATAATAATAATTTTCTTACTATAATAAATTTGATTGTATGTTTGATTAGTTATCTTCCAGATGAGTTGCACCTAATGGAATAATAATGAAACCACTTGTTGCTTAAAGATCTAAAAGTAAAAAAACTGAAGAGAACGGGAGATTAACCTAAGATTATTAAGGTCAAATCCCTAAAATTGTTAGATTTTAATCTAAAAAAAAAAAAAAAAAAAAAAAAAAAAAATTCTCAGAAACCTAACAGTATTTACAAAATCATACTTTCTTATGCTCTTATCTTATCTATCATACTCTATAGATGCGAAATATGGTCACTTGAGATTTAGAGCAACATCTAATGCCTTTTGAAAATAAATAAATATTTGTTGTTTGGTTTTAAGGGTAAAAATCTATCTATGGTTATTATTAGAAGGTGAAATTTACCATATTAACTAGCGTATGAATTTAGACGGCTGCTTTCTCGAAATTAAAAAGTTTTAAAAATTAAAAACCGACCAGCCAATCATAATGGCATTTCGCTAAAGCAATTTATAACTTAATTTTAAATAATTCTAAAGACAAGTGCTGGGTTGAGTTAGCACAAGATGCTTTCCAGGAATCTTTATAAGACATCAGGAAAACATTATAAGACCATTAAAATTATTGAAGAATTACTCAAAGTTAAAAGGAACAGTATTGATGGAATTTTATATATATAACTATTTCATAATTTCTTGTTATATACATTTTTTAATGTTCTGTTTAAATCTCACTAATTAACCTTTACTTTGCGTCGAAAACAATTTCGATTGCTCCTTGATACTTGAAAAACATTATGATTTCTCGATTCACTGCAAAAAACTATATGACCATTGTCAGACCTGTTGGGACTGACGCCCAGAGTAATGGGGATCCACCAAACCATCTAATCTCTCCAATCTAAAATTCTCTAGAAAATTCTTAATGCTACTTACTTTGTCTCAATGGAACTGATTCCCAATGACTTTAATACCGCATATGTCGCTAATTTGGCACGAATCAGATTCCTCTCCTTTTATAAAAATCCCAGTTCTCATCCAAATCCCGTGTTTCTTCCCGTTTGCTTATCGTACCATTCTTGGCAATCCTACGAGGCGTCTGAAAACATGGAGGCCTTGGGATCTTCTTTTAATGCAGAACATTGAATGCTAAATTGGTAGTTTTTCTACAAGTTATTTGCCATGTATGTTATCGCACAGTTGTAAATTTCAAATAATAAATGTAAAAAAAAGATGTACATAATGTATTTATTTCTATATTATACAATATATACAACCAAAGGAGAGTTTAGTTTATAAGGTGTATTACAAAGCAATATAATCTCCTATCATTATTTATTTAAAAAACATATAATGCTAACATGATTTTTTATCAATTTTTTGATAAATAACAATATAAAAACAAAATGGTTCAAGAATTAACAAAAACCAATAGATTACTAAATTACCACAGTAAAAACCTTAAAGATCAAATTTTAAACACCATAAATAATGTAATATTCAAAGCAATAGCCATAACTGACATAGAATATATCAAAGAAATTAAAAAGAATATTTATAAAATCATGGAAGACAGTTTCATACCGAAACATATAATTAACAAATATTGGTATAAAAATTTAAACACAAAAAATAATAATGAGGATAAAATACAATCAGCCATACTATCCGGTAACAAAATAAAAGATAACAAACAAATAAAAGATAGAAATACTCAAAAGAAAATAACTGATTTTTACATCAATAATAACAAAAATACAATAGAGCATTTAAAGAATAATATAGATTCAATAGACAATATAAATAATACACAAAAAATGAGAAATAATATAAATAATCCGAATATGTTCCATAGAATAACATATATACCAGGACTCACCAATAAGATAATCAACAAACTCAAAAAATTCGATTTTAATAAAAAAACAGCCCCAATTAATAAAAACAAAATCATTAACATCATAAACAGAAAAACAAGATAATAGACCCTATGCATATTTAATCTATAAATCTATAAATCTATAAATTTAATCTATAAAATTGAATGCAATACATGCAGTAATATATATATATAGGAGAAACCAAACAAAAACTTGAAAATAGAATCAAACAGCACAACGCAGATACTAAAAACATAAAAAATATTAATAAGACAGCATTGGCACAACATGCAATAAACAATAACCACAAATTTAATTTTAAAAAAGAACAACATTTTATTTTATGAAAAAAACAATTACAAAAGAAAAATTTTAGAATCCATTTTTATAACAAAAAATGTGGACATAGCTGTAAATTTCAAAACTGACACACAAAAAGTAGGAGCCCACTCTGCACTATTGATAAACAAATGAAATATTTAAACTTAACCTTTAGACCTTATTGCAGTAAGCGACAGGAATAGATAGTATGTAGTATGTGATCCATAATTAAAGTTCTAAGAGATTTGTCGGTAATTATAATAATTAAACATTAGCTATAATAATAATAATACATTTTGCAAAATTATAGCAGTGTAATAGAACATTATACATTATTTCATATTTGTATTTATTTAATTTTTATATTTATATTGTTTTAATTTATTTATTCATTTAATTTTCAATATATGTAGAAAAATGACAACAAGATGCAAATTATTGTGACTAGACTTTTTTAGTCGTAAAAAATTTTGTTCATCAGACTGATCCAAATATAAATGGACACAGAAGGGTAATTCATTTATTATATATAATATGAACCTAGATGAACATTATTTCACATTGTCAAAACTTTATTCGCATTTATCGTACATGTATATTTTTGCATGTTTAGGGCTTGAAAATGTGGCAATGCCATGAAACGTCGCCCATTTAAAAAATCATGTTAGCATTATAGTTGTCAGATAAATCCACCTTAACAAGACCCCAATACATCCAGTGGGGGTATACGGTTCAAAAGTTAGGACTACCACAAATTTGAATCTTTATGAGCTCTATATAGAGTTTAACGTCGTTAGGTTTATTGAAATTGGAAATCTTAGCGCAGGTCAAATCTTACATATGGTTGTTTCTCGAGTCCCTAAAATATTTATGATTCAAGAACTATATGACAAAGAAAGTAGAAGACCCTGAGCAAGGCTGTTACACAATACAATATCAGTGGACTAAAAAGAACTACACGTTTGGACTCGACACCTGATGGAGACGTATGCTGGCGCCATAGACACGATTGGTTGTTGCGCCAACTATAATGAAGTATGCACGGGGGTCTTACGTAACTCAGACGTTTTATTAAATAAGTAGCCATTATAACTAATCCATAAGTGCTACTTTATTTCTGGCTTTAACTTCTTTTGGAAATCTGAATTTTACTACACTTGTCCACTTGATGAGAAACAGTTTAAAGAATATTGGAGATAAGGATCGAGATTCGGCAATAGAAAGTTTCTTATAATTGATTGAATGATGCTTCAAAACGAAATAACAGGACCAGATGGAGTTCCCAGAAGTATATAAATCATTATACAGCTGAAAGTTTTAATAGAAAATTTGTTACCGGAGAGGAACAAAGGAATCAGTGGCACGTGGCTATCTCCCGTAGCCCCCCGGCGATGGTGTTCTTTCCGCCCCAACTAGTCCCAGGGGATCCAAACAGGAATAAATTAATTAAAGTCTCCTTAGCCAAGAAGTTCACAAGAGCTGTCAAATGTCAGCTCCTCCATTTGGGAAATTGCCTGGGAACCCACCCCCTCCCTCACCCCTCCGCTGCCCTATGCCTCTCTACTCTGAAATTAAAATATTTGTCAAAACTTTTACTTTAGCAATGGTGAGCTGGGCGGCACAAAGGAGATGGTAAGTTTTGTTTTAGAGAGATGTTTGTGTTTTTGAATTTTCTCTGCATCAGTAGGCCACATCAATCAATCGTTAAATGTTTTGGTCATTCCACTTGATTAGTATTCTTTAGAGTCTTTTGTTGTGATATATTGGTTTTTAAATGATGACGTAGTTTTTATTTTTTTTAGACATATATAACATTGAAAAATTATGTATCCATGTGAACTATATGTGCAGACTGCGTGCAGCCACAGACTGTTGCTCTTGGCTACACGTCAATTCTGTTGAATCATAGTACTGGTATGAACAACTATTTAAATTTATATCATATTTTAATTTCTTCAAATCGTTTGTCATAAATAGTTTAACATTTCCTATCTCATTATGGTTCCATCTTACAGAATATTATTGTTTCGTTGCGTAATTGGACTCAAAATTAATAAATATTGTAATAATTAATATAATATTGTTCTTGCATAACCTTACTGAAAAATATAAAAATAGCAAAGTATGGCTTATGTTTAGGTATTTTTTTGTTGTTGATAAGTTCTATACATTTAATTATTTCTAGATAGAGTAAAACAAGTAGTCAGAAAGTCAATGCACCTCGATCATGGATTGAAAGTATGTGCAGACTACGGACTAATCATGGTTTATCAGGATCATATTTATTTAAAATAAAGGAGAGAAATCAGAAGTATGTGAGTTGTGTGGAGACAGGGAGGATCTAGAGCACATCATTATGAATTGTAAAAAATACGCCTTAGAAAGAATAAAATTTACAACGCAAAATAAATTAAATACGAATACAATAAAATATACAACTATTTTGCAAAACCCTGCTTCACTAATCAATGAATTCGGTGCATTCTTGAGTAAGACAAATATTAAAATTTAGATTAATTCTATTTTAATTAAATCGAAATATTGTTTTTTTTTTGTAACTAAGCGGTCTTAAATTTAAGTCGGTACTTATAGTAATGACTAAATGAGAAAATGGCTAATGGCTAACGCTAAGGCCTTTATTTAATAAAAACAAAACAAAAAAAAAACAAGTAGTCTGATGAAATTATTATTTTATACAAAAAAAGCTGTAAGTGTCTTGTTCGATGATTGGTCTAAATATAGCAGAAACCATATATTTTACATTTGTATGTTTCTCTTACCATTTGTAGATTAAATGTTAAATTAACCTTCAATTTGAATTAACCACACTAAATGCTGAATGGATAGGGGTCACCTTTGAGCAATTTTGGCATTTGCAGCACTCTTTTGACTAACTGTAAAGTATTCTCGGATTCTGCTTTGAACTTTTCAAAGACCTTAATTGGATCCCTTCTTTCTGAGAAAATCCACCTCAGTTGGCCAGTTTCGGACACATTGCACTGGAGTAAATTTATCGGTTGATTTCGTCCTACTTTATAGTGTTTCCACCTCATGAGGCCATACGAAGGGGTGTTAGGGGTTTAAAACTTTACTTTGTATCAATCAAACCAGTATAGCTCCTAAACAGTAGATCCTAGCGACAAATGCTACGTAACAAAAACGTTCTCCGTTCAATTTCTGAATAGGAAACGTTTGGCAGATTTTAAATCTGAGCAACCCTGTCAGAACTAAAGCGTGTCAAATAAGCTTCAAACCAAAAAATGTAGGCAAAACGTGATTTTTTTTTTCTTTTAAATCAATATAGCGCCTAAATGGTCAAAACGATTTCCATTAAATTTCTGACCAGAAAATCGCTCGTTGAATTTTCGATCAAGTAATACGAGCAGGGCTTGAGCGTGAAGATGTTACATTTTTGTGGGTGAAAACCACAGTATAAACCGCTTGGCAAAAAAAAAAAAAAAAAAAAAAAAAAAAAAAAAAAAAAAAAAAAAAAAAAAAAAAAAAAAAAAAAAAAAAAAAAAAAAAAAAAAAAAATATATAACCGCTATATATATATATATATAAATGAAATACTGATTTATACATCGAATTTACTATAATTCAATGATTAATATTATTATTGTAATTATTAAATATCATATTATAATCTCTTGTAACATTTACATATGAACCTTGTGATAACCTTAATAAATGCCCTAATAACAATATATGTCTAAGGTATTTAACTTGTAGCGATATGAAACTTCCATCCTTAACAGAAATTCTCTCTTGATATCAAAATAAGTTAATTATGCTCCTGGAGCAAATGTGTACAGACTGTCAGACTTAAACGTGATCATTGTATTATACTTGGTTATACTATCATATCCTCTTTTTGTTGGTTATATTTAATTTTTTTTGTATTTTATGTTTATATTGCCGTTTTAAAATTTCTTATTGATTATTGTTTGCCAAATCACTAAGAACTTTCTTAAAACTTATAAATAAAGAACAATTAAGGTGCTTAACAATAATAAATAAGTTGAAAATTACTTGCATTAAATGTTAAAGTTAATTTTTTTACAATTTAATGAAAAAAAAAAAAGCCCTAAATTTGTTGAAAACAACAAATTAAGATAAAAAGTTGTCAAATTACTCGTTATCTTTCATTTCATGATTCCGTATAATGATTCATCACTAATGATCTTTTCTCTTTGGAACAGTATTTCTGTCCGTTATGATGACAATTCATAATTATTATAAATTCCTTAACTCTAATAAAATTAGTCAGTAATTGTTCCAGAGTAGCAATATTTATAACTGTTTAATTTTTATCATTAGTGTTTTCTCCAGAGAGAAAAAAATATATAGTTTTAAAACCCATTTAAAATTATGGAAGAGAAACAAACGGTCTGTTTATGTCATAAACTCCAAACTTTATTTGTGTAACTACTTGTGAATATAATATAATATTGAAGTAGAATTATATATATTTTTACAAACCTACTAAATTCATGAAAAGCTCGTTATAAATTTCTAGAAATAGTTTCTATAAACATTTATTCATATTTTGTTTATTCCTTTAAATAACATTCAAATACAAAAAACAACCAGAGGCAGATCTTGAAGCTAAGTTTTATGAGAACCAATCCATAGTTGGAATGCGAAAAATATTATTATTATAATTACAAACGTTTATGCAGGTCTTTTAGTAAGGACGGAATATACCTACAAATATGGAAGACAAAAGAGATGAAGAAGGTAAAATCTTACCTCTAATTGTATTAAATATTTTACAATTGAAGGACTACGGATTCTGAGGATAGTATTTGAGGAAAAAAAATATAAGGAAGAAAAGACTCAAGTAGCGGTACAGATTACCTTTTTCATAGTTGAAAAAATATTCTTCTGAAGTCTTCTCTTTAAAGCTTAGAACAAGAGACAAATGACAGAAAAGACACCGCTAGATAGCAACTCATGGTAAAACAAACTATAAAGTAGATTTCCCAAGTTACCAAAGAAATTACTTATAAATGTGTATACATTAATTAAGAAATAATCAGGTGGAATAACTATTTCATATCAAATCCTCTGTCGGATAGGTACATTTATAATATTCCACTCAAATAAATCTACCAGATCATTGCTGTTTCGATGTTTGAAAAGCTGTTTGTTAAAAGGGGAATTATCAGAAAAAATAAACAAATTGTGCCATATGGTAAATAGTCGCATTTTGAACGATAAAATATTATATATATATATATATATATATATATATATATATATATATATATATATATATTCTTGAGGGATATGCCCCATGTAATGCACAACTTTTATAAATTATATTTATTTAAAATTTTGTAACTTAAATTTTGTTAAAATACTATTGTCTTTTATTTAATTAACATTTTTAATAATCCTAACACGTTTCCGAAGGTCCACAAAATAATCCTTCCAACGTATCTCTTCTACTTTTTCTTTCAGTTTGAGACATTATTTGAAAGTAAGCCTTAGCTAGTCCTTGGTCTTGGTCTCTGCAAAACACCTTCATTTCGCTTATAAATTTTTTTTGGGCAATTTCCAGTTTCAATCATACCAGATCTATTATGGTTCCATATGTAGTGAAACTCGTCTACTATCTGTCAGTCTTTCCCGTTACGTATTAACAGTTTCTTCTTCATTCCATAAGATGCTCCGGACATTCCTTTCCGTAGATGCTCCTCCTTCCATTCCACCATTCCCTGTTGTAGCTTTTTTTTCTGCAATTAGGAATGGTGTTCTGCGCTTTCATATCTTGTTTTGCTCATCCCTTAAAATGATGAAAAGGAGAGGGCTGAGAGGAAATCTATCATGAGGAAACGGTTTAGATTCATTGCCATATTTCCGTATGACTCCTCGCATTACTGTAGGTCGATTTTCTTACTTCAGCAAATCTGCTGATCCAGCCCAATAAACATTTGAAAAAAGATTGAACATAGAATTAAGAGTAAGTCCTGCCTTTACAAAAAAAAAAAAAAAAAAAAAAAAAAGTCTAAAAATGGGCCAAACGTCAACAGTAGCTCTTTACATTCCTGATGTAATTTAGGGCTACCATAATAAGAAATACTATAATTTTATAAAGAATGGAATAGTCAATAGCCTAGTAAGAGCTATAAATTAACAATGTTTAATTTATTGGAATGGAATAGTTTTTTGTGAAGAGCCGCTCGGGAGAGACGGTTCGATGAAGCAGACAGAAGAAGAAAGAAAGGGACGCCAAGGGAGGGAGATTGACTGCTCTTTTATTTAAAAAACCTCTGCCGAGACCATTAGCTATGTCTTTTGATCTTAAATTTATCTTCCTAGGATGTGTCTGCCCTTTCATTTGCTTTCAACTACATTAATAATGTATAGTGTATACGCGGCTGCCAATCTGCGATGTAGAAAAGGCATTTGACACTATTGCTAAGGTTGTTATACATTACGGTTTTTTTTTTTTTTAATCTTGCTATTCATTTATTATAAATGATAAAAAAAAAAAATAATAGTTCTGTATTTTATCACTAGCATCCCCCGCCGCGGATTTGATCGCTCTCGAGTAAAGAAACCACGGACAGCTGTAATTTTTAACCTGATACCATTGCGCTGGTTAGTTGGCTGGAGGTCTAGTAAAAACATAATTGAACACCCGACTCTTAATTTTAATTTGTTGATGTGTTGATAATCTAGACTAACAGAGAATATTTACTATATTATAAGCGATATATCGGTCGATATTGAAACATTACTGAGTCTTAAGTCATAGATTATAAAGTCATACCATATATTTATCTCTTTTTTGATAAAAATTTAATTGAAAATAAGTAAATTTTATTATCAATTTAAAGTTCTAGAAAACGCTATACCATTGTAACCTTTCTTACAGAATGGCGCTCGCCATCTGTCTGTCGATTTTTAAACTTCACTGGAATCCACATGTTTATCGCACTTTTCATAATGTAATATAATTGAAAATCAGTAAAATTTATTTCAGTAAACTTCCTTGGGCTATGAAGTTGATGTAGAGTGGTTCAGTTGGTGATTCGCGAAGTTACTATCTGAATGTATTAAACTTTTTCTGAAATCTAATTCAGGTCTTCATAACAATGCCTTAATTCAATTCCGTTCCTCCATCATTAACCGTAGAGATGTGTTACAACAAACAATGCCTTGTTAAAGTCATGCTGTCTTTTTGGAATGACGGATCCAACTAATATCTTGCATTCTTTTTTAAAAACCTTCCAAAGATACAATTGGGGAAAATGTTTAGTAGAATATGTTTTAGTGAATTTATTATTAGGATGGCCAAAAATTTAAAACCTCATTGTTAATTGATTGAAAAAATGATTCTACTATTTCTGTGACGCCATAAAAATTTACTCAGATAGATGTAAGTCTTTGAGACTTCTTATTGTACCTTGATCTTATTTGTTACTTGTCTTTGCTTATGCCAGAAACACGATCAGTTATGTATGACTTTTGTTGGGATTCAAAGGTTTGGGTTTTCATCCTCTCACGTTGCATCTCTATCCTTTTCGCTGAGATAAAGCTTTATTTGATTGCCGTTAGAAGACATTCTTTCACTACAGAAAACCGCTTTTTCCTTCGTGTCTACTTCAGCAGCTAAATCACATATTTTATAGTGTTTTTCTTCAGGATCACAAAACTAAACTGAAAAAATTATCAATATTTCAAACATAAAACATTGTCAAAGTATCATAAATTGAAAAAGAATCGATAAAAACATTACAGGAAAGGCAAAATATGTCAAAGTAAAATTGTATGCATTACTTGGGCCACTATTTTCAAAAGACCCAAGCCACTTACCTAAAATATACAATTGCTTAATTTCCATCTGAAAATAGTTCTATTAGCTTCATTTTATTCCTATACGGATCTGTCAAACTGTTAAACTTTGCCATATCTGTTAAACTAGAATACTTATAGAAAATTTTAAAACTCCAGCCCCAGATATTATGTATCTAAAATAAAATCATTATTTACTTTAATTCTGATTGATTTTTTAACATGTAGAAACGTTTTCAGAACAATCACGCTAATATCAAATTCGAGAATGTTGAGTCTATCTCCGGGTGTATGTAATAAGAGCGTTATGTTCGGACGCCAGCCTGCGGTTCCTGTTTCAATTATTAAAAAATAACAAATAAAAGAGAAGACCGTCATTTGTGAATGTGGAATTCTTTCTCATTTTTGTTTGTTTGTTTATTTCGTTTAACGTCACTTTATGCTGCTATGGCTAATCGGACGATGCTACGGTGGGAGTCCTAAATTTTGCCTATCCAGGTATAATTAGGATAGGGATCTTTAACGAGTACCTGACATCGCACAGGCTCGGGACCCCCATTTTACGTCCCTTCCGAAGGACGGCATAGCTAAGGATTTTTTACTCCCTTTAAAAAATCCTAAGGTCATCTGCCGGGCTGCGAACCCGCGATCTTAGGTTTAGTAGGTTGCTATGCTAACCACTAGACCACAGGTGACCCCTCTTTCTCATTTTTACATTCGAAGATGATCAAAACCCGTTAATATCGAATGATAATTGTAACAAACTTTTTTTTCAATTACTAATTGATATCAATTACTGTTTTTGATAAACTCTTAAATCAAATTCATTTTCTGAAATTATTTTAATTGATATGTAATACAGCACCATTCACACCTATACTTGTTTATATATTTTTATTATAGCCGAAGATTTTTTTTTTTTTCATTGCTTCGAAACATCTGTTTGACCCTACTACTGGTCTCAGTTATTATAATTAAATTAAATCTAGAGTTTATTTATAAAGAAACTTTTTAAGAAACAGGAATAACAAAACAAAAAAAAAAAATCAATAAATAGCTTGTTGGGTTGTGGTTATATAAAAGGGTGTCTATTGTGAAAGAATAAAATTCTTCGCATTCATTCAAAGGTGAGCCGCTCCCAATGCTTTAAATTAATATTTTAAGATTTAACTTTATCATTATATAGAATAAATAATATTAATATTATAAATTTCTAGTCAAATTAAGAGATCAATCCTGATTTTGATTCTAATTAAACCTTAAATAAACTTTTAATAATCAACACTTTTTATTATGATTATTATACAATTGTAAAAAAGTTGTATACGAGTCCATTAAAATTCTTCTGATTACATTTTTGTTCACAAAGGCTGAGTAATGGATTTCAATATTCACGGAATTGCTAAATCGATGAATTTAATATTCAAAAGTTACTTTCCTTGAACCTGGAATATTATATTAATAATTAAGGTACATATTTAAAACGGTTTTAAGCCATAAAATGAAGTAATGTAGATATTTCTCGATTAACGTTCATCATTTTACTATCTTTTTCACGCATTTTTCGGTTTCCGAACTGAGTTGTAGAAGTCCAACCACCTTCATAATAGGTAAATCTTTTCTTCATATATTTAAAATCTAACAATTCCTGTTGTACGTAGTAGTGGCCAGAATCACTTGAAATGATGATATGCCTGTTGAGCTAAACTCCAATTCCTTTGCAAGAAACTGCCTGTTGAGCCTCGACATGGGCAATTTCAGGTTATGAGCACCTACTACTGTTGAATTCGGAATCAGCCCGATTGTTGATATTACCTTTGGCGTCACCACTGCGCTTTCCAAACGATACAATCACTTCAATTTAACGGCCTGTTCCGTAAGCATCTCTCTGACGGTATATTTTAGTTTCTGGGAGTCAATGGTCATCTCAATGGTCCACGATGCACTTTTTTTTTTTTTTTTTTTTTTTTTCAAATTAATTAGAAGGATATCTAGTTTGTTGTACATGATGATACATTTAGGCCACATTGTTATATCTATGGAGATATTTGAAACACGCCAACCCTCCGCACTCCTGCGATTTACTGAAGAACCATTGAGCCCAATTATAATTATATTTTCAGATATTAAAAGTTTTTTAAGAAGATGTCTCCGATAGGCTCTTGAAGCAATAACTTGACCTACAATGGCCGTAAAAATGACTTCTGTCTGTGAATTGTCTTCCAGCAAATTATGCATTATACTGATTCCTCCTTCTCAAAACCAAATATGTTTAATTAGTTGTAGTTCCTTCTATGCATGGTATTATTATTGTTATTAATTCATCTTTGATCTTTCCGAATTGAGATGGGGTACATGTCCTACCACCTTCAGATAAGAAACATCTTGTCTTCAGATATTTAAATTTTTTTATACGATTCCTTTTGTGTCCAAGAGTGTTTCCTGTTAATTCTCCCTTAGCGCACCGACTGGAAATTTTAAGTCAACATCTATTACTGTCGAATTCTGAATCAGCCCGCTTGTTCGTATGAAGACAGGCTTGTCTACTAAAATTTCTAAACGATACAGTTCCTCGTATTTTCTTTGATTTTCTCCAACAGTTCAAGTTAAACCGTTTCAATTGGAGATGTTACTTTTAATGTATCTGTCTTTTCTTTTTTCTAATAGGATTTATGGTTTGTTGTGTTGGACAGCTTAGTTCGTAAAAATAGACTCCCCTCAATACAATCTGAGGAGCATATTTTTTTACCAATCTATTAGATTTATACTTATTACAAAGACATATTATCCTCTATCAGGTTAACTTTGCTGGTAATGGGCTGATAAAAGATTTTTACCGCATTATTATGTCTTTTGAGATATTCTGAACTTGCCATTACTACCCATCCAGGTGTGATGAGCTGAATCGATTTCAGGGTCACTGAGCATAGTCGACATTTTCTCGATATTTATGAATTTTTAAGCACACGCCTCCTATAGGATCTCGTGGAACTTGATCTTTAATGGCTATAACAAAGCATTCTGTCTTTGAAAATAGTTTTTCAGCTATTAGCTTTTTTACTTATAATTTTATATTATTATTATCTCTAAAAACTGTAATTATTTTAGTATAGATTTAGGACCTAGTTTTAGAGTATAGAGTAAATGTTACGTATGTTTTCAAGTCGATTCTACGGAACTCGTCTTCTAGAGTGAAATATATTTTTATTTCATTTTTATGGGTTAACGTATTTATTTTAGAGTAACAAAAGTGTGATTTATAAAGTCTGCTATAAATGTATTGTCTAAACTAGCGATTCTTCTATTGATCGCATGTAGGGTAGACGTACTATTCAATTCGTACTAAATGTTTATCAGGAAAAAATAAAATCAGCATTTTCAAAATTTGCTGAGGTGTTCAAGAAAGCGTTGCATAATATTTTAGAACGGCGTTTCAGGTCAACTTTGGTAAAATGGTATTAGCGTATCGGTTCACAATATACCGCGTCTTCTCAATCTGCGCGTCCTCTGAATCTGACGCTAAATCATGAAATTCTCCTATCCGATTGTTATGGAATCTTTTATAATGATTATTGAAGAAGAATAGCATAACAGCGTAATTAAAAAAACAATATTTATTACTAGCATAGATGAAATAATCTTGCCATAGCAGGATAGTAGAGATTGCACTAATGACGCCCATGTCCATGATAACCTACAGGAACACCTAAGCTGATCTGTAAACAGTGTTACGTCGAGATTGCCAGTTGAATCACCTGCTGGTTTACCAGATTTCCGTTTAGTTCAACATAATTAGTTAATGGCTCTTGTATCTGAAATTTTTGAACCTTTTGAAGAAATTCGTTTCTTTTTATAGTATTTATTAGACTAATTTTGATTATTCTGACCTATAATTACGTAATTAGTACAGTCCTTTTACTTAGGTTTCTCAATTGTTTCCTTAGCTATTTATTATTTATATTATAGGTATTTTAACATTATTAGAGAAATAAAAAATAAAAAGGGATATATAAGATGTCACTAAATGCACCGGTCAGTTCAAGTCATCAATTAGACCAAGTCCTAGAGTACATATATTTAACAACACTTGGAGAGTCAAAGTACACTTTATTGTATTATTGTAATAAATTACTTGATAATAACTAATAAATGTGAAAAAGAGTTACTTCTGCACGAAATATTTCTAACGATATTTTTTGACCTTGAAATAGAGTTTTTAAAAATAGCTTATATACTGAACAATGTATATATGTATGTATGTATTTTCATTCATTCTAAGTAACAGTTAAAGAATGAACATACCGCTCATGAGCTGCAATAGTGGCACAACTAAAAAATCATTTTTTTGATTTTTGATCATTGATTTACTAACTTTAAAGTGGGTTTAAAGTTTTCATTGCCAAGGAAAATGCATAGGAAATGCTTTAGTTTCCTTAAACGAAATTACCTTTAAGTTATACTTTCTATCGTTTTAGCAAACTAAAGCATTTCCTATGCATTTTCCTTAGCAATGAAAACTTTAAACCTACATATCTCAAAAATTATCTTTTTGAGTTGTGCCACTATTGCTGCCCATGAGCGAGCGATATGGTTTCACTGCAAATTGCATCATTTCATTTCAGGTTTTGATATTTCGTTTATACAGCTGACATCCCGATTCATCCCAGCACTGTTCTCACTACTTACGCTGATGACACATTAAACATGTGCACATAATGATCCCTTCATTGCATCCAAAACACTCCAAGCTCATATCACAAACCTTCAGGAATGGTGTCGAAATTAGGTTATTAAAATAAATCTAAACAAAAGACACGAAATAATCATTACCCTTCGTCGTAAACCTACGACTTACTATCCTACGGTATCCTTTGATAGTATTCCACTAATTCCTGTTAAAAAGATCCCCTACCTAGGAGCTCATCTGGGCAAACGTCTTGGAATCCACATACAAGACTTAAACGACAAGAAACTTTTCGACGTTATAAACTTCTCAAACATTTACTGGACATGCATTCGAAGGTTTAAATTAACTTGTCCTTTAAGCTTTAAATTAAGACTCATATACATCACAGTAATTAGACCTATGTAGACACGTGGAGTTGAGATTTGGGGCCTAACTAAAGCTACCAATTCTTCTTTTATGCAATCCTTACAGCACAAAATCCTTCAAGAAATCATTATTACTCTTTACTTTGTTAGAAATAAACTTAACTTTAAAGATTTTAGTGTTTCATATGTTGCTGATATTTGCCTAAACAGATGGAACATCAAAATTTTTATCGATAAGTTTGTTTGTGAAAAAGTGGGAAGCATTAATGATTTTCGAAATATTTTGAGCTTCGAGAATTGATTGGATGAATTAGATGGCTTAATGGAGCCCCAAAGCTCATCACTATATCAAGATAAGAAATATGTGAACGTTAACATTGTATATTTTGTAGTTTCCCTTACTGTTTTTATTTTAATATTTTTGAGCACGCATTGTTTAATTTGTCCCAACAACTTTGTCCATCTTTAACAAAAAATTAAATTTGAATTCAGTTTGCAGATTTTTATACTAAGAGAATGGTAAAACATTATCGAGTGTCTTCTTAAAAAGTTCAAAAACAAAACAGTGAGTGAAAAAAAATAGATTGGAATGACCATTACTTAATGACATATTTTGTGTTTTACAATTTCAAAATTTACATAAACCAAAGTTCCGGTTTTCTTATTTTGTGACCAAAAAATCTTATTTAAAACAAAAATTAAGAAAGTTTAGTTTTTTTTTTGTTTCGTTTTTTTTTAAAACACGATCTGTAATGATTGAAAATGGTGCTTGCTGTTAAAGCACCCTGTATATAATTATATTATATTTATGTGAATTAATAGTTTTGCCGTATACAGAAGGCTTTAATGTCGATATAATTAATTGGAATAGGTTTTACAATCGAAAAGTGTCTGTTCCGCTGGGAAGATATTAATTATTCCGTATAATCCTGGGAGCATTGTTCGCGACTAAACCAAAGCTTTCGTTCGATACAACTGGAAACAGCATAAATAACGACCCTTGATTTTAATCACTTTCTGTATTACAAAATTCTGAACCATTAATTGTTCGGTGATTAATTATACATAAATCTTTAGGAATTATTTTGAAAATTTATAGTCTGCATTTATAAAACAAAAGAGAAATGGTAAAATCCGGAATGTAAACTTAATTAAAAAAAAAAATGTATGATTAGGGATAGTCAAATGAGCTAGTTTAAGTACTATTCCATGGCTTCTGAGATTATGGAAATGTTATGATTAGTTTATAAACAAGAAACTGATGTTTAAATAAAAGATAGATATCAATATGGTTATATATATTATTATTCTGACCTAGAGATGTTTTGATCGACCAAAGCGTATTTTATTTTAAGGTATGAAGTTTTTTTGTTTTTTTTTTATGAAAAAAAAAATTGAATTGAATGTGAATGCAATCGCAAGGGAACCTGTAAATTAAACTTGGAGGATAACATTTATGAGCATTAATCTAGTTACCAATGCAGCCATTATCAAAAGCATTGTACGAAATTCAATTAGCTGTCAACAAACTAAACAAAACAATGGTTTGGTTTCTCTATTGTTTGGAAAAGAGAGCGGTATTGCTGTTGTTTTGTAATTTTATTGCATATTTATTACCTTGTGTGTTGTGATTGATAGCTTGTTTACTTGGCATCTAGTCAGGATAGATTTTTTATATCTGTTTTAAAGTCTATTTCATTTCTCATATTATTAAAAAAAAATAAAATAAAAAAATTCTTGAATTTTCTTTTCTTTTTGCCTTATCCAGCTAGTAAATTAATAAATTAACCGCGAAAAACAGTACTATGTTAATATGAAATTGTGTTTCTTAGAAGTAAACTTATAAATGTACCGGATTGGTATTAGTTAAAATTGTTATTTAGTTTAATAAAAACAATTTATACTTTGATTTACAGCTCTTACGATGCATCTGTAAGCTGGTATTTCTTATTCTTATGAGGAATGGACAAATCTAGTTTTATTTCTATCTCTACAGATTTTTAACACATTTTTCATTTTTCTAACTCTATAAATTTCTCATAGAAATCGAAAACGACGATGGTCATTTATCATTTACTAGATCAGCGTTGAAACCTTTCTCTTCATTAATTATAAGAGATTCATTCACAGACTGTAATAGACCTATTTAAACTCCGTTGAGCTTAGGATTCGGTTAAATCCGTACAATCAAAAGTCCTTCGAAAAATCCCCAACGCTTATTTGAAAATTTGAAAAGATGGGCCTCGTGACCTTCCAATATAGAACTTTTATTGAAGTGATACAGATGGGTAGTTGCTTTGTATGCAATTGGCATGTCATTATGAGCATTATCTTCCCATTAACTGGGTGTATTTTGACTTTCAATGCAATAGTAAATTTCAATAAATAGGTTTAAAAAAATAACGTATTTCTTCGTGACTGGAAAAACGATAGATCATGGATATTTCTATCTATAATCTTCTGTTTTTCCTAATTTGCATTTTAGAATTAAAAGGATAAATAATTAATAATTATTCGAAATTCACAAACTTGAGAGATAATTTGGGTTTCAAACATGATTTTTCCCGTTCAAACCAAAATAGCACCTAAACACGACATATTTTGTGTTACAAAAAATATTCTCTATACAATTTCTGTGAGGAAACTGTCATAGAATTTTCGATTCCAGCAACATAAACAGAGCTAGAGGTTGTCAACAAACTAACACTTAAAAAATCTAGGCATAACGTGGCTTTTGTTATTCAATCATATAACAAAAAATATTCTCCATTGAATATCTGATCAGAAAACTTCAACAACATTATTTTTTAAAATGATATTTTTAAAAAGGCGACCTGAAGAAGATATAAGATAAGACGCTTTCAGTGGAGAATTTAAGCATGCAGTTGCAGCTGCAATAATTCTTCTTAAGAGCCCAAAAAAGGTTTCATAATTGTAGCAAACATCTGACGAAGAGGAGACTTAATTTTTATCAGCTAAATTCTTTTTAGGCTTTGGTAAGATCTGTAACATTTTTTTAGACAAATCAATGAAGAAATTGGATCGTTTCGTACTGTTTTGATTATGTTGCTGTCTTTCGTTACTATTATTCTATCATGGATATTCGATTACTTTCCTGTTATGTTTTTTGATGCTGATATTATTGACAGCAATTATAATGTTCGTTAAAACAGACATTTTCATCCTAATAAAACAATTCAAAGAAATTTAATTTTGTAAAAAGAAAAAGAATTCTTTGAGTAAATAATTGAACGTGTTGAAGGAGCGTGTCGTTTACCTTTTTTAGAAATACAATTAAGAGCTCTTATTTGTCATTTCACTAATAAACTTTCCTTTTTGATCAATTCTTCAAACTCGCAAGCTTCAGGGAAAGTCTTCCCTGTGATTTCAATTTTCATAGCTGATTTCAAATTCGTATAATTTAATATTAATACAATTTTAACTTATAACTAAATTTTATTTGTTTATCGATAAAAATTTTGTATTGAAATATGGAATTGAGCATTATTTCTTCAATATTTTCGCCTAGACCAGCAACTTTTAACCTGGTTGAAATAGCACTGATTAAGTGTTTGTGGATTACGTAAAAGCATAATTATACTTCCAGTTTTTAATTTTAACGTATGAGTTGGTAATCCAGATGGGCAGAGACTATTAAGAAACTCGTACGGATAGTGGGCTGCGTTATCAGTCCTTACAACTAAACGCCTATGCATCATATTTTTTACATACAATATCAAAAAGCAAAGGATCGACATTTTGATTTGGTTATACTTTATATTTGGCATAAATAATTTTCTTGATTTCATCTGGTTGCATTTTAATTTATAACCATAAAAATGTAGCCAACATCGTTTCTTCCACTCAACTTTGCATATTTAAATTTAAATTAATATAAATTTCTAGAACACTGAAAATAATATAGTTAAAATTGTTTGCAGATGGATTTAGTATTTTTTCTATTGTAAACTCTTTTGCGGAACGGTGCTTACAAAATATATGTCGATTTTTCAAACTTCACAATTTATTTTTTTTTTTTTTTTAATAATTTAATTGAATGTAAGTAAAGTTTATCATCAATTTCAAGCTCAATGTAACACCGTACCTTTGTAACATCTTATGTAGAATGACGCTCGCTACCTATCGTTCAGTTTTAAAACTTCACTTTCATCCACATATAATGGCGTTTTTAATAACAAATGAATTGAAAATCAGTTGATATTAGTATTGCTAAACCTTTCTTAAACTTTAAAGATGATCTAGTTAAAATTTCGTACAGATTGGTTCTGTAGTTTTCATGGTTAGTGATTACAAACGAAAAATGACTTTAATATAATAGTATAGAATGGTCTAGGACATAGACATTCTATAACTCTATTTAAAGTAGAAATAGGTGAATAAGAATCCGTAATAACATATTTTTGGTATAAAATGGACATAGTTGTCTATACCTCCGAGACACAGATATACATCTAATAAAAGTGTAGAAAAATATATGCATTGACATGATAATAGCTTGTAAAGTGGTGCCATTGGTGGTTGTCTTCAGCTCCAAGATTGGTGTGATTTAAAAATAGATATCTTTACTATTAGATAAGGACAAGCCATTTTTCGTTTGTGATTACTAATCGCGAAAACTACTGAAGCAATGTTTACCATATTTTAACTACATAATCTTCATAGTTCAGGGAAGGTTTAGCAATAATAAAATTTGCAGATTTTCAATTAAATAGTTGCCATTATATAGAGCCTGAAATTGATAATAAAATTTCCTTAAATAAAAAAATAGATAAATGTTTAGTGTACGTGTGGATTCCAGGGATGTTTATTAATCGAACGATATGTGGTTAGGGCCATTCTGCAACAGAGTTTGCAATAGTAAAACTATTAAACCTATCACTACCAAATTTTAAAAAACATTATCTTCATAGTTCTAGAAATCATTAAAATAGTAATATAGTTTACAAATAGTTAAAAATAGTTAAAATAGTTAAAATAGTTTACTATAATAGTAATTTAAATGTTCAGTTATGTGGCAGAGGTTTACCATACCTTCATTAACTTTTATAGTTAGAAATTAAAATCCGATCAGATGAAATCAATAAAATTATTCCAGCCGCATTAAAAATTATTGCCTTATCAAAATATTGATTTCTTATTTTTTGATATTGTGTGTAAAAAAATGGGTGGCCTAACCTTACTTTTTACAAATTAATAATAATTGAATATCCAATTTTGCTTTTACGTAAATTTCAACCACCTAATCATTGCAACATTACCGGGTTAAAAATTACAACTTTGCGTAAAATAAACTAGAAATATTGAGAGAAAATAAATCTCAACATATAGTCAAGATTTTTATAGTTAAGAAGTAAAACTTCAATTATTAGCTTAGCTAAAATGGGTGAACTTAAACGGTGGTCAAAGTTTGCGGCTTAAAGATCTAACCTATTTTTTAACTTAGCTTATATCCAAATACCATATGATAATTAATCTTTTATTATTCACCCAATAAAAATTGAAATCGCATTTTTCGCAAATTAGCCGCGATCGAGGCCGATTTTTTAAAATTCCTTTCTTAGCGAGCACCTACGGCCCTAGAGGAAGCTACATATCGAATTTCATTCCAATTCCTTCGGTGGTTTCTGAGATTTCGTGTTAAGTGAGTGAGTGGTATTTGACAAATATATAATAGATTTGTGTTCCAATAAATTTAATTTCAAGCCGAGGCAATAACTTTTGGATGTCTTATTAGCAAAATATTGTTATAGTAGTATGTGGTTTGTACGTTTGTGTATGTATCTTCTTAAGGATTTCTTGTTATAATTGCCTATTGTTTGAATTATGGGATACCCTGAATTGTTTCTGGAGTTGAAAAAGTTTCTGGTCTGTGTGTGAATAAATTGTTTAATAGTTTGAAAATCTAATTCGAGTAGCATGTCGGTTATTTTTGTGTATCTGGGGTAGTCGTTTATTATTCTCATGCATCGGTTTTGCACCCTTTCAATTTTTTTATAGTTTGAATCACAGGTGTAGCTCCATACGGGAGAGGCGTACGTCAGTAATGGTCTTATGACTGATTTATACAGAATGATTTTGTTTTTGATCGATAGAGGGGATTTTCTTCTGAAATACGGAGCCATAGTACTGAAATTTGTCGCATTTGTTATTTATATGAGGTGTGAATGTCAATCGTTTATCTAGTTCCAAACCAAGGTAGGTAGCAGTTTGAGTCCAAGGGATTTGAATATTTTTAGATTGATATGTTTTGGTATGTTGGGCCTTCTTTTTGTAAAAATGATTGCAGTTGTTTTTTGTTCGTTTATTTTTATTTTCCATTTTTTATAATATTTATTAAATCTGAAGTACAATGATTTTAATCTGTTTTCTATTGTGTCTATCCTGAAGGAACTTGTGTAAATCGCCGTGTCATCGGCATATAATGATCTTTCAACTGAAGGGAGAGAAGGTAGGTCGGATATGTAAATATTAAATAGCGTTGGTGAAAGACAGGCTCCTTGAAGAAGACCTGCTGATAAGGGGTATTTGGGAGAAGTGCAATTGTTAACTGTTATATGAAAGGATCTATTGGAAAGAAATGAATGGGTTCAATGAAGTATGTACGATGTAGGGAGGGAACCGATAGGTAATAAGTTTGTATAATAAACCGTTGTGCCATATTGTATCAAACGCTTTTTCTATGTCCAGTAAGATCATCCCTGTATGTTTCTTTTCGTTAAACCCTGCCGTAATATAATCTGTTAATCTTGCTAACTGTGCTACTGTGGAATGATGGTTTCTGAATCCGAATTGCTCACTAATTATAATATTGTTTAGAGATATGAAACTGTTTAACCTCTTCAAGAGTATTTTTTCAAATATTTTGAAAGAATGTTGAGAAGGCTGCCCGGAGCTTTTTTTGTTTTAAGATGTTTAATAATATTGATAATTTCTTTTGGTGATACGGAAGAAAAGTTAAGGGGCACCTTTTTCTGAAGATACATTTTTACAGTTTTGTTTACTTCGCGATTGTGATGTGGTGAGCCAAAGTTTTTGGTAATTTGAGTGGTAGAAGCAAAATTTTTAGTTAGTAGTGCTGCCTTGTCCTTATCCGAGTAGGCGAACCCATCAGGTATTTTAAGAGGTGGGATGAATTGAGAGCGTTTTGTAAAGTTACGGTGAAATTTCCACAGAGATTTAACCATGTAAGTTCTTTACTTATAAGAGTGGGTGGAATCGCAACTGTGGATGCTTGTATATTATATTCTTGTATATATATTGCACATATTTGTGTTTTAGTTCATTGTTTTTAGGAATCTTTTATAAAAATAAATTTAAGGGCATTCGCGTCTCAGAATAAGTGTATATTTCTTTTTAAAATTAGGGATAATGCCTTTTCAGCCATTTTTGCTATCTGTATTATGATTTGCTTTAGGAGAATATTTGAAAAAGGCGTTAGTCTTGTGGGGGGAGGGGGTTGAGTTGAAGGAGTGAATGGCCACAACAGTGAGAATTAGTCAACTCCCACCGAGCGCCACTTTTAATTACTTGACTAGCGAGCTTTTTGGAGTCGATCCGAGTTTAGAGAAGTGGATGACATTATTTAGACGAGTTAAAGTTGAAAACTCCCTCCACCGGAGTCAGTCACCTCCTTCCGAGTAATGATCCCTATTTCTCAACCCGCTCCCAATCTTCTAGAAAATGCCGGGAATTTCGCTTCAAGAAAATATCTTCGGGGACTGGACGTTATTAAGTCCCGTCGAGAGATTGAAAGCCTAGGACAAGAGGGGAAGGGGCATCTAACAGAGGAAACGAAGAGAAAAATCTACAATCGAAGTCGTTCTTTTTCGGATTCCGCAGTTTTTATGAGAAAGAATTCTGCGACGATTTTTGTCTCAATGAAGATGTTTTTCGTGAAGAATTCTACATGAATAGAAAATGAAATCCTTTATAGTTATAATTTTTTTTTTTTTTTTTAACTTTGGCTTCTTCTTCATTGTATGTATATTTTAAAATCAAATTAAGTATCAAATAACAACAAGTATCAAATAAGAAAATTCAAATTTTAAAAGTTTTGGTACTTGTTTTTATGCTCAAAATATCTGGAGAAAACCAGATATAGTAGATGCCGCATAATGTGATCACGGTCAATGTTATCAAACACTTTGTGTGATAATAATGGCTTGGAACGGGCCCATACATTACCATTTTTCCGTTTATTGTTATAAAATTCCGTTCATTGTGATCTCTCTCAAAATTTCGGCTTTTTTTTTTTTTGTCGGAAGCAAGACTAGCGTATTAGAAGATAGTTCTAATAGGCATAATTCTTTCCAAGAACATCCCTTTTTCTAAGAATGTACAATTTAATCATTCCCTTCTCTCTAATTCTATGAAAATAACTTAACTAGCTCAGCTCAGTACGATTTCGTCCTGTGAAGTGTTCGGACCATTTTTTTTTTCGAGTAATTTTTCAGTTTTTTTGTTTTGGTTTTTAAGTGAGCACGGGACCATTAAAACGACGGGACTTGAGTTTATCTGAAAAAATGGAGATCTTAAAATCGTACGATCGCCTGTCTACCAGAATAAGTCAGCGTAAAGCCGCTATAACATTGAATATTTCTCAGCCATTGCTGAATAAACTATTAAAACAGCGGACAAATAACGAGAGCTCATTACTGCAATATGAGATTCAAAATCGGAAATGAAATAGAGTAGGAAAAGAAGAAGATGTTGAACGAGCCTTGAAAGAATGGTTCCTGAAAGTGAGGGAAACGGTGGTTGTGTTAATACGGTCCTTCACTTCGGTAAAAAGGAGAAGAATTAGCCAAAAAAACTTGGGACAAGTGATTTCATCGCTACAGGTTGGTTTGGAAGAAACGGGAAAACTTCTGTTTCACTAAACTTCATGGAGAACAAGCAGAGGCAGATATCTCTTGGTGTCTTTTGCTTAATGTCTTCAGTCGGCTAGTGTGATTACCTTGTGCGAGTCCCGCAGCGATCACATTAAGCGGCGTTTACATTTATGGACAATTATTGATAATTAAGATGAATTAAGGCAGGGCAGTAGATAAGATTTCCAAACTCCCAGAACCAGGTCTAGGTGCCGCAGATGCGGTAGTATATATAAATAAATAAATAAATAAAAACCTTAAAGAAAATAAATATCATATATTATTGAGCTTGGAGACGAGCTATATAAGTATACAGAATGAGCACCACAACATCCTAAAAAATATATGTATTCCGAAATCTAACCAACACTCTTTCTTGCTATATTTGTGTCAAGTGTTATAATTACTTATTTATAGATCAAATAGGTTCCTTTGATTAAATATTAATTTGTTTTCAGAACCTTGGGTTTTACGGCAAAATGGGTAAAACTGTTTGGGTTTATTTTAGTGAAACCTGCATCTGACTCTTTACCACAACGTTTGAGACGTTTCTGAGAATGTAAAAAGAAATAAAATGTTTTCACAACCGTGCTGCAGTTTAGCGATAAAAACACTTACGTGCTCAGGCCTGCCTTTTTTTAAAATGTAATATAATACATATTGTTGATATTATTATTTCAATAATAATATAGTTTATACATTAATATAATAAATAAAGTTCCATTTGCAATAATATTTTAATGTTTAAATGGATTATCCAATTTAATAGCACGCCTCATTGGATGAAAATAAGTTATAGTGTTACTAGTTTCCATTCATACCATGTACAATGCTATTATTTTCGAAAAGTGGTAATCAATTCCATTGCAAGTAGCACAAGGGACACAAAGGCCATTGGAAGACAATCAGGCATCGACCGGGAGATGTAGAAACAGTTTGCTATCAGAAGAGTGAAGGACGTCCGAGCTACGGTTTGTTTCATCGTAGATATTTTCCATGAATGTTCCTCATTCTATTCTGTACAGTTCAATATTGGTCCTTCGTTTCGTCCCAATTTATTTATTTGCTGCTTTTCTGTATTTTATATGGTTTATTTATCTTATCCAACAACAAAAACAAACGTTTCTGGTATGTATAAAATACCAATGAAAATATTTTCAGTAAAAATATAATGATAATTATTTTTCTGATTACAAATAAAGGGCTTGGTGGAAGAAGGGTTTATGTAATAAAACACAATTTTAAGTAATTTCTGTTCAAAGTTTTTTTTTTTTATATTTTCCTTTAGTAGGATAATGTTTCATAACCCTTTATCTTCTTTATCTTTCTTTTTCTAGTTGTTTTGAAATACTCAGATTTTGCTACCTAAAACTTTTACACATAAGTTCTTCATCCAAATAACTAGATTGTATTTTTTTTTAAAATGGGACATAATCACTTCTTCCACCAAACCCTTCACATTATATAATGTATTTCCTTAGTTAAACATATTTGCGAATATTGTTATTGCTTTAATATTACATTTAAAATAATTAATTATTTAATCATCTATACTAATACTCCTCACAATCTTCTAATATGATGTGATACTTAAAAATATGAAATATTCATTATATTGCAATTTCGTTGTATTTTAATTCAGGTTTTTGAGTTGTGTCAATTTGTGAAGTACATGTCTGATGTGTTATTTAGTTTCCTATGACGACAATAGGTAAATAACGACTTCTGGTGAAGCAGGCGATTTTTTTTCCGCTGTTCTCATTTTGTGTGCCCGGTCGAGATACCTTCTTTCGACTATGCCTTGCTGGTTTCCACCTAAAGCAAGCAGGTAATTTAAATTGACAAGGCTTTAATCAAAATTATATTTTTCCTGAAAAATTGTAGGAAGTTTTATTTTTATTTAATGAGGTTCAACGTCCTCAGGTTCCCGAAATAAGGCACAAAGGACGGGTTATCCAACAGGTTAGCGACCTATTCTAGATTGATTGCTTTAAGTGCTAAGCCTTACAAGCTGCATACGAACCATCACCTTTTCAGACACGATAATGCTTATGTTCTTTACAGTTTAACACTCTTGGCTTCTTCGGCCTCAATGTTCAAATGATTTATGCTAAAGTAAATAAAGTTTTTTAAAATAATTTATTATACGTAACGGTCATAATACTCTGAAATAAGAATTCTTAGGCATCTAAATCTCAATTGAAACTCAAATTTTAGTTACCTTCGTTGTGCTTGCTCTTGAAAATCTCTTGAAGACCAATAAGATTAAAAAAAAAATAAATAAATAAATAAATATATATATATAATATATATATATATATATATATATATATATATATGACAAAAAGGAAAACGTAATAGTAAAATATACAGAAAGTTTAACTACTTTTTAACTATTATCAATACTTATGAATTTCCGTAAAACATCTTAGAAAAGAGATTTTAGATTTGTGTATATTATTTTTTTAAATATATACTTTTCTTTTTTTTTTAAATTGCTGCAAGAAAATGTATCTTAGCATTCCTGAAAATTAAACAAACATCTTTTTTTTTATGTAGTTATCGCATTTATAGGATATAAGATAAAAATTCACTTCATAAAGATTGAGAAGCATTTAATTTACAGTTACCTTACTGTGTTGACTATTTCATCGCATAACGATCACACCACTTCCTTGCTACACTTGATGGTCACAAAACAATGCATCCTTAGCAAGTACTAAACCCAAGACTATTCATAGTTTGTAGCAGTACAGTTTTTATTTTTTTTCATATTTAATTCAACGTTAAGTGAAATATTTTAGCATCGCCTATCACTACAACATCTAGCCTACAGTGAGATCCAGCAAAAACGCCGTGGTGTTAACAAAATAGCACTAATATGGAAGGATCGTAAATTACTACTGCGATCACCGAGGGTTGATTATGTTTCATTTATCCTGCAAATGATTGTCGACCGTAAACTGTAATTAAACTCGGGTAGAGGGTGGGAGGTGCCGCTAGTAAAAAATAGTGTAAATAAAGGGAACATTCAATTATTCCTTATTTTCATCTTATCATGGAAATTAATTAATTAATGTCGACATTGAGCCACGTCCTTATTTTTTTTTTCATTTTTATTGGTCAGCGATTGTTGATACTATTGTCTTGCTACATTAATTTGGAGCAGAGACATTAATACATAAATAAAACAAAGCAATACAATAGAAAATTAAATTAAAACAGATTTTCCCAGTCGAATCCGCTAGTCTACCTACTTGCTTCTTACTTGATTTACAATAACCCTCTTTGTCAGAAAAGAAGGTGGTCTAGGGACTTCCTAATGTAAGATAGTTATTGAAGTTCTGCTAATCAGAACCTAGTTCTTCAGAAGTTATTAATATTTGATATTGTAATCATTTCACCGCAAATTTACGTACTTTATACATTTGAAAACCAATAAATAAAATAAAAAAAAGGAAGAGATTTTCAAGTGTATATGTTCAAATACAATACTAAAAAAAAAAAAAAATTTAAAAATTTAAAAATTAAGAAATAAATAAAATAAAATAGTATTATCAAACAATAATTAAAAATAAAATTAATAAATAAGAAAGAAAATTATATTATAAAAGAAAAGAGTGACTAAAAAAGAAAAAAAAAAAAACATGTACATATTTTCTACATACGATTGGATAAACTATTGATATATATATATATATATATATATATATATATATATATATATATATATATATATATATATATATAATAAAATGTGTTTAAATCATTTTTGGGTCAATGTATTACTATTCAATTTATTAAATAGTTTCAAATTGAACAGAATAATTGCTAAATATAAGCAAGTGTCTGACTGGATTTTGAGTAGATATTGGAATAGATTTATGAATAAATTTGGATAGGAACATGCTTGATTTTAGCAGAAAGAGAACTCCAGATGGTCGTTGAACTGGTAAGGATCTTATGGGTTGGGATTGGACAGAGATTTCGATTTTTAGGATTTTGTAAATATACTACAGACGTTGATTTGTAATGAAATAATAAACCAATAGGAGGGGAAGATCGGAATTATTGTTATATATATCGTTATATATATTTATATATATAATTTTTAAGATTTTATAAAACTCATAAATTGGGTGTTTTGTCTGATTTTTTTTTTTTGGTTTTACAATAAAAATATTATAAAATAAGAAAATTGATACTCAAATGTACATTATTGACGTTATCTCATGCTGTAAGCTGCAGAATAGTCCGATTTTTGTTTACTAGAAAAAGTCACCTACAAATGTTTCTTACAAAATAATTATAAAATATCTACCTTTCAAATAAGATATAAATATCACGAATCGGTTAAGCATAGGCAAAAATATGACTAATAAATAGGAGGAAGGAAAAAGCAATAATAATACTACAAATACAAAATCATACTTTAATGTAGAATAATTTGTTTGAAACTAAATTTTTTATTTTTATAATACATTTTCAATATGGCGCCCTCTATTTCTAATGCACATACGTGCTCGTCTTATTACATCTGATTTTACTACCACCGAATTCCTAAGAGAGGCTTCAATTTCTTCTGCTGCCTGTATTATCCTGTTTCTGAGGTTTTCTATTGTGGATGCAGGATTTTGATCAGATGCTATAGTTTTCATGCGACCCCACCTAAAAAATTTGTTTGCTTTTTATGACTTGTTTAACGTATGAAAGACGTTAATTTTATAAAATCATGAAAATTAGTATAACTCGAAAACAGCTAATTTTCGGACAGTAGTTTCTATAGTAAAATAGACTCAGATTAGCCTCTACTATCTCATTCTACCGGCTCCGCGTCTATTTTTGATGGCATTTCGAAATGGCATTCGATGGTAACCCCCTTTTTTTCTCACAGTTTTTGAAATTTTGAAACGAAACTCTCAGGGTCTTAACTGTGTCAAATAAAGTTTCTTTTCAGGTTATAGTCTGGTCTCTAACCTTCTCCAGTTCTTCTACAGCGACCCTAACTTTGAAATTCCCAATGGAATGTGGTATCTTTTACGACGGATTTCGATAGAAAATCAAATTTCAATCGATTTTTAGAAAAAAACATTGTTCAATTACAGGAGGCTTTGGCTCCTAATATAGCTAAACTGGTATTGCAAAAATAAAATTTTGGAGGAAACCTCCCAAGTTGACCTGTTCTCACCGCTCGTCATACCATTTGCGGGAAGGACTTAATTTCATATGTTTGTTCAACTTTTAATATATATTTTTGCAATGACAGTCTTAGACTGCTTATTTTCTTAAAATGATTTTTCGTAATTTGCTGCGAAACGGTGCCCCGGATAAAAATATTTACCGATATAAAGTCGATTAAAAATTTGATTTTCTATCGAAATCCGTCGGCGAATTTCTTTATCCGGAGCACCGTTTCGCCGCAAATCGTGAAAAATTATTTTAAAAAATAAGCAGTCTAAAACTGTTATTGCAAAAATAAAATAAATTTTGAACGAAAATATGAAATTAAGACCTTACCGCGACAGGTATGACGAGCGGTGAGAACAGGTCGACTTGGAAGGTTTCCCCCAAAATTTTATTTTTGCAATACCAGTTTTAGCTATATTAGGAGCCAAAACCATCTGTAATTGAAAAATTAATTTTTTTCAATAAACAGTAATTCTTCATCCATTTATTCATTCAATACCAGTTTTTGATTGCTTATTTTCTTAAAATAATTTTTCGTGATTTGCTGTGAAGCGGTGCCCCGGATAAAAAAAAATTACCGGTATAAAATCGATTCAAAATTTGATTTTCTATCGAAATCCGTCGTAAAAAAAATACCACATCTCATTAGGAATTCCAAAGTTATGGTCGCTAGAGAAGAACTGGAGAAGTTTGGAGACCAGTCTATAACCTGAAAAGAAATTTTATTTGACATAGTTAAGACCCTGAGAGTTTCGTTCCAAAATTTCAAAAATTGTGGAAAAAAAATTGGGTGGCCTTCGAATATTGAACACCCTATATATATATATATATATATATATATATATATATATATTTTTTTTTTTTTTTTTTTTTTTTTTTTTTTTTTTTTTCCCTTAAGGACTACGCGACTACAATGTAGGTTCTCTATTTATTTTTTAGTTCTTTTCTTTTTGCCCACTTTTGCTTGAGGATTTCATTAAACTTATTTCTCCTTTCTTCTGTCCATCTCTTAGAAGGAAATTTCTTCCTGTCCACCACAAGCACCGCGTTTCTCAGGAACTTTTTTAATTCGGCTCTGTCCTCGCACATCTATCGTGTAATCCCGAGTCTTTGTGCTTCAGATTTAATTTGGAATGTGTAACCCTTGTTAAATTTGTATCCCATAATTTGGCTAAAAATTTGTCTGTCCATCCTGTGCATATGTCCATAAAACCTGAGTCTTCTAACTCTCATCTCTGTCTCCAGATCAGGGATTTCTCTGTTGGATTTTAGCCTGTATCCTTCCGGTGTTATTTTGGGTCCGTGGATTCTCCTAAGAATCCTTCTTTCTATTTTTAGTAGTTTCTCCAGACTAGATTTATATTTATATATAAATATAAATTATTAGATTATAAAAACTCCTTTAATTTAGAAAAGAAGTATGAGCTCATTTTTCTTATTCATACTTATTAAGCTATCGTGAATATTTTCCATTTCCATTAGCGCAACAATGAGCCTTTTTTTCGAAGGGCTCAGTCTTGAGCAAACGTTTGTTCAAAGAGAACGGAATATTGCTTTCGAATCAAACAGGAAGCCGCTGATACTCGATTCTGTTTGCAAAACGAGACCGCTGAAGTTAATATGCGTTGGTCGAGTGCAAACATTGCCTTCCTCTTATTTTGAATCAAATCTGGGAAGAGGGTGTGGGAGTATTTCCTGGTCAAAGATAAAATACTTGCAATATTACTTTATTATTTCAGGTTTCCTTTGTTAACACAATCTGTTCAATTGAACTCACGTAATGAATAAAGTTTCATGGTGAACTGATACTCTGCGGCTATGTGCCTTTTGTAGTACTCTACGTCGTCAATATGGTACTCTACAGGGTGTTCCGAATTTAAATGGCAAAACTTCAGGAACTTGTATGGGACCGAAAAACTAAGACAAAAAGTTCTTTAGAGATTTGCTCGTTTTTGCTTAGTTTTAGAGAAAATCGCAAAAAAAGAAACAAAACAAAAATGTTACAGGTAGCGATTATTATCTTTCAAAGTTCGTCAGGCTAGGCATTGAGATATGTAAACACTTAATGTTATCCTTTACATTCTTTTATTTGTTTACATTTTGATTTCCTTCTAGGATTATAATTCCTAAATCAGTCTTCAGTCGGTTACTCTGATATTTTTGTGTGAATAGCATCAGCCACAATGCCGCTAATGTTGAATATGCTGATATGATTTTTGTGTATGGTTTTTGTAACGGTAATGCCTTAGAAGCGGTGAGGGAGTATGCGCCGATTTCCAGATTGAAGAGTGCCTAATTGACGAGCCTTTTCGTTAACTTTTCATAGACTACGAGAGACTGGGTCATTCTTAATACGTAATGAAGGCGACCAATTCCAGGCAGCAATAAGAGCAGATTATCGGAGGGGAAATTGTGTCCAACGCCACTTCGATAACAATCCTGAGACTAGCATCCGAAGAGCATCTGCTGCATTAGCAATATCGAGGCAAGCAATATGGCAAACTTTGAAAGGTGATAATCTATGGGTAGCGATTGTCACCTTTCAAAGTTAATCTTAAAAAAGTTCAGAATTTATTACCTCAAGATTATGTCAAGAAATTGAATTTTAGTAACTGGTTTCTTGACAAAATTCGCGATGATAATTTATTTCCATTAAAAATTATATGGACTGATGAAGCTACCTTTACAAGAGGGGGAATTGTAAATCAAAGAAATGATCATATAATGGCTCTTGAAAATCCCAGAGCTATTAGAGAGAATAGGTTTCAGCATGAATTTGCTATTAACGTTTGGCTTGGAATTTGGAACCGTTTACTGGTGGGACCATATTTGTTACCTGGAAGATTGAATGGTATCACATTTACAAATTTTTTGGAGAACGACTTTTCTAATTATTTGGAAGACATTCTCTTACAGCAGCAGATTGAAATGTGTTTCCAACTCGATGGATGTCCAGCTCATTATAGCAGAGTTGCTCGAGCTTGGCTGGATATAAATTATCCACAACGATGGATTGGACGTGGAGGAGTAGTACCTTGGCCACCCAGATCACCTGATATGACACCCATGGATTTCTTCGTATGGGGAACCTTGAAGCAGAATGTATATTCGGTGTCAATCAACTCAAGAGAGCAATTAAGAGACCGAGTCATAGATATCATCAGAACAATGTTTAGCTGCAATTTATCAAGTGAGTGCTAGATGTAATGCTTGCATTGGTGCAAGAGTACAACATTTTGAGTAATATTTACATTAAAAAGAACATAACATAAATATAAATGTAAATAAACAAGTATAAAAAAGCTTCGTATATAATTTAAATAGAAGAAAATATGTATTCATATAAATAAGCAAGCCGTGGCGCATTTCCTGCTCGGCGGGTGCGGCTCGTCTCTCCTTGGGGGTGCGCCTCTGTTCGTGGCACCCTTCCTGACCCTAATCTTCTGTGAAAATATACCTATATATATAACTACACAGGCATTGATGACCCTAGGGTTTTATGCCTATAAACCCCAACAAACAAACAAGTATAAAAATGATAACTTGTTTTGTTTATTTTTTTTGCGATTTTCTCTATTTTCTCTATTTCTGCATTGAAAAAATAAATTAAATTGATTCTCTAAAATAAATTTAAAAAGTCAGTGCCTCTAAGGTCCACAGCAGTATCGAATATTATAAATTCTGTTTTAATGTGGTGGTTCACACGAGACAGTTTAATGCTTTTTTTTTTTTTTTTTTTTTTTTTTTTTTTTTTTTTTTTTTTTTTTTTTTTTT
Organism: Euschistus heros; assembly: GCA_003667255.2. Classification (NCBI taxonomy): domain Eukaryota; kingdom Metazoa; phylum Arthropoda; class Insecta; order Hemiptera; family Pentatomidae; genus Euschistus; species Euschistus heros. Next base: position 1,444,511 of record RCWM02000065.1, on the reverse strand, counting down.
TTTTTTTTTATTTAATTGCCATTGGTCATTTTCGTGCCTGTGCCTGGTCAGAGCTTTTTTTTTTCAGAGTTATGCATTAAGGTACTCAAGGTCACTACAATTTTTATTTAATTTTTCAACTTGTAAGGAAGATTTTTTTTTTTTTATCGCATCCACATATATCTCGAAATTTTGAAGATGTTTATAGTACTAACTGTTGTGTACTTAACTACTAATACAGTATTGAATGATACTTTATGCCTGTAGATTGTTTCTAAATTTTTCTTATTTGAAAAATATATAAATTAATCTTACTATATTAGTAATTGTATATAAAATATTTATATAAATCATATATGTCATTTTATTTTTATTTTTGAGATGACATGCAATTACATGCTATTTCAATAGTAGATTCTCGTTAATGTCGATTATTAAGAAAAGTTTAGAGAATCGATGATTTTAAGTAAGGCACGGATTTACAAGATACAGAAAGTACTAGCCTACACAGTACAACATTCATTTAGAAATCTGAATGTTGAATTTAAAAACTCATCATGGTACAATTGGAATTGAACGATAAATTCTTGAAAATATTCATTTATTTGTATTTATAATGAACGGAAATATTTATTTGCAAATTTTTCATATTTATAACTTCTATATAATTTACATAAATTATTAGAAATACAGAGGTGACAATTTGAATTTCATGAAATTTAGTTAAGGAAGATTATAGATAGAAAGATGCAGTGACATTTCTCTGTATTTTATATTATTAGGGTAATAGGAAGCGATAGATGATGATATATGTCTAGAACACGAAAAATTGTTCTTATTAATGAAAAAAAATATCTTTTATAATTTTATTTTATTTTTTGTATCCCATAATAGAGAAAAATCGATGTATAATAATCACATATATATAGGTATCAAACAACTACGACAACTTTTAAAACAAAAAATTTAAGACAACAATTTTTTTTTTTTTAAATAACATTCACTGTTAAAATTTTCTGAATACTGGAAACTGATTTCAGATGACGTTAAAAGCCACGCTTCTATGAAACACCAAGTTGACCACATGTCATCTACGGTTCGCGCTTCTGGGAAGTCTAAAATAGAATAGCAAATGTTTGTTGGTGCCAATAAGGATATACAATACATAACACTTTGCCACTTAGCGACTAACTTGGAACTCAAACACACAAACCGAAAGCCACACATACAGCTGGCTATATTTAATGCAAATACAATCACGCGCTTCGAAGCTTGATGAATTGATTTGAGTTAAGCTAATTATAAGTTCTCAATGTTGCTAACTTCACCCGCCCTCGAGATTAAGAGCCTCCAGATTATTCGGATTGAATTGACATAATCTTTTTCAGCTCTCAGTTTGTGCATTATGCTCAATTTATATTTTGACCATACTGCAATATATAATGATATATATTTACTTTTTTTTAGATCCGCTTTTTGTAGAATCTGAAATAACAATGAATACTTATTTTAGTGCAGGGGCTCAACAACTTTCATAGTATTTTCTTATTTCCCAAATAAGGTGAAGATCAAGCTGTTTTTTAGATACCAAGTTTGTAAAATTCAAGGTTACATGTACTCAGCTATTACAGAAAATTTAATGTTAAATCCGAAAATGTGGTCAAATTTTGTAAAATACTTAAACGAAATGGAGATATTACAGCTTTTATGGAAAAAACGTGGTTTCCTCAAAAAAGTCTTTGATTTATCGTATATCTGCAACGGATTGAAATAGAAAGGTGAGGTCTGTGGCATTTTGCTACATTTTTGATCTAGTTTCACCCCTTTTTTTTTTTTTTTTTTTTTTTTTTTTTTTTTTTTTTTTTTTCTAAACACTAATTCTCCCTGAAAAGGCTACTGGAGAAATTTATTATGAATCTATTTTGCCTTCTAATTTACCAATTCAATTCATACGATTAAATTTGCAATTAAAGTTTTTGTTGCTATTACAATTAACAAATCACAAGGTGAGACTTGTTGTGGATCTTTGGATTGGCTGTTTCTCTCATGGTTAGTATAACACTTAGGATTTTACAAAACAGGAAACCCTAAGATCAAATCACTCTTATAATATCGGGAGAGAAAACTCAAAATGTATTATATTCAGTTGCCTTGTGAATAAATTAATTTTCTTTTTGCACGTTTTCTGCAATTTATTGATAAATAATAAAACATAATTTATTAGTTATAAAAGTTCTTTACTTATGAGAGCTGGAAACACCGCGGTAGGTGTTTAAATAAATCTGCGTGTACTGTGTTCTCAGTATAAATAACATAAAAACTATAAAGTTATATAAAATGATTTACACGATATATCTATGCGTTGAAGCACTAGTTTCTAGAAATTGCCAATTTCTCTGATATTATTTGGGCTTAAAGGTCTTGGGATCGGGAGACGTTATGCCCCGTGCCATTTTTGTACTATTTTTAAATTTCCCGTAATTATAACAGGAACAGTATGAAAATGGCTTCAGTGTTTATAATGCGTTCTATAATGAAACATATACTAATTTTTAATTTACAATATATCTTTAAGTTTGCGGATTCGCTGAATTTTTATATATTCCTTTTTTAATACTTTCACTTATTTGAGGTAGGCAAGGCCCAACGATTGATTGATGTTAACGTGACGATACGATAATGATAGCCATGTATTCCCTGAAGGTTAATTAAGTTTAAGGTTAATAAAGTAAAACTAAATTATTTGAATATAATTACATAAGATAATTAATTTTTTATAGTTAGCACTATATCAGTTGGAGACATCAATTAGGGGTATATATTTACTATTGAACAGCCGCAATAGTGATCGGTTCAAAGGGCTCGGATCCCAAGGACACAGAGAGCTGCGTTAATTTTGCAGTTTCAGTATTAACTGCAGTTGACATTGAGGTAATGCTCTTTGCATAAATGATCATCCAATTACTTCCAACAGGAGTTCAATATGTCCACTGACCACAGCTCTCGTGTTAGGAAGGATTTGGTAAATAAGTAAGATAATATCATACTTTAATATGAATGTACGTAGGTTATTAGGCCCTCAAGGATATTCTTTAGAGTCTTCAAAGTATATACACTCACTTTATTTCATTTTGTTTTATTTATAAGTTCTTTTAGGTGGAATAAAAGACAACACAAAACCTAATATTATCTCAAGTTCCTATCATTTGAGTATGCAATTTATATTCAATAATAAAAATTAAAATACTGACGACAAACCAATTATAAATTCCTTCTTTTTTTTTTTACATTCGAATTAGTTAATTTGAAAAATCAGAAAGAAATATTTCGAACAAATATTTCACTGAAAGTTATTATAGTTTATTTCATGGATATATCACCGTTAGGTACGACAGATATAGCAATATAATTTTATATGCCCACCGTGAAAGAATATTCGATTCCCATGGAGCTGCTTCCGAGTCGTAAATTTTTAAGTGCTGATTATAATGTTTGACTACTACTTTCAAAAACGAAAGCTAATAACTGGTGTTTCAACCTCTGACAAATAAAAATAATGATGTACAATGATTTTAAATTTAAGTAATATATAGTGAAAGATTTGAGGTTCTGCAAAATTCTCATTCAGCCATAAAATATGAACAATGCAGTGAATAATAGTTGAAAAAATACTAAACGAAGAATTGTACATTTCCCATTGCACTTTACGGGCCTTTATTACATAGCCTTTTTAAACCACTTATTAACAAAAATATATGATTAAGAGGCAATTAAAGTAACAGTTACCGCTTAGTTGTTTATCGTTTACGTTCTTGTTTAGACATGACGTGATTAGCAGGTTAAAATGAAATAAATCTTTTTTAATTATCTTACACATTCCAGAGAAAAGAAAAGTGTTTAAATTATTGCATCAAATAGGGTATTGCACAAATCAAAGAAATGTTCGGAATGCAAGGTATATACAAGTGTTCTAACAGGAAGGCGTAGAAAGAACGAAAATGAAATCTCATTGGAGTTATAATAGAAAATATAAGAGACTACTGGCCTCCTACATGAGTTAAGTATGATTTTTATTGTTCAGTTTTTATGTTTACATAAATTTGAAATAAATGTTGTCAGTTGTAATTGGTATTTTTAAAAACACATCTATTTTATTATTTAAAACTATTTTATAAATCAATTTTAAATATTAATGCATGAGTTAGTAATCCAGATAGACAGAAACTATTAAGTAACTCATGCCGATAATGGATTGCTTTACCAGTGATTAGTACCAAAGGCCCATGAATTGTATATTTACTCTCAGTATCAAAAAGCAAACGATCGAAATTTTGATATGGTAATAATTTTTATATGGCAGAAATAATTATATGAAGAAACCGATTTCTTCTGGTTAGATTTTTATTTCTAACCGTAAAAATATATGGAAGTGTTGCAAACCTCGTTTCTGCTACTCGACAGTGTACATTTAAATTTTTATTATACCTAAAACTTTCTAGTGCAATGAAAATGATATACATAGCTAAAATTTGATATTGGTGGGTAGTTTTACCATTGTAAACTCTATTGCGGAACGGAGCTGACTACCTAATGGCCAATTGTCAGGCTTAATCTTTAATATTTTTCAATAATTTAATGGAACATAAGGTATTAATTTTAAGCTTTATATAAAACCTTACCATTGTGACCTCTCAGGTAGAATGGCGTTCGCCACCTATCAGTCAATTTTCAAACTTCACCGTTATCCACAAATAAGGTAGTTTTTTAATAACAAATTTATTGAAAATCAGTAAATTTTATTATTGCTAAACCTTTCTGGAACTGTAAAGATAACGTGGTTAAAATTAGGCCCGAATTGGTTCAGTAGTTTTCGCGGTTAGTGAATATAAACGAAAAATGGCTTTATATCTGTCATAACAGTGAATAAGTGGTTAATTCGAATTTCGACCAAAATGAGTTAAGTGATTAAAAAAATCGTAGAGGTTTTTCTTCATGGTGAATAAGTGTTTAAGTAAGACGTTTTTTTTATATAACTAAGTTTTAAAATGTTCATCATACTTAACCACTTATTCACCATTACGAAAAACCTTGGTCACTTTAATCGTTTTGGTAAAAATTCGAATTAACCACTTGTTCACTGAGATGACATATATAATAGTTTGGATAAATAAACAAGCCATTATATTTTAATTAATTACGGTGTATATTTTTATTCCAATTGATGTTTTTCGATTTCCATATTCTTGGCATAATTTTCCTAAAGCTACCCAATTAAATAAGCGGCCATGTTGATATTTCACAACAGAAAAAATGTTCATCTGGTTCAGCAGTCTTCCGAGTTTAGCATTTCCTTTTCCTTCCAGTTGATGTCATTTTGCCGATAACGACTCGAGAGAAGGAAGTAATGACCCCACCCGTCAACGAGGGATCTTGAGGAAAGAGCGGGGGAATTCCGGTAAATATTTATCTTGTTAGCATAATAGGAAATCAACCCGTGGCAATGTTGAAATTAATTAAATGTCTCCAATTTGGTATAATTAACAGGTAGAATATCTGATTTCGGCTACAGCGAGGGTGAATTTTGTTCCGACTCGACAAGCAATCCCTGTGTCCCTTTACAATAAAATAATATGAAATATCTGTATACCTTATTTAAAATAACTTTATACTACTATATAAAAGGTCCATTTTTCGTTTTAATGAAAATTTAAATGTAGAATGCTTTAAATTTTAAGTGGCAGAAACGAGGTTTGCCATACTGTCATATACTTATATAACCAGAAATTAAAATACAACCAGATGAAATAAATTAAATCATATCTGCCGAATAAAAATTATTACCAAATCAAAATACCGATCTTTTGTTTTTTGACATTGTAAAAGTATGATTCATGAGCGTTTAGTTGTAAGCATTAATAATGCTGTCGATTATCCTTAAAAGTTTCTTAGTGATGTACGTCCTATTTGGAATACCAACTCATGCATTAAAATTAAAGATCAAGTTTTCAGATTTTAATCATGTTAAAAAATACTATGCATAAGAATGTCATTGAAAAAATTATGCTTAATTGAATACTTCAATACATGATTTTTATGGATGAACAAATAAAACTTCAATTATTAGTTAAAATTATCTGAGTACTTTATCTGAACGGGCGAAGCCGCAAAGGAGGGGGGGGGGTTGATATATATAAATATAATTTTCACTAGTCCATTTTTGAAACTTGAATCTTCAAATGGAATTTCGTAACTTTTACCCAAGTCTCCGTCCATTAGCTGGAGACGACGTATTTCTTTTTTTTTTGTGTGTGTACAATTTATCTGAAACATATCCGGAGCCGAAAAATGTTTTTTTTAGGGGTGAGCCCGGAATTAAATATGATTAAATAAAATAAACATTTTTCACTTTATCATAGAAGAAGACGATTTCATCAGCGAGGAGGAACTGGAGGAGGCTATCTCGAAGATGAAGCTGGGTAAATCAGCAGGGCTGGATGAAATAACTCCCGAAATGATCCGGTACATGGGCAGCAAAGGTGAGGAAATGTTTCTCCATCTCTTAAATTTAGTATGGAAAAAGAAAAGGATACCGAAGGACTGGGAGATCGCTGTGGTGGTGCCTATTTACAAAAAGGGAGACAATAGAGTATGCAATAACCATCGAGGCATATCTCTGCTCAGTGTGCCAAGCAAGATTTATTCAAGAATTCTGGAAGCAAGGGTAAGAAGAGTTGTCGAATGCCAGATAGGAGAGGAGCAGTATGGATTCAGAAACTCGAGGAGTACGCAAGACCTGATTTTTACTTTGAGGCAGGTCATGGAGAAGTCCATAGAGAAAGGTAAAGAACTTTCTGTCTGCTTCGTGGATTTAGAAAAGGCATTCGACAGAGTCAAAAAGGAGGATATAGAGCGAGCTCTGTCGGAAAAGCAAGTGGATATTGGCACGATTCTGGCAGTCAGGAGTCTCTACCAAAAAACAAGAAATATTATAAGGACTGGCAACCACACCTCCAAGGAATTTGAGACGACGCAGGGAATACGTCAGGGGTGCAGCCTAAGCCCCCTGCTTTTCATATTGGTGCTGGATAAGGTGCTGAAGAGAGCCAAACCCAGATTGCGGTGTTTTCAACTAGGGCATAGGAAACTTCAGCCTGCTTTGTTTACAGTTCTCGCTTTTGCTGATGACCTCGTCGTGTTCGCTGCGGATGACCGGGACCTACAACACAACGTAAATATCATACAAGAAGAGTTGACAAGCATTAACATGGATATTAATCCAGATAAGACGAAATGTATGAGAATAGGAAGACGTCCTCACCGTATTATGAGAATATTGAGATTAAAGGGATCTATTCTGGAGCAGGTGCAGGACTTCAAATATCTAGGTGCCTGGATCAACGAAAGCGGTTATATCTCAAATTAAATATTTTTTTTTACAATAAGAGCGAACCTCGAGGTACGAAATCATAACTTTGTAAAATTACAATAATAAAATAAAAAACTGGAGGATATAATTCTATCATAGAATATATTATTTTAGCTATATTCAATCCAAATGCATTTAATTTTAATTATAATCAAGCAGCCAGAATACAATTTAATGAAGTTTTAATTTAAAAAACTAATTAAATTAAAATTTAATAGTTCAGCGATAAAAAGACGCACCATCTACATGGGTTTACCGTGAGCATATATTGCGCATGATCCAGAGTTCTTTTGAATTCTCTGAAACCTTCCAAAGCAAAAAATAGTGAAGCAGCTCTTTTCCATTTAAAACTGGGTTATTTTTTCTCTTCTTATGTATCGTATTTCATGTGGAACAAATTTATAAATTATCATATCTATTAAATCTGAAGGCTTTTTCTACCAAATTGGCGATTCTTTTTAACAAAAGTGGAAATACATTAGTTCTTACAAAAGACATTTGGTAAGTATAAATCTAAATTCCCACAGTCCAGTTATTAGTATTGACTAAGCATTCTAACATACTAAAAATTATTAATAATAATATCTGCTAAGAAATTAAAATTAATGAGCTTGTGATAAGCAGCCTGATGAAGAAAAACTTTCTACGATATCTGTAAAAAGCAAAAGTAATCAAAAAGAGAATAAAGTTTATGAAATCAGCCAAAAAGGCTTGGAATATTTTATATATATATAACTTTATATATATATAACTTTTATGTAATAAAAGTTGAGATTATCTTATAAAAGTGGGTTGAATTCTGTTTTTATGTAAAATAAGCTTTTACATAATTAAGTCCCTGTTTAGAGTTTAATAGATACATTTGTTTCATATACATCATAATGCTATACTATACTATGCAGCTATACTCTTCAAAATTATTTTAATTATTATTTATTTTTTCATAAAATATTTTTGGATCAAGTAATTAAATATATATATACCTGTTAAAATTTGTATTTTTGCGATACTATTTTAGCTGTATCATTGGATGGTTGCGGTCGCTTACAGGTATGCTGCGCCTCTTGCCCTAAGGAGACTTGCTTATTTCACGAATCATTATCCAGGATTGGGTCCATCAGGTTTCCAGGGACCTCGAGCTGACAGCGATCTATAGCTCCTCTTCTCCAGAAATTTGGTCTCTCCCACCAAGAGTCTCAAGGCTAGATTAGATCAATGTGTTATAATCCATATTTTGTACAAAAAAAATAAAAATAATAACTGGCATGTTGCTATTATCTATAATATTCTAAGCGGTGGAAAATATTAGAGGATGTTGAAAATAATATAAGAAATATAATAGCAGGATTATCTTCTGAAAATAGAAAATAATTATTGTTAGTATTATTATTTTTTTTTTAATTTATTCAAAAAATGTTTATAACTGGGCAACTTTTTCTGGCTAATGCCACATTTTTAAGCTTCAGAATATAGATAACTAATAAAAAAAAAAGTATTATTTATAAAACTATTATAAAAAATTATTCTATACTGCAGTATTCATACATTAAGGCTAGTTGCAAAAACACCAGTTTTGGACGGCCGGTTTTTTACCGTCGTCCAAATTTCAATAGTGAACGACATGTCAAATAGTAACCTTGCACACACAACGACTTTTTGCCGGCCGGCAAAATGCCGGTGAGTTGCCGGCGCCTGCCTTTGCATTATAATTACTGTTTTATGCACTATAATTACAAAAGCTATTACTTGTTTGAGTTACTGAATCGAAACAATATCAATTTGTTAATCAGAAATTGTTAAAAGTTTTAGGTCGAAAAGTCAAGGTTTTTTACCGGTCAAACAATTAGTAGAATTATAATTTCATTTTATTCTTGACTTTTCGATATCCCTGAAATATCTACATTACTAAAATGTTCACCGTTTCTGCTACTAACGGTATATTGTGTTTTATCGGTATTAATTACTAAACCAATTTCGTTACCGGTTTTCATGAGCGTAGTAGCGTCTAGTTTTATAGTTTCCTCGTTTTCACCCAAAAGTACCAAATCATCAGCATAACCAAGAACCGGACATTTACCACCCATCTCTAATCCTTTTTTCTTAAGCATCACCTTTCTAATGACGTATTCTAGCGCTAAGTTAAATAATACCGGAGAAAGAGAATCTCCCTGTTTTAAACCCGAACGTACCTTAAACTTTTCGGAGTAAAAATTCCCGATTTGCACTCTATTTAATGTTTCGGACATGCACATCTTTACTAGATTAACCAATTTCTTTGGTATCCCCAGTTTGATCAAAATATCAAACAGTTTCTGGCGGTTAATCGAGTCGTAAGCCTTTTGGAAATCAACATAGAGCTGATGCACTACGCCCTTAAATTCTAATTTTTTCTCTAAAATTTGACGAAGGGAAAATATTTGATCGATAGTTGAACGACTCCGTCTAAAACCACATTGATAGTCTTCAATTATTTCCTCTGCGTAATCAGTATTTGTTATTTGTTTTCCATTATACTGTAATATTGAGAAAATAACTTCATTCTCTTCCAATATGATTTTCATTGTTTGTTTAGTCCTTATATGTTAGTATAAATCATAAATGAGATATAATTAATTACAAAATTCTGTTTACTTCTTTTTTTTTTTTTTGTAAATAAAAATTATCAATATCAGTTAATGCCTAAATGTATGTATTGGACTACAAAATATGTTTATAGCGTTTTTTATCAGATGCTTGTGGAACAAGTTGAAAAGTTTTTAGTAGTTATGGAATTCATTATAAAAGAATACATATCTGATTTGTGCTGAAGTAGCATTTCAGCATTCAATTTTAATATAAGTTTAAATAAAATTGAATGGGGTATTTGAATTTGTTGAATAAGCAATGGATTCAGTATACGTCGCAAATGAACCCAGCAGTTAATCTTTGAAATTAATTTCCTATGAACATAATTTATGTTGATAACGGCCGTAAATAAATGGACATTAAAAGGGACCGAGGTCCCCGGACCAAGGACTGAGGTAGACTTTGCCTCTCCCTTTATTTTTTATCTCAGCACATTTCAAATTGTGTATAATTATGTTTCGCAGAATGTTTTCATGTACGTAATGAGCAGCAAGTTTGTTTTATCAGTAACCTCAGTTATGTAAAGAGAATACAATTAAAGCGGAAAATTGGTGATGAAAAAGCTATTAAAATATCACAAAAACCTCAGAACACCATTGTTTATCCGACATTATGTTCATTTTTAATGAGTAAATTCATAAATATTCGTTTTTAATATATTTTTTTTTCTGATAAAAGTTTAGTTGACTAGTATGATGAATGGAGAAGATGGAGGGATGCAGTCAAAGAGGACAACCACGTCAAAGAAGAAATTCTATAATACGTGCCAACGTTTAGACCTGCCTTGCAGGTCTTCTTCAGGGCCACCGAACCACACTAGTGGGGAGAAGCACGATCGTTGGCACATATTAAAGAATTTCTTCTATGACGTGGTGTTCCTCTTTGACTGCATCCCTGATCATCTTCTTCTCTATTTTTTTTCTTTTTGTTTTACGAAATTTCTATTATCCACACCTGTCATTCAAACCGCAACAATTAGCGGATGTGATATAAAAATTATCTAAAATTGGCATGTCAGGCATGAGGGAGTTCAGCACTTTGTGGTATCTACTCCAGTCTTGCATTTTTTTAGATTTATCTTAGGAGATTCCTTCTTCTTTTTTTCAGGAATTTTAAATTCCCGGTTGACTCTAGCAAATCTAGTGCTACGTTAGCTGTAACGTCCATATGATTTGTCGTGAAATTTTGTATAAAATGTGTGGATATTATTCTGTACATGAGGTATGTTCTTGTTAGTATATCATTCTAAGATGAGCCTATTTTGCCTTTTTCACTAAAAACTTAGCAATGGTTCGGGCGCCTTTTTTACAGTCCCGAAACTTTATGAATTCTAAAAACAGGTACTGGATGTAAATTATGAGAAAAAACTAACAAACAAAGATAAATAAGTATTCATAAATAAGGATTTAATAAACAGTTACGATTATTAGAAAGTTAAAGATAATTCCAAAGAAACTTTAAAAAAAAAATAAATAAAAAAATAAGATACCTATACACTAAATATACAATGTATAATCTGTACCTGTGGTATGATAGGGTGTTTCTTACGTTTTTTTTTTCAATAGAGATATTGAATTGATTATTTTGAATCATCACTATGTATATTACTAAGGTGAACCCTATTGTTTAATATACCATCTAAAAATACATTTCTAAGGAAATAAATATGTGATAAGCCCCACATCATTACTGTTTCTGTTATATAAATATATATACATATATGTGTAATGTTATTCATGAATGAATTCTTCATTTGTATTAAAAACTGGGAACGTAAAGATTATTTTTAGATTGGTTATAAAATAATGAATCCAACAAAGTATTATAAAATAAATAATAAAATAAAATATTTATAAAAACCTGTACCATTTTCAAATAATGTATCTATTTAAATGGTATTATTTTTTTTTTAATTTAGAGCAATGCTTGTTATAAGGTTTGTTTAAATTATTTTGAGTATCCAGGTAAAATCCAAACCCTAAATACTATAACCAAAACAAGATTCCTTCACGAAAGCTCTTATACTCTGGGGAAGAATGCGAGATTGTAGAATAAGCCGGATATATACGGATATGATGCGTAAGGAACGACCAGAAGGATTTAAGGGCATTCAGGAAGAAACTTCAAAAGACTATTTTTATATTTCCAGTGAGAAGATAACTGAGTTCTCTGCAGCTGGATGTATTTGAGCGACCCAAAAATAATATTCAGAGTATTCATTTAGTCTTGGGATTTAGATAAAAAATCATTCTATAGAACCAATTTCATTGAATCAATCACCTAATTTATTCGTTATTATATTAAGTAATTGATTTCAAGAAATTAGTTGTCAAATGGCTATGATTAAATTAAAGCTATGATTAAATTTTGATTAAATATAAGCTATGATTAAACTTTGGTTAAATTTAAGCTATGATTAAATTTAAGCTATGATTAAATTTAGATTAAATTTAAGCTGTGGTTTAATTTTGATTAAATAAATATGCTGTAGGGAGGCCTATATCTTTCAGCAGGCTTTAAACTCACTTAAACATTAATCGTTCTTTCAATTTTTTATTTAATATTTATTCCTATATTAGCTATTTTTCCTATCTTTTTTTCTGTTTCTATTTTTTTTCTATCATCTTATAACACAAATCTATATATTCTTTTATTTATCTTGTCATTCTTCAAAAAAAATCTAGGCTAGATTATTCTTAAGGGATATTCTCCCAGAATAAAGCTTTATTTATATCCTAAACATATTTTATTACAAGGTTATAAAATTAGAAATATATACCCATATATATTTTTTATTTATTTATTTTTTTTTACTTTTAATTTTGAATAAGTACAAGCTGTCTCACTTGTTGAGCAATGAGTGTTATGGATGACAAAGACTCACTCACACAATATGTACAATGATTCAAAATGAAGTAGTGAAATTAAAATAAACAGCCTCTAAATATACAAGAAATGAAATAAAGTACAAAATAAAATAAAGCGTGAGGAAAAATATACTGTAATAAATGATAATATAAAATAGGTTAGAAGTGTTGAAACTAATAAATAAATACAAAAATAAATAAATAATAATAAAATTAAGGAAGAAAATAATAGAATAATAAATGAAATCATACTGTATATACAATATTTACAAACATTCCTAGAAACACCCCGATTCAAGCCTACCCCCCCCCAATTTGGAGGGCCAGCCGGCAGAGAGTTCCCAGCCCTGTTCTCTTAGCTGCGTCTCTAGCAGAATCCAATTACACATGTAATATGTACAATATATTATATGTTATAGTAATTTGAACATATTTAATAAAAAAAAACAAACTACTATTGATTGAACTGTATACATTATATACGATAATTGAATTTGAGGAAATTATTTCGATAGTTTACTTTGTTTATTTCGATAGTTAGAAGTTGTGTAACTCCGCTCAGAAACTTTTTCTTTTTTTTTTTTTTTTCATCAAGAAAAAGGTTGAAATAGTTTTTAAATACATAACAATAATAAGAGAGCATAAGAGAAAAAGATGAACTTATGTCGGAAACACTAGATATTGCAGTCTGCCCCTTTTACCTCCACGACACATCTAATAGTGTCTTGCTTTTATATAGCCTTGCTTGTATCTGTTTTTGGATTTTAAAAAAAAAAATAGTTTTTTTTCGGCTAATGTTATTGAATCAATCTGCCATTAAAATTATGCCTGATGAGGGCTCTGAATTTCGAAGCGCCCAGTGAGCATCCCACCTGAATAAACAAATCATGTTCAAACAAGAGAGTGCCTACTCATTGGGCCGGATTCAGCTTATCGACTTTTATGCCGCCCTCAAACAAAATGGGGCGGAACATGCTAATGAAATTTACACATTGCCTTTATAAATGATTGACCACGGCCGGGACCTGCCTGAGGAGGATATATTTTATCATATTATTTCTAAACATTGAACCAAGCATAAAAAAAAAACATGATGTTTTTTAATAATTATATTTAATGTAACAAGGATTTTTTTTTTTTTAAATAAAGATAATTTACAGAATTATTTTTATAATAAACTTTTAGGTGTATATATTGGGATGGTGCAAAAATAAGGCAGGTTTTGAATATTCGTTTTGTTAAGAAACGTGCTTCCAAGTAAACGAAGGTGATTCTCCAGTTGGTTAATGGATTGTAAACTATCGTTATTAATGTTGCTTTTATTCTAACATTAGTTTAGTTTAAGTTACATTTTCTATGAGTTTGGACCTTTGTTAAAAGAAGATTTTCATCAAATTTTTTTTACGTGTTCAAATTCGGTCGAAGTGTGGACCAAACAGAGCGTAACATCAATATTGGTTGGGCTGAAAGAAGCATAAATGAATGTAAAGTGCAGGGATGATTTCAAAAATTTCGTCTTGGATATTTTGATCTCTTTGATGGTCTGTGGTAGGCCCTCTGTTGATCATGACTTTCTGAGGGCTTTGGTAGCAGAAAATCCTAGCAAAACTACTTGTAACATTACGAGAGAAGTTAGTGTTTACCACTCAGTATTATAAAATTCATAAAATTATTATTTTTTTTTTTTTTAACATAGTTACGCCGAGGGAAACACAGTTTTTATTTAACCACTAATTTACTTCTCTAATTCATTTTTTCTTGAATGAAAAAAAAATGGCTAAATTTATTTCATAGGAAGTATAACGTAGTAAATATATTTTTACAAAATAAATATATGAAATTTGGATTCCGTAAGTTAATCTATAGAATATCTGACTTATAAAATATATAAAAGTAAGATAGAAAGGCTCGGAATAGTCATGATAATTTTCCACTATCAGCAAGACCGTCTCGACTCACTTCTATTTGTCTTAAAACCCTGTTTTCCCCCCAGAAATAAATATATTCCATGCTAGACAGCGCACAAATTACAGCGCATTATATATATTTATCATTACCATGTATCAACATCCCTTTAGTATATAAATTATGGGTACATATTTTCTTAGAATTGAAGGATGCAAATAAAAAAACAAAACAAATGTTTCATTTGAATCAAGCTATTATCCGGCGTTTTTAGTTTTAACGGGATTTAAAAATATTCATAAAAGATTCCTTTTTTTTTATTTTTTTAATGGTGGTCGGTTAAGTAAAATTTTCTTATGTTATAAAAGTATTTCTCATTTCGTGATATGCATGATTTTATTATGTTGGTTCCTAGTAGCTCTAATAAAAAAATTAAAATGTAATATATTTAAATTTTCAGACACGATAAATCAATATTGAGAACAGTGAAATAAACTCCTATCCTGTTATTATCATTATTTTTCATAAATTTAAAAATTTAGCGTGGGTAGGACAGGATATAGATATGTAGGGGGAGTGGAGCTTCAGGTTGGCGACCTCATACGTTGGAGACAAGGCTAAAATCGAAACTTCATTTTGAGGTTTTTCTTCCTGCCTCGTTTCGCTAGTTTTTACCTACTGTCTCTTCAAGGTTTTCATTTTCCTTTAAAAACTAAAACAATATTCTTAAACTTTCTTTTCCAACTTTTAGGGATCAAAACAAAATTATATTAATTATCATTTGAAATCTAATTGTTTTTAAGCAAATATATGAAGTATAAAATATAATTTAAGAACAGGAAATAATAGCCTCTGGATCATCTGAACTTTAATTGAAGTCTCTTGAATTACTATTGGTTAATGTCCTTAAAATTATTGACATTGTAAACACTATTTCCTTACATTTACTCGATTCATTTCTTTATAAAATTTCAATATTTTATTTATTAAATAAACAGTGGTGAAAAATGTCTTAAAAAAAAGGTATTTATTACTTTGAAAACATAAATAAATGATAAATATGTTGAAAGAAGGGAGAAAAAATACTACAATTAATAAATACAGCATACCCCGATAACAGCTTCGCCCTATCTCATTAGTAAAGAATTTAGATAATTTTAAGTATTGAATTTTTATTAGTTTATCGATAAAAATCCTAAATTGATATAAGCAATTGAACATTATTTTTTCAATGATATTTTTACAAATCGGAGTCATTTTTATCCTCGTTAAAAGTGCACATAGTAGGTGTTTGAAAATTACGTATAATCGTAATTAGACATCCAATTTTTAATTTTAATGTATTTGTTGGTAATCCAGATTGACAGACACTACTAAGAAACTCTTGCGAAAAAATCCCCACGACTCACATTTTTACACACACTATCAAAGAATTAACATTTTGATTTGGTTTTAATGTTTTGTTTTTTTGGCAGAAATAATTTTATTGATTTCATCTAGTTGGATTTTAATTTCTAATTATAAAAGTATATGACAGTGTGGCAAGCATCTATTATGCCAATCAACATGGTACATTTAAATTATTATTATTATAGTAAATTTTATTATTGCTTAACCTTCCTAGAACTATGAACTTCCTAGAACTAGCAATTTAAATTGAATTATGATAAGTAAATTACATCATCAGTATCTAGCTCTATGTAACAACGAACATTTGTAATCTCTCTCGAATGAAAATCGCCATCTATCGGTCGATTTTTAAATTTCACAGCGCACCACATATTTATCACTTTTTTATTTTTTAAACAACAATTATTAAAGTGTAGCTATTGTGTAGTTGTATTACAGATCATTTCATTTGCATATGATTAAATTTATCATCCCTCACAATTGTCTGATGTATTGATTTATACAGTTGTAAAATTTAATATATTAATTAAATAATTGTTTTGTAAGAAAAGAAACTGTAAATAAAATTTATTACCGACCCGGTGTAATTTATTACCACAGATATCAAGTGTAAGTAGTAATTTCATTTTTTTAAGTAAAAAAAAAATGTTTTTTTTTTTCATCTTTAAAAAATTGAAAAAAAAAAAAAAAAAAAAAAAAAATCCTTCTAGATCAATGAAGGTGATTATTTTTCTTCCTTCCTCAGACATTCTGTTTAAACTCTTTTGTTCTGAAACTATACAGGCTTTTCAAAGCGGTGCATATTTTCCAGGTATAGGTTTTTTTATTCTTACTTTTTTTTCTAACCCTTTCAACTGGAAATGATTGAATATTTTGGACTCGTAGGATAAAAAAAAACTAAAACCCTGTTTTCGAAGTTCAAAAAAAGAAAAAAGGTTCTTGAAATCATTGAGGGAAAGGAATAAGCTTTTGATCAGCTGCAATGTCTGTATTGTTTAGTACTTTCAAGATGTTGAGTTGTGGACTGACTAAAAAAAAATATTTTAATGGTGTATTGTTGATTTTTTGAATTGATTGGGTCGTTTCGAAATATTAACCCTTTTTTTTTTTTTTTTTTTTTTTTTTTTTTTTTTTTTTTTTTTTTAAGGAAACATGTGAATTTACGTAAAGAACGTTCTTGTTACACTTCCTAATAATTAAAAGAAAATTAATAACCATTTTTTATTTATAGCTAAACAGAAGCTACTGACTTCACCAAAACATAATCGAACAAGATGAGCTTTGGGAAACCTATATTTTATATATATTTAAATTATAAAAGTAAATAGATTGTTTGGACGTGCAGTCAAGAAATTCACAAAAAAAAAATTGTAATTGTAATTTATTGAACCGAAGTCAAGACTAGAAGAAAAATAATAAGATATAATGGAATATGAATTTAAAAGAGATGAGGAATAGTGACTAACTGTATAAAAATTAGAAAAAAAAAGATTAAATTAAAAAGGATTACAGATAAAAATGATTGGATAGAGATGGATGAAAATTGGCCGACTTAGATATATACAGCATATCATAAGCTACTAAGTAGTGAAACAAGAATAGTTAAAACTGAAGTGTGTGTATGTATATCATGAAAGATCTTGTTAGTAAAATAAATATTCATGTTTTGAAAATAGATATAGAGGAAACAATATGTGGACATAATTTATACGTGATATGATGAGCTATGTAAAAAATGAATGAAGTGGAATGATGTCGTAAATGAGAATAACAGTACAAAGAGAAGAGAAAGGAGTATCAATGGTCCAAATGATGAGAAATAAAAGAAATATCATAAACTATATATAACAGATCTATTTAATAAGCAATTTATGCATAATTAATAAATTGAGAGCATTAATAGGAGAAAGAAAATGAAAGGATAATAGTGAAATAAATGTACAAAGATGAGGAATAACAGGTATAATGATACCGTAAATGAGACACGGTTTATTTTTTGTTGGATTCAAGAATAGACAAAGGAAAATGTACGTTAAAACTGTAGAGAATAGTGCGCTCTAGTAGTGGGGTGTTGAAACTTCTTGACTGCCATCTGCTTGGGGTATACCTTGTATTTTTCCAATGTCTTCTATACTGCACCAATATTTAAATTAACTATTGAAAGGAATTGATTTTCAAATGATATGCGTACACAAAACTGAATACAAAATGGCGGAAAGTGTTTAATAGAAAGAAATATCTTGAAGGCTTATGGTGCTTCGACCCTGAGTACGCGAGGATATCATCATCGCCACCGGCCGAATTGAGATTGATGATCAAGACAAGTCCTCCACCGTCGGCTCTCAGCCCCCCCCCCCCCCCCCCCTGTCTTGTATCAGTTTTTTCTTTCTTCTGTACTAGAGAAAACTTTTTGTACATTATTCAATAAAACAATATTTTCAGTTTTACCATTAATTATCACAATAATGTTAATTATATAAAATGTGATGCATCTTTCCATATTTATTTATTTGTTTAATGTTATTTAATCTCAGTATCAAACAATCAACTATTTTGTGTCTGTTATTAAGTTAGTTTGAACCCAAAACTAAAAAAAAAAAAAAAAAAAAAAAAAAAAAAAAAAAAAAAAAAAAAAAAAAAAAAAAAAAAAAAAAAAAAATTTTACGGTCCTCAAAGAAAACAATTTGTTTCAACTAATACAATATTGAATTTTAATAACTAATATAATGTAATGTTGAATTGTTATAACCAATATAATGCAATGTAGAATAGTAATAACTAATGTGATGTAATGTTGAATTGCAATAACTAACATAATATAATGGTGTCTCTAGCCTGAGTTATGGTACACGGCACCAAAAGTGGTAATCAAATAATAATAATAAAGTTAGTGTATACTGTCTGTCTTTTGAATTGTTATATTTCTTCACTCTCAGGCTAATGGCTAGTTATTTTTTTCAGAGTTCATAGTAATCCTATTTATGGTGAATAAAGAGCTACTAATTTTTAACATGGAAACATTTTACTCGTGGTCTTAATGGTCAAACGTATCGGGTGAACGTGAGTTCGATAGTTTTGATTTGACAATAGTTTTCTGATTAGAAATTCAATGCCAAATATCTTTTTTTTATGTTTAACATTTGACGCTATGCCTTACCGTTTATGAGCTATATTGGTTTGAATGAAAAAGGTCACAATTGAAAGCCTTATTTGTCACAACTTTAATTGTTTAATCATTAATGGTTAATTTAATTTAAATAATTTAAAATCGTACAAGTAAGTGGTAAAATATGAAGAACATAGACGGTATGGACGGTACGGAGCATAGACGGTCAGCAGGATTAAGCTATTAAATTTAAAAATTTATCTTCTACAGACAAATAGAAGGTAGGCGAAAAAAAACCGGCAGGCTCAAGGCAGGTTTGTTTTTATTTTTGTGCTTAGCGGGGTTGTTGTTTGAGAAGACGTTTACTATTTAACCAGAAGGTCTGCTTTCTCACTAAATCAGCCGGCCTTTGCATTGATTTATTAGTGTTCGGCCGGAATACAAAGTTAGTGTTCAAATAATTCAGATTTTGTTTAGGCAGTTGCTTGCCAAGTAAATAAAAATAAAAATGGTTATTAATTTTGTTTTTCCTCAAAGATTAATAAAAACAAGATTTTCGTTAAAAGTATTTTTACATGTTCAAACTTGGTCCTAGTGTGGCCTAAACCGCGGCGCACAGTGGGGCAAACTTGAAAACAACTCTGAAATCTTATGATTTTTTTTTTTTTTCATTATTTTTGTACACCTAAATAAATGTAGCATAACGCTGTGGGACTGATTTTTCGATTATTTCGTTACCAGGATCTGTACACGTCCTTGAAGTTGCCCTTTTCTGGAGTTGAGAAAATAACACGGTTTCGAAGTTCTGTTAAAATAATTTTTTATGAGGCTGAATTTTTAGCAAACATTTTGTATTACCCTTTGAACTTCACTATTAATGTTTACTGGTTTATGGACGATTTTTATTTCGTAAATGTAGCCCCAACCTTGACTGTCAGGAATTTTCAAAGTTAGCTGTCTCGTAAATCTAAATTATCTTCATTTCACTTGATCTTTCAATAAAAGCTACACCGAACTAGGCTCTCTTTAGGGGTTCAAATTGAAGTGCAGGTGTCTGAGGAACCGTGTTATAAATATAAATCCCGGCTTCGGCCATATTTGTTCAGGGGATGAATTTATGTGTTATTTTTCACTATACAGAAACTAATTTTTAGCATAATTTTTTTTTTTTTTTATAACTAGGATGTAAAAATTGGCTTACTATATATGTATATTTGTTTTTATTAGTTTGTCTTATTTATATATATATATATATATATATATATATATATATATATAATTTCTTTTTTCTTTTCTTTTCTTTATTCATTGTAAAATGATCAGATATAATATGATTTCTTGTTTTCTATACAAAAACACATAACTTTCTTGAGAGACTAAGTACCAGAATATAGCAGAAAGAACAATTTTCAAAAATAGCTCTTCAAATAAAAAATCAAAATCAATTGAAAATAAAAGTTTTGGAATTTGGATGACCAATTTATGGGGTTATTATTTGTATCACTGAGTTCTTATTATTGTATACCTTAGTTCTCTCATGAAGATTATCATATTTATTTATTTTATTCTTTTATATCAATGGCCACTCCAATCATTTTCAATCTAAATGTCTTACTAAATTCAGAGATTTAAAGTAAAATGTTTATAAAAATGTGTTTTATTATTATATAAATCACATTTGGCGTTAAAACTGAAGGTGAGCTATAATAAACATCACAGAGATCATCATTCAAGAAAAACAGCAACAAATGAAGATGTTTTTCATCTTATCATGGTGACTTCTGATCCGGTGATAAGTAATTTAAGTCCGCATTTAAAAAAAAAGAAGTTCCCATTAAATGATGAAGGTTCTTATTTACTGTTATAGAAAAAAAGGAACAATTCGAAATCTTTTTTTTCTTTACTTTCATAGTTAATAGCTTTTATTTCTGTACGTAATGTAACGAGTGAATATAATCTTTGTCAATATAAGATTGATAATTGTAAATAGCTGTCCAGTCTATTCAATATAATTCAACTGAAGTTACATTGTAAAACTTATTACATTTTTTAAATTATATTAAACATTTTAATTTATTTCCAAATATAACCTAATAATGAATTTTAACCTAATTCAACGAATCTTGGGTCTGTAATAGAGCTATATAGTAAATTTCATTCAATTTAGCACCTAAAAAATATATATAATAATAACAAACTTGATTATTTTTAATTGATTTTTTTTTTTTTTATTTTTAAACTGAAAATATGGCTCAATGCTGATGATCAGATTGCTCTGGTTATAGTTTTATTTTATTCAGCAGCTTAGATAGCATATAAATATACCCCAAAACTTTATTAATTTTTTCTTACTTTTTGTTCTTAGATTTTTACCCTTTCTGATCATCTGATGAAGCTGATTTCGTCAGGTTTCATTCAATTCAGCAACTCATGAAATATATAATTCCAAAATTTCATGCTTATAGCACGAACCGTTTAGAAAGTATGAGGTTTTTACCCATTTTGGGCCGTTTTGCCCCACTGTGCGGCGTAACATCATTGTTGTTTAGAGTGATGGAAGCATCAGTAAATGTGCAGCGATGGTTCCAAAAATTTCGTCTTGGAGATTTTGAACTCGAAGATACTAAAAGTCGAATCAAAAGATTCACGTCAATTTGAGAACTTCGTTTGAAGAAAACCCTAACAAAACTACTCTGCATATTGCGGCATATATAAAAACCTGCATTACTATTGCAACAATCCAGTACTACTTCAAACATATAGGCGATATTATACATACATTATTATACATTAGGCGATATGTTTTAGTTCAGTTCAATTATTTTTAAGGGTCAAGTCCGTTTGGAACAATCAGTATGATTCCATTTGTTTGCCGTGTATTATTAGTTTTCTACATTTCCTGATTGGAAAAAGTCCTGCTGTGTAAGCTCTGCTGATAAAGGTTAGTTATAAATCAACAGAACCTTCGATGTAATGAATTTCCTGTTGGGAGATGAGAGAAGAATGAAATTATATTACGGATTGAAGCCATCATCTGTGGAACCCGGATAGGTCGGTTTGACAAAAAAAAAAAAAAAAAAAAAAAAAAAAAAAAAAAAGAAAAAGGAATAAAAAAAAAAGAAATTCAATCGTATTTTCCTCATTCTTTGTTTGAATTTTTTTTTGTGATATGAACTTCGAAGAAAAATATTGTTAATTTTGTTAAAGCACTGTACTGCTACACTTGGGATACTTCTCGATTTTTTAAAAAATTAAAAAA
The DNA here is from genome assembly GCA_003667255.2 of Euschistus heros. Taxonomy (NCBI): domain Eukaryota; kingdom Metazoa; phylum Arthropoda; class Insecta; order Hemiptera; family Pentatomidae; genus Euschistus; species Euschistus heros. The sequence goes on along the minus strand of RCWM02000065.1, from coordinate 1,421,934 downwards.
TAACAATTTAAAATATATTTTTATTTTTTAATTAAAAATTACAATAGCAAGGTGGTAGAGAAAAATCGCGCTGTTGTCGCCTTTACTGTTAGTTTTAATTTTACAGTACTACCTGACTAGATCATTGTTTTTTTGTTTTTTTTTAATCCTATTTGCTTGTATACAAAATTAAATATTAACAGATAATTACAGTGGCTTTACGTTTTACCTATTTTTAAAATTGATTACATACGATTTATAAAAATAATCAATTCAAATTAAAAAAGGAGTATTATGTTCGAACAATTTTTATTGTTGTGCTTTATGCCAGAGCTATTCTAAGCCCTCCACCGCTTTACTGAAACGTAAGTAATTTGCACCAACTACTTAATTCAACCACAGATCACTTTTTATCTTGAATGTTAAAGTTTTTTATATCGGTTAATACGAAAGGAATATAGAAAGGCACGATAAACAGTAAAAACTCTTGGATCTGTCCATATTCACTACATTTCCATTGTGGCACAAATTACGCATTCTATCGAGGCCTATAAAGGCCTATAAACTAAAGTTATGAGGAAAATCACTGGTATGCTTTCAACAGGTTTCAGTTGAATTAAAAAAGAACGTGTAAAATTAACGATTTAGAAAGTGTGACATTCCAGGCGTACTATATGAACGGTTTCAACAATGCAGGGTAAAAACAAAAGAGAAATTTCTCCTTTATTTTATTTTGTTTTGGTTATTCGTAGCTGTGAACTATTGACTTTCGTGCGAAAAAAAATCACACTTGATAAGAATTAAATCGTCTTAACTGAAAGAGAAATAGAATATTAATCATAATTTTTTATTCACAAATGAAATTTATTAATTACTGAATTAAATTTTGATTTAAAATCATTGTATCTTATAGATGTGATAAGAAAAAAAAAAAAAAAACAAAAAAAAAAAAAAAAAAAAAAAAATTAGAACCTAATCAGGTAAACATTATCCCTAAAATTCGTTATTATCTTTATACTTTCAATATCTCTTCCGAAAAGCAAAAATATGTATTGTTTCTATTGTGTTACTTCCTGCACTATATCGTTAATAAACTGTTTGTTTCATTTTTTTTCTGAGGAATATGAAAAAAACAACTGAGACTAATTTGAGTACAACTGTACAAATTATAATGTCCAGCAAACCTTTGTTTGCCTTCGGGTAGGCGCGCGTATCTATCAGATAGGCAGCGGAAATGATGATCGGTCTAACCAAGATATTAAAACTTCTGTATCCAATGCTTCATAAACGGTCGACATTAAAACTCCTACAACGACTGAATACATACACTTACTTACTTAAACCCATATGGACATACGCCACACTAATATACGGGACTGCAAAAAATACACACCTTAAAAAAATACAAATATTCCAATCAAAATTACTCAGACTAATCACGAAATCACCTTGGTGCGTTTCAAACCACACACTTCACACTGATTTAGAAATACCCACGGTAAAGGAACACATACATGACCTTTATAGACGATTTCATGACCAGACTTCATGGACATAACAACATACTCATTAATGACATGGCCACGACTGACATACCTGGAAATGCTCTTAGAAGGCTTATAAGAAGCTGGATGAGAGATTTGCTCAAATAAATCTCTTTAATCCATGCCAGGAGGAGGTACTATTGAATACTAGTCTCCCACACGCATACAAGGCCTGTAGTATTCAATTTCATCACATTCACTGATTGTTACCCTAATAACAGGTGTGAATTAAAATCTGAAAAAAAAAAAAAATCTTATGGGAACATTTTTATTTTATTTCAACAAACCTATGATTTATACTTAGCAAATTCTACTGATTAACAAATCTGCGTTTTTAAACATGTATATAATGTCGATATGACGATTAAAAAGGCAGATATGCTTATTAAAGAACAAGGGGTATCTGTTAGATACGCGCGGCCGTCCTTGTCGGTCTAGGAGGTGCACCTGTCGAAAAGTTAATGTTTCATAAGAAATATTTAATCAAATTTTAAGTAATATGAGAAGATGATGTGGGATACTGTCAGGAGAAAGGAAAAAAGTCTAAGTAGAAAACTGGTAGATGCCTAAAGTCTTTCAACTTCTGCTGTCAAACTTCTGATTTCATGTTTGAAAATTATTGAACAGACAATTTTCCAATTTATAAATAGTCCCTACCACCTTACTGATATGTTTGAATACTTACCTTTCATCCTTAACGAACTTCTGCACAGCGGGCACAATAATTGAGGAGATGACGCCGCAATTTAATGGCGGTTAAAGCGCGCTGGGGATGCAATTATGAAGAACAATGAAGGCGTGAAGAGGTTCCCTTGAAGAACCAAAGCCTTTGCTATGTAAGGAGTTGGTAATGATTTTTATAAACTCTGAAGGCAGATAGGAGGAGAAAGGACCTCTTGTGTCCGCCAGTTCTTAAGCGACAGTGCAGCGTCTATTCATGTTTTTTTTATCCCTTAGAGATCGTTTTTTCTTTTAGATTATCGGTATAAAGCAAATTGTGTACTCACGTCAGGCTTTTTATCTTTTTTTTTTTTTAAATGATTCCTTAAAACTCAACGCCTGATACTGGATTAAAACGTACGTTGAGATAAACACAGTAAATTACAATCGATCTTAAAAATAGGAAAAACAAAAGCGTTTCTGTCTAAACAGGATACTAAAACTCTTGTATCTAATCCTTCCTAACGGTCGACATCAAAACTCCGACAACGACTAAACACATACACTTACTTATTTAAACACTTATGGACATACGCCACCCCAATATGCGAATATACCAATACATACTGCGCAAAATACGCACCTTAAAACAAACCGAATATTTAAATCAGAAATATATGGACCAATTAGGAAATTACCTTTGTTCATTTCAAATCAAACACTTCACTTACAAGTACCCTTAGTAAACGAACATACTCTTGCTAGTAATTTCATTATGTCAGTAGGTAATTTCTCGTTTTTATTTAACTTGTTTTGTGTTACTTAAATAAATTGCAGTACTTTTTTTATTTTGATCACTTTTAATTTGGAGTTCTAGTTCAATTCCATTTTATCCTGCATTAACACTTTTTACTAGTGGTACTGTGAAGATATGGGGGGGGGTGAAGATATTCAATTAAATTCACTTACTGGGACTTTTAGCCTTTCAGTCCTTTTGATATTGTTAAATTGAAAAACTGCGAAAGAGTTTTTTATTATAAGTACCCCTTTAATCAACAAATATATAAATAATTATATATTTTTTATTTGTGTAATACGGGACAGGATCTATAGGAAAGACAACGGAAAGAACTAGAACCTCCCCTTTAGGGACTTGGCCACTAATTCTTTCTTCGCTGTGAAAAGTCAGAGAATGTCCATCGTGGGCCCAATAGATCGCCGCCAGTAGCACTCTAACACAATTCCTTTAATTTGCTAGAGTGCCTCTTCTAACTGGCAACCCGCGCTGTTCACCTTTCTCCGAGGCAAGTTTTGATCTAATCGAGCTCAAAGTATTTCTAGCCTCAGAATGAATATATTTTTTCATTTTACATCAATGTCTTTTAAGTCGGTGTTCATATTATGGTTATATGAAATGCAAAAATGTATTTAAGGATTGACAACTAGTGCAACTAGAATTTTTTTTTCTATTGCATTCAAATAGTTTGGGTCATATTGACGGAAAAAGAAGAATTGCAGAAAGTCCTAAACATTAATGGGCAAATCTCATTTTATTGATTCTGGCGCAAAGCTTCCTGTACTTTTTAGTCCACACGCAGGTATTTTGTGTGTTTGACTATATATTTATACAAGACAACTCTCGATTATCCCAAGAATAGTGTAGCCTGTTTTACTGATATCACACAAAATTACAATTGTAAAATTCAATTAAAAAACATTTTGAATATTTTTTATTTATAAAAACACAAATGCACAAATAAACATCGAGTACCCCAATACGATGTTTATTATTTGTACGATATATATGTTTATTATGTATACGGTATGCTTGTTTAATATGTATACGATGTATATATATATATATATATATATATATATATATATATATATATATATATATATATATATATATATATATGTTTATTATGTGTATGATGTTTACCCTGTAGGACAACTCGTCCTTCTTGCCCAAAATGGAGTACAAAAGGACGTTAAACCAAAAAAAACAACAGATCGTATTTACATTTTATTATTAAATGATATTTCTTGTTAATATTACTTCACAAAAAAAAACTTTATGTCTCGCTTTAAGGGCATTCTTTTTTTCTGTAATGGTTTTAAACGTAGGTATAATTACTTAAATTATTCTGTTCTGACCTAGAAAAAATGTAAACACTTCAAAAACTTATATATATGAATAAATGTAACAGAATTTCACCATTACGTTCCCTTCTTCGTAGCCAACATCATATATAAACATAACATATAAATACAAATTAAAAAAAAAAAAGTATTCTCTGAAAATATTTGCCATTGGCATTTAAATTTCTATATTCAAGGTATTAACACTTTTTTCAGAACCATTCCAACCATTTTTGTTTTTTTGATTCTGCCACATTCTAGTTTGAGAAGATGAGTAGAGCCTCTCGAACCTCCTGGAAGATTAAAATTGAGATGGTCTGAGGATCTGTGAAGATCTCTGCCTGGGCTCAAATTACATTGACTATTAAGGTCAGGGAGAAGCCCTGGGATCTCTTGGAGTACTGGAATCCTAATCTTTCTGGATTAGGAGATCAGTCTTATATCCTCCATCTTTCCTTTAGCTCCGGCTAATATAAATAATATGAAGAAACTTGAAAAACTACATCATTTGATATTAGCTAATATTCTTCGACCATTGTAATGCAAATAATAAAAAATAAATTTTATAATCCGTAATGAAAATATAATCCTCATATAGACGGGGCTGAGCCTCAACGGTAACAGATTTCTTCGCCCTTGGAACGTCTTTTTTAAATTAGTCTTATTTATTAGAAAAAGTACAAGGCTTAGGCTGTCGCGTTTCACTCTCCTACTAATTTTAAAATGTATAGACTCCTGTCCAGCCTGACAATTCTTTTTAGGTCAAGTTTATGGACTTAATAGCAGTCCATATCCATACCCAGTAGTCTTCTTGGGACGTGTTCAACTATCCTATTTGTTATTCGGGACGGAAAATAAATGTACTAATATTGTAAGAAGGAGAAGTGCATACTTCTTTTTGAAGGAGAATGTAACAATACTGCTTGTCGAAAAGTTTTATTTGTTTTTAATAATGGTCGTATTTAAACGTAGCTTTTTTTTACACGTAGGCACTTTGGTCTCTAGATGGTAGATTCAGTCTGACTTCCTTAATTGTCTATGGACACTAAAGCAAGCATTCCCCTTCTATTGGATTATTTTTCCGTCTTGTTCATTCTGAAAAAGGTATTTATGCATTTAGCACTTAATCAATTATTACTCTCGAACTTTATTACAAGTTTTTGAAGATTTTATTTTTTCATTTTTTCTTTATTGCGTTCAATCAATTTTGAACTTGGTGTCACCGTTCCTACGTCCGTCCTGATTGTCCATTGTATGTAATACATATTTCTGAACTGCCTGTATCTTCTTTGGACATTAAGAATGTTTTTATACTTTTATTTTTTAGAAACTACATTGATTTACTCAGTCTAAATTTATCTCATCTCTTTGTTTTTACCATTTCTTAACGCTTTATTGATTTTAGAAAAGTTTAATATTTTAATAGCAATTCTCTTTCAAAACTTTTTTTTTCTTATTTCCACCGCTTCTAGGATCTACCCTTTGTCAATACATATGCCTGCCATTTTTTTTTGAGGTTTCGTAGCAATAGTTTTCTCCTCTGTGCTATTTTCTTCTTCTAAACGTGCACTTTAGATTCCTCGCTTGTCTATTTGTTATGCTTGTTGGTAAATTATTATTGGGATTAAATATATAACATATCTAAAAATTAATTTGCTTAAATTCAGAAGGGAAGCGCGGTAGGTGAGTGGGTAAGGCACTTTTAGAGTCCGACTGTTTTGAAATGAAAAACCGATGCAGCTTTTCATTAGCTGTTTTTTTTTTTTTTTTTGTCAATCATTTTTTTTTTTTTTGGAAAGAATTGGAAATTTTTTTTTTTTTTTTTTAAAATGAATACTGGCCATTTATTTTCTGAGTTTAATACTTGTCCTATTATTACACCTATTTCCTGGTAATTGTATTTAGTTACTGATAACGTTCCTTCGGTAGAAAAAAAAAAGCTTAATATGGGCTTTTGAAATTAATCAATTTTATATAGAAAGATAGCTACAGTGTGCCATTAAACATTATTAGCTAGGCAAAGGCCTCTAGAAACCTCAAAGCTAAACTCAAGCGTTAGTGGAGTAGAATTCTCCGGCCATCGTTGGTTCTGCCTTTGCTCTATTGGAACATTTTTTATTTCAAAAATAGCATTTTTATTTAAAATAAAAAAAATTAAATGCACTAACGCAAAAAAAAAAAAAAAAAAAAAAAAAAAAAAAAAAAAAAAAAATACATTTTTATAAGTTTTAACTATATTTAGTGTTTGTAATGTAAACTAGTTCTTCATAAAAAATAAAAATTATTTTTATTCATTTTACGGTAAAGAATCCGAAACTTCCGCTTGGTGCGTTACTAAACATACTGACAGAGTTTATGGGTTGTTAAGATTATATTATAATTTTATTGTAATGCCTATAGAATAAATTAAATAAAAAAAATCATTACATAAAAGTAACGAATTATTTTTTTATCTAAAAAGGAAACGTTTGCAGTTGTAACTCACAGATTTTAATGCCGATTTTTGTGTGGGTAGTAGGGACCTATAATAGTGCAAAACTAGAGTTATAGCCGCTAATGGGCATTAGGAGCCGAGAAAAAAAATAAAATATGAAAATCACGTTTTATTTTTTTTCCTAGCTCTCAGTCAAGGTAGAGAAATGATTCTTTCTCGTTTGATTGTAGTTCTGTGTGTTATTTTAAATAACAATACTTTCGTTATGCTCAAAACACTACCCGGCTTTAGAGTGCACAAAAACTCCAAAAAAATGACAAAATTCCAAGGAAATCCACTGTAAATTAGTGGAAACTTTTTTTCATGAACAACTGACCTAAAATCTGGATTTAACGCACCATAAAACCCTTATATGTGAAATTTTATCAAAATCAAAAAATATTGATTTTTTACCCCTTTCGAGGAGGTTAAAATTTCGAAGTTGAGATTTCATCTATAATTTCTAAAGGCCATAACAACTGATGTCTTCAACCGATTACAATAGTAATAGCATCACAATAATCAGCAAACATTCTGCTTTTTAGCCATGCATATAACATTGGATTTACTCTAGATTTTAGTGGACAAAAACTGATGTGAATGAAAAAATCCGAGTTCAGCTATAACTTGAGATATTTCAATCAGGGGAAATCCTGCGACCTCCGGATTTGAGCTAAACTATGAAGTTTTAGGACTTCCAGATGACCTTAAAATTTGGTCTTAATCGGTGGCGAAATGTGTGAGATAGAGCAAATGATTTGCATTTTTTTTCAGGAATTGACAGCTTTCCTTCTAAAATCCTACTTTTTTGTGGAGGATTTTTTTGTAGAATTTTGTCATTTTTTTGGAGTTTTTGTGCATTCTAAAGCCGGGTAGTGTTTTGAGCATAACGAAAGTATTGTTATTTAAAATAACACACAGAACTATAATTAAACGTGAAAGAATCATTTCTCTACCTTGACTGAGAGATGAGAAAAAAATAAAACGTGATTTTCATATTTTATTTTTTTTCTTGGCTCCTAATGCCCATTGCGGCTATAACTCTAGTTTTGCACTATTATACGTAGGTCCCTACTACCCACACAAAAATCGGCATTAAAATCTGTGAGTTACAACTGCAAACGTCCCCTTGTAAGAAATTGCAGTGAAATATAAAAATAAAGTAATATAAGAAAAAAGATTTTTCTCCTCCATGGTAATTTTTTTCATGAATGTAAAGAAAGTATGGCATTAAGCCAGGGATGTACCATTAAATTTAAACTGTTAATTTCTACACCAAAATTATGTAAAGCAAGTACACAATTCGAAATTTCCATTTGGAATAATGGATGTTATATGTAGTAAAGGTTATAACCTTAAGTTAAGTTATAACTTATAAGTTAGATTATTTCTAATTCCATACTAATCTTAGATTATTTCTTAATTTATTTTATATGTAAATATATATTTTTTTCTTTTCCTATCTTTTTTTGAGACATAAGGCGTGGAGTAGCCTCACACTATCTTCTGTATTCTTTTCGATTCCGAACCTTCTATTCATTTCTGCCAGAGAGAAAAAAAAATACTTAAAAAAAAGAAGATAAAAATCCAAAAAAAAACAAACAAAAAAAAAAAAACCCCTCAAAATTAAATAAGATAAGATAATATAAAAAAAACGGAGTGTTTTTATCGTTATGTGTTAAATGCTGTATGCGGTAATAATTATTTTAGGTAGGAATAGGTAATATTAATTCAGTACTGAGTATAACATTAATTTTGTATCCTTAACACTTTTCATCATACTATTCCTTAAATACACAAGAGTATATATTTTTTAAAGATATAATAACGTTAGTAAATGAAACATCATTTTTATAACCTGGAAGATCAATGAGTAAAAATATCAAACATGCTACTACGTAAAGTCCATTTAATTATAACAAAATTAGAAGCTCCTATAGGGAAAACTTGTATTATATTTCAAGCACACTTTTTTAGAAATTAATTCATTCTGAAAAGTGCTCATTAACAATTAATTAAAATTTTATGTTTTTTATTCAAAATTAATATATTTTTTTTTTATCATTTATTTTTGACTAATTTTAAAAACAAAACATGTATCTAATAAAATGCAGCGTGCAAAACCTTCAAATCATGTATAAAATTTTTATAATACTAGACCTAGATGTTTTACGCTTGCCAAATATACTTCACTATTTGGAGTATTTACTTCTCATTCGGAGCAAATTTATCTATTTTGGGAGCAGATTTTCCAATTCATCTTAGAACTACATTCTAAATAAAATTAAAAAATATATTTCTTAATTTATGCTTCAATGAAGACCATATTTTTTTCTAATTAGGATAATAACATAGGTTTTAGATAAAAATGATGTAAACTTTTCTAAATCAAATGATTAATCGATTTAGGGTGTGTAATGAGTACACTGAATGAAACGACTGGGACATATTGGAAGAAAGTCCTTAAGCAAAAATGTTTAAAGATGTAATAACAATAAACTATAATATATATATATAACAAAGATACTCTAACTTATTTCGAATAATATTTGATTTTAATTTTATTAAAGAAATTTGAAGTAGAGCTGTTGAATTATTTTTGGTGAAGAGAATTGAACAAAAGCTCTCCACATCAGACCGTGAACCGACTTTAGTTAATGACAATGTCAACATCAGAGTCGGCAGTTTGCGACAATCAATGCTCAACGGGTTTCGAATCTACATACTCCTCATTTCACCTTTGTAATTTTCAACCGTTTCAAAACAACTTTATCCAGAATATTTCGTTCTGTTGTAATAGGATCTCTATTTAAATGTTTCATTATTTTTAAAATGTTATTTCTACTTTAGCACCTCAGAAATTTGGTATCTATTTTTTTCCTTTTCCTTTTGGAAGTATTACATATAAAATAAAATAATTTATTTTGTATAAAAAAGTCATTTCTCTTTTATACAATTAAATTATTGTTAATTTTAATTTTAATGCTAACAAGTTTGGAGCAAGTTGATTTTTTTTTTTTTAGACAGAAAAAAATATTTGGAAATTGAGATAGGACATTGTAATATATTGATTAATCAAATGAGTTTTTTTCTCTTTCTGATGACAAAATAACAACTTATCCTTGATTTACCGAAACAATATTTAGTATTCAATTATTTTTATTATTATTTATAGTTTTTTTTTGTTTTTTTTAAAGAAAATTTTATCCATTTGTACTTGTTTGAATATTTTTTTTAAGTATAATTATATCGATTTACTTGTTTACGTTTATGACTTTCCCTAGTTATCCTTGTTTTTCTAAGCTCTTATAAATTTATATTCTGGATTGAAATCAGCATTGAAAAACTATAAACACAATGATATGCATATTTAATTTAAACTTTTAGAATTTAAATAAACTTGAACTCTTGGACAACGCCCTGTTCTGTCTTTTCACATTTTTATTTTTTTCGGCTTAAGTGACATTCTGAAGTATATATATATTATACACGTAAAAAATGTAATTATTGATTATAATTAATTTTAAAACGTGGATCTAGCACACAAGCACAACTCTAACAATGTATAAATTAATCAAAACTAGCTGACTTTATGCACACCAAATGTAAATGTAAAATTTTAATGGACTATTAGAGATTACTCGAAAATATAGTCTCCCAACCCACCCGGACTCCGCGGGAGGTTGGGATTACCTTTCCGATTACCTTTGAGGTTCTGCTGAATATATACTATGTTTCATTCCTGGAAATGTTTAATAAATAGCAAGAAATTAAATGATTGGATCACCATTTGTGTTTCACACTCAAACCCGACTATTTCAGCATTAAAATGTGAATAAATAGTCAATAATATATCCCTACGATTTACAATAAAGAAACTATAGGTTTTGTTACGATATATAAAAATACAATGTAGCGAAGGAAACGAAGAGAATATTCTGGAACAACCGTTGCAAAAGTCAGAACCATGGAGGTTCAGCAGGTTCTGGAAATATTGCCAAGCGGTATACATACGTTAAGGTATAGGGAATAGGAATAATATACTTAATATCGAAGTTAACCCTATTTAAACATGTAAATATGACCAAATGTATATATATATATATATATATATATATATATTGTAACCAACCAGTATATAGTGAAACTCCTATAGGATAGAGTCGAGAGAATTGTGTGACAACTTTGAAGTTGTGTGTAATAGAAATAGTCCAGTGCTTTAGTTCCACTGTTAGTATTTGCCCTAGTTCTGTTCTGTAGCAATTCAGTTTGTCATGTTGTGTTTAATCTTCTGTGTTCATCCTAAATCTCTGTTAATAAAACTGTTCCTGAAGCACACTAGTGATACGGCAATGATAAATTCAGATAATCACCACGCTGTTTAATTACTCTTAGTGAGAGTCACAGTTAGAAGGTAGGCAATGGTGTCCTATTAAAATAATCTAACGTATTGTGAGACCCCTAGTGCATATAATTTAGTTCTATTTCTATTTCCAGCTGTTGAACAGATAGAGTTTTGTTACCAGGTATGCAAGTTTAAAATGTTTTAATTCCAATAGAATGCGCTCTTAGCCTATTGAAGGATTCGCTTATCTCTAAACGCTATTTTGTTTGTTAGTCATTTGTTTACAAAAGTCAGTTGTTTTTAAGTCGTTTACGTGGACGTATCATACCTTTTTTTGGTGTTAAAAATGTCTAATTTTAAGCCAAATAAAGAGCATTTGCGGCATGTCATGATTTTCTTATTTAATCAAAAGAAAAAGGCATCTGAATGTCATCGAATTCTTGTTGAGACTTATGGCGATGTTGCTCCAACCGTCAGGACATGTGAACGTTGGTTTCAAAGTTTCAAACGTGGTGATTTTGATGTTACTGATCAAAAACGAGAAAAATCGACCAAAAAAGTTTGAGGACTTCGAATTGCAATCTTTATTAGACGAAGACAATACCCAAACCCAACAAATGATGGCAGAACAGTTGAATGTCACTAGGCAAGCCATTTCCGATCGCCTGAGAGCTATGGGAAAGATTCAAAAGGTTGGAAAATGGGTTCCACATGAATTGGACGAACGACAGATGGAAAAAAAAAAAAACGAAAAACTGTGTGCGAAATGCTGCTTTTACGCCACGAAAGAAAGGGTTTTTTTGCATCGAGTTGTAACTGGCGATGAAAAATGGATTTATTTTCAGAATCCCAAACGAAAAAAAAAAAAAAAAAAATCATGGGTAACGCCAGGACAACCATCCACATCGAGTGCAAGACCGGATCGTTTTGGGAAGAAGACAATGTCACACACAATGACAATGTGTGTGGTGGGATCAGAAGGGAGTAGTCTACTACGAGCTTCTCAAACCCGGCGAAACAGTCAATACCGAGCGCTACCGACAACAAATGATCAATTTGAGTCACGCATTGATCGAAAAACGCCCAGAATGGGCTCACAGGCACGCCAAAGTCATTCTTCAGCATGATAACGCTCCTGCACATTCAGCCAGATTGACTAAGGAAACGATTTCTTCGCTTAGTTGGGAACTCCTACCCCACCCGCCGTATTCACCTGACCTGGCGCCTTCTGATTATCACCTCTTCTCATCGATGGGACACTCATTGGCGGAGCAACACTTCAACAATTTCGAAAACGTACGAAAATGGCTAGATGAATGGATTTCAAATAAAGATGAAGCATTCTTTTGGAATGGTATCCATATATATATATATATATATATATATATATATATATATATATATATATATATATATATATATATATATATATATATATATATCGATAATCGATGAATTATCGTGAATAGAATTGGAAGCAAGTTAAAAGAATAACGCATTTGTGTGGTTCCGGAGTTTACTATGAAAGGATAGGTATTTAATTTGGGCTAAATGAGCAACATATGGGACATTAAGATATTTATGGATACGTTTATTTGTACTATTAAGTAAGGAGCATTAAGGATTTTTCGAAGGATTTTGGATTGCAAGGATTGAATACGGGAAGAATTAGAAGGTTTAGTCGAGCCCAAAGGTCAACTCTGAGTTGAGTCTCATAGTCCAACTAGGTCTGATAACTGTCATGTAAATGAGTCTTTTGTAATAAATCGGAAGGTTTGGACGTTTGTCTAGTAAATGTTGAAGAAGTCGAAAACGACGAGCAGTATCCTGTCGTTTTAGTCTTGTACCTGGATTTAAATTAAACGTTTGTCCAGTTGGAGTCCTAGATAGCGGATATGATTAACAGGGAGCAGTGGGATATTATTATTAGGATATTGTAGGGCAAGAAGTCGTAGCTATATGAAGAAGAGTAAAGGTTATTTGATGGTATTTGCTTGGATTTATTTTAATTCGTTAATTTCGACACCATTCTTGAAGGTTCATGAGATGAGATTGCAGTGTTTGTGAGGCAATGCAGGGATCATTATTTACTGATAGCACACATGTGTCATCAGGATATATGGTGAGGACGAAGCTAGGATGATTCAGAATATCAGCTGTATAAACCGTGTAGAGGATGGGACCTAGGATACTACCTTGAGGAACACCGACAGTTTAGACAAAGAGAGAAGAATATGAAATGTTTTGATTAACATTGAGGTTTCTGAATAAATTATTTAAAACACTAAGTTGTTTAAAATTAAGTAGACTTTTACACACACACACACACACAACTTTGACTTATCAAGTTTTGACTGTAGAAGACAAAGAATCCATTCATACAAAGCATACAACGAAGAAAAGATGAAAAAGAAAAGAAAAGAAAATTAAAAAAATAAAATAAATAAATGAACATGTAAGTTTTGTGTTAATGGATGTTGATGCTGTGTTGATGTGTTGATAAGCAGAGCGGTTGATGAATTAATTCATATGTTTCGAAAAGCTACAACATTAATGTAAAATACTATTAAATGATTTCTGAAGACATTTTACTCACTATTATAAATGTGGAACCATTTTAGAATGGTTCCGTTAAAGCAGAACTAAAACATTTCCGGTTGGAAGAAGCAGAACTGTAATTAAAGGTAACAGTTAGAGCTGGAGGCTGACGGTGTGGGGGGAGGGGAACGGAGGGAAACAAATAACTTGGCCGGACCGAGCTCAGGAAGCCGACCGATCTTATTTCCCGCATCTCCCACACTTTTCACTTCGTTCCCGCAGCTCCCACACTTTTCACTCTGTTACCACTGACCATTAGCGCCCACAGATCCTGGAAAAGCTGCTGTTACCTCTTTGTTAGCTTGAAAGGCTACAACATTCTTCAACATCAAGGACAGTTTAAAACTTCTGAGTTTAAAAAATATATCTATATAATATATATCTAGTCTATGTCCCTGTTCAGAAAAATGAAATGTATCTTTTATAGTTTAGGAGACAATGAAACATTCATTCAACGAAGAAATAGATGATCTTAATTGACAGTCCTTGTCGGGTACAATTGCGATCGCCAAGTGATTAAAAGTCCATTCAACTGAAACATAAAAGATGAAATTAGTACAGTAGCTAAATTACACCCAGTAGGTCATAAGCCTAAGCGGGAACTGACGTAATAGGGTGCGTTTTCATGACTGAAAATGCGCAAACACTCCATCATGCATTTCTCCTTCAAAACACGTATAACACCTGCTATTATTTATAAACTATTTCCAAAATAAAGAAAAAATGTAACGTGTAACGTTTTTGGACTTACTATTCATATATTGAACCGTTTGATTTCAATTATTATTTTTTTTTTCATGCAATACATATTGATCCGTCCTCCTTATATTAGCCAAGAATTCAATAAATATGAAAAACCAATCTTTCTAGGTAGCTTAACTCACTCGGACATGAAGAGTGACGTAGCAAGGTTAACTTGTAAGTAAACTAATATAAATTGCATTATTTTGGAATGTACGTTATAAAAATTTCATCAAGAGAGTAGAAAACAAGCCAGAAGAGAATCTTGAGTTATTCCCGAGAGAATATAAAATATTAACTCTATCCACGTACGCCGATGTGTTTTTATACTTTTCCGTCCCTAAAACTTATGATTCATGGATTTGTTCTCAAAAGCTATTTATATTTTAAGTAAGGTGTCATTTGTACTCATCCATTTTGAACACCATATGTAAACCAATCACCATACATATTATAATGTTACGTTTTTCTTTATATATAATTTTTAAATTCGCACAACGAAAAAAAACAACATATATAGTATGATAAGAAATATTAGAATGCCTTAGGAACGGTTTTGAGTTTTCCATCTCAAAAGTTTTCAAAAGTTGTTCCTTTGATTTTGCAAAGCAAGGATTATGATAGAAGTGTGCTCTACATACTAGATGAAATTTACTAGCCCTCTTTTGAAGATTACTCTAAAAGTAATTATATATAATGATAATTATAATTTATTTACAAAAATAAATTAGATATAATAATTTTGAACCTTAACCGTAAACTGATTATCCGTACAGTAAATATGGAGCAACGAAAAAAAGGATTTTTAGGCAAACACTTATAAATCTACACTATAATATAAAAGGACTAGCTATTTTTCGTTTGTGATCACTAACCCCGAAAACTACTGAACCAATCTGTACAAAATTTTAACCACATCATCTTTATAGTTCCAGGTTTAGCAATGATAAAATCTACTGATTTTCAATTAATTTGTTATCAAAACAGCGATAATTTGTGGATTACGGTAAAGTTTGCAAACTGCCCGATAGGTGGTGAACGCTATTCATAAGAGGTTACAAAGGTACAGTGTTATATAGAGCTTGAAATTTATACTAAAATTTACTTATATTCAACTCATTTTTTAGAAAAGATTTAAATATCTGAAATACCAACTCATTCATAGAAAATTAAAAATTGGATGTCTTGTGCTTTTACGTAGTCTTCAAACACCTAATCAGTACAATTCCAACTTGGTTAAAAATTAAAAGAAAAAATAATGCTCTGTTGCTACTTCAATACAAGATTTTTATCGATAAACAAATAAAACCTTCATTATTAGTTAAAATTATCTTTTACTTATATAACCCACAAGTCCTTTACTTATGAGAGCAGGCGAAGCCGCGACGGGGGATGCTAGTTATATTTAAATTATAAAAAACTTATAAATTGCTCAGTAGACTAAGAGTAATAGACAATGTGCATAAACAACATTAATGAGAAAATTGAGGATGGAACTAAAGTGAAACAAACTAAATAAATAAATTAGGAGTTGTGTTAAGAAAAATTATATAAGGAACCAAATCTCCTTCTACATAAATTGGAATTAACTTAAAAATAAATAAAATTAATGTTAATTCTCCCAATCCTTCGTAAATAATAAATTTAAAATAAATAAGTAAAGTGATTTTGTATGGGATGGAGACCTCATGCTTACTTAACTAGGAAAAACTGCTAAGAATAGAAAGGAGGATCGTAAGATTTACTAAGAAATCAAGGACCTGGAAACCGAGGTAAGAATCAGAAGGCTGATGTTTTATGGGTACATGAGGAGGATGAAGGAGAAAATATTAAACAAGAGGATCTTTGACAGGATTTTTAGCTACAAAAGTATGGGAGAATATACGAAGCAAATGAGAGAGAATGTAAAGAAACTTAAAATTTCGGATGCAGACTGTCTGGATAGAGACACGTACAGGAAAACATTGAAAAATCTCACCTGTATTAGGGGAGAAAGAAAAAGCGGTACTAAGTGTTTCGAAGAAAGAAAAAAGATGCATTCATGAAATTGCGATGGGAAGAATGGAAGTCAAGATCCCGTAAACAGCTTAACCAATGATATTCGCGTGATCCTTAGTGGCCTTAAAGTGTAAAAAAAAAAAATAAAAATAAAAAGTGAGTAAATAAATAAAAAAGGGTTCTTGGTAAATTAGTATATGGAAGTAATCAAGGGAAGTGAATACGAATAAAAGACAAAATAAGCTAATTAATGAGGTGTTTTTATTTTTCTCTTTTTCTTTTGTGTTCTCCTTAAGCATCATAACGAAATGTTCCTTAATTTCTTCATATTAACCCTCCGTTGAACGCCCCTAAAATCCTTCTTCCAGAGACGTTGAGAGGCACAAACTACCCATCAAATTTTGATAATGCTATTTTATCTCACAGGCTAAAATTAGTTTAGAGATGTATTTAACAGAAAACATTTGAAAATTTCAAAATAAACGCAGACTAGCTCTTACTGTACTTACTAGCCCTTTTTGTACATAACTTTATTATAAAAGAAATAATTCGATAAAAAAAAATTCATAATAAGGTGCTTAGATACTATTAGAATTAAATTTAGTCAGAATCACCAGTCTCATATTCAACTGGAAGCAGGCATTGAACCACTGAGAAGCAGGCCATATTCGCGAAGGAAATACATTTTTTTACGTATAAATTTATAGACTTTTTGATTTTTTAATTATTCAATAAAACCTTTCAATTCAATTATATCTTACATGCTTCTCTCTAAGGTTTGTGATTGAAGGTCCATATATTGACCTGTTTAAATGACAATTCTTATCAAAATGTCATTAGTAAACAAATTTCACAAAGATTCAATGTGAGTTCTAGCATAGTAAACGTTCCCTTTGCCTTCAGGAAGCTTAATAGTAACGTCATGTTATGAAAAAAGTCTTCAAAATACAAACGAGTTCGGGCGCGGTGTACCTAATATACACATCCGGGGTAAATGTATTCTCCAAGAGAGCAGATGCCATGCTGACCAAGCAGGGAGTGAACCAGACCACAAGTTAGGAAGGCACTCGCGAGATCTGAACTCGCGAAGGAGAAGAGGACGGAATTGAACTGTGATTGCAGAGCCTGACAGAATGGCCGCACTCGACGGAGGGTTAATTAATTTGTCAATTCGCAAGCATTTATCAGCCGAGACCAGTTTAAAATATAAAAATGTCTAATGCAATATAGAATCTAATTCACTTCAGTTATGTAATATAAAAATACTTGGGAAAATAGAACATAAAATCCTTACACTATTAATAAATGAAATACGAATTTTCATATAATTAATTAGTTTCGAGAGAAATTTAATATGATTAGTGCAACAAATCTTTATGTAAGATCAGTAATTAGGATCTGTTAATGATTGTGGAATCGTTAGATTTATTGTTTAAAAACGTAATAATTTATCCGTGTATATGTTTAGATGAATCATCATAAAACGCTTCCTTAAACAATTTCATACTCAAGTACTGACTAAAATGACAAGAAACACCTACAAGTTAATTTTCAAATTATGAAGTTTTTATACTAATAGAAATTATAATTGTAGAATTACTGCACCGCACAAGTAACAAAACTCTATCTGTTCAACAGCTGGAAATAGAAATAGAACTAAATTATATGCACTAGGGGTCTCACAATACGTTAGATTATTTTAATAGGACACCATTGCCTACCTTCTAACTGTGACTCTCACTAAGAGTAATTAAACAGCGTGGTGATTATCTGAATTTATCATTGCCGTATCACTAGTGTGCTTCAGGAACAGTTTTATTAACAGAGATTTAGGATGAACACAGAAGATTAAACACAACATGACAAACTGAATTGCTACAGAACAGAACTAGGGCAAATACTAACAGTGGAACTAAAGCACTGGACTATTTCTATTACACACAACTTCAAAGTTGTCACACAATTCTCTCGACTCTATCCTATAGAGTTTCACTATATACTGGTTGGTTACAATATTATATATATATATATATATATATATATATATATATATATATATATATATATATATATATATATATACATTTGGTTATATTTACATGTTTAAATAGGGTTAACTTCGATATTAAGTATATTATTCCTATTCCCTATACCTTAACGTATGTATACCGCTTGGCAATATTTCCAGAACCTGCTGAACCTTCATGGTTCTGACTTTTGCAACGGTTGTTCCAGAATATTCTCTTCGTTTCCTTCGCTACATTGTATTTTTATATATCGTAACAAAACCTATAGTTTCTTTATTGTAAATCGTAGGCATATATTATTGACTATTTATTCACATTTTAATGCTGAAATAGTCGGGTTTGAGTGTGAAACACAAATGGTGATCCGATCATTTATCGATCCGATCTGGCTATTTTTTAAACATTTCCAGGAATGAAACATATTATATATTCAGCAGAACCTCAAAGGTAATCGGAAAGGTAATCCGAACCTCCCGCAGAGTCCGGGTGGGTTGGGAGACTATATTTTAGAGTCATCTCTAATAGTCCATTAAAATTTCACATTTACATTTGGTGTGCATAAAGTCAGCTAGTTTTGATTAATTTATACATTGTTAGAGTTGTGCTTGTGTGCTAGATCCACGTTTTAAAATTAATTATAATCAATAATTACATTTTACGTGTATAAATATATATACTTCAGAATGTCACTTAAGCCGAAAAAAATAAAAATGTGAAAAGACAGAACAGGGCGTTGTCCAAGAGTTCAAGTTTATTTAAATTCTAAAAGTTTAAATTAAATATGCATATCATTGTGTTTACAGTTTTTCAATGCTGATTTCAATCCAGAATATAAATTTATAAGAGCTTAGAAAAATAAGGATAACTAGGGAAAGTCATAAACGTAAACAAGTAAATCGATATAATTATACTTAAAAAAATATTCAAACAAGTACAAATGGATAAAATTTTCTTTAAAAAAAAACTATAAATAATAATAAAAATAATTGAATACTAAATATTGTTTCGGTAAATCAAGGATAAGTTGTTATTTTGTCATCAGAAAGAGAAAAAAAAACTCATTTGATTAATCAATATATTACAATGTCCTATCTCAATTTCCAAATATTTTTTTCTGTCTAAAAAAAAAAAATCAACTTGCTCCAAACTTGTTAGCATTAAAATTGAAATTAACAATAATTTAATTGTATAAAAGAGAAATGACTTTTTTATACAAAATAAATTATTTTATTTTATATGTAATACTTCCAAAAGGAAAAGGAAAAAAAATAGATACCAAATTTCTGAGGTGCTAAAGTAGAAATAACATTTTAAAAATAATGAAACATTTAAATAGAGATCCTATTACAACAGAACGAAATATTCTGGATAAATTTGTTTTGAAACGGTTGAAAATTACAAAGGTGAAATGAGGAGTATGTAGATTCGAAACCCGTTGAGCATTGATTGTCGCAAACTGCCGACTCTGATGTTGACATTGTCATTAACTAAAGTCGGTTCACGGTCTGATGTGGAGAGCTTTTGTTCAATTCTCTTCACCAAAAATAATTCAACAGCTCTACTTCAAATTTCTTTAATAAAATTAAAATCAAATATTATTCGAAATAAGTTAGAGTATCTTTGTTATATATATTATAGTTTATTGTTATTACATCTTCAAACATTTTTGCTTAAGGACTTTCTTCCAATATGCCCCAGTCGTTTCATTCAGTGTACTCATTACACACCCTAAATCGATTAATCATTTGATTTAGAAAAGTTTACACCATTTTTATCTAAAACCTATGTTATTATCCTAATTAGAAAAAAATATGGTCTTCATTGAAGCATAAATTAAGAAATATATTTTTTAATTTTATTTAGAATGTAGTTCTAAGATGAATTGGAAAATCTGCTCCCAAAATAAATAAATTTTCTCCGAATGAGAAGTAAATACTCCAAATAGTGAAGTATATTTGGCAACCTGCTATATTATAAAATTTTATAGGTTTTGCACGCTGTTTTTATTAGATACAAAATTAGTAAAAATAAATGATAAAAAAATATATTAATTTTGAATACATAAAATTTTAATTAATTGTTAATGAGCACTTTTCAGAATGAATTAATTTCTAAAAAAGTGTGCTTGAAATATAATACAAGTTTTCCCTATAGGAGGATATATATATATAAATAAAATAAATATATTATCAATTACATAATCTAAAATAGTCTGTAACTTTTTTCTGCATATAAGTAGGGTGCGAAGATATATCACACGCTGAACTGGGTTTATAGTTGCAAAGAAATCAACATCTACCCTCAGTAGCCATGGCTAATAAAAAAACAATTAACACAATTAATATCTGTCTTGTCCCCGAAATCAGACAGTAATGAGGATAAGCGAGGAAAGGGTTGAGATAGACTGGTTTATTCATGTTGATGGTTCTAGGAAACTTAGACTTATAGAGCCTCCCGCCTCAGGGAATTCGACTTACAGAGTCTCAGGTGTTGTGTAGATAAAAATTTTACTTTGATTTAGCTATTGTTAGTTCGAGTAAACGAATACAATTTATCATATAAACGTAATCGGGAAATGGGGTTCTCTTCGAGTTTTTCGACTTATCGATATTTGACTGTATATTACTTACCGCCCAGAGGCAGGTTGTTATATTTATTCAATAAACCCTTTTTTCATTCTCAATTCATTAATAATTGTATATATTGTTATTCAATTTATATTGCAAAACAAGTTCTTTCATATTTGTCTGACTATAATAGGCACTTTCCTATTGTGATTATTATAAAACGGTTGAGTCATGTAAATCTTGTGAATTCAAAAACTCCCAAAGCAAATTCTGCAAATACCGGACGTCCAGGAAAAGAAAGAGGAAAATGTAAAAAGGCCCAAACTGCGATGAGTGGAAGCTGATATTCGATTCCTGGGGTATGGGCACAGATTGCTGAGGAGGCCAAGTTTCTTTTTAACCGTAATCTATTATTACAAATTATATATATAATTTATCAAGAACTAGATAATTTAAATAAAATAAGTTATAGTTAGGTTGTTCCTACTCGGCTCTTCTTGGGAATAAATGTTATTTACTTGGAGTAGGAAAAATTCACTTGTGATGACACGTACATTTCATGAACAAGTGTTTAGTTTTTCGTTTTGTCTTAAAGATATGGGTATCAGTATATATATAATAATCAATATAACAATACAATAGGGTAATAACATAAGAAATCTTATTACAACCTATTTATACCATTCATTGCAAAATATCTAATGTTGAATATAAACAGACAACCGAAAAGTTTAAAATTTTAAATAAAATCTATTTTGTTAGTTTGTAGATAGCTCTACAGTTACAATAGAGAATTAGGTTGTTGAACAAAATTATGATGTTGCTTAACTCGGTTCCAACTAAACGTTGACACATTTTAGAGATCCTTATTGTTGTAATGAGTTAATGTTGCATTGATCTCAGTACCCATGAGTAAGTTTGAAGAGACTTACATACTTTGTATTATGTATATATAGATATGTGTTAGTTTAACCCTGAAATGCTTCTGTCTTCAATTGCGTAAGATTTTCACTATCGATTTCCCGAAGACGTTAAGGGCCCCCTGGCCAACACTAAAGTCACATTACCCTGCATTACTCCCTCTTTCTTTGCTAGTGACTAACAGAAAGAACATTTGAAACAGTTTGTTCCTCGGCAGTCTGGATTTATCGTAGCGTTCTCTTTCTTTTCAATTTAGCCTCTTGCAGACTGGACTTCCAATGAGCCCCACATCCGCCGGCTAGGGACAAATATCTGTCGCTAGGGTTTCCCGGCACTATCGATTTCAATTCCTCTTAATACTTTCAAAATTTATGGCGTGTAGGATTCTAGTTTGGATTTATTATTATATCTGAAAAGTTTTCGGTCAACAATCCAATATTTATAGAACAGGAAGTTACATAAATGTATGGTGTTATAATAAACCTCCAAACAACATATTTTTCTATAAATAAGAAGTGGTTAATAGTCTTAAAGGATCAATTTATACAATTAAAAATAATTAACGATTTCTTTGAAAAAAAAAACAAACAAAAAAAAACTGTGTATTATATTAATGATCACTGACCTTGAGATTAAAAAAAAGTTCTCAGAAAGGCAACACAAAAACTGGAGGTCAAAATGTATCCATGACTTAATATTAATTCCTTTGTCACGGTCGAAACTCGCTCCACTCTTTTTGCTTCGAAGAAGGTCTACAAAGGCCAAAAAGTCAGTATACATTAGAAAGTAAACAATTTTTTACTGTTTTATATTTTCACCCTACATAGAATTTTATACTCTTCATCATACCGTAACTTCATTCAGTAATGTACATAAAAGCAAATGTACGGATAATAAATATTTTATAGAACTGTGTACCACTTAATTAGATTAGAGGAACCATCCACAAATTGCAAACCACAAGTCTTTATAAAGATTAGTTTCTTTTAAGCAGTTAATATTCTTACTGTAGGAAGATGATATTTTTTTTTTAAATTTTGAAAAGTCTTGATATTTCATGCCATTATTTTGTTTCTGCTGCTAGTATTTTGTGCGTTAGGTAGATTGTCCAATTCGTAGTCTTGTCATCGTCACTTCTTTTCTTGGTCTTGGTTCTTGATCTTATGGTCTTGGTGTTGGTCCAATTGTTTTGCGTTCATTGCTGTTGTCAATTCCGAGTCAACTTTTATGTCATGCTATTCTAATTTCCGGTTTTAAGAAGGATTTAAGAGCTGTTTTTAATGATTTAAGAAGCACATGCCCGTACCATGTTAACTTCTTTTTCATATCATGTTCCATCAGGCTCCCCGTAATTTCCATTTTCTTCCTTAAGTCCTCATTTCTCTAATGTTCTTGATGAAGGACTATATTTCAGCTCCATATAAAAGAATGCCTTTATTCAATGATTGAAAAATCCTTTTCTTATTTCTATTTTATTAGATCCTGCTCTATAGAACCAGATGCAAGATGCGTACTCCCTTCCAGCCAGCCCACATCTACTTTGCGTTTCCCTTTCACACCCTCTTATCTCCTCCAGAACCAAGCCCAAATATTTAAATTCTCATACTTATTTATATCTTTCTCCCTCTATCCAGGGATCCTACTCCTCATTCCCCTCTCATATGTGCTCGGTTTTATTAAAGTTTATCTTCATTTATTTTAAATTTTTAAATTAAATATAATTAAGGTAGCTATTTCAGTTATCTTTCACGTCATAGTTTTTGTAAATGGTGAGAGCCCAAGGTGAGGCAAAACACCCGTGAGGCAAAGTTATTCACTTTGGTCTCTATTCAGTGTTTTTATGTGTTCTAATAGTAGGCCCTTAAAATTTTGATTTTCATTGTTGAATTAAATTTTCTATAAAAATAATTATAATAATTATTCCTATCGTAATTACTGAATTTCTTAAGTTCGTATGCTAAGCTTAGGTGTTATAATATTAAATTATACTATAATAGTATATGTATAATGACAATGTTGCCTGGGTTAGGGTTGTCCGTGCCTCGGGCCATGGTGTAAGGGATCATGGAGCAGCCGCCATTGAGCGGGATAAGTAGATACCTAGTCCTATCTAATCAATGGTCACCGCTTGTTTCAACATTAGCATAACCATAAAGATATAATTGTCACTGATATTTTTTTTTTAAATTATTGACTTCCTACAATTAATCACGCAATTTGACAAGAGCCTGTATCTTAATAAATAAATAAATTTAAAAACTATTTTAAATTTTATAGGTTTCACCTGGTTGAATTTTAATTTATTATCATAATAGTATATGTCAGTGTAACAAACATCGTTATAGCTACTCAAAATTGTACATTAAATTTTTATAATTGAAAAATTTATTATTGTCGCATATTTAATTTTTTATTTTATTTAGTTGAATACAAGTAAATTTTATTTTCAATTTGAAGCTCTATATAACATTATATCTCTGGAACTTCTCGGGTGCAATGCTCACGCCACCTAATGGTCGATTTTAAAACTTCTGTTATCCACATACTATCGCTTTCTTAATAACAAACTAAACACTAGATTGTATAATTTTTATACCTTCCAGGAACTATAAAGATGATCTGGTTAAAATTTGGTAAAGATGGGTTTAGTGGTTTTCGTGGTTAGTGATCGCAAACGAAAAATGGTTTGTCCTTTTATATAATAGTATACATTTCAAATATTAATAGTAAATAATATAGGTTTCACTTGAGGTACGCATGATGATATAGAAGGATCAATACAATTAGGATTGATGAATTAATATAGGTTTGCATTATTACTACCAAATTCATTTATTCCTATAAAACCATGCTCAAACAAGGCATTAACCTCACATCTATTGATTTTGTAATTATAGCTATTTGGACCTCCGTACTTAGTCTTTGGGGCTCTACTTGATCTTCCGATGATCTCATATCAATGCCTACTATAAAAAAAACCTTCATCATCAATGCTCCTTACTTTCTCACAAATAAACGTATCCTTAAAGATTATTATTATTCCATATGTTGCTGGACAGGTTCATACAAGCTACCTATCAGTCCATGATAAGCTCCATATTCACTCGAATCCACTTTTCCCTTAACCCTTTAACGGGCAGGCCGGAAATTTTGGAATACATTCTTTCTCTTGATTCTTTCTTGATTTTTTCTCCTTTGAAAGGCTATAGCCACGCTAAGCCCCAAACATGTATCATGAAATTTAAGGTTGGCTAAAGGATATTAGACGATAATGAGTAGGATAATGCGTCGGATGTTACGTCATTTATTGAGAAAAAGGCATTAACAAATGCCCGTTATACATTGCCCTCGAGTATACATTGCCCGTTAATGGGTTAAGTGGCTACTCTATTCCCATTAACCTCCGTAATTAGGAGTTGATTTCGATACCTTCTGGTGTAGGACTTTTATTGAAAATCTACTAATGGGTAGATGCTTTACAACTAATTTACATACTGTTATTCAATCGTCCAATTCATTAGTCCTTTTGTTATCTCTACAAATTTTAGAATGGCAATGTTCATTGAATCTCCTAATTCCTTTTGAAATATCGATCAAAATCAATTTTTGAATTTTAAGTTTTGGTATAATTTAAAAATGGTCGATAGATCATGAACTGACCGCGTGCAAAATTAGATTATAAGAACTCTAAGTTCCTGAACAAAAGTTGGTCACATGACCTAGAACAACAACCTAGAAATATCTTTCTTTCAGCTAAACTATATTAAGAACTTCTTTAAAAATTTTTATATTCACTTGTTGTGCAACCCAACATGTCTTGTGTCTTGTAGCGCTTGAACATTTGCCACCTATAGATTATGTTTCGTAGTTAATAAAATATAAACTAAGTATTACGTAGCATTAAAAAAAACGAAATGGAATTATAAATTATTCCATAATAATTATTGAAATCCAATAGGAAAACAGTAATTATCACCCTAATTGTTTAATTAGCAGAACCTAGTAATGTTGGTAATTATTTCATCAACAAATGATAAGTGTGTTATTAGTATATGTTAATTGAAATCTAATTACATCATCATATTGGTTCACTACATGGAGTACCGTATTGTACTATACATTGCAATATTATAGTTGAATATAGGTGATTCGTATTATTATTAAAGTAAATTAGTTCTTAACTCGGATCATTACATCAGTACTTGTCGTTATTACTTAATCAAGTTTTTATTTTTTAATTCTTCCTTTCTTTATATTCGAGATTTTAAGTACCTGTCAGAAAATTGAAGAAGTTAGACTTCGGTCAGTGGCAGGGAGGAATTAATTATTAGTCATTAGTTTCCCGTCTCCTACCATTCCATAATGGAAAACTCTGTATTACCGAAATAGCTAATAAGGAAAAATGGAAAAAAAAAAAAAAAAAAAAAAAAAAAAAGTACATTAGCTATTAGATTTTATTCTTGCAAAAATATTAAGACATCTAATGGTCTTAATGAAATATACAGGAATTTAATAATTACATGATTGTTGTGTAGCTTGCTAGGTGAAATTTACAGGCATGTAAATGGTTTCTAACGATTAACGTAACAATTGAATTTGAGATCATTTTTGCTGTAAAATGTGGCAACTCTAAATAAAACAAAAACAAATTTGACAACTGACAGTTTTCATTATTGAACGATATCTCAACAACAATGAACGTTTGGCAGCCGCAGTGCGGAAATTAAGTGATTTATCGAAAGTTGACACATTTTCATCATGATCGTTTTGTTAATCGCCAAAATTGCCGCTCATGGGATTTAGAGAACCCACAGATGATTTTAGAAAAAATACGTGGTTTGGTGCGGATTTTGGCTTCGATCATCGAAACACAGTTATTTGAAAATGAGGCTGGTCAAGCAGTGACCTTCACTTGTGCATGATATCCAAAAATATTAACACAGTGCTTTCTGGATGATACTGATGTGGCCAATATGTGATTTCAACAATATGGTACCACACGTCACACAGCCCGTGAAACAATTCTATTGCTGCATGAAACATTTCCTGGTCGTGTACTCTCTCGTTTCGGTAATCAGAATCGGGATCCTGGATTGTGTGAGTTACCACTATAGCATTTTTTTTTTATAGGATTGTTTGAAGTTAATAGTCTATGTGAAATAGTCCAGCAACCTCCCTTGTATTGGAGAAGGAAATTAAACGCTATATTGACGAAATTCAGCCACATTTAGTGGAAAATGGTTATGGAATATTTCGAAAAATGTTGCTTAGATGCCATAGCTGTGGAGGATAGTTGTCAGTATGTTATTCGGTTAATAACCTTATCATATGGACTTAATGAATGAATAAAAACAATACAATCCATAAAATCTACGTTTTCTACATATTTAGTTTTACAAGATTTTTCTTGTATTAGTTTTGTGAAACCTTTTAGAAACAGTGTTTGCTAAATTCGTGACAAACAGAATTAAAGCTCTTTAATTTAGAAACATTTAAAGCTTGATTCAAATATTAGCATTATTACTTTCATAACTTGTTAAATTTAGCTTAGTAGAAATTAGGATTTTATAGAGAGAGAAGCTCATATACAAGCTCATTAAGCTTTTATAAATAAGATAATTAAAAATGTTTATAACTAAGTAACATGAATTCGCAAATCCAGAGATCGAGGGTCTAAAAAATATCCTAAAAATTTCAAAACGTGATCACTCACTAACCTAACCTGAAGGGTAGATCTATAGCGGAAAAACTCAACAAAAAAAACAACAAAAACAGGTGGGTTGTTATTTGGAAGCAGCGTTGCCCTTAGGCACTGAGCAGAACAATATTTCTCTTTTTCTTCATTTTAGCGCGTTATAAAAAAAAAAAAAAAAAAAAAAAAATCTACGTAGTGACCCCGTAGCTTTATGGTGCAAAACCCATAAAAATTACAGGTAGGATTTATATATATTTTTAATTGACTATTGAACTTTAACATCTCTTTCATAACATCTCTATATTTAGATCCTTTTTAAATATTACACCCAAATTAGTTATAAAGTGTTCAACATTTGTTTACATCTGAAATGTCAGTTTGCTTAGTCAAAACTGAAGCATTTGCTTAATAAATTAACAAATTTACCAAACAAAGTATGTTATCATTATTATGAATAGATAAGTATTAAGAAATTTGTATTTAATTGTTTAAATTGAACAAAAATTGTTTGTTTCCAAAGGAATGTTTACTTAACATATATTATTAATAGTTCTCCTGTACATTTAAAAAGTTTTTCGCTATTTTTTTTTCATTTAATAAAACTTTGCCTATTTATTTATTTGATTACAGTTGTAAGTGCCGAGTACTTCTCGGGTTTGGGGCACCATGAACTTGAGAGATATATGCTTTATTGAGACAATTAACAATAAACTTAGTGCTGCCCAACTTTATTGGGTTGCTATAAACACAGCATACTCAGCTATCCAATTAAAGACAATACTGTAATTTATAATTTAGTTATAGTTATATAATATAATACTTAATACTACCTAATACTAGACAAACTAATAACATTTTTTTTTCTTTTTCCTTTTTTCCTTTTTCTTTTTTTTTCCCCTTCTTTTCCTCTTTCATTTTATGTTATTCCCCCCCCCCTAATATTCACATATCTACCACACATTCATATACATAAATGCACATAGAATCAGGAATCGGATAAATTGCTACATATTTAATAACCGTAAATGTCCATCCTATGCACCATGTATGTGGTGGTGAATAATTCCCAGGGAGTTCAATATGATATTATCGGCCATTATCGCTATATCCTTCACCTCCACGCCAACGTCCTCCAAAAAGCTCCTTGTTATATAATACAAAATATAACTTTACAATTAGGACTGATGAATTAATTGCCACTTCTATTGAGATTATTTTATTAGAAAACTAGTTTCGAATGCTAAACATCCATCTTCAGTTCTAAAACATACCTAATTTTTCAACACATCAGTACTATGTTACTTGGATTATACACACTAAAGTTTTAAAATTGTAAGACAAGAAATCAAACATCAGTACGCACCTTAGGAGGTCTAAGAGATAACTGAAATAAAAATGTACTTTTCACTGAATTCGTGAGAAGTGGAAGGGGGCAAGTAGGTTAAATCTTTTGATTTATTTATTGGATTTTTCCGTTCCTATGGGAAACAAATTTAAAATGGGGCTATTGGATATGTTGTTCTGATCGTTTAAACAAAAATCTGGATCGGTTTTAAACGATTTTATTATTCCTAATGATTAACAAATATTTAATATTAGGCTATTTTCTACTTGATGTAGTATTTTTACTCCCGAGTCTTTATTGAATTTGGGGTCATTTTCATTTAGATGGATAGGGAAATTGGAGTTTTGTGTGTTGGAGTTTATGCTCCTCTATGTTCATTTACTCTTTGATTTACCGATCGTCCAGTTTTCCCCGTGTGTTTTGCTTCACATTCATTAGTTAGTTCGTATACACCGCTTTTTTGGAAAGGGTCTATATCAAAATGGCATTCGCCACCTATCGGTTGATTTCTAAAGTTCACTTGAAATCCACACATTTATCGCATTTTACATAAAAATTACATTGCAAATCAGTAAAAAATATTATTGTTAAAACTTTCTTAAACTACAAAGATGATATAATTAAAATTTGGTTCAGATTGGTTCAGTAGTTTTAGTAGTTAGTGATCACAAACGAAAAAGGCTTATCCTTTTATATAAGTCTATAGATATAATGACCAGTAGATTTAGATTAGAAACTGGCATTTTCAGTTAAAATTTAGATGTTTCTCTAGTTTTGTAAATTTTATAGGAAATTTGATGTTCGCATTTATCAACGGATATTAAAATCATTCAGATTTTCACCACTACCATGTGTTGTTAATTTATTAATGGCTACCAAGTTATATATGAGTCAAAAATCATAACTCTTTATTTAGTATACAACTTTTATATTCAATCGCAGTTGATAAAAATAGGGCCATTCAATATCGGTTTCTAGTGATAATGTTTGTCAAATTTTTTTTTATTTTTGTAATTAGTTAATCAAATCGCTTGAGTAGCTTTTAGGTACGAAACGTATGTATAATATTAATTTATTGTTGCAGGAACATTAATCAAACATAGGTGCGATATGGGATGCATAATATAATTTATAGAATGTTTAATGCTATAATTGTGAGCTAAGATAGTGATTTATCTGGAGACGAGAGCTAACAGTTGCAGTTGCCAGCCCCAGCCCCGCTGAAATATAAAGGAACCGTTGCGCGTGATTTATCCCGGGTCTTCAACCTCTCCGAGCGGGGTAATAAATTCACTTCTCTGGGTCAGCTCTGTTAAAATTAAATTGGTGGAAAAGCAAAAAATATATAAAAATACCCAACGAATTTATTTATATCGGATATTTATTCAAACATAAAATAGAATTATTTTCACTAATTGAATAATAATGAGACAACCAGTAGATAGATATTTCACATATAACATAAGTGTAAGACAACAACGTGAAATGGTGTATTCGAAAGATTTATCTAATCTTTCACTGAATAAATATAACAAGCTGCCTCATTGACAGCTGCCTGACAATGAACCCATTCCTACAATATGCAAAATTAACATCCTCTGACCATACAAAAAATAAAATAAAATGTAATGAATGAGCATAAATTAGGAATATAAAATAAATAATAAGTTTTTATTTTTGAAATTCTTATGTTTCGGTCTGTGTGTATGACTATACAATCGCAGAGGATTATGTATCCGAGAAATTTTAAATAAAGGCACAAAAACTCAAAAAGCAGTTGACTAAGTATGTTCTCCAGATCCTCGGTCACACACCCTCTAGAGTTTTTTTTTATTATATATACATCATCTACGGATCAGGAATGTCTCATGAGCAATCAACTTTATATTAAAATAATTTATAACTAGGTTTATAATTTTTTTCGGAGACAAAACGTCTGTATTAGACAAACGTCAAAGCCCTGAATCCTCCAAGAATCGGACCAGAATGTTGCCGCTTGGTATCAAGTGACTTGATAATAGATTCGGCTCAATCAATGATTGAGGTCAATGAATTAAAACATCTAAGGATATCCAATAATTACTATTCGCTGTTGAAGGAAGCTAACATTTAGAAACATCAAGAAAATGGCTCTATTCTCCCAATCATCAGGAATTTTACAGGGGGCAGAGATATCTGAATATTGTCAATTATTTGCGAATCCATCGTGTAATTGTGACTTCACGGTATCGATAAATGGTCAGGATTCAATCATGGACATTCGCTTAGCTTGGATCCTTTATGGAGATCAATAGTCTGGTTGAGAACGAGATAACATCCTCAATGTACTATCTTTGAGTGAATTTGTTGGATTTACTGAATATATCAGATCATGCAATATCCTTTGACAAATATAACATTTTGCTTATTGCCATCTACAAAACATAGTCCAAATATTTGGCTATTGTATTTGGAAAGTATATGGTTTTGTAAAAAAGGATCGAATACTATGAGATCTAGGTGAAAAATTAGAAGCTATTAACAGATTAGAAAATTTAAATATTTCACCCACTACGATTTTGAGTAACAAGATGATCCTAGAAGTGATTTTTTTTTCTTTCGGACAATATAGAATATAAAGACAGAAAAAATATGGATGTACGAGTTCTTAGCGCAGCTTTAACAGAAACTGAAATATTGAGCCTTTGTATTTTGGTTAGCAACGGCTCCTCAAAACTTCTTCTGACTGATCGTATTGCAAAAATTAAAACAAAAAAAAACAACTACTAAATCAATAAAAAATAAATTAAATAAGTTGAAGAAAAAGTAAAAAAAAAAAAAAAAAAAAAAAAAAAAAAAAAAAAAAAAAAAAAAATATAGAAGCAATGGTACGTTGATAGGTAAATAGGAAAAATGTCGTGTTTGTGGAGTAGAAACAAGACCAGTCCACATATCACTCTGTAAATAGGCAGCCCTGGACCGAATATCCCCGAGATCAACTGAGTTTATCGTCACCCCAAAGAGCGGTTTGATGTGGCAGATCCTTCAGCCCCAGCAGGCTCCTCTGCTCATTAAAGCTTATAGACTAAGAGCCCGTGAACCCCAGACCTTCGTTATTTTATAAAAGATGAAAATTTGTCTGGGCAAGCTCCCAATAGAAGGTATGAACGATGGGTCATGAATGAAGTTCGGGTTATCGTGGCCTTGGCAGGTAAACGGTGCTAAAGGTGTGTAAAATACCAGCCTACTATCGTCAAATTATAAAGCGTGATTTTTTCATATTTCCTTCAGAATTGTACTTACGTCATAGTATAAAAGCTGATTTTTATATATATTACTCGGGCAATGATTAGATGATGTTCCCTCATCAGCCAGACACACATCGTGGCAACCCCTTGCGAGACAACCTTAATGCTCATTTAATTGTAATTGTACTTACGTTATAGTATAAAAGCTGAAATTTATATATATTTCTTGGGTAATAATTAGATGATGTTTCCTCATCAGTTCTGAAAGTTCCAACCCCTTGCCAGACAAGTATGAAGGGTAGTTGTAAGAGCGAGCACGAGGCAAGATACATATGGCTGGGTGCGAATGAGATAGTGAATGAGGTCTGCCACGATCCTTTACTACGCTTTTGTATTTTACTGCACATGTATTGTTTATTACTCAGTGCGTGTTTATGTCAGCTTAAATAATTTTATATGTTCTTGTCAAGTATTAATAATTATCAGAAAAGGACCCTAATTTAGTCTCATCGAATAATAATAAGCTAAAAAGGAAAATATTTGAATATAAAGATTTATTAAAAAGTACAGGCATTTATATAAGTGACGACAAAACACCGAAAGAGAGAGAGGAAGGGAAAAAAAATTCACTCAAGCCTATTAAAATAATAATAATATTATTTTGTTTACAATGCAAACTTTAATTAAACAAGAACTTGTTCTTTGACGAATAAAGTTATTATTATTATTATATTTGGTATAGTAAATTAATAATTACTACTTAAATATTAAATAATACTTGACCAGAACATATAAAATTTTTTAAGCTGATATAAACACGCACTGAGTAATAAACAATACATGTGCAGTAAAATACAAGAGCGTGTTGAAGGATCGCGACAGACATCACTCACTATCTCACTCCCACCCAGCCATATGTATCTTGCCTCGCGCTCGCTACTACAGCTACCCTACATGCTTGTCTGGCAATGGGTTGGAACTGTCAGAACGGTCTGGCTGATGAGGAAACATCGTCTAATTATTACCCAAGTAATATATATAAGATCAGCTTTTATACTATAACTTAAGTAAAATTACAATTAAATGAGCATTAAGGTTGTCTGGCAAGGGGTTGGAGCTGTCAGAACGGTCTGGCTGATGAGGAAACATTTAATAATTGCCTGAGTAATATATATAAAAATCAGCTTTTATACTATAACGTAAGTACAATTCTGAAAGAAATATCAAAAAATCACACTTCATAATTTGACGATAGTAGGCTGGTATTTTACACACCTTTAGCACCGTTTACCTGCCAAGGCCACGATAACCCGAACGAACTTCATTCATGACCCATCGTTCGTGCCTCTTTTGGGAGCATGCGCTAACAAATTTTCATCTTTTATAAAATAACGAAGGTCTGGGGTTCACGGGCTCTCGCTCTATTAGAACCATTCGATGTTTATTCCGCTTTCCTTATTTTGATATTAGATAATGAAATTTTCAAGATCTCTGCATTTATAATATAGCTAGAATACTGTTTATTAAACGCATAAATATTAACTTACTTCATAATAAATATTGGTATGTATTTTAAAACTTATTGATTTTATTTATCACAGCCTTTAGAGAGGTTGGATTATATTCATGTTCTGAAGTTTCCTTCCTCTTTATTGTTCCTCCACAGCCTGTAGAATTATTATCATTGTTTTTCACCTCAGAATTGTCTGTTTTACTTCTTGTTAGTATTCTTAATGATTCCATTTCCTGAAAATGTCTCAGTCATCTTAATCTTTCTTCCATGACGGTGTAAAATATTATAACTTTATCATTTCCTTTTCTTATAATACTACGTTCCAGAGAACAGCTTGATTTACCCATGTGCAGATTATATTTCTGAGAAATACCCATTATCTCCTGTTAGTATTTATCTGCTCACTAGACCTTATTTTTTTTTTTTTTATTTTTTTTTTTAACGACAGTCTCCAGGTATTGTGTTAATTAAGGTTGAAAGAAGTGGTCCTTTTGCAGCAAGGAATAACAAGAAAAAAGGCAATAATTTCCTAATATATAAACAAAGGAAATAACGAAACTTTAAATTTGTAGTTTAGTTATTTATTATACTTTTGTTCTAAATGCTACTGTAAGGAGACTAATGTGATCTTAAGTAGAATAATAGGGAATGCGGAAGTACTCAAGAAGGTGAAAAAATGAACAACTTAAAAATAAAATTAAAATGGAGGACAGGCCACATTGCTGGAGTTCTGGATGCAAAATAATTACTGATTTGTATAGAGTTGGTCTCAAGAGAAGCTAACAGAGGGACCTGACGAAATATGCTTGCTCATGCAATCGGTGACAACTGGTGGAGAGCAAACAAAGCCTGAAACTGGCAGGGAAATGTGATAGGAGTATATTTGCAGTGAGGATAAATTAAAATATATACATATCAGCCTTATATATTAAAAAATAAATTAAAAATAAGAGAGTTACTATTTGGGTCACTATTTTGTTTTAAGATATAAGTTTCTTAAAGGAATTAATGAAGTTAAGTAAACTGATGAATGTTTATTTTTTTTTTAATTTGCCGAGGATTTTGTCTTATTCAAGATGTCTAGCTTTATTATTATTATTTCCTCTCTCTCTCTCGCAAACGGCCGGACATAGGCTCGAATTCAATTATAATGCTAATAAATTACACTGCCTTCTGCATCTTATCCATGTTTTTTATAGGAAGATGTAGCTCCTTGTTAGTGTAAACCGCATTATCATGAATAAGGCTATGGGTATAAATGATAACTGGTAAACCTCCTCCTTTTAGAAGTAAATAAAGTTTGACTTCGCTCAAATCTTGATATTTTCTCACAACCACTTTGATGCTTGGGCATTCCGCATAAAATCGAAACAATAAAAAAAAATAATAATAATAAAAATTTGAACACCTTAGAATTTAATTAAATTTGATACAAAGGCTGTCCTCATTCTGATTAGGAAAAATACTATTTTTTTTTTTCCAAATATATCAAACGGTTTCAACATTAGGGCTATGTAAAGTATCCCAAAATACGCTGAAAAACATAACCAATATATTTTAAAATCGTCATAGCTTTTCTCCTAATTGAGCCAGATAATCATAACCAGTTTAATAAAACACTTTTTGTATTATTATTGTTATTATTTAACTATGAACCTATTAGGCTCTTATTTTGAAATTTCAAGAATCACCTACCAAAATTATGAACTATTTATAGGAATTAAAAAAATCAAAAATTCTTTTTTTAGAAAATCCAAATACAACTTTTAGAATGTCTTTTTTATTTTTTTTAAACGTATGTAAAAAATTAAAATTCTTTACGTGTGTAAAGAAATGCCATTTAAAACTAATTGTAAGTAAAATGACACCACTTTCTCTAGCTCAATTTGGAGAAATGCTTTGGTGACTTCAAAATATGTTGGTTACGTTTTTTTTGACCGCGGATTTTGGGTTTATTTAGTCAGCATAAGAGATATTTGTAAAAAAAAAAAAAATAATAATAATAAAAATAAATAAATAAAATAAAAAACCTTTGTAACAAAGATTATATCATAAAATTCTGAGGTGGTCAGGTTTATAACCGGTGTTATTTGATATGGAATGATCTTGCTGACAACTTTTTAATTCGCTTTTATCAATTTCACCTGTATCACGGAATCTCGCATCGTGATTTTCACCAATTTCCAGCTATCTGATTATCTTAAAAATTTGGAAACGTGTCAAGGACCAATGACATTACAATAATTGTACATCTTGGTTTTAATGCTCTTACTTAGTCCAATCGAAATACCCCCAAATAGGGGGTCTGCCTTGCAAAATGTGGAGTAGTAGGTTTTATGATTTATTATGGTTTAGATGGGTCCAACAAAAATGTAACTATATTTGATTATAACATTTTTGCACTTTCTTTTTCATATTTTAGTAAAAAACAATGTACAAAAATGCATTAAATCGATAAATGTTATTTACAAAATTAAAGTTTATTTTAATTGTTTTAAGCTGAATTTGATCTAGGCATTTAGCCTCAATGGATTGTCAAAAATCGACGAATTTCGTAAATTTTCTAATAAAGTTAGTTTTCGTCATGTTTAGGAGCCTATATTACAAAAATTGCTTATAAAATCAAAAAATGTTATATACTAATAGTTGTAGATCATTAGATTTTGTTCAAGGATTTTTAAAGATTTTGATTGCTACTTCAAAATATTTCAATGAAACTTTTTAGTTCAGTTTGCTATTAAAGCGTGTTTTTCAAACTATAATTTGTTTCTTCTTTGTTTATAAGCTTGTTGTAAAATTCAATAAGATCAATTATAATGACTAGGTCGCAGTAAAGCTTTGAATGTTTCTTATCAATGATTTGTTAGGATCTGTATCTGTGATATCGGCAAGTGTCGTTTATTAGTTCAAATTTCTTCACTAATATTATTACTCGACTGTGAATTATTATTATTTCTGAATTGCTTATTTTCTTTCCAATTTATTGAGAGAATTTCCTTTTTTTATTGTTAAGTCTAATTTTGTAGAAGTCTATTTCAATAATATCCCTTTGTTCAGTAAAATAAATTAATACACAAAGCCTCATTACATGAAATACTAATACGTCAAATTAATATAACTAAAAATTACGTGATAATTTTGAA
Organism: Euschistus heros; assembly: GCA_003667255.2. Lineage (NCBI taxonomy): Eukaryota > Metazoa > Arthropoda > Insecta > Hemiptera > Pentatomidae > Euschistus > Euschistus heros. Next base: position 1,385,016 of record RCWM02000065.1, on the reverse strand, counting down.
GATTATTATTATAAATGACAGAGACTCTTACCCTGCGTTTTCTTGCCTGTTGATACCTTTCTCTTTTCCTTCCCAACTGTAAGTCTTTGATTAGATCCAGATTGTATACAACAGGTAGGGAAAATATAGAGGATGAGATAGAGAATTGAGAAAAGGGAAGGAAAAGGGGAGGAGAAAGGGGAAAGGGAAGGAGAGGGTTAGGGGCGATGGGGCGCAGCAAGGAGGATCATTTGTTTGAAAAGACATTGCCCGGAAAGTCAGCTTCGGGTAGCATCTGCCTCTCCTTTGTGGATGGGGAACAGTTTGGTGGTTACATTCCGCCACACACCGATCACACTGATGGCTGTGAACTAGAGGGTTTGATTTTGATGAGTAAATAGAGAATAATTGTACTAATCTCCAAGCTGTGAATAATTAAAAATATAAATAAACAATAATTATGAGTAATTCAAATACGAGAAAAATCAATAGCAACCGAAGAGCTTATTAAAGCTTAAGGATACGTGCTTGATGATAAGTTGGCACAAATCATTATTTGTATAAAGGTTTTTTTTCAGGAGAGACATAAGGGATAATTTTCATTAATAATATTGAAAAAATCGAATGAGGATGTTTTACACCTAAGAATAAGGAATAATACACAATCAAGCAGAAACGTCACTAGTACAACATTTCATACAGGCTTAAGTATACTCATGGTACAAGATCACATCCTGACTTCATACAAAAATTTCAAAACAAACTCAATAATAATTAATAATGCAAACTTTAGAAACTTGAAATCGAATATTCGAAGAAGTCTAAAAAGGAGTTGGTTGATGGATCTGCTACATTAAAATTAATTAATTGTGCTGATAAGAGTGAGTGATCACACTTGTTTTTTGTCATGGGATGAAGTACAGATTTGATTTGAAAAAAAGAAAACGAACAATTTTTAGGAAAGAGTATGATTCTGATCTTGCTGAAACACTCAGATATTTTTTAAACTTTTTTTATAAAATTCGCTTTATAATATTTTTTTTTTTACGGAAACAAATAAATCCAGGAAAATTCGTTGGAAGATTTTTAGTAAAATATAGATACACGAAACATAAAAAGTGTACAAAAAGAATACACACATGGAAACCACGAACCTTTCAATTTCTGATCAATTTCAGAAATGGCTTATTTTTACAAAATTATATAATTAGTAACAACTTTTTTTTTCATATGTTTACTATAGCCAAAATAAAAAGTCTACCAAATAAAAAACAAGGTAAATGAACATTGAAGTTAACATGTTTAGTAAGGTCGCACATAACACACTAAAAACAAAACAAAATCTTTTTATAAATTTTTTAAACTAATAATGTTAATAATTTATTTATTGTATAATGTCGCAATGGCATCTCGGAATAAGATATAAAAACAGAATATCGTATATCGTAACCCCCTGATGGGGTTGTTCTCTCTCTTTCCCACCCTCCTAGGGCCGTTTCCCGAAGCCATTACTATTTCTTCAATCTCTGTCTCCATTTATTTGAGCTACAAAATATATCTCTTTTATTTGCAAACAAATCCTTTCTTATTCTGTAATTCCAGGGCCCCCTAAAGCTTGGAAGACTGCTGTTTTCTTTTTCTATGGCCTTCTTTATGTCTTAGTTTGAATTCCAATATTATTATTTTTATGAATTATTTGGTGGCCGTTTAGGTTCGTTTATCAATCTCGCATTTATTTAATTTTCACCTCAGTATTAGTTTTAACTGTACAAATAGAAAAAAAAAATTGTATAAGTTCTGAGATAGGATTAATTATAACTTTGTTACCAGCTGAATGAGTTACTAGTCACTACTACTATTGTTTCAAAATAGTTTCTACAAATTTATGTATCAAGCTATTCCTTAATAATTACTTTTTATTACAGCTATAAATAGCTTACAGGATGATATTTCTAGCTCAGTCTTTTATATAGGTGATAGGGGATCTTCTCTCTCTCTCTCTCTCTCTCTCTCTCTCTCTCTCTCTCTCTCTCTCTCTCTCTCTCTCTCTCTCTCTCTCTCTCTCTCTCTCTCTCTCTCTCTCTCTCTCACTCTCTCTTTCAACGTCTTCTCATTCCTTAAATGATAGAAATAGTTTTGGTGAAGGAAGGGGATTCCATTGTTTTATCTACTTATTTCTTAAAATCACTAGGAATTATTACCTATGCGAACTATCGGCTAATAACTATCAAAATGTCTTGTATTGCAGAAAATTGTAAAATTGTTAAACAGTTTATTCTTATATCACAATAAATATGCAGAAATTAAAAAAAAAAATAGAAACAGGTTGAAAAAACATACATAAAGAAAGATAACTTTGTATATGATATTATCGAAGCATGAAAATCCTTTTCTCTTCGTTTTTCACTTGATCGCACTTTATACAAAAGGTGGTCAATAATCGTGCCACATTCAAAGTCAAACAGAATCTGCTCTAGAAGTTTAAATGGACTCATGTTGATGTTGGTGTTACAAATAAATATAATTTAAAAAAATATTTTTTTACAAACAAATAAAAAAAGAATTAGTAAAATGATTTTTAAAATAATTTTTCAAATAAACCCCTAATAAATTGTATAAAACTTCAGGATTCTAATGTGGAGATTTATTTATCTCCCAATCCTAAAGCGTAGAAGTCAAAATACGGTATCTTTACCCAAAGGCTGGCTTGCCCCAGCTCCTGCTCGAAATTACTAAACTTGGAGCGATGTTTATTCAATACGTTTATCAAATATTATTTATCCAGGGAACGTTATTAAGTAACCATTTTAGTTTTTGCTACTATTAACAACTCAATATTATTCTAATAACATAATATTATCAGTTTTCATTATACCATTCGCACACTTTGCCACTTATTTATGACATCAGAATTTTTAATATTGTCTTATTATTATAAATTGCCGTTCTTTTCATTTAGAGGTTGTTCATAAAAATAATAAAGGTTAACAATTTTATTAATTTTTTTCTTTCTATTTTTAAATTCACTCTTATTATTCCTGTCCTACAATATGCTTTAATGACATTCCACTAACCCCAGTTGAACAGATCCGCTACCTAGGACTCCACTGGGACAAACGTCTTACTTGGAATCTACATACAAGACTAAAACGACAAGAAACTGCTCGTCGTTACAGACTACTTCAACATTTACTTGACAAACGTTCAAAGCTCCCAATTAATTACAAAAGACTCATTTACTTGACTGTGATTAGACCTATATGGACGTACGGAGTTGAGCTTTGGGGCTCTACTAAACCATCCAATTCTTCCCTTATCCAATCCAAAATCCTTCGAAAAATCCTTAATGCTCCTTACTTTGTCACCAATAAACTTATCCATAAAGATCTTAATGTTCCATATGTTGCTGATTTAGCCCAAACCAGATACCAATCCTTTTATAGTAAGCTCCATAACCACTCAAATCCCCTAGTTTCTCAACTTGCTTCCCACACAATTCCCGATAATCCTCCGAGGCATCTGAAAAGAAGATGGCCCAGAGATCTTCTTGTGTAGATTTTGTTTTTTATTTTTTTTACTTAAGTGCTACTGATGAGTAGTTCTTCTCAAGTTTAGGCATGTTATTGTAAACTTTTTTTTTAACACATTTACTTGATGTATACTTGTACAATTGTAAATTTCAATAAATTGATTTAAAAAAAAAAAAAAAAAAAAAAAAAAAAAAAACTTATACCATTTGCCTCAAATAGTATGACAACAATTTCATATTTACTGAATAAAACAGAATTTCAAAAAATATTTCTATTAATTTCAGTTAAAATGTTTCAAAATTCATCATTATTATTATTATTATTATTTGTTATCATCGCAAATTAATTATCATTGATACCAGTAGAAAATAAATTTTAGTTTGAAACATAACATTAAAAACAAAATGAGTAAGATAATAAAATGTAAATAAAGATAAATCCCTATAATGATAACAATAATAAGTGGTGAGGATAGTCTTCAATTGCGCGATTGAAAGCTGTCAGTTGTAAATAGACTTCAAGGAAAATCTGAACCGTTAACGGGATTTAGGCGTGATATTAAGAAAACTCACAAAAAGCCGGAGATCGAGAGGGATTAGTGAATAATCCCCACCCCTTTCTATCATAATTTTTCATTTCCCGTCCGGATATGAAAACCCCATGCTCTGCCGCACCCAACTGAAAAAAGAAAAGAAAAAAAAGAAGGTGTTTAGGGCTGAACTAGGTCTCTTAGTTGAGCTTTATCTAGAAGTCCCAAGTCTTCATTCTTAAGAGGGTCTAAGACATTCCCATTTCCTTAATTTTTTTTTTTTTAGTGCAATGCGAGATTAGTCAAAAAATAGTGCACAAAGAAAATTATAACGTAAAACATTGAGTCCAATGGGCTTTTACGTTTCTTTATTTCCACAGAATATTTGGCCATTTCAACGCTTTACAATAAAGAAGTGACCAAAGATCAGATAGATATACCATGCTTACTGTATAAGATAAACGATAAGGTAGATGCTATTAAATGATGCCCGTAAAATAAATATAGGTTTATTATATATATATATATATATATATATATATATATATATATATATATATATCAGGGTGAGTATCTCTTAGTGTAAAAAAAAAAAAAAAAATTGGGTGAAACTAGATAAAAAAGGTTTTTTATCCTTTTTATTCCAATCCGTTGCAGACATACGATAAATCAAAGACTTTTTTGAGGAAACCACGTTTTTTTCCATAAAAGCTGTAATATCTTCATTTTGTTTAAATAATTTTCAAATTTTAGCCACATTTTCGGATTTAGCATTAAATTTTCTATAATAGCTGAGTAACTGTAACCTTGAATTTTACAAAGTTGGTATCTAAAGATCAGCTTGATCTTCGCCTTATTTGGGGAAGTCACAATGTCTTATTTACTTCAACGCTCACCTTTTTTCGAAAAAAACTATTCACAAAACGACAAATCTCACTAAAACTTGCAAATTTGATCATCTTTCGAATGATATGTTAAACGTAATGACTTTGTTTCAATTTCATGGAGATATTTACTTTTGAAACCGAAAAATCATGGTGTTCTAATTTGGCATACAAATCAGTTACTTGTGTAAATAAAACATTATGACAACCACTTAATGGAAATGTGCATTTTAAACATAATAAACTCTTCATTGGATTATAAAGCAAAAACAAAAATTATTGTTTAATAAAAAACAAAGGAAAAATGTCAATAAAGCGACACCAGATCAGGGGATCTTATGTTATTACATTTATTGATTTATTATTATTTAGGATTTATTTTATTAGATTTTCAATGTAATGTTTAAAATCCAGTGATAATGAACATAGACTTTGATTTTGCCTTTTGCTTCTGAATGCAGATTGTGTTGAAGAATACTACTTATTGAGGTGAATGTTATGGACAGATGAGTTTGTTATTACAGGGGAAGACATTTCTACCTATCCATGTATTTCGTTGGTTTATATTTTTATTGCTTTTTAATAATGCGGAGGAGCACTATGGTGTTGGAAAATCATATTTTGCCGAACTTCAGGTGGAATATCGTGATGAAGTTGTGGTAGGATATTTTGTTACAGATTTTAGTAAGCTCATCATTTAATCTGTTGAGCAAACTATGATTTTTCAACACTATTCCAAAGAAAAAAAAAGATGAATAGCCCAAAGATACCCCACATAGAACAGTAAAAATGCCTTCCCCTCCAAAACCAGACTCATCTGCCCATAACATTCACTTCAAAAAGAAGTATTCTTCAACACGATCTGCATTCAGAAGCTAACGGCAAAATTGAAGTCTATGTTTATTATCTCTGGATTTTAAACATTACATTGAAAATCTAATAAAATAAATCCTAAATTATAATAATAAATAAATAAATGTAATAACATAAGATCCTCTGATCTGGTGTCGCTTTATTGACAGTTATCCTTTATTTTCTATTAAACAATCATTTTTTTCTTTGCTTTTTATTCATATTATTTTTATCTATTATGTTTAAAATGCACATTTCCATTAAGGGGTTGTCATAATGTTTTATTTACACAAGTAACTGATTTGTATGCCAAATTAGAACACCATGATTTTTCGGTTTCAAAAGTAAATATCTCCATGAAATTGAAACAAAGTCATTACGTTTAACATATCATTCGAAAGATGATCAAATTTGCGAGTTTTTGTGAGATTTGCCGTTTTGTGAATAGTTTTTTTCGAAAAACGGTGAGCGTTGAAGTAAATAAGACATTGTGACTTCCCCAAATAAGACATTGATCAAGCTGATCTTTAGATACCAACTTTGTAAAATTCAAGGTTACAGTTACTTAGCTATTATAGAAAATTTAATGCTAAATCCGAAAATGTGGCTAAAATTTGAAAAATATTTAAACAAAATGGTGATATTACAGCTTTTATGGAAAAAAACGTGGTTTTCTCAAAAAAGTCTTTGATTTATCGTATGTCTGCAACGGATTGGATTAAAAAGGAGAGGTTTGCGGCATTTTGCTACATTTTTGATCTTGTTTCACCCAATTTTTTTTTTACACTAAGAGATACTTACTCTGTATATATATATATATATATATATATATATATATATATATATATATACATATATATATACACTTATTATATATATATAGCTAAATAAAATGTTCGCGGGACTGAGTTTTTAAAAAGAGGATTTTATTGAGAAGTACATACATTATATCAAGCAAAAGCACAATCTTAAAGCCTATTACAAAACTTCGTGGAACAAACTGACATCATAACGGGTAGAGGCAGAGTGTCCCCGAGGAAGGTGGGGGTGCCCCTTTTATACAATTATCTAGGAGAGGGGATAGTGTACATTTATTTATTATTCCTTAATACCATTGGGTTTCTATAACTTTTCCCCCCCCAAGTTCCGAGGTCTCCGATGGAACAAATATCTTAGTGTAAATAGGTAAGATTCTATACAATAAAAATAAAAGGTTTGGACCTTATACATTTCTCAATACCTTTTACACTAAGTCATAACATTGCAATAGATAATATTCTATAAACAAAAGGGATTGGACCTTATAATTTAAGTTTATACAAAAATAAAAGGATTATAACTTGTGTACTAAGTTTAGGATTTGTACTATCTATAGTTTTAAATAAAAAGATTAAACTCTGTACTGAAATACAACTATCAGCTTCCTATAAACAAAAGGATTAGACTTTGAACTTCCTGTTTATGAAGTCAGGATCTGTACACTTGCAAAATAAAAGGATTAAACCTTGCCCATCTCTTAATATTAACAATAAGCTTAAACTATAAAATGTTTATACATTACAAAATTCCTTACATGCTAAAGTACAATTTTCCTTATAACTAAAAGATAACAGGATATTTCTTAATACTAAACAATTCATATCTATATACATTATTTAAACAAAAGGACAAATAAAATAAGAGTCTTTGAATTAGTTTCCTCTATTGCAAATAATACTTTTAGCTTCAAAATTACTCAATTAAAATAATAATATTTTAAATCAAAATAATAATTCAAACACTCCTTTACAATAATTACAATTAATAATAATTTCAAAATAAAATACACACTTTTCAATGATCAATCAAAATAATATTTCAAGACAAAATAATAGTATCCTTTATGATAGTGATTTCAAGATATTAATTACAAAAATAATCGGACAGAATATTACTGTGAAATAAAATAATAATTTGAATGATCTTTTACATTATTAACATTGAATATAATATTTTACAACAAAATACAAAAGTCCGACTTTATTAAAATAACTACAGCATTGTCAATTTAATACAGATAATTCCTTCAATATAACATAAATATTACTCCTAATACCATTGCATTTATTATATTTAAAATAAAAGATTTTTAAAACATTTTTATATTGTTTAAATAAAATTAAATAGTTTTAATCAGAACCACTGTCTGAATCGTAATTATCTGAGACATCCGAAATATTCACGCGAATGGATTCATTATCGTCGTCCGAAATAGATTGTTTCTTTTTTTCCGTTTTTTTCCTAGTGGGCCTTTTAATATTGTCGATATGAGTTTTAATTGGTCTTTTGTCTTTTACTACTACATTTACTTTTTTAAATTTGTCTCTACTTTTTATTTTCGCTTGGGTGTTTTTTCAAATATTCTGTATCCCCTAATTGTTTCTGAATATCTAAAGGGTCTTCTCTATTTTTATTTAATTTTTCCGTCCTTGTCTCTTTTTCGTCATTTATTTTAGATCTAATTAGTTTATGTAATAATTGTTGGTCCTTATGATATTTTAATACATATTGTTCTGTCAGGTCGATGTTTTCGTTTGATTCTAATCTGGAGGTTCCAAAAGTAATTTCGTTAGGAGTTAATTTTAATTTATTGTTTAAGGTATTATTATACGCTATTACCGCTAATCTTAATTTTTGTTGCATCGAACATTTATCTTTTTCTTTTCCTATTATTCTCAATAATTCGTTTAGGGTAGAGTGGACTCTGTTCAATAATCCCAAAGAGTTTGAGTGGCTGGCTGAAGTATAATGTAAGACAATATTATTTTCTTCACAAAACTGTTTTACTAAATTATTTTTCATTTCCGTCCCTTGGTCTAATGATATTTGTAGAGGTGTGGGAAAGTATGTCATATAGTTAGTCAGTGCATTACTAAAATTAAAAATATCTATCATTAACTTAAATTCTGTCTGACTATAAAACTGATAAAATGATATTTTTTCTAAGGTTTGAATGAATATTAACCAAATTATTCTGATAAGTCTATTTTAAATTTTTGATGTGTAAACCATTTAAATCATATAATATCTGTAACGCTAACTTCATTTTATAAATGCATAAACAAATATAACAATTATATTCAACTTCTTAAAAACAAAAATAAGCAAGAAATAAAGATCGAGACGTAATGTAAACTTATTAACTTTTTAACCAAAAATAACAATACTTTATCACGAAGATGATTAAAATGCATAATTTAACTTTAAACTTAAAACTGTGAAATTGTTTATCCCTTTAGCTTTATATTTAATATTTCGATTCCAGTTATTAACAGAACATTAGATAAAGTGATCATACCTCGTTTTGTTTGAATTGAATTGTTAGAATAATAAAATAAAAAATAATTTTAATTTACAGATTCTTTAGTTTCGTCGATACGATGTAATTGTTTAAACAGCAAGCATAATAGAAGCTTAAAAATAGAACGAATACAACCGTTTAATCCTAAACGTATTTAGTAACGCATATATGAAAGTTAACATTATTATCGGAGTAATAATCATATATTCTTCGAAAGGCTAATTAACATTAACATACAAATAATTATTATCAACTAAATCATTATTATTAAATTATTAATTAATTATTATTATTAAGTTATTATTAAAATTAAATAATGATTTTTGATTTGTTAGAAATCCATTGCTCTTTTCAGAATTACGTATCTATTAATATTAATTATAAACGAAACATCGTAATGAGAAGCAACATAAAACTAAATTTTGCAATCTAAATGAAAAACGTGTTATTAATAATTAATGATAATATTAATAAATTTAAGTGTTAACAAAAAACTGGTATGAATATAAATTATAATAGTTAAGAGAGTTATCAGATTGAAAAACAATCGTTTTAATTCTATTGTTTAAATCTCTATGCTTCTAAAACATAAACTTGGAAACTGAAACTAATAATTGGTATGATTATGAATATTAATAAAAATTGTATTGATGTTGAATTCGAAGTTACCAGAATCAACAAATTATCCGATTTAAATATTTTTACTTAGTTTTTTCCTATATTTATACATCTTTTTGGTACAATCCAAAGCGGAAAATTATTTTTTGATTTATTTGGTCTGATTTTAACCATTCCCTTTTTAAACAAATTTTGTACTGCTTTCTCGCCTAAATCAACATTTAGTTGAGCTTTAAGATTTTGTAACTTATTGCCGCATAGATCCAGCCTACTTTTTATGGAAATAGAAGCTATTATTTCTTTTGATGTCTTTCGATTCAATTTATTAAATTTTGTTACATTATTATTTAATTTTTCAACTGTTACTTTTAAACTATTTTCCGAAGCCTTTAAATTGTTTGTTTCTTTCACTAAATTCGAATTTAAATCTTCCGTTTCTTTGATTTTACTAATTATATTTTTTTCTTTTCCTTCCCGTGACTTATTAAAGGTTTTTATTGTTTTATTTAAATTACGATATTTATTTCGGACTGTTTCTTTATTTTTATAAGTTCTTGAAGTTCCTTGTATTTTAAATTTTCGTCGTCTTTCTATATTCTTAAATTTTTTTACAGAATTTTCTACACTTACTTTTATTTCAGGTTTTAAATTATACGCTTCTTCCACATTCTTAATATTATTTACAGAATTTTCTACAGTTTCATTTATTTCCGGTTTTATATGTTCTTCGCGAATTAAGTTTTTAACACTTTCTTTTATTTCCGATTTTATATGTTCGTCGCGGATTAATTGTTTTTTCCCATTTTTTTCGTCGAATAGATTTGCTAAGTCGTTATTTAAGTTTAAGTCGTGAATTTCTATTTGTTTATCCTGGTTATCTATTTGTTTATCCGGTTTAGAATTTAAATTGTTTATATCCGGTCCGGAGGTCTGCTTGTGCTCGGGCCTAATTCTAAAAAATGATTCTGTCTTTGTTCTAATGATTCTATACGCTCTTGTAATAATTTTATCTGTTTATCCTTTTCCTCTTCTATCGCGTGTACTTTATTAGAGACGGTTCTCATTGAAACAGTGTTGGAGTCTATTTGCGGTTGTTGGTAATTTTGCCTAATATTTCTGGAGGGTGGTTTGTTAAAAAAATTATACTGTGACTGGGGGTCCCATTGTTGGTTATAAATCGGAGTAGTATATTCAATAGCTCGCTGTTGTGGCCGGAAGTTATGTTGGTTGTTATTGTTATAAGAATTAGAGGTTGGACCTTGTTCGTGCTGATACTGTTGCTGTCGGTAATGTTGGGGATTATTATACGACGTATATTGCTCGTGGTGGTACTGATGGGGTCGGTAATTTTGATAATCGTGGTGGTTATTAAAATTTGGTCGGTACTCTTTGTTTTTAAAATTATTTTCGAAATTTTTCTTTTTATAATTATTTTGAGTTGGGTTATTTTTATACTGTTTTTTATCGCCATAAATTCTATGTACGATATGAGCCGCGCTGTTTCTTAATATTTCTTCTAGGTCCTCTAATGAATCAAATTTAATATGATAAATAAAATCTGTTAACGCCGGATGTAAACTATGTACTGCGTGGTGGGATATCTGTTTGTCATACCTATACATTTCGTCCTGTTTGTTTAGTATTTCATTGTCTGAATAAATACGTGCGTATAAATCGCATCTTTTTTGGCCCAGTCGTTCTAAGAAATCGAGTGGGTTCTCGTTATGATAAGTCCGCGTATTTAAAATTTCTGAAATTAATTGTTCCCTAGTTCTCGTGTCCTGATATTTTCTTTTTAAGAATTTTATTATTTCTTTGACGGTATTAAATTCTTTGTCATATACGGCGACTTTAGCTTTACCTGTTAATTTATTTAAAATTGTTAAAACTAATTTTGCTTGATTTGTATTTTTATGAGTATTGTCCTCTTTACAATATAAATTATATAAAAATTCGCTATTTCTGATAAAATCAACTAGTTGTAACGGATTTCCGTCGTATTCCGGGATTAATGCTAAATCGTGATTTTTAATTTCAAGAGCTAACGTTGAACCTGTTATTTTTAAGTTACTTAATTTTTCTTCCAAACCATTCATAAAGATAAATGCTAAATTTAAATTATTATACTTATTACTAACTTATATTTAAATTACAAAATTACTTAAAAATAAAAATTAAAATAAAATAATTATACTTTTTCTTGATACAACGATGTCTTCGTTGTCTTCGATGTCTTCTCGATGACTTCCTCCTTTAGCTCCTTCCCGTCGATTCCTTAGCAAAGAGGTTGAAGGTCCTTCTGGTTAAGGTATTGGAATACCAAAGCGCTCCCAAAGACTTGAAGATCTGCTGATGTATTAGTACTCAGCTCCCAATCTTCTCATGCCAGTGGAAAGAGGTCTCGCTGTTCTGTACCTGAAATAAGATAGAACTGCCGCGAAGTTACGTTAACGCTTCCAAATGTCCCTCCGTTCGGGCGCCAGCTAAATAAAATGTTCGCGGGACTGAGTTTTTAAAAAGAGGATTTTATTGAGAAGTACATACATTATATCAAGCAAAAGCACAATCTTAAAGCCTATTACAAAACTTCGTGGAACAAACTGACATCATAACGGGTAGAGGCAGAGTGTCCCCGAGGAAGGTGGGGGTGCCCCTTTTATACAATTATCTAGGAGAGGGGATAGTGTACATTTATTTATTATTCCTTAATACCATTGGGTTTCTATAACTATATATATATATATAAACCGATTCAAACTGCTCTCTTGTTACGAAAATGTGACAAAGTGTTCTATACCTCTGACGTGGTTGGTAAAATATAGAAAGAATATTTGATTAAATATCAAGTAACTATCTAAAAAATAAATTTTTATCAGCAGATTTAAATATTTTTGGTTTTAATTGCGTGAATGATTTATTAAATTTTAAATTTCCTCAGTATCTGTTTTTATTTTAGTATTTCAGGATATGCCTCGATTCCTAAACAATCTTACCAACGGTGTTCTACCTTCACCATAGACCCTGTATATGCACCGGATGTAAACTCCCTTTAATCTTGACGTACTCATGCGTGAGTCTTGTGAGGCATATGTACAAGCCGATGTTGTGTACGTTTTGCATTCGAAACGTTGTTAGCGTACGAACAATAGTGCACAAATAGTGCAACGCCAAGTTAGCGCTTTGACAGAACCTTGCTCGTGGCGTGGTATTCAAAAATACTCGATTTTCTGAAAATTATCGAAAACATATTAAAACTATTGTTTTAAGCATAAAATTTACTGTGGAACAAAACGGAATATCTCTCAGCAACAAAATAACTTGTATGTTCTTTATCATTGGTACACCTCTAATGAAGGTCGGTCATAGCATGTTACTGAAATATCAGCCAAAATGTGATGCAGCAATGAACTTGCTGTAATAATATAAATCTTAAAGTAAGTATAGTTAATCATAATAATCAATAATAAAGGATCTAACTGAAAAAAGAAATGAAAAAAAAAAAATACAATATCACGACTTTAGTAATTTCAAGGATATAAAAGCGCTTTTCAATGGTAAGATTGTTAACCGGCCTTCTTCATACATACATACATAAAGTTCATATATTGTAAAACATTTGCTCTGAATGGTTGGTACTGCGGCTTTTTATGCCTAACACTTCTGCATGATCATTATTTTGAAAAAAATCATTTCTCCCTGTTTCAGAAGTTACTTATTTCAGTGGATCAAATTTTACATTGAGCACAAGATTTTTTTTTTAAAACGTATTATACAATAACTACACTTTGACAAAAACATTGCGATACAATCTTAACTATCTTTTCGGTAATATGAAAACTAGGTGTAATATGATTTAAATATACAAATCAGGTTTCTTCATTACGTCTCCTATTTAATGCTCGTAACTCGCTGACAGTTTCGAAGTGCCTGTTAAAGTTATATCGGAAAGGAAAATATTTTTGAATTTTCGTTTATTTAAGAGTAAAGATTTGGAAACTCATCTACTTTATTTCAATTATATCCAAACAAATAAGGAGCAGGAAATAATTAGCGGAAGATAAATCCCGGAAGCGGATAGACAACGGTGAAATAGTAATGGCCGCGGCAGTTGTTTACTTACCCCGCGAGTTGTTTTCCTTCCAGTGACAATATTAATCACGATCGAGCCGATCGATTTTCTTTTCAGTGCCTGCTCGATACCATTCTGTTATCTTATTTGTCAATATTAGTAAGCATCATTGTATAATATGCTCATCAGTTTTTGCAATAAACATTTTCTTTTATATGTTTGGACCAACAAGAGGGAATCCAGTCCAACATCAGATACTACAATCTCTCGAATGTTGTTTGTAAAAGCATGCGCATAAAATAGTTATTATATCAAACAATGACTAATGTAAATTTTTCCTACTAATTAATGAAAATTTACAATTGTTCAAAAATACGCATTTAGTACGTAAATATGGTGTATTACACATATTATGACAAGAAGATGTAAATACATTATTCATTGGTACCCTTTATGTTTTAAATTAGGGTATCCAGTGTCTTAATACCAAGGAACAATTTTAAAAGGAAACAATGCTTCGACTGTTTTTTTTTGTTTTCATTACAGTATAAGAGACCTCTAACATCGCCTTTTCTTTAAGTTGGCCTATTCACAGACTTCATAGACTTATTATCACTGTGAACTTCTTTCTAGTCAACTTCATAGTCATTCCCCCTTGGTAACCACCTAATATTGCGAGATACTTTTATTTTAATTTATTTATTTATCTCCCTTCCTTGCTTCTCGGCTACAAGGGTTTTTCAGTGACGACAAGCTATTACTGTTGGATAAACAATACAACATTAAACATTTCAATATTTTTAACAACCTTAAACAATTTAACGCTAACATTTCAGATAACAACATTTATTTAAAATTTCACATACTCTTTATTCGGTTTTGAGGTTTTCATCAGGATTATTCTCAGGGCTTGAGATTTTGTGATAATGTGTGATACTGAAGTGTTGTTTTATTTGTATCCGATATGCAAGAACCTGTGCCTTAGATATTATTTGCTACAACAATATTAGGTGTGCAAGCCTGTGAAATAATTATCATTTTAATGATGTTAAGATTTAGAAATTGACGGTTCGCAGCACTTAGCATTATGCTTAACTAATTTTATTTCTGTCAACGTATACTAAACGAACATTATTTATTACTTTTTGTGAGTTATTTTACATTATTTTTAATAAATATATTCATTCTAAACCTCTAAATTGCTGAGGATGATTTGTGAAAATCTACCTTATAAAAAAATCCTCTGCCAATAATAAAGTTTTATTTTATTCGCAATAATATTCGTTACTATTAATCAGTTAAATGCTTTCCCCCAATTGTTTATTACTATAAGGAAAATCATTAGCAATCACCTAACCATCCATCATTGGCCATTATCCTATCAATATCCTCTGTTTATCTTTCATTGTGATTGGAAGACGCCCCTTCCTGCGAGGTCTTAGGCAAAGATCATTAATTAGGCGATTCTGATGGGTTGAGTTAGTAATGAGGGTCATTTTCCGGCCAATGGCTAAGCACATTTGGCGTATCCCTTGATCATTTATGGTGTGAATGCTATTTGTGAATATTCCTATATTAAAATTGGTTTCAATTTATCTCCATCACTATAAAAAAAGTTTTTGTTACATGAATGATAAATGGGTACCTGCAGATTCTATTTAGTAAAGTTTTATAGATAACTACTTAGATAAACATGAGAACATTTGAATTTTGAAATTGGGATTATAAGGCTGATACTCAAACTACAGGCAAATTTGAGTCCTCCGCTCATTAAAATTCAATGAAGTAAAGTTCGTTAAAAATATTGTTTCCAAATCGATTTATGTTATGTGAATTAATGATATCAATTGAATTTATTTGGGATTTTAGTGTCTAAGGTTTACATTTTTAGGTTATTCTACGTCACTTAACATTGCCGTGGCTTGTTCCTATGCTTGGATTTACATTTACGTAAAAAATTATTACTTGATAAGGTGAAACTGACTCAACTAATGGGTAGTAATATTAAAAAATAATGGTGGAAGAATGTGAAAATGTGTTTTTCAGGATTATAATGCCCAAGTAACCAATCCCCGATTTATTTTATTCTCGTCTCCGTGTCTACTAAACATTGGCGTGCCACTGCTAAAAAAGTGACGAAAACGTATTCGGAAGGAATTTTTAGTTTTATTTGCAGTAGTAGGTAGCTGTTTCTCGTGGACGTATCAGTTCGTAATCACACAACCATTATACGTCGGAATCTCTTAGTGTAAACACCGCCTCTGACTGAAAGTACATTTTTGATTCACATTTTTATGTCCACATTATAAATCAGTTAAACCAAATATTTATTTTTAACAGGTCTCACGCATTTTGATATTGGGCTACGGCCTTCAATATACGCCCGAGAAAATGCAAAATAAATGAATAGGGTTTCGGCGGTAATATTTTTAACTTTATTTTTACATTGTCATGGCCATTATCATTTAACATTGTCATGGTATCTTTATGTCCCATGCAGCTGTTAAGATACCACGACAATGCTAAAAAATTCCTTTTTAAATAATTGTAGGAATACTGTGGCTGAAATTGAGTTTGATATTGAAAGTGAACTGATTTGATATTTGCTGTAATATTATTTAAATTATGTGATGAAAAAATACTTTAACGTTAACATTTTTTACTATGCAACCTTAAACTCCTGAGATCTTTTTTTTATATTGTCATGTATAAAGTCACACTGGTGTGGGGGTAGATTCACATTAGTGTGGGGGCATTCACATTGTCATGGGTTAAAATTATGTTCTGAAATTTAAAAAAAAAAACAAAGTAAAGTGATTCATGTGTTGCTGCAACACCTACAATTCTCACAGGTAGCCTCCAGGAAGTATCAAATGTTTGCAGCAAGATTTATCAACATTTAATTTTAGAATTTCGGTAGCTAGAAATTTGCCTGTAGTTTTAGAATCACCCATAAGTGTACATTAATTAGAACGTTTGTCCTGTATGACATCTCATTATAGTCAAGATTTTATTTTTAAAAAACGAATTTTGGATAAACAAACAAGATTAAAAATTCATATTTCAGAAAAACCTTAAAAACTTAGAGGAATTAACTGAATTGCCCAGCCGTTTTATAATAAATGTGAAAAAAAGAAGAAACCGTTTTATAATAAATGTGAAAAAAAGAAGAAACCGGAATGAAATAAATTAAGCTACGATCTGATAAATATAAGTAATCATAAATCTAATAGCTCTTAAAATATTTGATTACATGAGAATATGGTTAGAATACCCTGGGTACCTCTTTTAGTTTTTGGAGAAACTTGATGGGGTAAGCAACACTGGTAGGTAAAGCCTGAGAAGGGCCAAACTGGGCTGACGTCGGTTGAAAGGTTATTCCGCTCTGCTTGGAACACATCGGTTACCATGGCCCACGTCCTCATCTCTGTTAATGTTTACACTAACTGTTTATATTTACAGATATAACTGTTTATATATTTATAAATAAAAACGTGTGCGTGTGAGTGTGTGAGTATGTTTTTATAAACCTACATAACAATCAATGCAATATGTGCAATTATTCATAACTTTATTCAGCTTTTACTCATTCTTGTTCTTATAATAATTTTTAAAATCAAAGCAGTTAAAAACATAAAAATCAAATAAAAATGGATTTATGTTCAAATTAATGAAACTCAAATATGGTAACTTTTTATTTCGAGGTAACATTATCAAATCGATTTATATTTTGTCTATTACATCATTTAATAATCTAATAAATATAGAGGTTTGTGTTTAGGTTCGTTTGTGTGTAGACGTATGGGTATAGAGCTCCTGCGGATTAGCCGAGTATAACTACAGACTGATAAGTTTTGTTTTATATATATTTTATATTTTAATTTTCTATTTATTCCACCTCTTTTTTCAACTCTGTATCATAAGTTTTCGTTGTTTTGTTTTATTTACTCTCTACTTATTTAATTTAAAAGAAAATTTATTTTAGTTTTTTCTATCATAAAATTGCATGATAAATAAATTAATAAATTAAGTATTATTATTTAATCGGTGCGACAGTCCTTAGGCAGGACCAGGACCTCCTCAACAAGCCTCCTCCAACCTTCTCGCTCCGCTGCCTTGCGGCGCCATCCTCTGATACCTGCCTGACGGAGGTTTTCCTCCACGTCGTCTAACCATCTCATTCGTGGCCGCCCTCGAGTTCTTAAACCTGGCTTTTCTTTTAGCTGTTTTCTAGGAAATCTGTCTGTAGGCATCCTTTCCACGTGTCCTAGCCACCTTAATCTCGCTTTTTTAATTTGGGCTACTATATCTTGCTCACCAAACAATGCCATTAATTCATCATTTTTTCTCTGAATTTAAGGTTCCTGGCCCTCCAGGTTGGGGGTTGGGCGCAGGGCTAACGACCCTGTCCTGCAAAAACGACATTGTTACAAAAACATGCAAGATGGATAACAGAAAAATCCGACTGGACAACATTTCAAAACAATTTACAGATAACAGCCTCTGATATACCAACCACAAGCAATAGTGATGAAATCAATCATCAAATCACTAAATCTATATTAGCAGCGGCGGAACTTTCAATCCCAAAAAGCTCCACTAATGCCAAATCGAAGAGTGTCCCTTGGTATGACAATGAATGTAAACTAGCAATTAAGAAGAATAGAAAGGCTCTTAAAGTCTTCCAAAAGGAACCAACTCTTCAGAATTTAATAAATTATAAAATGAACCGCTCGCTGTCTTGCAGAATAATCAAGGAGAAAAAAAAAAAGAATCATGGGAACAATTTTTGAACACCATTTCATCAAATACCCCACCAAGGATATTATTATTATTATAAATCCCTCGAGTTACCGGCCCATCTCACTCACAAGGTGCGTATGCAAGTTGCTAGAAAAGATGATCCTAAAAAGGCTCAAGCTTTTTTGTCACTTCTGGTATTTTGTTCATTATAGCCCTGAAGAAGACCTGCAACGCAGGTCGAAACGTTGGCACGTATTAAAGAATTCTTCTTTGACGTGGTGTTACTTTGACTGCATCCCTGACTATCTTCTTCTCCAAAAAATAATTTACATTCAAACGTACAAAGTGGCTTCAGAACAGGACGCTCTACTATAGATCATCTGGTAACAATGGAGTATGAAATCCTCAACAGCTTTGCTGAGAAAAAAGAATGTATAGGTATATACTTCGACATAGAAAAAGCCTATGATAACTTGAAAAGTTCTCTTGTCCTGCAGCAACTACGTGAATGGGGAATTATAGGTCGGCTTCTCATGCTGATCTGTAACTTTCTACGAAATCGGACCTTCCAAGTTAGAATAGGTAACCACCTGTCTTCGGTAAAAGAAATGTCCAACGGAATCCCACAAGAAAGTGTCTTAAGCTGCGCTCTATTTGCAATAGCTATAAACAAAGTGACAGAGATTATCCCTAAACAAATCAAAACCTTTCTATTTGTAGATGATCTAGCTCTTTTACTATCATTTAACAACGCAAATAGAATGCAAATATTACTACAAAATTGCTTAGCGAATTTGGAAGCATGTCTATGAAATCCGGTCTTAACTTCTTCACCGAGAAAACTAAATGTCTACTTTTTTCAAAACGCAGGATGCCTACTCCTTTTCCAGCGTTAACCTACAGAGGCACGAACTTACATTGCGATACAACAGTTAAATTTCTAGGGCTAACCCTTGATTGTAAACTTAACTGGAAAGAGCATATTAGATGTCTAAAAGAAGAAACACTTAAGAGACTGAATATTTTAAAAGTTCTGGCTGGACGTTCATGGGGAGCAGATAGATCAAGTATGCTCAAGGTATATACCAGTCTGATAAGATCAAAGCTTGACTATGGTAGCATTATTTACATTATTATTAAATTAAATGATAACGTTGGTTGCTCCTTTGTATCCGACTCCAGGATTGCCAAAAAATTCACTAAAAACAGCACTACAGAACTTAGTATAAACTTCCTTCCCTGACCAGCAACTTCACTGCCGAATGCTATGCGATTTGTGTGGCACTCTATTCAATCATGCAGTGCGATGAAGAAAACTTCGTAGTATACACGGACTCCCTATCTGCTCTAATAGCCCTAAAAAACATCTACAGTAAAGACCATCTTGTAAGGAAAGTACAAGTTTATGCATCAATGGTAAAAGATCTGAATAAGAACATATCCCTAGTTTGGATTCCATCACACGTGGGGATTGAAGGTAACGAAGCAGCAGATCTGGCTGCCAAGGAAGCAGCATTGTCATCGATTGATATTACAAGTATTTACACCTCATCCGACATTTGCCACTTTCTAAAATATCAAGTTAAACTAGCCTGGGCCCAGCTCTGGAAAAACACTGATGAACTAAATAAGTTAAAAGCTGTAAAAAAGAGATTAAAAAAATGGAAAAGTTCCAACCGTAGTAATAGAAGGGAAGATGTAGTTGTAACTAGACTGAGAATAGGCCACACCCGACTTACCCATGGTTACTTGATAACAAAGGACAGTCCACCGAAGTGTACAACATGCAATAACACACAACTAACAATTAGACACATACTGGAGGACTGTTCCCTATGAGATAGTTATTTTCAGGAAACGCATTTGCAAAGATACCTCCCAACTATTCTTGGCGATAATAATAGAAATATTGACACAATCATCCAATTTCTCAAAAAATATAATCTTTTTTATAAAATTTAAAAAAAAAAACAACTCACAAATATAAAGAAATAATATAGATTGAACTACGGACACTGAAGACCCTTGATGTTGAGTGTCCATAAACAATTCAACCTAACCTAACCTCTAATAAATATAATCCTTATAAACTGAAAGCCAAAATTTGGCTATTTTTTTCTTTTCTAAATATTGAAATTTCATTAAAATAAATATGTAATACTTAATAAACTTAGTGCTTAAGGCCTCATTTTTGTTTCTTTATGCCTCCCTTCTTTTGCCTGCCTTTAGAATAAAAACAGGTTCAACACAAAATATATTTTTTTTAAAAAAACAAAAGCCATTAAAGCGATATCATAACATTCCTACATATTTTGGATGGTGCCGTTGAAGCAATTACAGTTTTATGTAATTAGTTCTAAATAAATGCTTAGCGATAATTTACTTTAAGTGTTACCTTTGCCTATATTTTTATGTCTGCAAGTTCCGACTTTTATTATTTGTATAACTTTAATAAGTTATGGTTCCACTTTGTATTGTCCAAAAGATATTTATTGGCTAGAAAGAAACATTTGTTTTCAATAGTTTGAGTAACTATCAGGTTCTTCACATTATAAATAGCTTTATTTTTTTTTAGTTGATTACATAATAAAACATTAGTTAATAGCTTTATCTTGCAAAACGGATTTGAAATACTTAGGAATCCGCTTTGAAGTGGCTAAAGAGATAATAAAAGCCGAATCAATACCCTTACTATAGGAGGAAACCAGATATGCTCTTTTAAGAGAACTTAAGTTTACTATTACCAAAGTTATTCTAGAAAGTAGCAAACTATTAGAGTTACAAACTATCAAAGTATAATGAAAAAAAAGAAAAAGTCAGGTTCGAAATATACTTTGCCATCAGACATAGACAGTCTCCTCATAGGAGATAACTTTAACTTTGCGTTTCGAAATAATTATCTAGGAGAATTAGTTGATAGTTCTGATTTGATTTTATTTTTTTGTTCCCAACTCCTTTAGTCTAAAAAAAAAAATCTTTATTTGATTCTACTTCTACTTAGATTCTACCTCTTTTAATGTACCCAATGTGCATTTTAAGATGCTCCCGAGGAAAAAAATATTTTCGAAAGATTATCATTAGGAGCCATTATCTAGTTATGCAGCAGCAACGAACCTGCTGTAATATAAATCTTAAAAAAAGTATATTTAGTAAAAATAATAGAGGATCTAACTGAAAGAAGAAATGAAAAAAATAAAAAATTTACAATATCACGACTACAGTAATTTCAAGGAAAAGGAAACGCTTTAGAATGGTTAGATTGTTTTGTTTTTTTTAAGTGAGTAAGATTTGACATATTTACTGTTAAAAATGAAATTTATGTTGCTTATTTCTAAAATTAAGTGTTTTGTGTCACTTAAAAAAAAAAATAATAACAATGATCCTATTAATGAATTCATGGAAAATAAGTTTATATCAGTTGATTTTTATGTTTTTTTCAGAACCTTATAAATAGGTTCGAATTTTTAACTTTACAAAAACAAACTAAATTAAATTTCCTGCAATTACTATAGATAAATTATAAATTTTCTATTCAAATCAACTATTTAGGTATTTGAAGTTAGAGGTCGAAATAAAATAGATGTTACATTTTACATTTTACAATTTTTGTTCTTTAAGGTGCTGAATCCGAATTTCACGAATTTCAACCTTTTCAAAAAATTTGAAAGTTGTTAATGCTAAATATTAAATATAATAAAAAATTATAATATATATATATATATATATATATATATATATATATATATATATATATATATATATATATATATATATAAATGCTAATTTCGAGATATTTTACTCCTCTCTGGAAATAATAAAATGATTATAAGAAGAAAAAAAATCCAACAAGTTTGTCTAGAATGGTAAAAACTAACCAGAAAGTATCGAGAAAAAAAAATTAAACTAGCAAAAACACACATTTTATTTTCTCAAAAATCTAATTTTTCTAAGGGGAAAATTTAAAATTTGGAAATATGGACCTAAAAAAAAAAGAAGGAAAATAACAACATAAAAATCATTTTAAAAAAGGAATTATACGATTATTTTTCAACTTAATTACTTCGATACTAGACTATTAGAATGGCACAGGGCATCTTTATATATAATTTTATAATTTTTTTCATTTTTCAGTGAGATAGGAATGGTTGGCTATAAAACATTAATATAGTATATATAAATTATTGATATATATATATATATATATATATATATATATATATATATATATATATATATACACACACACATAAGGTACATTTTCTTTGAAAGGATTTACAATCCAATTTTTCTACCTGGCCATGGATCTGTTTTCTGTCTGGGATAATTGAGTGCAACTCTGCCGCCATACGATGTTTTTTTTATTTGATTTTTTGACAACTGCTTTCCAATTCAATTTCGGTAATATGATTTTTTATTAGCCTAAAAAAGAAGGGAATATTAGATTACACAAAAGGACTTTGCCACAATATAACTTAATTATTTTCATAAGGCCTCCTTTAACGCTAAGTGGTACTGACATTGGAAAATGCCCCCAAGTTTTATTCGAGAATAATTTAATATTCTTTCCAGAAAATTGGAAGTTGACACTTTTTTTTTTTTTTTTTTTTTTTGCGTTATTGTGCCATTCAGCATTCAAATTATTGGGATATTTATTCTCAACAAATATTTGTTCTTTTCTCACTTTTACATGAAGTTTTAACTATTACCCATAATTTAAAGTTTAACGATTTGCTTATGATACAAAACATGTTCAGATAATTAAAATAAATTACAAAAAAAATTAAATAGAAACGATGAAATTTTGGTGAACCTATACATGATGGTAAGGCCTATTTCATACAACCTTTAGTAACTGATCAAGCTAAAAGAAATATTAAAAGACTTTTACGAAAATTCATTTCACGGAATTTTATTACTTACAAGAGGACGTTTGCAGTTGTAACTCACAGATTTGAATGCCGATTTGTATGTGGGTAGTAGAGACCTATAATAGTGCAAAACTAGAGTTATAGCCGCCAATGGGCATTAGGAGCCGAGAAAAAAAATAAAATATGCAAATAACGTATTTTTTTTTCTCAGTTCTCATTCCAGATAGAGAAATAATTCTTTCACGTTAAATTGCAATTATGTATACATTTTGTTATAAAAATACTTCCGTTACGCTCCAGACACCACCCGGCTTTAGGGTGCCCAAAAACTCTAAAAAAATGACAATATTCCCTGAAAATCCGATGTAAATCAGTGGAAACTTTTTTTCATGAACAACTGACCTTAAATCTCGATTTAGAGCACTATAAAACCCTTATATGTGAAATTTTATCAAAATCAAAAAATATTGATTTTTTACCCCTTTCGAGGAGCTTAAAAGTTAGAGGTTGAGATTTCATCAACAATTTCTAACGGCCATAACAACTGCTGTGTTCAACCGATTATAATAGTAATAGCATCGGTGGCGAAATGTGTGAGATAGCGCAAGTTATTTACATTGTTTCAGAAATTGACAGCATCTTGCCTTCTAAAATCATTTCGACGAGATTTAGTTTCTACACGTTTTTAGAGATGAGGAATCAGAAAATATCACTTTAAAAATTTTTCTTACCTATATTTTTATTTTAAATTACATTGAAACCCTAAGATTGATGAATAATCTAAAATAAATATCAGGCTTTGGTTAAAAAAGATAAAACTCCCCTCACCAATATTTTTTTAAAATGGTCTTATTTGAAATTTATTGTGTAAAAATTAAATTAAAAGAAATAGACCATTTTAATACAACTTATTTATATAATATAGGTGAGGAAAATTTTTAAACTAAAAACTGATATCATTTTCAGATTCATTAGAAGGCAAGATGCTGTCAATTTCTGAAACAATGTAAATAATTTGCGCTATCTCACACATTTCGCCACCGATGCTATTACTATTATAATCGGTTGAACACAGCAGTTGTTAGAAATGGTTGATGAAATCTTAACTTCAAAATTTTAACCTCCTCGAAAGGGGTAAAAAATTTTTAAAATCTTTTTTTTTTGATTTTGATAAAATTTCACATGTAAGGATTTATGGTGCGTTAAATCGAGATTTGAGGTCAGTTATTCATGAAAAAAAGTTTCCACTGATTTACAGTGGATTTCCTAGGAAATTTGTCATTTTTTTAGAGTTTTTGGGCACCCTAAAGCCGGGTGGTGTCTGGAGCGTAACGGAAGTATTTTTATAACAAAATGTATACATAATTGCAATTTGACGTGAAAGAATTATTTCTCTATCTTGACTGAGAACTGAGGAAAAAAAAATACGTTATTTACATATTTTATTTTTTTTCTCGGCTCCTAATGCTCATTGGCGGCTATAACTCTAGTTTTGCACTTTTATAGGTTCCTACTACCCACACACAAATCGGCATTCAAATCTGTGAGTTACAACTGGAAACGTCCCCTTGTTAGATTCCCACAAATATAATTTATCTAATGTATTATTTTCTTATTGAAAATGTAAATTATATTTACTTTTGTTATTGGAATAAAAGAGTGAGAAAATTATTTTAAAAAATTAAATAAATAAATAATGTAATATTTTTAATATAAGTTCAAATTTTACTGAAACAGGCTTGTTAAAATATT
This sequence comes from Euschistus heros, assembly GCA_003667255.2. Taxonomy (NCBI): domain Eukaryota; kingdom Metazoa; phylum Arthropoda; class Insecta; order Hemiptera; family Pentatomidae; genus Euschistus; species Euschistus heros. The sequence continues at coordinate 1,359,852 of RCWM02000065.1, read as the reverse complement.
ACAATGATTTTAAAATACTCACTTTTTGATTGCATTAACAAAAGTAAATTTTAAAATAAATATTATATTTTAAACCAGCATTACCCGTCGTGGATTCACATAAATAAAAAACTTAAGATAATTTTAACTAATAATTTTTATTTATTTTTCAGTCAGAAAGTCTGGCCTTTTGATTTGTTTATTATAATAGCAAAAGAAGCTTTATTTAAATATTTTAACCATTTAAATCAAACTGGTAGATTAGTTAACGTTGTTGGTATTTTAGGAATAAATATGATTTATCCAGTCCAAATGAGAATCATCGAATATTCCAAAACAGTGTCCTTATAAGGACAACAATGGCGGAGGTTATCATCCAGCCATCTTAAAATCGTTAAATATTTTAAAATAATATCCTCAAGGACAACAATGCCGGAAGTTAAACTTAAAAACCGTTAAGTATTTCACTGTTTTATAGATCTACCAGGATCTGACAATTTTTTTAAACCTGAGGACAACCTTGGCCACTCTCCTTCCACAATTAGAATTAGTTTTCGTCCTTAAGGATGATGTTTTAAGATGGCGCAATTTAACCATTTTGTTAGTTTTTAGTTCTTAAGGATAATATGTCAATTACTACGCAAAGCTGTAATTTTTAAATTGGTACAAGTGCACAGATTAGGTGGTTGAACATAAAAACATAATTGGTGGTTTTTTAGAACCAGATAAAAATTTACTATTTTATAAGTGATATATCTAGATATATTTTCAAACTCAATATGTCGCACTATATATATTTTCTCTTTTTGTTAACAATTTCATTGAAAATAAGTAAATTTTATTACCAATTTATAGCTTTGGATAGCACCGTACGATTTGCAAAATGGCTCTCACCACCTGTTGGTGGAAAATAAAAAACTCTACTGCAATCCACATATAATAATAATATATATATTTATATTATATATATATATATATATATATATATATACATTGAAAAATTTTAATTGAAAATTTTATTATTGCTAAACCTTTCTTAAAACTTCATAATTTTTTGTTGAAATTGGGTACAGATTGGATCAGTAGTTTTCATTCGTTAGTGATCACAAACGAAAAATGTCTTGTAGTATAGATATATATTTATAATAACAAAATAATAAGTCTGTCCTTATTTTACGTTTATATGTTCACAATTTTATAAATTCATTTAATGCAGTACGGACGTCTAGTAAAATCATTTTATTCAGTTAAATATAAAGTGATAATCAACCAGAATATTTATACTAAATATACCCGATTGTATATTTTTATTCGTCTGACTGATTGATTTATAGTGAGTAATTATTGGTACCACTCTTATAATAAACTTGCCTAACAGACATTGGTCCTGATGAAAGGGCGGCTATTGGCTGGAAAATTCTCATTGAGGTCTCGACCAATCAGAAGGCCTAATTAATGATCGCTCCTTAAGAAGTTGAAAGCTGGGGGGGAGAGCGGCGACTTAGTTTATGTCAAAGAAAGATAAACAGAGCATATTGATTGGATAATACCTCATGATGAATTGTTAACTGTAGATAACGAATCCAGAACTGATAATTTTCTCTCCTTCTGGATTTATTAGTTTCAGCAATACTCTACTTTCTAAAGCCGTAGTTTTTATAAAATTGAAAATTTTAAGTTATAAAGTTCCATAGCTAGAAAATGCCTATGATAGCAAATAAGTTATTTTAAAATAATTTCAATTCTAAGCGCTCCTTACTTCGTCACAAACTAACTTATCCACAAATATCTTACTATACCGTACATTTCTGTCTTATTGTTAGCTCAAACCAGATATCTGCGCATCTATAGCAAACTCCACAACCATTCAAATTCATTAGTAACACAACCTGCTTCTCATTCCATTCCAGATAAACCTCCGAGGTGCCTGAAAAGAAGATGGCCTCGAGACCTTCTAATATAGTGCTTCATTATATAGAACCTGTGCTGAAAAAAGTGCTACTCATGTGTCATTTTAGAAACAAGTGAAGTGTCATTTCAATCAATGTCATCATATTTACTTGATTTATTATATTTTATATTGTATATACAGTTGTAAATTTCAATTAATATCTAAAAAAAAATAATAAAAATAATTTCAGGTCATAATTTTTAAAATTAATTGTAATAATAAAAAATAGCACTTAAAAGTAAGAAGAGAAAATAGGGAAAAGGAAACGATTTTAAAAAATCAAATTGTTTTATCTGCATCTGGTTAGTATACATTTTCCGATATATTAATGTTTAAATTAATCTATATAATTATTTTAAGTGTCGGCTTTAATTTTTATTTATTTCTGATTTGTGTTCTATTCAAACTACTTGGAGGGAATTATGGCTTTGTCGTGGATGGGAGAAGATAGTACTGCATTATTACAAACAGCTACTATTTCTAAGCTCCTCTAAGTAGGACCTCCTGTTTCAATGTGGTTTAGTGCTATGATTTAATTACTGTTTTCAAATCCTATCTTCTAGCTTTCAATCAAAACATAGCATACATAATATTTTGATATTTCCTTAACAAAGAAAGCAAGATTACATAACTGTTAAACCAAGGTTCATACTTGTGTATTTTTTTATTAGCCTTATAGAATTGCTTATAATTACAATATGTTATTTTATTAAGTAAAATTAATTTGATTAAACTTTACTTATAATCATTCCCATTGAAGCTCGATCGAGGTAGAGCAATTTATTAATTGCTATAATATAATTTGATTGCTTCTTGAGAATGTCAAGTGTCTCCACGGCATCTTTGAACTTTGCTATTTTAGATAGTTGCCTGAGAAACGTTAGTAAAATAAGTCCCTAACATTTAGATTTTTCTTTAGAATAGACTAGGTAGGAAAGAAAACTTTATTCTGGTACAATGTCCTTTAATAATAATATTATATAACATATATTAGAATCATAGCTGGCCAAGATATTTTTAAAATCAATCAACATAAATTAAAAATTAATACAGATTTACGTTATAGCAATAGAAATATGAAATGGAAAAATTGTCAATAAACCAATAAATATTATACACAGCATTGCAGCGTGGAATCAGAAAGAATATTGATTAAAAAAAAAAAATAGACAATCAAGAATTATCCAAACAAAACAGAAAACATTATCCTAGTATACTAGTATGACATTCATTATGGGGCATACATATAATTACAGTACGTCTGCCTAGAAAGAAATACGGTATTGGGAGAGCAGTGTTTGGATGTTTCGAGGGAAGGATTGCGAATACAAGGAGGAAAAGAATTCCAGAGAGCAGAGTATTGGGCAAGAAGGGAACGTTATAATGCAGGAGTTCTGTAGGATGGGGTACAAAGATCGGATAGTCGGGATCTAGTATGTAGTGGTTCCTTATGATCTTTACATCCAAAGTTAAACATATTAAATTATAATGAGTCAGTCTTTGTTCCATAAGCAGTTGAATATATTTTTTTATGTTTATTACGGCTGACTGTGTCATAAGGATTATGTACTATGGATTAATTTATTTATTAAGACTTAAAACATTAGCGCAAGGTTCGTCTATTCGTAGAATTCAGCCAATATTTGTCCTATTTAATGAAGGAGTTGTTTTATTTTTAAAGCCTCTCGGCCAGTTTATTTTTATTCTTAAGGGACTGAATTTCATAATAAATGAAACGAGTGCTGCGTTATATTGAACTGGTAATTGAATACTGTGTACGGAGTTACTGCGATAGCCAATAAATATCATATCCTATTGTGTTCAATGCAATATGGCCTTTGATTCAATCCAAATCGATTCAAATGCTACTGTTTGTTATTTCTGTTTATCTTTATTAAGACATCCTGTCAGTAAGTCATGTGATTTTATCTGATATAGCTAATAAGTATATTCAGTTTCTTTTGTTTGTATCATTACGGTGGTGCGTGTCTTAGTATATTATGTGGTCTTTATAATATAGCCTTCATGTTAACTAGTTAAACTATCCTTAGGCCGATTGGACCTACGTAAAAGAACTATGGGGATCATTCAAAAATTTAAACATGAAACATATTCATTCCTTTTAATTAAATATCTTAAAAAACACAGCTAATATCCATTTCTATGTATACCACAAATTTTCATGAACTTAATATTCCTTATATCCTCCTTATTCCTTAGTTTGCTATAACCTAAACACAATACAGTTTTAGTATGGCCAATGCTTCTATACAATATCAGCTGGCTAAAACATTTCTATGCAAACATATTAGTCTATTGGTGTATATCGTACATTTTATTTCTTTTATTTTTTTAAATGTTAATACATTTTACGTTTAATATAATTATAATACATTTTCAACTTAAAAAACATGTGCCTCATTGAAATTTCCAGTTAATCCGAAAATTAAACTATTGGTCTCTTTGTATTTGGAACGCACGAACCAGGAATGCAGCGAGTGCTAGAATCTCCTGAGATCTCTAGACTGAATGTAAATATGAAAATGAGTATGCATGTGTTTTACTAGAGGTTTTTAAAATGTATATTGGTTTTTTTCGTTTTCATTTTATTTTATTTATTATTTATTTTTGTGCATTTTTAAAAAAAAATATTATCATTTTTCTTTTAATCTGATTCATTGCCCTTTATTTTATTTATTATATCATAAAAGATATATAATATCTTATATTGAGGTAAGAATGTATACTTTATATTAAAATAATTAATTTCCTTCGATGTTGAAGATTTCCTTTTTTTTTTTTTTTGTCAAAATAAAAAAGTAACTCGTCCAATGCTAAATTTGTCAAAATATATATATAAAATATTTAAATGAACACCATGTGGTAAATGTTATGCCTTATTATATCGAAGGGTATTTATTGTTTTTCTTCTATTGATTGGAATGTTATTTAAAGTACATTTAATATAAAATCTAGTGAAGGCTTAAGAGGTTTTAGAAAAAGTTTGGAATGGAGACCTATAGTAAACGAGGAAGCTTCCATAGAGAATCCTTTCTAGACTTAATCAAATAGGAATGAGAAGAAACTTCTCACTCGAAGAAATCAGACCTTTTCGGAGTAATGGCGCCGTATCAAGAAGGACGGGTGACAAATTCCCCGAGGTGTTGGAAATGTCCCTCGGAGAAGTGACCCGCGAGGAAAAACGATGTAGAAATTAGGGAAGATTAAAGGCTTAATCGGGGCCTCTATCTGTTTGTGGGGGTTATTTCTTCTGGGCGAGGGGGGGAGGGGAATAGGGGGCATCTGTCCCCTTCTAGCTGTCGATCTTCCAGGATCATCTTGTTTCCTTCAAGTGGAGGAACTATAATTATAAGAGTAGCTTTGAAGATTTTTAAGATATCTGAAATTTTAGTTTTATAATTTTTTTGCACAGAAAATATTTCTTATTACCAGCTAAGGTCATAAGACTTGGTTTAAACACTGAAAAAAAAATTAAGAATAATATGTATATTATTTATCCTAGCTGATCGTCATCAATCATACTCTAGAGTAATATGAGACAATCCTAATTTTAAAAAATGGTTTCAACAATAGGGATGTGTCGATTTCTGATTCTTAAGAAAATAATCAGTATCGAAAATCGATGGTCCACAGTCGATTTCTAGGAACCGATCGATAAACCGGCTTTGATGATTTTTTTGTGATACCTAATTATTTAATTATTATACATTCTACTCACTAATGAAAAAAGGAACTGTTACAACTGTATATTCTTCTGATTAAAGACCAATTTTTGACGTACTGTTTAGTTCTTCTGAAGGGATTTTTTGTTACCCATGAAGATTTTGAACTCACACATGATTAAAACGTAAATAATTATTTCCAAAATAATATTCTTTTGTTCATCGTTTGGGCTGTAATTTAATTTTTATAATCTGCAACTTACAATCTGTCGCATATAATAAATGCCATTTGGTATTTATTATTTTTAATAAATATGATTAGGTATATACTGGTTTATAATAATTAGTGTTTTCAAAACATCAGGTTTTATTATATTAATGAATTATGCTTTGCAATAGTAATAGTAATAGTAATAGTAATGGTAATCGTAATAGTAATAGCAATAGTAATAGTAATAATAATATATCTAGGTATCGGTACCGAGAATTCAGAATCGAAAAAATTTGGTACTGACACAATACCAGTTTCTAATATAAAATTAATATTCAAAATATAGCTGTGATTCACAGTGGTCAACTATTTGATTTGTTCTTATGGATAGGAAAATTATTAAATCTTTCTTGTGAAGAAGCTTAGACTTTTAGATCCCTTGAATATTGTTCAGCCCTCCATTGGCCTAAATCAGAGTGTATTACTGAACTTCATTCCGCTAGTATAGACGGCGCTTAGAGATGTCGGCTGAAGGTATCCTTCGACACCTCGACTCACTTTTGCAAGCACGCGAGTACTTGTAGCTGGAATGTTTTAACAGTTCGCAGCAGAACCTCATCAATGCCCACTGATTACTTCGTTCTGTTGAAGAACTGCATTATTTTCATTACCAGAACCATATGGTACAATTTTCAAGGATGTCTTTACTTATAAGTGTCTCTTAACTCTCCGTCACTCGCATGCCCATTTGGACATCAAAACTCCCATGGAATTCAATTAGCCAATGTTTCTTTGATGATACTTTTTTTATATTTATAATTTCCTAACATGAAATGATCACTGGATTTGATTTATAAATTATTGTTTTAATAAAATTAGCTTTCTAGTGATAGCCATACTCTAAAATTCACAAACAAACTTATAATACAAAATTTACATAACCGACTATTCACAAGTGCCACAGGTATATCTTTTAGTCTGCATGCGAAATATGTATTAAAATGTCAACTGTTTAGCAAAACTCATTAATAAGCAATTTTAAAATTTTAATTACGGTACACGACAGGATAAGGATTCCAAGTAAAGGGTTGCTCTATACCTTTCAATTTGGCCGAGACTAAAGCCTCTTTGTGCGGCATATATTATGGAAGGTTATTACCTGTTTTCCGAGATAATAAGCTACCATATAAAGAGGCACTGCTTCCTAACAAAGGGAAAACTAATTATCAGTTCTATGTGGCCCTTAAATTTTGGATAAGTCTTTTGTGGAACCTCTTCTTCCAGGAAGAAATCTATCAAACCTCTCCGGATTATTAATTTTAACCATCGAAGGACTAAGGAAAAATAACTAATAAGCCTTCTAGTGATTTGAATAAACGAATGCTTTCATTATTGAATTCCATTTCATGTTAGTTATAAAGGGAAATTATCTTAAACATTAACTTTTTTCTTGTAATGATGGTATGGACATTACTTTGTGAAACCTTTAATACTACTAGGAAAATAAATGTTTGTATACGTAATATATTACACACATATATATATATATATATATATATATATATATATATATATATATATATATATATATATATATATACATACATACATACATATGTATATATATTTTAAAACATATGTATTTATAATGAACATAGGAGTATCTTACTTAAGCACTTAGACTCCTTGAAGAAAAACCTCTATAATTTTTGTAGTCACTAAACTCATTTTGGTAAAAATTAGACTTAACCATATATATATATATTATATGTTTGAGCACGGTGGGTGCCAGAGGTGCAGAGGCATCCTATGGGACCTATAAATAAATTAAAATGTACGATTAAAATATAAAATAAACTAAATACAAAATAATATAACTAAACTGAATAAATTACACTAATATGTATATGAAACCCAAATCATTTACACTATTGTACATGTATAAAAGGACAGTTCATTTTCCGTTTCTGATCACTAACCGCAAAACTACATTACCAAATTTTAACCAGATCATCTTCTTAATATATGGAAGGCTTAGAATAATAAAATTTATAGATTTTCAAAAACAGTTATTAAGAAAGGGATAAATATGTATTGCGCAATGAAGTTTGAAAATCGACCAAGAGTTGGAAGCGTATCTAGGTAAGTGGTAATACATTATTTAATGGAAGCTTTTAATTTAGTGAACTTTCTGATCTTCTGTCTGATTTTTTTATTACAGTAAGACTTCGATAAACCGGATACCTTTTAAAGCGGACGACGCTGTAGTCCGAACGATCTCCTCTACTTGTCTCACCCCCCATATTTTCCCTTTTTTAGTTCTTCTACCTTTCCCGGCTCGTGTTATTTTGTTAGGATACCATATAAGAGTGCAACGGTGACAAGTTTTATATTTTGATGGCTCCCCGTAAACACAAAATGAAGCCACATTGAAGGACTGAAGGTTGAAATTTGTGTCTTAATAAAGTTATGAGTTATTCAGTGACTGCTACGCGATTTTGAAATGGCTATTTAGAAAAATATAAACTCATTAAAATACTATTGTCTTATTACCTTTTTAGGGCATTTCAGTTGACATATCACACCAAGACACCCTTCGGTTGATAAGGAGGAAAATAAAAGGCCGATGCGAGTCGCCGGCGGAATAAAATTTGCAAAACAGTAATATCTCGAACCCAATCCAATCAGGTGTCAGTTCATTTTGTTAGTCAATGCCTATCCCAAGCTGTCATTCTCGAAAAAAAAAATGTTCTGTCCAGTTCGAGTCTGTTCTATCTCTCGCCTCTGTAACATTGTCATAACTTTTAAAGTAACACCTGTCAATAAACAATGGAATGATTAATATTAAGGAATAAAATTCAGCAGCAAAAAACATTTTAGTAAATCTTATTTATATTAATATTATATAGATGTTACAGGACACCGATAAATAATTTATACCTGCTTTTCTTCCGCAATCCAGTAACTTCCTCATGGAAATAGTGGTCTTTGTCAACTTGAAAGTAACATGAAAATACCTGTACGGATGTATTAACTTTTAGGATTTTGTAATCGGTCTTAATATTAATAGTATTTTTCCTCTGAATATAAGAAATAATAAATTTAAATAATCCTTATTTATTAGTTAATTTAACTAGCAATTAAACTGGCAAATCTTAATTATTTTTAACTAAGAAAAGAGTTACCGACATTTTTTTCTCTCTATTGATCAGTTCCTCAAACTATATTAATATGTTTATATATTATATTACGTATATATTATAAGTAGAAAGCAAAAAGTGCAATGACTGGTACAAGGCTTGCTCTGATCATATTGAAAAGGATCTCGAAGCACAATACCTCTTTATTGACATCACATCGCACGTGAACATCCTTGGAGTGTTGCGCAAACAACGCCTCAGGTAGACAGCACATCACATATAGTCAGCAAACATTGCAGGGATACTCAACAAACATTTACACTCCTCCTTAAAACAAGTCGCGTTTTTAAAACAACTCTAAGCACTTAAAAACATTTGTAAGGATGGAAGATACAACAGGTCAGGGCAATTAATGATCATAATAGTGAGCTGAATTCAAATTTTATCAAATGTAAATACTTTTCATCAAACAGATCTTTTATATTTTTTTTTTATTTTTTTTTATTTTTATTGATCTTTATTGAAATTTACAACTGTACAATGTATATACATCTAGTAAATGTGTTCGCAACAATTACAATAACATATAAAAACTTAAAAAGAACTACTCATCAGTATACAACTCTTGCATTTTAACTAAAATTACAATATGAATATATATATTTTCTTTTTTATTTATTTGAGAGTTTTGTGAGCGTAAAACTTATAGGTCATCAACGCTCGTCTGTTCTTGATAGAAATTTATCTATATTTTGTAATATAGCTTTTCTCTATAAAGGGCTATCACTTTTTGAATTATTTTTTCGTCGTTGCCCAGCGCCTATGAGATGTTTCGAGGTATTCCAGATTCGGTTAGCTTTTTGGTGTAGTATGGGCATTCAGTAAATATATGGTTTATTGATAAAACATTGCCAAACATTTCAAAATTGGGAGGAGCCTCTTTGGTTATAAGGTGGTTATGGTTATATGTTGTTCTGGAGTGGCTAATTCTTAATCGCGTTAGGATCACTTCATCTCTGCGATTATTGCGGTAGGAACTGCTCCATGGTTTTATGTCCTTCTTAATAACCTTGAATTTACCGGTGGGCTGTGATCCTACAATGCTTGCCACTCTTGGGATATCTTCTTTCTAAGTGGACGTGCAAGTTCTGGTGCCGTTAGAAAGGTTTTGCCAGGTCCTGGGAGGGCTAGAGCTTCTTTTGCTGCTTTATCAGCCATATCATTACCTCTTATACCGATATGACTTGGTGACCAGATGAAGTAAACCAATTTTCCTCCTTCATATAGTTTCTTGACGAGATCCAGAATACAATGTATTCCTATGTGATCTAAATACATGTTCATCATAGGAATGTAAGACTAGAGAGATGTGCTAGTTTTAATTAAGTTTAATTTGAAAAACTTTAATATAGAAATAATAGATATAATTCTTTCTGCCAATGGTAATGTGGTATTATTCTGCTGTTGAAATTTTCTAGAGAATCTGGGTTGGAAGATGTACTTGTGAGTTGGGTAAGTGGTTTGAGGGTATAATTTGCTTATATAGTTTACAGCTAGCTTTTGTCTTCTGAAGAACAGATTCGACAAATACTTAGTGTCGGACTTCTCCTAAAAGTAACAATAGCTATATATATATATATATATATATATATATATATATATATATATATATATATATATATATATATATATATATATATATATTTATAAGTTGAAATATTTTCATATTTTATTATTTAAGGTTTGTAATTATTAAGAAAATGTTTTTGTGTTTTCTAATCCACTGAAAAATAATAGTACAATTGGTTATTTTTCAAGGCCTATGAGGATTTAAATTTTAATTTCAGCTAAATAATAGTTGCTACAATTAAATTGTTTGAACGATGTAATACTAAATCACACCCAGAAAGCTTCAATGCATAACACCAATAAAAAATTAAAATTGTGATTTTTCTGTAAAAATAGTGTAAAATTGTAATTTTTTTTATTTATTTAAATGATTTTATCATTCAAACAATTGCAATATAAGTTCTCAATATAATATAAGTTTTTCAATTCTAATTATTAAAAAAAAATCTTATTATATTTAATATAATAAGCGGATCGGAATGATTAAGGTTCGGCTTTCGATACCGACGAGTAATTGGTTACTCTGTATTTCTTAGTAGGCATTAATCAAAGAGAACTCTCAAATGAAAAGCCAATAGCAATTTGGCAGGGAGTGCCTTTCCCTTTTGATGGTCCCTTATTATATATTTTATCAAATGTCCCTTTGCCCAGTTCCTTCGGTTCCTAATTATCAAACAGATTTTAATTGATGGAGTATGTTCTAATATCGATATCTAAAGGTGTATTGCTTCAAAGGTTAGCGATACAAATGGATTACCTGGAAATGTTTAAATTAAATATGGCAGCGGTAATTGGACTGCTAGAAATGAAACAACCAAATCATGGTTCTGATGTTGAATTAATAGGAGTGTTTGAAAATTGATAAAGGATTTAATGCGGATCAGCTACATTTTCTTGAGATCTCTGATTTGATAATTTAGAGCTATTTTTTTTTTTTCAGCTTGAATATACTCTAATAAGTTATTTAGATTTTGTAGTGGGTGGCAATAAGATTGGCTTTACGATAATAGTCTAGTATAGACCATTGTACTAAATTATTATACCGCCTGTAAAAAATTTGTACTAGCCTGTACAATAATTTAGTATAAAACATATAAAGTAAAACATTATCAATTAGAAGACACTTTGTATGTTATAGAAACCTCGATCAGTCTGATCAGGTTTTGTCTGTTCTGTGTTTTATTTCTAAAAAATATTCTCCACTTTTATCTGCACGCGTAAACAGAATTACTTGATGTTTACTGTTTTTTTGTTTTTGTCTTGTTTTTTTATTACAGAATTACTGTTTGTCATCCTAGTAATTCCAAATTTATATATTTGAAATATGTAAATACGCTGCCATTGCCGATTGCAACCTCGGAGGAATATCACCCTTGTAAGAAAACCAGGGTCCATCTGGTTCCCGATGGTATCACCCAGTTAGGGACCATCTATCTAGGTTCTAGGCGAAACTGGTCTACGATCTCAACGGGGAACAAAGTATCTCCCAACGGCTGAGAGAATGGAAGAACCTAGTGGAGTAAACCAGGAAAAAATATCATTTCGAACTTACAATCCATTCTTAACTTGGAAGTTAATTCCTTCCTCACAACCCACAACTTCATATATAAAAAATGAAGTTTTTGTGTGAATCCTAAGTAGCCAATTCTTTTGAAATAATAATAATAATATGTATATTTGAAATGTATAAATATTTGGTAATATGTCAAATACTATTAATACCCATTTGAAAGAACATATTTTTTCTACAACCAGCATCTATTAAGTAAATACCCTTAGTTGAGGGAAAACCTGACTGCTGACCGTGGTTGATGACATCACCTCCTAGTTATAATTGTTAATCTCGGGAAAGTTTTAATGATAGATGTTTTAATAAGTTTTTTATCAACTAATCAAAGTTTATACTAAAAAAATGTACAACAGGACGTTAAATTCGCTGAAACTACCTACCTACACAAACTACCTACACAAATTGCACTTACATTACTATGTTACAATTAATTTTTGGATAATGGTATTCTTTATTTACCCTCGCTTACACCTCATCTGGTACCAACCTAAAGAACTCTCCAACACTCTTTTGCACTTGTTATTATCTTAGTTATCGATACTAGGTGCAAGGTCAGTGAAAAATTGGCATCGATTGCACACCCTAAGGGCCTCCTCTAAGGTTCCTAAAGATAAGGTAACGCCCTTAGAAGGCAATGTGAGTCCTTAAAGCTATCTATATCTATCGGATACCTATAGGCGCCGAGGTCAGGCGATTCAGAGTTTACTACTCCTTGGCTCTGTCTCTTTCTCTCCTTTTTCTTCCTCCCTTTTTCTATACAGATTAAGTGAAAAATTCATATCTCTGAACTTTAATTTTTTTTTCTTTCTCATATTAACAGAACACTCTAGACATTCATTATTTTCAAATGCTTTACAAATTTATCTAATAAGTGACAATATAAATTTTATTTCAATAAGTTCTATGTTTCAAGTTTCATAGAGTATACCAGAATTTAAATTTATTTTGTTTGATCCATTATAACCAATAAAATGGACGTCAATATCGTAGATTGATTTCACAACCACTACTCCTCGTAATAGCAGATATGGAACTTGGATTTCACATTCTATTGTTATAATTAATTTTATCAATAAATATGTAATTAAAAAAAAAAATTATTTAATGCCTAAGGCGTCGAAAACAAGGCCATTCGGATTGTTGAAGCCGAATACTGTCTTGCCATAATGGTGCTGTCTACTTTATTATTAGAATGCCTATCAGAATGGACATCAGACCAAGCCGGGCAAACTGATAGGTGCAGCTCATATATTTCATTTTTTTGGCTCACAGAACATCGAGGGCTTTGTACAACTTTAATCTTGTGCAGAATAAAGTTTATTTTTCATTTCATTTCAATATAAAACTTTAGGGTAATCAGATTTGGGCTTATTGCATATCGAAAATTAAGCGTCTCTTTTTCTTCTTTAGCCAGCGCTGAGGAAATGTTTTTTTGATTTCTCAATCGAATCCTGTAATAAACTTTAGCAAATGCTCAATAACACATCAGACAGATCAATCAGTAGTACTCGCAGAGAACAGCATCAATTAAGCTTATGGACAGGACACGGACACGCCCACAGGACACGATAGCCAGACAAACGCCATGCGAACGATAATAGCTTCAATGAATTTCACGATGGATTTCACTTTTAAATCGAATAGCGTGCACGGTTCTTCCACGGCCGCTATGATTTGTTCTGCCCTCGACTGTTATCGCGGCTATGTACATTTTGTCCGATTTCAGATAGCAACAGTAGGAGCTTCGTCCGAATACATCAGCATAGAATGCTCCGTTGTGGAAGGTATTACCGATAAATTACAAGGAAAGTTCGTGGCAAAAGGAACGGAGGTTACGAAACAGAACAAACTACATTTTTAATTTAATTTATTCGATAGAAGCGAACACAGCGAACTATCTTTATCTCAGGCCAGTGAGGATTTGAAATTGTAATTGGAAACTAGAACGCGATAAACTTTTCCGGTTTTCACAATTGCATTCCATATTTAGGACTTCTAAATTATGGACATGTAGATATCATGATGTAGTCTGCAGTTAAATAATTTAACTCGGATATTTAAATAAATTAAGGGTTATTTATAGACGGAAATGGAATATCATGATCAACGTACGAGTATTTTATGGGTTATACAAATTATCATGTTTCTTTTAATACACTTAAGTTTATTTTGAACCAGCCGGTGTATTACAATTAACAGGTGTATATTCCTTCTTTAATTGAACAGGGCATCAGTAAATGTACTCCCTTTAATTTGGGACGGTAGAATTCAACACAGGTTAAGAACCTTAAATAAGAACCTTCTAAAAAAAAACACAAAAAACTTTTGGGATTGAATTTAAATTAGCTCATTGCCCCTAAAATCTGGTGTTAATATTAAACGAAAAATATATTACGTAAATAAAAAGTGAATTTTGAATACAATGACATGAAATGGGTCGATGGAGTGGCAGAATATGTGTTGTTTATCTTGGGGTGAGGATCTGGCAACAAACCGAGATGACTGGCGGTTGATGCTACAGTAGGCTTTGACTCACTATGAGTTCTAAAACCGATTTGATTAATTAATTAAGAATTCGAACTTGAGATATAGCGTATCTCAGTATTTCAGATAATATAATCGATGAAATTTTTTCTTCAGGATTATTATTAGCACATAAAATGCTTTTGTTAAGTTTGACTTGAGACCTACTGTTTTTCATTTCTAATCTATCACGAATTCTTACTATAAATATATTTAGAAAACAAAAAAAAACTATACCTTAAAGCAATATGTTTTATTATATAATATTTTAGGATTAAAAATAATAATAAATGACATTGCCGGTTCCTATCTAGCTTCCATGTAAACAAACCTTGATTTTTGTTTTATGATAACCTTTTCCTGGGACAAGTCGATTTCGAGACTAACAACTAGCAAGTTAGTTAGATTATGGTTAATCTAGAACTGGGGAAGATTCTTGATCAAGTTTCTAAATAGAGAATTTTAGTCAATGCAGGAAAGGTTTTGAGATCAAAGGTAGTTGATGAAGTTCGAAATTTTATCACTTTAGACAGTCCCTGTCTTCAAACCGACTAAGAAATGATTCATATCTTAGCAGGAGAGAGAGAACTGCACTATCCTGATATCCTCCTTTATCGAGAGGAAAACCATTTCAGAGAATTTCCCATCTGTCACTATTATTGGAGCCATTCTTCTCCTATGAGAGTTCTATATCAGCCGGAATGGCTAGGTCACCTTAGGCAACCCGCTACCCGACTTTATATATTCTCCAAACGCGATATCCAACTTAACGGTTACATATAGGATTCGACCCTAATTTACTACATAATAATAACAACCTTATTCATTAATATAAACAAATCATATATATATATATATATATATATATATATATATATATATATATATATATATATATATAAAATAAAGCAAGTTATGCATTAACTTTCCCCTTAGTATAACAGACAAAGCTATCTAGCAATCCCATGTACATACCATGTGGCATACTTTCTTATTTTTTTAAAACTATTTCTTGATCTTTACAACTGTATACATTATATACCACAAGTAAATTTGAGAAAAAAAAATAGAATGATGTGTCAATAAGATGTTGAGAACTACTCACAAGTAGCACTTCAATAAAAGGTTTTATGGCCATCATCTATTGAGATGCCTAGGAGGATTGAGTGTGAGACAAGTTAGAAAACTAGTGAATTCGAGTATGTACGTAGTTTACAATGAAATGATAGGTATCTCGTTCGGGCCAAATCAGCAATATAGGGAACATTAAGATCATTGTGGATAAGTTCGTTTGTGACATAATAAGGAGCATTGAGGATTTTACGGAGGATTTTTAACTGTAAGGATTAGATACGAGAAGAATTAGAATGTTTAGTGGAGCCCCAAATCTCAAATCTGTATGTCCAAATGGGTCTAATTGTCATGTAAATAAGTCTTTTACAATTTATTGGGAGCTTTAAACACTTCATTAGTACATGTTGGAGTGGTCGAAAACGACGTGTGGTTTCTTGTCTTTTAATTCTGGTCTGTGGACAATCTACATAAATTAAAAAAACCTTTAATTCTGTCTTATATACATAAGTTTAAAATAATTAAAGATTCGTTCGATACTGGGCCGTTAAATGAGACTATGGAGAAAGCAGTTTGATTTTAAAACTTTGGTTCGTAGAGGCACGGGCCCTCTTTAGTTAAAAGGAAATTTTCCTGAGTTAATTCAAATAATTGCAAATTACTCGTACACCATAAGCACGGGATTAAAAATTAAACAAAAGTAAATTGGTATATCTAGAGAGGTTTATAACATGGAAAGAAAAAGAAAAATAAGTCCGACAGAAATGATGCGATGTGCCAGTGGTCTTGCAAACTATACTTTAGTATAAGAAATAAAAATAAATTTTTAGTGAGCATACTCCTAATCGAGCAAAAAGTTGTTGTTTTTTTTTTAAATTTAGATTTCTCAAATAATATTAATGTTATTGTTTTTCACCTCCAATATTTATTTTTAGACGATCAATTTGTTGATCTTTTGGCTTTTCCCACCTATAAAATACCTATAAAAAGATATCTTTTTATAATTTATTTATTTGTTATATATTACTGATAATAAGTGTAAGCCAAATCAAGCACTTACTTTCAATATTTAATACTGAGCTTTTAGGTTGATGGCATTTTAACAGTCAATTATTTTTCAGTTAAATGTTATAACAAATCCCATGATTTTGATATAATAAAATTTAATTGTTTTAAAAAACATATATAAAAAATTAAACATAAAATCCGATTCTGATAAAAATAAAGTCTATTTCAAATATTTTCTTCCAAAATTATGAATATTTTATCTCAGATAAATCAAAGCTTGTTTATTTGCTGGGAACACGCAGTTTTTCCGATAAAATATTACATATTAAGCCAATTTTTACTTTGATTCCGGTATTCAAATCTTTTCTCCCTCAATTTACAAAAGCTCCCTGCTATTCCCTTTATTCATAAAAGAGGCAATGGCACGAGAAAATGACCGAAGATACCATCTATTAGGAATCCGTGAATAATTCCTGCATTTGGCTGTGTCGAACCCGCACACCATCAGACCACGTAATACATATTGTAATTTATGTAAATTCGGGGGGAACATTTGTAAATGAGAAGGATGGAATCTATTAGCATCAAACGCTTGAAAGACCGCGATGGTTTGGGCAATGACCAACTGTACCGCCAACTTAGACTGTAGGGGCAGAGCCGGCCCCTGTGCTCATGGAGATTGTGTTCATAGAAAATTAGGATAGTACCAGCCCAAAATAAAAAAAATGGAATATTAACGTCGTCCTGGTAAATTTTATTTTTTATTTACACACAAAATCTTATTTAAATCGGTTTTATTCTCAACATATAGTCATTCAGCCAAATGGACTACTCCATCATCAAAAAATAAAGAATTACCAATAAGTATTGGCTTTTAGACAATATATAATAATTAGCCTCAATTAAGGAAATCAGCGTATAAAACTTTTATTTTAATTTCTTCAGGTTTTTTTTTTTTTTTTTTTGGACAATTTTATTAGTACATTTCCATTATTCTGATAGAATTAGATCTTAATTTAAAGTATATTTTTCATTTCATTTAAAAATTTGGGATTTTTTTTATTAAAAACCAGTAAATAAAATATAAAAATGGATATATTCTTGGACAAAGACCTGGAGGTAATTTGCCAGGCCGTAGGTCAAGTGAACTATTTTATTTATCTTCAAACCTTGATAAACGTTGAGATAAGGATATTGACAAACAAAAAAAAAAAAAGAAAGAAAATCTACGAAAAAAAAAAACTCATCTGGTGAAATAGGGACAACTACTAAGTCCAACGGAAAAATGGAGTTTGCCTGAGACATGTAGCGGCCTATCTCCAAGATTTAAAAGGCATATGAAATAAAAAAGTCTGGCAGAATAATAAATTAACACTTATTACGGAATACCACCGGAATAATTGAAACATTTGGCAGAGAAAAGTGTAACTAGAAAGTGAAAGTAGACTATATCCGATAGTTTATGGGTTCAGGTCTAAATCTTTCTTGGACAGGTTGATACTTATTTCATAGGATAAATATCATATACGGTTTGTGCACAATCATTTGTACCTCATGTGCTAGTATGTGAGGTGGTTAAACTCTAATAAACAACAACTAAATGTTTTAATTATTTATCAACACACTTCCTCTACCTCAGCTAACTGAGAGAAGCAAGATTGCTGTGAAATGTTAAGATCGAGCAGACAAACACGGTTGTAGCCTAGCTAATCAGGAACCCTTGCCTCTTCATTAAAGATATAATATAATATTACAATATCTGTCGATTTTATATTTTCCTTAAAAATTCATGAGCCCTGACAGTTGGCTTGGCTTACGGGTCACTGGCAGAGCGACACCGGGCCAAGAAAGTTATAAATATTTTATAAGATGGGAAATGGTTTGCTCATCTATAATAAAATTGGAACGAATCAGCGGAAACATGAATAATTTAGGAGCCAGTGATATTTCCTCCTGGCAGTTATGGAACTTTCCAGGATTTGGCAAGCAGCGGTCTTCTCTAAGTACATATCTACTGTCTTCCCATCCTCCGCTGTATTATTCAAACATTATCTCACTGGAACACTGTTTCAAAATTGAATATACTGCCTGATTTCAATCAGGGTAGCAATCTACAAATATACAGTTTTTCAAAGAATAAATTTGAAATTGAACGAAGAACAAATATGATAAATGTGATTTATATCAACAGCAAAATAATGCATCGTTGGACTCATAACAATAACTATAAATCATGTCTATTTTAGAAAAAAAAATGAATTACCAGGTATGCAAGTTTAAAATGTCGTTTTAATTCCAATAGAATGCGCTCTTAGCCTATTGAAGGATTTGCTTATCTCTAAACGCTATTTTGTTTGTTAGTCATTTGTTTACAAAAGTCAGTTGTTTTTAAGTAATTACGTGGACGTATCATACCTTTCTTTGGTGTTAAAAATGTCTAATTTTAAGCCAAATAAAGAGCATTTGCGGCATGTCATGATTTTCTTATTAATCCAAAGAAAAAGGCATCTGAATGTCATCGAATTCTTGTTGAGACTTATGGCGATGTTGCTCCAACCGTCAGGACATGTGAACGTTGGTTTCAAAGTTTCAAACGTGGTGATTTTGATGTTACTGATCAAAAACGAGAAAATCGACCAAAAAAGTTTGAGGACTTCGAATTGCAATCTTTTTTAGATGAAGACAATACCCAAACCCAACAAATGATGGCAGAACAGTTGAATGTCACTAGGCAAGCCATTTCCGATCGCCTGAGAGCTATGGGAAAGATTCAAAAGGTTGGAAAATGGGTTCCACATGAATTGGACGAACGACAGATGGAAAACGAAAAACTGTGTGCGAAATGCTGCTTTTACGCCACGAAAAGAAAGGGTTTTTTTGCATCGAGTTGTAACTGGCGATGAAAAATGGATTTATTTTCAGAATCCCAAACGAAAAAAATCATGGGTAACGCCAGGACAACCATCCACATCGAGTGCAAGACCGGATCGTTTTGGGAAGAAGACAATGCTGTGTGTGTGGGTTGGATCAGAAGGGAGTAGTCTACTACGAGCTTCTCAAACCCGGCGAAACAGTCAATACCGAGCGCTACCGACAACAAATGATCAATTTGAGTCACGCATTGATCGAAAAAAAACGCCCAGAATGGGCTCACAGGCACGCCAAAGTCATTCTTCAGAATGATAACGCTCCTGCACATTCAGCCAGATTGACTAAGGAAACGATTTCTTCGCTTGGTTGGGAACTCCTACCCCACCCGCCGTATTCACCTGACCTGGCGCCTTCTGATTATCACCTCTTCTCATCGATGGGACACTCATTGGCGGAGCAACACTTCAACAATTTCGAAAACGTACGAAAACGGCTCGATGAATGGATTTCAAATAAAGATGAAGCATTCTTTTGGAATGGTATCCATATATTCTGTCTGGCTCTAGCCGTTGTTGTGTAAGCATCTCTGAGTGATTGTTGTTGTCGAACTATTACATTTATTCATACTTCTGTTTATATTTGTTTTACGTGAGTGAATTACTTTAAAATAATTAGTACATATCTGATATTTTATAATTATAACACTCTTACTGAGACTATTTACAGTTTACGTAAATAAACAGGCGCTTCCCGGACTTCAGTAAATATAGGTAACGAGAACTAAATTATCTCTATAATCCCTCCAGAACGCCTGCGCTCCCCTCTCTTTCACTTGTCAGTCACTCTCCCGATATCTCACAATGCCACAGTGTGCGTCTTGTAACATGAACATCTCACGGGATGATAAAACCACCACAATTTGCACTAAATGCCAACTGATTTACCACAATAAGTGCTGTGGTATTTCAGAACAAGAAATGCAGCATAAAAAGAAAAATTGGCTCTGTGCGTCGTGCCTTAACACAGATAAAACTGTAAAGGGACGAAATATGGAAGAAAATATTACAGCGATTTTATCTGAGATTGGGAAAATGACAGAGGACATAAAACAAATTAAAAACACCGTAGATAAGCAGGCCGACATATCTTTTGAAACCTCTGAGAGGCTTAAATCGATGGAGGATCGAACTAAAAAATATGAGGAGCTTATAGAAAAAATTCTACTAGATAATAAAAATTTAAAGTCCAAAGTTCAAACCCTCGAGGCCAAAATCAACCAGATTGAGCAGAATCAGCTGGTAAATTCTTTAGAAATTAGAGGAATTCCTCTGAAATCTGGGGAAACGACAGACGGAATTGTTTGCTCGATCGGGGCGGCACTGGGCATAAAACTAAGTGTCGAGGATCTGGATATGGTTGAGAGGAGGAGGCAGAGAAGGGAAGATGCACGCCCCCCGCCGATCGTCGTGCGCTTTGTACGACACTCGATTCGAGACGAGTTAATCCGTCTTCGGAAAGTGAAAAGGGACTTTACCACCAGACACCTCGGATGGGACAGTGACGATAAAATCTATATCGGGGAAGAGATGACTCCGGCCAGCAGGCAGCTTTACTGGCTAGCTAGGCAGGTGAGGGCTGCAGGCAAGGTGAAGTACGTCTGGTTCGCCCGAGGAAGGGTCAGGTACCGCCGTGATGATGGTCAGCCTGTCGTGATTGTTAACAAACCGGAGGATTTGGAAATTTTTAAATGAGAGAAAGGAAACAGTTTCCTGCTCTTATTTTCATTCATCACTTATTTTCATATATTTAGTTTTCTTTACTTTTTTATGTTTGTATTTCACTTTTATATTTCATTTTTATCTTTCTATATATCACAGAATTTCAAGAGCTGTCCAAAAACATTATCTTCTCTGTCTTTGTACATTATATTTCATTTTAAAATTTCTAAGTCCGTCTTCAATAACTTATATATATATTTAATTATTGTTTGTTCATTTTCTATAAAACAAAAGGAATTTACTCTTTTTCGATTTCCTACGATTTTCTTTTTTATACCATTTTTCATTTGTATTTGTATTTTACATATTTTACATATTTCTGTGAATTTATATTTATATTTGTTCTTTATTTGTCTTTATCTATCTATTGTTTCGCTATCTATCAAATTTAGTAATCAAATTGTACCTTTTTCCTTAATTAGCGTCCTAAGTCAGTATCACAAACCCTTCTACAAAAACTATTTCTTCTTTCTCTTCCTATGAATAACATCCTTTTAACCTGTCATGTTAACTCTCAATCTCTCCTAGCACATTATGATGAATTCCTTTTCCACTTTCTACACAATTTCTACCATATTATTGCCATCTCGGAAACCTGGCTCAAACCGAGTGTTCCCTCTTCCTCTGTAAATGTTCCTAATTATACTCTCGTCCGTCATGACCGTGTGGACCGAAATGGGGGAGGCGTTGGTCTATACGTTCATGATAGCATGAGAGTTAAAATCCTTCAAAAATCCCCCTCTTCCGAAACTCCTCATATAGAATACATATTCACCGAAATCAGCTTTGAATCTTCCTCTCTTCTTTACGCTGTAGCCTACCGCCCTCCTCAAGTCAAATATGATCCTACCTTTGAAACGTCCCTTCTCACCCATATTCCCCAATATAATAACATTATAATAACAGGAGACCTTAATACTAATCTCCTCACCAATTCCTCTGATAAAACATACCTAATTGACCTAATTTATTCCCTTGATCTATTTATGGTACCATTCCAACCAACCCATCATACCCAGTTTTCTGACACTCTCCTAGACCTATTTATTATAGATTCTCCTAAAAAACTACTTACATACTCCCAACATCCCGTACCGTTTCTCTCCTCCCATGACCTCATTCAAATATCGTACAATATCCTCACTCCCATCCCCATTCCTAAGCAGATCTCCTGGCGTAATCTCGAATCATTATCTCCGGAAAGTATAAATCCTCTTCTTGATAACCTCTCACATTCCATTCTATTGAACCTATCTTCTCTTCCTATTCCGTTGATGAGATGGTGGAAAGCCTCTCATCAAATCTCCTTTCACTCCTCAATCACTTAGCTCCTCTTAAAACATCCATATTCCGGCGTCCCCCAGCTCCTTGGATTACCCCAGCAATTAAAGAAATTATGAAAAAGAAGAGATGCTGCCAGAAGACGTTTCAGGCGCACTCGGATACCTGAGGATTATTCTATGTTCAAGCACCTTCGAAATCTCGCTCAATCTACTCTCCGCCGTGCCAAGGCACAATATTTTCATAATATCCTATCCCTGGCCCCGGATCCAAAGTCCAAGTGGAGAATCCTTAGAAAATTCTCTATTACCAGCTCCTCTTCTTGTTCCAATTTCCCAGTCACTCCCGACGACCTAAATTATTTCTTTTCAAATCCTTTTCCTGATAAACTTCAAACCATTTCTTTACCAATGTCACACTTTACTCCTCAAGCTGCATTTAATCCCGACAACTTCTATTTCCCTCACATTCTTCCCAATGACCTTATCACTTCCATTCTCAAATCCCGAACTAATGACTGCGGTGCCGATCAAATCCCGATAAAAATAATCAAACTCTGTCTTCCAGCTATTCTTCCGGCCCTTCTTCACATATATAATTTTTCCTTACAAAACTCCATTTTTCCTATAGCCTGGAGAAAGGCCTTAGTCCGCCCGTTAAATAAAATCCCTTCTCCATCCAACGCATCAGACTTTAGGCCTATTTCCATCCTCTCAAATTTATCAAAGCCACTCGAAAGATTGGTCAATGCCCAAATTACCTCCTTCCTAGAGCATAATAACCTCCTTAATCCGTTCCAATCAGGTTTCCGTTCCGGTTATTCTACTCAGTCAGCTTTGTTGAAAATCACACAGGACCTTTATTACTCCATGGATCAACAACAAATTACGATCCTTGTCATGTTTGATTTCTCAAAAGCTTTCGATTGTGTTGACCATTCAATTCTCCTATCTAAACTTCAAAATTTCTCCCTATCTAATAGTGCCCTAAATTGGTTCCACTCCTTCTTATCTCATCGTTCCCAGTCAGTCATCATACCCAACAGTCCTCCTTCATCTTCCCTACCTTTAACCCAAGGTGTTCCACAAGGATCCTCCCTTTCACCAACCCTATTTTCTATCTATATCAATGACTTACCCAGCTTTATCCATAATTCCAATTATCACCTATATGCAGACGACCTTCAAATCTACCTATCTTTCCATCCTTCAGATATGCTCGAGGCGTCTCGTAAACTTCAGGAAGACATTGATAACATCAACCGTTGGGCAGTGAAGAATAAGTTATATCTGAATCCAAAGAAAACTAAGGCTATCCTCATCGGTTCAAAACCCATCCTCCATACCCTTCCTTACTACCCATTGATTTACCTTAATAACCTTCCTATTCAGTTCCAAAACTCCATTAAAAATTTAGGAGTTACCTTTGACCATCACCTTTCCTGGAATAACCATATCGCCCAAATTTCCAAAAAATCCATCATAATCCTTAAACAACTGTATAGATCCCGAGATTTCTTTTCCCAGAGTACCCGTCAACTTTTAGTGTCCTCTCTTGTTTTCCCTTGCTTTGATTACTGTTGTTTGGTTTATGGGGGACTGTCTGGGGATCTCGAGATGAAGCTGAGGAGACTGATGAACTGTTTCATTAGGTTTATCTTCGGGATCCCTAGGCGGTCACACGTTACTTGCCGATACTCTGAGCTTGGGTGGCTATTTCCTAAATTTCGACGGCAATACTTTCTGGGTACCTTCATATACCAATGCCTAAAAACCCAAAACCCTTCCTATATCCTTGATTTATTAACTCTGCGTTCTTCTATCCACCACCTAAACACTAGATCCCAACCTTTTAACCTATATATACCCTCACATAAAACCGCTTCCTTTGACAAATCCTTCATCATTCGTGCTACCTCCTTCTGGAATTCCTTACCCACTTCTATTCGTAAAGCAGCTTCCATAACCTCCTTTAAAAATAACCTATTCCAGTACCTTTTAGACAATCAATCTTCCGCAAAGATGTCGATAATCAAATGAATACTTTTTTTTTTTGTATGTATGTATGTGTGTGTGTGTGTGTGTATGTATATATATATATATATATATATACGATTGTATTTTATGTTATGATTATTATTTCATATATTAATTTATTTTTTTTATTTTTTATTCAATTTAATTTTTTTTTTCCTGTAAAAAAAATGTATGCTTTAATTACTGGAACATCTAATTTGTAAATAATTAGCCAGACAATTGTACTCTTAATTGTGCATTATTTTTATTCTTAGGGGACAATAAGTCCCAGAATAAAGTTTATTTTTCATTCATTCATTCATTCATATTGCCCGAGAGATGGACAAAATGTGTAGAAAGCGAGGGTCAGTACTTTGAATAAAATATATTATACTTTTTTTTTTAATTACTGTGTATATATTTTAAGAAATAAACGACATTTTAAACTTGCATACCTGGTATACGCATCTTTGTTGATAATATATGTTTTTTGGCTACCATTTGAATAATGAAAAAGGAATTAAATCAAGGGTGTGCCCATTGTTCTCTTACTCATACGACCTCTTGTTTCAGAGCTCAAATATATAAAAGAAGAAATAAGCAATGCACTTAAAAAATTTCTAATACGTTGTTGAAGTTAGTTGATTCTTAGAAAATAATTCCTTATAAACACCCTAATCAAAGAAATGAAATAAAACAATAAAGCAACTGGTAGAAGCATGTATAGTTCAACACGAATATAGTTGTTCTTGATCACAGTACCGCGCGGAGTTGGTTGTAAATATGACATGGTCACTAGGAAGGTACCGAAAATTAATAATATTTTTCTTATCTTTCAATTTTTTTATTCACAGCTGTTATTAAAGTAACAATTAGTAAATTAGCTGAAAATGTTATATTCAAGGTCTTATAGATGTGAGGGAGGTTAGCACACAACAGTACCTCCTCCTGGAATGAATTAAAAGAAAAAATATTATATGAGCCAATCTCTTATTCAGCTTCTTTTCAGCGTTCTGAGAGTATTAAAGTCTGTCGTGACATTGTCTATAAAGGTTATGTATATGTTCGTTTACTGTGAGTACTTGTAAATTTAAGTGAGCTGTGTGGTTTGAAATGTACCAAGGTGATTTCTTGATTAGTCTAAGTATATTTGATTGAAACATTTTTATTTCAAAGTTTTTTTTGCAATTCTGTATATTTGTGTGGCGCATTTGTTTATGTAAGTGTGGGTATTTAACCACTGTCGTAGTTTCAATGTAATGTTTGATTTGGTTTAGTGGAGTTTTATTTTTTATTTTTCGAACCAGTCTTGTAAAATTGTAAAGTGGTGTTGAAGAGTTAATGATACAAAGATTGAGTCTTTCTGTCAGGTTAATATTGCTGTCATCAGCGTATAATGCAGTTAATGTATCAGGACTGATTAACATATCGTGTGCCCCAAATTTTAATATAATGATTACTGCAGTTTATAGTAGATTAGAGAAACCATTAGTATTATTCTATAACTTAATAAATACGCAATTTCGTTTGCTTTTAACAATATAACAGAGAATAACAACTAGTTTGATGTTACTCTACATCAAAGGCACAGTTAGACATTGCTTCCTAAGGAGCCGACACATCAAGACGACAGCTCGGGGCTAAGATAAGGAAATTACAGCTACCTCTAGAGCCATACCCTAACTGAGACCCTATCTGATCCACAGCCAGCCAACCAGGGTACTGCCGAATTAGGGTCGTACTGATCCCTATCCTTTATCTCTCTTGCTTCTTTAAGCCTAGCCTCGACTCGCCCTGAGCAAGATTAACTACTTCCAGTGGTCGATAGGCCGCCTCGTTAGTGACTGACTTTTATGACGAAATCATTCATTTCAGGCTATAATTTGAACCATAAGGGTTGTCTGCAATTTATAAAGACAGATAGAGGATGATAGACTAGCGGTGGAAGCCACTTCAAGGCAATTAAAAAAACTCCATCTTAATGAGGCAAAAAACAAAACAAAACAGCTTTTTTTTTTTTTTTTTTTTTTTTTTTTTTTCCTAACCTCCGACTAAATTATAAATACATGCAAAGGAAATTAGGCTATTGGATCTTTTATTGCCTTTCGGCATTTTAAGACTTATTTGTAGCTCTGCCATCTCTGGAGGGTCTTAGTCTGCTGGAGGCAATCCGTCTACATGTCGAGTGCGGAGGATACACTTTGCAGGACGGTGTTCTGGAACGTCTGGAGGGCGCGTAGTGTAGTTTCGTACATATGATGCAGCAGTGGAGCACCGTGGAGGAGGGCGGGTCTGATGATAGACATATAAATCTGGAGTTTCAGCCGAAGGGATATCTGGGGTGAGGTAAGGAGGTGATGGAGGCGGTATGTCCGCGCCCGGGCCAGCTTTATCCTGCTTCTAACATGCGTCGAAAAGGTGAGGTGCCTGTCGATACTGACGCCAAGGTATACGATGGAGTTGGAGATGGTCTGCTCGATGCCATCCACTGTAAAGCTCTTCGGCAGTTTTTGATATTTGCCGCGCTTACTGAAGGACATCACTATGGCGTCAGTCTTTCTAGAATTCACCTTAATGCCGCATGTCTTCAGCGCCTCTACGATGGTGGAGGTCGCCCTCTCAGCCATCTTGAGGGCCCGGCCGGGGTTGAGGCTGGACGCGTAGACCGCAATGTCGTCAGCGTATGCAGCCACTACCGCCTCAGGGTGCTTTATGGATACGACTGGTGCCGTGAAGATGTTGAACAAGATTGGGCCTAGCACTGACCCCTGTGGTACACCACAGGTGGTGGGGGGACTGGCGAAGACAGGCTCCCACCGACCCGCACAACGAATGATCTTCCACTGAGGTAGCTTCCGATCAGTCGGCACAGGGCGACGGGAAACCGGAATTCCTCCAGTCTGTGCAGCAGCAAGGGATGCGAGACGCAATCGAAGGCTTGAGTGCAATCCAGCGAGATGAGCGCCGTGGCCTTGTTCCGATGCATCTGCTCGATGGTGTGAGCCTGGAGTTTGGCCAGATGATGTTCACACGCGACACCTCGCTGAAGCCTGTTTGCTCTGGTGGAATAACATCTTCACGGCGGCAGTGGTCAAGGATGTGGTAGTGGATCAGCCGCTCGAACACCTTGCTGATGTGGGAGAGTAGGCTGATCGGACGATAATGCTCCGCAACATTCCCGGACCTCTTAGGTTTCAGGAGTGGTACCACCACAGCTTTCTTCCAGGCCACAGGGAAGTAGGCGACCCGGAGGCATGAGTTGAAGATGTTAAGCAGGAAGGCCTTGCCCCACCTGGGTAACATTACCAGCAGCGTGGTGGGAATACCATCCAGTCCGGATGCCTTCTTCCCTTTGATGCGGCGTAGGACTGATTCGAGCTCCTTATAAGTTGAGAAGATGGCCGTCTCATTGGGGCTCGGTAGAGGTCCAAGTGGTGGCTGCGGAGCATCACTCGTTCTCTCAGCATCCTTGGCGGCATATGCGCGGGCTAGTTGTTCAGCCTGTTCAGTAGATGTGAGCAGCTGGTCCCCGTCGGTCAGGAAAACCGCCCTCCTCTTATTAACAAAGGTTCGGACCAACCTCCAAAACTGTCCATGGTCGTTGTGAGTCCGTAGTAGTTGGTCGTGCCACAAGGCCGTCTTCCAATCGCTCATGAGCCTGGAAATTTGCCTGGTCATGGCGTTGATGGACGGCTTCAAGCTATAGTCTCTAGTGCGACAAAATATGTTTCGGAGGCTGTTCCTCTGCTTTATCAGCTCCAGGATGTGCGGGGGTGGAGGTCGGAGGTAGTTTGGTAGAGGAGCAAATTTCGGGATGTTGGCGTCGGCTGCATCAAGGATGGTGGTTGTGATGGTCTCCACTGCTGCATCAATCTCACCAGGGGTCAGGCAAGGCGTCACCTTAGGGAGACACTCCCCGATCGAGGTCTAGTACCCTTTCCAGTCCGCTTTCTGTAGCCTGTACTTTGTAGTCGGTGGTGTGGCTGGAGTGCCCTCGAAGATGTAGAGTACAGGGCGATGATCAGAGGTGCTAAACGGTAGTGCTCGGCAGTCGGTGACGCTGTGCATGTCCCTGGTGATCAGAAGGTCCAAAGTCCATGTCTTAGTAGGGTCGAAGTCCGAGCGGAATGTGTGAACGCCAGGGTGGTAGACCTGGAGTCGCATCCTTGTGATGATATTTCCCACTGGATTGCTGCTGCGACACAGCCACGCCGGATGCTTGGCATTGAGGTCGCCCAGGACGACAAACCTGCTACGCGACTGTGCGTGAAGCAATAGGTCACGAACAGGTGTATTTGCCGCCCGGGGTCTCCTGTAGACACAGGCAAACGTATACCTGTGCTTGAGCCGCACATCCACCGTGATCATGTGAACACCATCACAGCAATCCACTGGGTTCGGAACGAGTCTCGATGACAGGTCTTTTCTCACCAGGATGGCGACTCCCTGCCTTTCACCATCTCTGACAGCCTCCCTATAGACGTTGTAATCCGTGATGTATAGTCGGGTCGTTGGGGAGAGCATGGTGTCGGTCAGGGCCACCACCGCCGGTCTGTATTGTAGCAGGAGTACCTCCAGTTCGGGTTGCGCAGTGCCGAAACCTCGGATGTTATAGTTAATCACTACGGCTTCAACCATCATGTTTTTGAAGGAGTCTGGAAACGAGCCCCATCAGGTTGGTCATAGCATCCATCATCTGGTCCATACGTCCAATGACCCTATAAAGTAAGTTGTTGTCAACTATAGGAGCTGCGTATGGTACCACCTCAGATAGTTCCTCGACGTTGACCCGGGGCTGGCTGGTTGACTTCTTCGAAGTAGTCGACGGCTGCTGCTGGTCCTATCCGGATACCTCGGCGAAGGAGCGGCTGCCTCGTGCAGGCTTGGGCTGAGGAAAGTTCTTTTTGTCCATTATCGGAGCCGGAGCCGGAGCTGGAACAGAGACCGGGGCGTTGTTGGTCTTAGCCCTCCTTTGTTTTATTAGCCCTTGGCGGTAGCTGCATTCCTTGGAGAAGGCGGCGTGTGGTCCTTTGCAGTTAGCGCATACTGGAGCGGCTGTGGTCTTCTTCGGGCATTGTTCAATGAGGTGTGGTCCTTCACACCATGGGCAGGCGCAGGTACGACCACAGTATTTCATGCTGTGGCCGTATTGCTGGCACTGACGACACTGAACCGGGCCCCCGTCGTCCTTAAAGTTAGACACCCGGAAACGGACCATATTGATCTCTTTTAGCTTCTGGATCGCCTCGATTTTCACTGTGTGCTCTGTAATGAGGAGGACACCTTCAGTTGCGTACGACCCGCCGGCGCCTTCTCTTCGGGTTAGTCGTCGTACAAGTTTAAAGCCTGGTAGTCTGGCTGCGAGGTCTTCAGTCATTTCCTCGAGGCAATGATCCAGGTCGAATCCGTGGAGGACAAATTTCTTTGACCTCCGGGTCCCCCTGGGAGCGTACGAGTGGAATTGACACTCTTGGTCGCTGCGAAGCAGCAAGGTAGCAGTATTATGCTCCCGGGCGGTGTTAAGGTAGACCCTGGACTCCCGCCGGGAGTTGTTAAAGCCAAATTTAATGATCCCAACTTCTGCCAGTTTCCTCCTCATGTGAGTGAAAGATATCGGCGGTGAGATGATAATAGGAGGAGGTGGTCTCTCCTTGGCTGGCTCGGTGCTGACTTCCGCCGGCAGGGCATCATAACGGTTGAGCGTTGGAACTGAGCTAGGCTCAGCCATTGGCCGAGGCTTGAAGACTCTCTTCGGGTCTGGGGTAATGAAGCCCTCGGCATCGGTCCTAGAGCGGGCACCTCTTCGTGCACTGACAGTGGGGTCGCCACCTGCATGGTGCTCCGATGAGTCTCCCATCTCCACATCACTCATCTCCAAATCTTCTTTCTTCCTCTCTCCCTGACTTGACACTCCACGTCCTGTGCAGGAGGGGGGGGGACCTGAAAAGTGTGTGAGAGAGTGTGGGGGTCCAGGCCACAACCAAAAATAAAGAGAGTACTAGTCGAGTGCTAGGCTAGTACTCATTCAAATGGACCAACCAAAAAAAAAAACAAAAACAAGCGGGGTTTCACTGTCACACTTTCAAATTGAATTAATCGAGAGTGAGAAATCCAAAACCTTGATATACAATGATATACTGAAATGAAATGAAAATAATGAAATGAAAAAAAAGGGTGTTTGATACTTTGATGTCATGCGTGACCTTCGGGTTGCGTAGGGTATGGCAATCAAAACAAAACAGCAACAGCAAAATCATCATTATAAATGGCTCTATTATTATGAAATTATTGAGACTCAGTAGATTAATCACAGCCTCAAACGCCCTTCTCTCCGGACCTTTTGCCTACCGACTACTATTTTTTTAAGGGAACACCGTTTAAACAATAAAGAATATATTTATTAAAAGTCGATCGAAATCCGCAATGGTTATTATTAATTATTGTAAATTATACTTCTAAATTCTTCTCGGAGGAGGCTAAACTGTCATTAAGAAGGTATGATGGTAAATACAAATGTTTTCTAATAATTTATTTTATAGTTTTTTTTTTGTTTGTTTTTATTAAATAAATAAACTCAGATATATTTTCCGGACAACCCAATATTATTAGTAAGATATCTGTTATGAATATAATAAATAATAAATAGTTTTGTTTATGTTTTATTACACTACTAGAGTTTTTTTTTAGACTATGTGTTAAATTCTTTTATTCTTCATTTTTTAATAATTATTCACTTTTCTGTAGAGACGAACAAAAACGAATTACATAAAAAATAAGTACTGGATAATATATAGCATACTATTTGCTTAAAAAAATAAAGATAGCGGTCAAACAATAATTTAAAAAAATAATAATAAAAAATATTTTTTCTAGAAAAAGTTTGAATAATTTGTAAAATGTTTTCCAAAAGTGCAAGAATTTTAAAATTAAGAGTTAAACAAAATAATAATAATAGAAAATATTAAAAGTTAGACATGACCAACGAGGTAAGAAAAATAATGAATTAAGAACAATACTCTATAATATGTAAATTAAAAATCTAGGATTAGAAGTTATTTATCTAAGTCGTAACGATGTGAGGTATAGGTTTAATTTCCTGATTCAATCCATCAGGAACGGGTCATTCAAGTGGCCCTGCTGATTGAATGATTGAATGATTGGGAACAAAGAAGACAAAACAATAGCTGGCTGTTATCCCACTTGGAAACTTATCACAGATAGCCCTCGTCGGCTCCGAATCTCCCTTGTCACTCCGATGTCCTTTATTTTGACAATACTACCATCATCGATTTTTACAAACATGTTCAGACCATTCTTCATTTAATGATTTTGAGCTAAATATAAAATTATTTAAAAATTTTCGAATAAATTTATGTAGGTTTATTTTTATAATTAAATGTTATATATTGGAAACACTTTGATTTATTTAGGCTTTGGCTTTTGAGTTCCTACATACCAGATTCAAAAGACCAGAAACTGCTCGTCGTTATTGAAACCTTTACTAGAAAATCGTTCAAAGCTTCCAATAAATTACAAAAAACTTATTTATATGACGTAATTAGAACCATTTGGATATATGGAGTTGTGCTTTGGGGTTCTACTTAACCTTTCAATTCTCCTTATATCCAATCCATACAGTCAAAAATCCTTCGTAAAATCCTCAATGCTTCTTATTATATCAGACAAACTTATCTATAAACATCTTGATGTTTCACATGTTTTTGATCTACCCAAAACCAGATACCTATCGTTCCATATCCATCACTTCACTTCATTCATTCACTCCATACTTATTTGAATCCACTATCCTCATAACTTGCCTCACACTTCAAATCCTCCGATGCGTCTGGAAAGAAGATGGCCTCTTGGCCATTAGCCATTACATAGAGTAGTTCTTTACATGTTTTTGACATAATCATTCCTCAAATTTACTTGAAAAAAAATTATCAGTTAATTACAAAATCTTTAGTGCCTTATTTTATCTTTGAAACGCCAAGAATTCGAAATAGCTTATACCGGATATAGAGAAACATCTCTATTCCTAGGCCTGATGCTCATCTCGTTTGATAGCTAGACCACCATATGTTTAAAATATTCGAATTTAAGGATAGATTTTCCAAGACTGATGAGTTATGGGAGTAATAAATAATACATTGTTCAATAAGCTAATATCCCGAAAATCACCAGTTTATTTGATAGGCCTTATCTGATTTGCTGTTCGAAAATGAAGACTAATCAGAAAAATCATGAATTAATTTTACAAATTTTATATAAATACAAATAATCTTAAGTAGGTAAATTAATTTATTTTTTAGTGGTATAAGAATTAAAAAAAAAAATTCTATCTTTAATTTTTTTCTTTTTAAATACAGCACAATTAAGACTCGCAGCTTTGCCCGATCTCAAAGAACTTAAATAATTTTAACAAACAATTGAAGTTTTATTAGTTTTTCGATAAAAATATTGTATTCAAGTATGCAACTGAATATTATTTCTTCAATGATGTTTTCACTTATAGCAGTGTTTAACTAAAATGTGTTTAACTAAAAACACAAGAACCATATTTTCAAAAAATAAAAAAAAAAAAACCAAAAGATTGACATTTTGATGTGGTAATAATTTTTATCCGGTAGAAGTAATTTTATTGATTTCATCTGGTTGGATTTTAATTTCTGACCATAAAATTATATGGCAGTGTGGCAAACCTCGTTTCAGGTACTCGACATTGTACATTTAGTAAGACATGTCCTCAATACTATTTGAGTGACCTTTTGTTTTATTCTTACTTCCTCGCTTCGATCTGATAACAACCCCTGGGCACAAGCTGTCCCCCGGGAGATGCTGAAGACCTTGCCCTAGGCAGATAAGGAGCCAATCAGCCTAAGGGTAGAGGTCAATAGCTACTGATTAGCCTGGACCAGACCCCTGCATTAGGCTCCATTCATAGTCCCTTTTCCAGGCCAATTTTCACTTTCCCCGCCTTTTATTAAAAATAGTCTCTAAAAATCGATCCTATCATCAGTCTTTATCAAATCGATCCTACCATCAGTCTTATCCGAATCGAAATTGCAGAAAAGCTATCAAATGACTAGTCGTTTAGGGGGAGTCCTTGGAACATGATTGATAGTGGTTATCTGATAAAATTTAGCAAGGAGTAACAGCGGATATTTAATCACAGCAGCTAAAAGCAAATTGGATTTCTTCAAGTAAGAGATCTTTTCTTCAATGAAAATATTCAAAATGTTTAGTTGTTTTTTTTTTATGTATCACTTACTGACTAAATTCAATAATATATATTTTATTGAAATATGTATGGATATGCTTTTTTCCATAAATATTTACTTTTATTTTGTCTATAGGTGTACGGAAGTACAGGAGCCGTTTATGAAGAAATTATAAGTAGTGTTGTGTGACTGATGACTTTTCAAGTTCATCATTCGGTGTAAATCAAATATGTTATTTGATTTATTTTTTCATTATGATTTAATAATACAATAAGTGTACCGTAATTACATATATATATTATTATTACCTTTTAACGGAAGCGGATGAATTTGAATGCCTTCATGACTTCTTGGTCCTTTGGTTGTTCTTTCGCTCCTCTCAAATTCTTTTCATGCGTTCACTATGTTCTCTCTTCCGTTCTTTGGTCCAATTTTCCACTTTGAGTTTTTTTTCAAATGTGTGTTTTATAATTGTGGTTCCAAATTTTTACTGAAAATGTACATCATTTTCTGTGAGGTTCAGCTGTCTGAGGTCTTCTTCTACTGTGGTAATCCATTTGTAGTTATTTTTGCTTGTGTTTGCAACGTCGAAGATTCTTCTTGTGATTCTGTTCTGGTCCGTTCTATATATGTGTTCATAAAATTTTGCTCTTCTTTTTTTTTTAAAACGTTTGTTGCTGGTTCAGTGTGCTTGTATAATTCTGGTGCTGGTCGCTTAACACATGTTCCATTTCTGTTCACTGGCCAGAATATTTTTCTGAGGATCTTTAATTCCTTTAGGGGATATTCACAATGGAGGTGAAATTTTAGATTAATTTGAAAAGAAAAAAGTATTTCTCCAAGGGGATTGCTTTGCATGTCTCATATTTAACATATTTTTGGAATTTGCTGTTAGATAGGAGTGACAGATTCATTTCACAAAGTTACATAGGTAGGATAAATTTGCTAATTAATCGCTGCTTAAATCATTCAAAAATTTAATTAATTATAACATTTTGTTACAACACCAAAAATGTTAGGGCTAAATTAGTTTATTAACTTTGGTTCTAAATAAAAATCGCTGCTTAGTTTTCATGAATCGGAACTCTTCCTTACTCACAAATAGCTGTATTCTCAAATCTTTACTTTCTGAGTATAATCTTGTGAATTTCATAAGATTTTGTTTAATCTAGGCAACACCAAAAATGTTAAGGGCTCTAAATTAGTTTATTATGAAGCACTTTGGTTCGCTAAATACAAAAATCACCACAACTTCAGATTAGTTTTCATGAATCGGAACTCTTCCTTACTCACAAATAGCTGTATTCTCACACATCTTTACTTTCTGAGTATAATCTTGTGATGTTCATTTAACTGGGTAGATTGAAGAATTTGCCTGAGGATCGATTTTTAACCTTAATGTTTCTAGAAATATGACTTGTTATATTGTATGTATTCGTTAATGATATTTTGTTCTTCAAATCAACACATATATCGCTGTATGGGTTGTTGTTTTTCTTAAAAAACAAGACCCAATAAATAAATTTCACCAACATATTCGTTTTTTCAACCCGAAATTAGTGAGAATATTCTATTTAAAACTAGGAAACAGTCGAAAA
The DNA here is from genome assembly GCA_003667255.2 of Euschistus heros. Taxonomy (NCBI): domain Eukaryota; kingdom Metazoa; phylum Arthropoda; class Insecta; order Hemiptera; family Pentatomidae; genus Euschistus; species Euschistus heros. The sequence goes on along the minus strand of RCWM02000065.1, from coordinate 1,324,320 downwards.
GTGTTTTTTTGATGCCTAGCGTTCTTAGTTTATTAAATTAATTTAATTAATCATTTAATACAACTGCAAGGGTTTGTAGACGAAGTTGGATTGGTCGTGACGATTGAATGGATCAAAACTAGGATAGGCATACTGAGTCTGGTCTGTATTCTTAACATTTAACATTGGATGGCAGTAACACTATTCAGTGATGGCTGGATGTTAGGGAATGGCGTTTAATGCAAGTTGGGAGATTATGAAGTGAATGAAAGAAGTAAAGTGAACTATGGAAGGATAGGTATCTGGTTTTAGCTAGATCAACATATGGAACACTTAGATCTGAACGGATAAGTTTGTCTGCGATAAGAAGCATTGAGGATTTTGGATTGTAAGGATTAGATATAAGATAAATTAGAAGGTTAGGTTGGAACCCAAAGAACAACTCCGTATATCCAAATGGGTCTAATTACTGCCTTATAGATAAGTGGCATAATAAGGAGCATCGAGGATTTGACGAAGGATTTGATACGTGAATAATTGGATGATTTTGAAGAACTCTTTATGTCAAAATAAGTCTAATAATTGACATGTAAATAATTCTTTTGGAATTTATCTGGAGCTTTGAACGCTTGTCTGGTAAACTACTGCTCTTCATTCGCGACTTGTTTTATTAGTCGCGAATGAAGAGCAGTGATTTGTCTTTTAAATCTAGTGTGTGGTGGTTGAAATAAATTTCAATTGATACAATAATTATCAATATTAATTATAAAAGCTATCATTGACCGTTAGTTGTTAATTGACTTAGGCAGATTAAAGTACTTTAAGCTAGCAACTAATTAACGAATACTAAGTTCCGCAGTCCCATTAGCGTTATAATATTATTAATTAATGAACACTAAAATTGAATCCACTAAAAGTCCGGCTCGGATGACGCTACCTATTTTTTTACAGGACTAAGCTAATACTATAGCGTAATGCAGTGATTTAGGAAGAGTTATTATGAAATGTAACAATAAATATTTTTAAATAATAAAACAATAAATTAAAAGTTAAAATTAACCCATGTAGGTATAATGTCGATAATTAATATTTAAAATGAAACTATCGTTAGGCTGATAAATAATGCCCTATTTAAAGTAACGCATTAGCTGTTGAACTTGGAGTGACAGGTTCCTCTGAAAGCCTGAACCCAGGGATCAGAAATAGCAACCCCTAAAGAGGGGCAAATCTTGTTATTTTTCGCCTAGCCCGCTATAAAGGGCGACACCTGTCTGTTATAAGGCGTCTTTTGTCGGTTATTGAGATATAAATACATCGTAAAGTAGTCTGTCGTGTATATTATTATTGGTGATAAATAGGGCTGTGAAATAGTATATCCATTTGTATATTTCTCTTTGTCAACTAAAACATCTTATACCATCAAAATGTATATGTTTGTATAAATATATTTTTTTCTATATATGAGAAATAACATATCAGCATTTGGCATTTGAAATGTTTGATGTTTCAGATTAAAAAAATATATATAAACAAAATTGAAAAATAACTATAGGTTACTCCTTTTTTTTTCCTGCTTAATGAATGGGCTCATTTTTGATTCGATTTTCGTGAACTTTCGATCGCATTTCTTTTTATTGGAATCTTTCAATGGGATTAATTTATCGTTCTCGCAAAGCTCAACTACTTGGAAATTTGCTTTTATTTCCTTATGTTTTTTCTCCCTACCACAATTCCTTTACCGTGTCTCTCAGGCAGTGCCCGTAAAGAAACATTATTTGTTAACCGTTGCAAACACAAAAGATCTTGTTGCAATGTAGGACGATGGAGAGGTTTTATATTTGTTTTGATGAAATTTTATCAAGTTTTATAGCCCAAATTTGTTCTTATATGCAAGTATGCATTGTGATCTAAATAATGTTGTAACTTATTTTGGTTATTTAATTATATCTTTTACCCAATATATTTTCCTATAAATGTACACATTTTTCACTTTTAATCGCATATAATTTAAAGCCTTAGTGATCTATATCAAAACTAATATAACCTATTTACTAGGACTGCAAGCATTGTGTATTTCATCGCAAATATATTTATTGTACTTAAAATAAACTGAATTATGTCCAAAACAATTGACTTGGCCATAATTGTAGAAATATTGTCAACCAATGAAATATCTTCAAAACGAACTTCAAAAGTAGTCGTTGTGTATTTATGAAGTTCACAATTAAATAATGGTTCTCAAATTTGAACGGAATACATTAATGATTGGATAATTAAAAGATACATTAATAATTTTTTTAGTCACATGCTATGCGGCATAGGATATTTCAGAATGATTCAGGGCTTATGTTGGATTTATGGTTTGAATCAGTCTAATGATAAAATATTCTACTTAACTAATAGACAAACTAACGCGACAATGTCCGCATACCTCGTGGATCCGTTGGTATCGATGCAGTATACCTCGTCAAAAGCAGGTAAAGCCTTTATTCTTGAGGAGCCTTATCAATTTCATTCTTGACCCTGTGGTGACGGCGTGTGATCAGGAGTGAGTTGTTGGGACATTTTCCCAGCACATGGGCTGGTGTTTCGGACTCTTTGCCGCACTTGCGACAAAGGGACCCAACCTCTCCTATCTGCCCGCTGGTACCTGGGACTCCACGCAGGGGTGCATAATTGATGTTGAGTTTTAGGGCGTTGGTCCATTCAGACCCCGAAAGTATTTGTTTTTTTTCACAAATGTATCTATTAGCTTTCGGTGTCTCCTTAAAATGAGATACACCAACGCCCTGCCACCTGCAATTGGCCCATTCCTCAAAAGCGCCCTCTCTCAGCGACCGTCGTAGAGCTCTCACGCTTCGGTGGCTCTGATCTACACCCAGCCTCTCAGCACATTCAGTAATCTCTTTTTCATATATGTCAATCCGGGAAACATTAAAATTGACACATTAGAATTTAGGATTTACATTTCAGTTTTTTATTTAGTTTCTCTATTGATTCTTCACTGAACCTTAGCTCTCCCAAGAATGTGCATCCCAAGTATTTAATATAGTCGTTCTCAGCTTGTACCCGTATCGTTCGACAAATCATGATCACAAAGGTCTTGGATAATGGATCAGTTCAGAAGGGATAATCGGGATATTACTATAGGAAATTTTATGGAAATGACAGGATTTCTAAGATTTACGTGGATGGAGGAAAGTAATCTTACGGGATTTGTTAGAATGGAATAAATTGGCCCTTATTCATAGACAACACACAAATATTTTACGTTCGATTAATTTGTAGTGAATAAATTTGTATTACTTTGATTTACATATGATTTAAAATATAGTTTGAAAATTTTTATTTTATAGCAGTAGTAGATTGTGAGAACGAAAAAAAAGACTTTTCTAAATTTAAAACAAATCAATCTTACCTGTTATTTGTGTATCTTTTTTAAAATAGTTTTTTTGAAAAGAAAATGTTCATACTTTTTAACCTTAATTTAATATTTTTGAGTAATTACTCTACTTCTTTATTAAATTGGTTTTGCGATTCTATTGAAATTTATTAATATTCCTTTATAACTAAATACTTTTATGTGTAATTATTTGTCACCACATTTTCAAGAAATTGTCAAAATATTCTTGAAAATCATTTTTTCATACCATAACTTCGACGGACCGGTTTTATTGAAAAAAGTTTCTCAATTTCGACGAGTTTCCAGAAAGCCTTGAAGTCGAGGTCAGACTATCGACCAAACTCCCTTCAAATGGATTCAAACTTCATTTTTTCCCTCCGTTTTCATCTAGTTACTTAAAGTTTAATAAGTTGAAAGTTCGACAATAAGTGAAACGGATAGAAGGTTTTGTTTAACGGAGTCAATTGGATAGCCATAGTTTCAGTGCACTTAGACCAGTTTTGTACTTTCATCTCCTATGGTGCTCTTCATCAATCATGGATTTCCTCTGGGATCATTCATCACTCCAATTCTGCATGCTATTTACAATATTATATTGAATTCTTATGTTCCCATAGCATTGACTATATACTATTTCTTAATAGTTGCTATCGTCCCTAGTAACACGAACGATTAATTGAATTCTTACCATACTTTCGTGTAAACCAACCCTGTTATATCTAGTGGCATTTAGGGAAGAATTATTATTAGTAATGGATAACTTTTATTTAATATTATAGTTCTAAAAATATCAAACTGAGAATGACTTTACAATTAATTTCTTTTAGGGTCAGCAAATGATTCACGATTCCTTTTTACTAAATTATATGGTATTTATTCTAAAGTGTGATGGTCAATACCCATAAAAGAGACATCATGAGATGCCGTTTCTCTTTTATCGTATACCAATAATACACTGCAGCTTGGTTCTTTTACTCCTATTAAAATCGTCTTTAAATTTATCTATTCTTGCAATCTACCGAGAAGTTTGAGAAAATTAAAATAATATCAAAAGCTGTTATTGCAGAGTATAATCCCAATGCTAGAAATATTTTATGTTCATTGGTTCAAAGAAATCTTTATTCTCTTCCTCAAAATCTATTACTTGATGTGACGTTAAATAAAGATTAAAAAAAATAATCTATTATATAACCTGAGTAACCTCACTATTAAATACCACGACTGTAGCAAACATCTTCAGCTTAGATCATTAGATTTTTATTTCATGATTCCTTCTCTTTTCCCCCCTCTTCCCTCACCGCCAAAATACACAAATATTTTATACCCTTCTTGTTTTCTTAGGCTGTACCAACAACTACCCATTGGTAGTTTGATCTGAAATAGAATGGGAATCATGTTGTGGGGTTAGTGGATTGGAAGAATGGGTATCTGATTTGGGCTACATCAGCAAAACATGGAACGTTTAATTTTTTATAGATGTTGTTTGTTACAAAGTGAGATTTTTTCATGGGTTTCGGATTTTAAAAAGAGAATACGAAATGAATTGGATAGTTTAGTAGAGCCCCAAAGTTTAGGTATGACCGTATGTTCAGTTCCTCGTCGTTTTAGTCTGTATGTGGACCAATATTAAAAACCGGAAAAAATTAAACTAATAGTTTTAAATTCAAAATCAAAGAAATTCATGTTATATTTAATTAGATTTTACCCTAAAAATGTATACATTAACTAGCATTCCCTACCGCGGCTTCGCCCGCTCTCATAAGTAATGCACTTAGATAAGGCCAACTATTACTTGAAGTTTTCTTTTCTTTATCAATAAAACTCTTGTATTGTAGAAAGTATGCAAAAAAGAAAAAAAAAATCATAAAACTGCAATATGAGATTTATCTCCCTGTGTTATAAGAATGATTAAATCTTTAGGATTTCCAGTGCTGAAAATAGTATTAACCGTTAGAGAAACAGTGGGTCCGAAGATTCACTGCAATTGTTAATAAATTTATTAAAATAGTAGATTAGTGGGGTTACAAGGATTCTAGAAGATTCGCTGTTCTAGTAAGAATTATAGCCTCAATGATATTTCCATGCATAGCTGTAATTTTTTAACTGGCACCATTGCACTATGTGATTGAAGAGTACCTGAAGGCATCCCAGTTTTTATTTTAATGAATAAGTTGGTAATCCAGATAGAAAGAGAATATTTACTGTATTATTAGATATTCTTCGGTCGATATTCAAACTTCGCTGGGGTCCACATGTCGCGCTACGACTCTTTTTAATTACAATTTAATTGAAAGTAAGTAAGTTTTATTATCAATTTTAAGTCCTTAATTGTAACCTCTATCGCAGGATTACATTTTCTATCTATCGGTCGATTTTTAAACTTCACTGGAATCTATATATTTATCGCATTATTATTAACATGTAATTAAAAATAAGTGAATTTTATTATTGTTAAACCTTCTCTAAACTTTGAAGATTATGTACTTTGGTACAGATTGGTTCAGTAGCTTTCGTGGTTAGGGATCACAAACGAAAAATTTCTTGTCCTTTTATTTAGTAGTATAGATAATAGGATTCTATTGAATATAATAACTCTTTTAGTTATATTTTTTTATAATATATATAGCTATGCACAATATCTCAATGGGGATACGGATTACGAAGCGAACTCTACGTATTATAATTCAACAATGTCACTGAGAACTAATATGGCTCCCTACCCTTCAGCTTCCCCTAAGACAGTGAAAGAACTGTTTTGCTAATACCGGAGTGGTATAGGAGACGGCTCCGAGACAGGACAAATCCTCTGCGATAGATCTGTCAGCGGGCCCATCAGTCAGTTCTCCATGAGCCTTCTTTCTTCTCACAACCATTCTCATTCTTTTTTCATCCTCCTCATTTCCTCATCTTTTTCATAGAGATCTCTCTGAGCATATCACTCCTTCTGCTCCCCCGGGCCAGAAGAAAAGTCTACACAGCTTTTCCAAAAGATCTATAGCACCATCTGGCAGAATTATTACCTCATCGCTCATGAGTCTATTCTTTTGATAGTGTAGGCTGCCTAACATAGTATTTCCATGTAGTATATAATTGAAAGGAAAAATATTACACAACATAATTTGTTAATGCAATTAAATATTACTATACTAATGACGTTATATTAAGCAAAAAAAAAAATAAATAAGGCAACAATCAATTTGCTTATTGGATCATGACATAAATCTGAAGATATAATAAAACAAAGTTTCTTTTCGTAAACACATAAATATACTGGACATCTGTGTTTAGATTAAATATAATATATAATCAAAATGTATAAAATAGTATGTAAACGTACGATTATGAAGAACTTTTACAAGGTTGTAAAAGCAAGAGATATCCATATTATGTATAAGCATTATAGTTCCTAAACGGTTGGTTTTAGTGACCATGTTATGTAACAAAAAATATTCTCCATCAAATTTATGATTAGAAAACTCGTCAAATTTTTTATCTTAGCAACATCATCAGAGCTAGATCGTGTAAAATTGTAACATTTTTGAAAATGAAAAAAAAAAACAAAAAAACTTTACACATTTTGAGGGTGAAAATAAGAATATGTCAGGACAATATTTTGGTAAAATGCAATTTTTGTTTATCGTTTGCTTTTAGCCTAATCAATTGAATCTTTAAATTTTAAACAACTGTGATAAATGTATTCATAATATTTAAAATATTATTATTATATTTTTCTGAAACTATTTATGTATTCTGAATAATAACCATATTAAAAAATCGCTTTAATAAGGGATTAATTTTATTAAAGACAGAGGGTCGATAAGTGTTTCAGTTTTCATAAGAGGTTTTTGTTCCCTTTTTCCAGCGCCATATTTAATAACAGCTAAAGGGGTGACCACAGCCACTGTAAAAAGTAGCCCCCATAAAGACCCTAATGTAGATTTTTTTTTTACAACGAAATATTTTAACTTGGGGTTGCAGTATTATTCTTTACATCTGTATAATTACATTTACTTTGTGCCTACATTAATTTAATTTTATAATGTTCGCATGCTCATTAATTTCAACAACAAAATTATAAAATTTTCAATTGATTGAAAGTGAATTTATTAAGATCGAAACAGAGAAAAATATGATAATTCAGCACTTTTATACTAGTTTTCAGAATTTATTTCTCGGTCTTTTTTTTTTATTCCCCCTCCTGAAAATGAAACGTCACACGGTAGAGAGGACCCTGTATATTGCCTGTGATATATCTAGACACCAGTGGCTGAATTTAATTTTCTACTATTCAGCAAAATCTCTTTGCTTTTTATTCCGATATATAAACCAGTGCTTTTGTCTTATTGAAAATTCTGCGCATGATAGATTTGGAATAATTTATTTCAAAGGTTCGTGAAATGACCCATTCTTTTCAAAAGTAATTTATATTTAGGATTAAAGAAAATTTTTATATATTTAGCAAAGTCTGAATAAATATCTATATATATATATATATATATATATATATATATATATATATATATATATATATATATATATATATATATATATAAGTTACCCGATATATTTTTCCTTACATCTTCGTATTATAAGCTTGACTCCTAACCAATGTTATCTAGTGCCTAGCATAAAGCTTCCTGGAAGAAGCCACTGTAAACCTATATAAACAGCCAGATTTAGTCTCACTCCCGTAGTTCTAACTAGGGCCGTCTCTATGTCTGATTTAATTTTTATTTCAGACTTTATGTTTGTTGCTCAATGTATATGATTCAATAAATTAAAAAAAAAAAAAAAAAAAAAAAAAAGGCTTAATAGCTATCTCAGTGAATTCATATAAGAAACAAAAATACTTTATGGAATCATATAGCTAACATTGAATTATTAATATTAATAAAAAAAAAATTAGTCTGCCAAATTATTTTTATTATACTAGTCAAAAGAGGGCTCAGAGAAAAAGTAATCAAATTTTCAATGGAGTTCTTTTGTATTGATGCTTTTATTTTTAAAAATAACGGATAAAAAACTATTCCTCAGAAATGATATTACTTTTATAAAATCATTTGTAGTTGTCGCTTGGCTGATTCCCTATTTCTGTTATATCGATCAGACTATTTCGAATTTATATCCTATCGAATTTTAGTCTCTAGCTTTGAATGAAAACGAAATAAAATTGCTCATAGCATATCATCGAACAGGTAGATTCAACAGTTAGCGCAAAAACTAGAGGCCTGGGATTGGTTGAGCCAGTGAAGCATAAGAAGCGCTCGCTGATTGGTCCTAATGCCGTTATCTAGTTTCTGCTTCCATCACCGCCCGCCTCCAATCATCTTTTGCCTCGCCTGGCAGCCATCCAGTCCCCTCATCTGGGTCTTTATCCTCCGATAGTGAAGGGGGGGGGAGGCTTAGATATCTAGGTATGGCATTTTGAGACAGCAGGTTTGCTAATCTGTAGTATATTATATATTTTGGGACCGATTCTTGGTGCCTAAGAAGCGATATTGTATTCTGGTGGATGTATGAAACCAAACGTATACATACAAATACAAAAAAAAAAAAAAAAAAAAATTGACAGGCCAACGATTCTAGCTATTATACTGACAATAATAATTCTGACTATATGTTTCACTTTTTGACATGGATAGTTTTTGCTGAGGGTGTATACTTTTTGGTGTAATATTTTTTTCACGCTTAAAAAATATAACATTTCGACACACTAGCTCAGTTATGTTGCCAGGGTCGAATATTTGCCTTTTTTTTAATAGTTTCCGTATCAGAAATATATTACAGAGTATTTGTTTTCTATATAGCATTCGTCGCTGGTAGCTACTGTTCAAGAGCTATGTTGGTTTGAATGAAAAATGTTACGTTGTAACCCTCAATTGATATGTAAGGTTTTTTTCACTCTCTTTAAAACTAGCTCTTTTGGTGTTGCTCGAATCGAAAATTTGTCAATAAATTCGCATTTTGAAGTTAATTTAATAATGAAATAATGAAAAATATTTTTGTTATAAAACATCTGTGGCTAGGATATACAGTTTAGGAGCTATATTGGTTTGAATAAATCGACATATTGCATAATTTTTTTTAAGTGCAGGAGCATTATAGACAAGCCTTAAATCTGACTGCTATTCGGATTGAAAATTTGTTTGAAAAATCAAACAATATTTTAAATAAAATTACGAATTTTTTTTAATTTAAAAAATGTATTTTATTGTTACATTTAATTGAACATATTCCTTCAGAATTTATTCGAAATCACAGTAGAATTATACCCCTATTGAATCAATGTCTTAATGAACGCAAGGGTCGTATATAAACCTCGGTAATTTATTATTTTGTATTTTTATTCTTAACTATTTATTCACAACTGTATACATTATATACACGAAGTAAATTTGAGAAAAATGATTACAATGACATTTCAATCACATAAAAAAAAAAAAAAAATACTCGGTTGAAGCGCTTCATTAAAAGTTCTACATGAGAAAGAAATCTTCATTTCAGACGACTCAGAGGGTTATCTGGAGTGAAAGTTGGGGGACTAGTGGAATTCCGCGGTCGGTAAATTTTTCATTCACCACAGCGAACGTTTAAAAAAATATAAAAACTAAATTTTATTATTATTTTTGCTAATACTAATAAGTTACATAACCCCAGAATGAAGTATACAAAAATCTATCGTTTAATTTGCGTTTGAAAGGAAACTAAAATTAAAAAGCATTAGATTATTTATCTAGTCCTAGATAATTGATTTTATCTATATGTATATATCTATACCATTTGGGGAAAACTAGATAAGTTCATTTTTGTCCAAAATAAGATAAATATTTTGAGCAGCCCATATTGGAGCCCTACTCATCATGTATAAGTAGGCAAGTTGTAATGGCAATGGTATAAAAGGATACCATTGACATTACAACTTGCCTACTTTCACAAGATGTGTAGGACACCAATATGGGTTGACCAAAGTATTTACCTTATTTTGAACAAAAATCAACTTATCTAGTTTTTCCCAAATGGTACAGATATGTGTTGAATAAATATATTAATTTATTAATAAATAATTGATAACACATGTTTTAAATTAGAATACACTTCATTGTAATGAGTGCATTTTGAGGTACAGTAATTTATTTCGAATTTTCGTTTTCAATATCGCACGAATGGAAAAGGAATGGGACGAGGGGTGGAGATAATTAGGGAGGTAATTAAATTCAACCCTTTCCTCATTTCAGCTCTCAATGAACCTTTTACAATTTAACGATATTATCAGAATTAATGACAAAGGGTGTGGTGTAGAGTGTTTTGTGCATTCATTATTTCAAATGTTTTTATGTTGTATAGGTTTTTTTAAACTTAAAATATAGCAATCAATCCTACCTGTAATTGAAATTTATTTTTAGATATCTGTAATGTCTTAAATGGTACAAAAATATTAAAAAATTAAAGACATAGTAGAACTGTTGAGGTCAACATGTGTGTTTCAGGTTAAGTGTTATGTATATTTATGGGGTCACTTATTATTTAGATTAAAATTAATGTTATGTAAATTTTTATTACATATTTAAATCATTACACAAAAGGATTAACCTTTCTCGTTTGTGATCACAAACCACGAAAACTACAGAAGCTACATGTACCAAATTTTAACCACACTACTTCTTAAATATTATTCAGAAGTATATCAAAAAATATATTATTCGAGATTCTATTGTGCATGTCTGTTTCAAGATACTTACTCAAGTAATAATAAAATATTGTATTTGAATGATATTGTTGCTAATCTGAATAATATTCAAATCCCTTGGTCACTAACTGCCACCAACCTAGGTCTGGAACGATATAAAAAATTAACATTCACTCATGTAAATAACTAATGTCGTAAAGCCAAATAACTTATCAGTACAAGGGCACCATATTTCCGATGAAAATCTCCACTGTGTAGTAAAAACAACATTATTTTATATTAATGAGTCATATGACCATTACTGGCATAAGCCTAATAGGGATACAAAACCTGTGTATGAGAATCATAAATGAGTACCCTAGGAACACAAAAATAACCTTTAATTAAATTATCAAAATAATAATTAAGTTAATTATTCCTCAAATGTAATGAATTTCATTGTACAAAATTCATTTATTTTATTTCCAAGAATGTACATATTTCAATTTAATTATATATATTTATAGTGTTTTGTTTATGTTTTTATTGGTTTTTTTCGATCCGAACATCAGCAGCAGCTAGAGAGTATCAAAATGTAAAATTTTTGAAGATGAAAAAAACGTTACACAAAAAAGTATTAACCACCAGCCAAAAGACATAACAACGTCAATAAATATATACATTGGTTTCAGATGGTTAATTGATTGGTTTTAATAGGTTTCATCACTTTTTTATCACAATAAATTACGACGAATGATGAAAAAATTAGTTGTCTATAATTATTTATTTATGATGAAAAATTAATAGTTTATTTATTTAATTATTATCTGATTATAAATTTAAATGTTTTGAAGAATTGATTCACTGTCTCCAAATGCCTTAGTGATATCTGGAAAATAAATAGTCATTGTTTATTTATATGTTCTATTATGTGGAAGCATTTACACATAAAGTTTTCATTTATCATTAAATGTCTATTTGGCATTTTCGTCAGACCTATTCGGTCAAGACTACTTCTTGTCTAGGAGAGTTGACGTATTCCTAAGTTCCATATTGCTTTTTGATTATTGATCACATGAAAAATATTATTATTATTTTTGTTTTCATTTTTTGATATTTACAAATGTACAAAATAATATACATCAAGTAAATGTGTTGATAGTGAATACAATGGCATGTAAATAACTTGTGAAGAACTACCCAATAAAAGCGCTTCAATAAAAATCTACCCTAAAAGGTCTCTTTTTCAGATCTTTTCAGACGCCTCGGAAGATTATCGGGCATGGAGTGGGAAGCAAGTTGGGATTGGAGTGGTTATGTAGCTTACTATGGAAGGATAGGCATCTGGTTTGGGCTAAATCAGCACCATAAGGAACAATAAGATCTTTATGGATAAGTTTATTGGTCACTAAGTAAGGAGCATTGAAGATTTTTCGAAGAATTTTGGACTGTAAGGATTGGATACGAAATGAATTGGATGATTTAGTGGAGTCCCAGAGCTCAACTCCACACGTCCAAATAGGTCTAATCACAGTCATGTAAATGAGTCTTTTGTAATTAATTGGGAGCTTTGATCGTTTGCCTAGTAAATGCTGAAGTAGTCTGTAACGATCTTGTCGATTTAGTCTTGCATGTGGATTCCAAGTAAGACGTTTGTCCAAGTGGAGTTTAAGTATTGGATCTGTTCAACAGGGATTAGTGGAATAACAAAAATACCATCAAATCATTTTTAGAACTTCTAAGTAGAAAACTGATACTAATTAAATTACCATTAACAGTTGTTTTAAAAGATGTTGAAACAGTAGCATTTTTCAATTAAACGAAAGAATCATCTTGCGATTTTTTTCACCCTCTCGAGGAAAAAATTTCCTTCATAAGATTGGTGTAGTTTCATAGCTCATAGATCCAATCTCTCCAGGGCCGAATTACTCTTCATTTTCTGCCCTATCCGGGAGTCGTTCCCTAGGGTTTGGTGTACTAGGAAATCCGGACGCTGTTCAGAATACTAAATAGATAAATCGGAAACTTCCTAATCAAATATGTAAATTTGATGTAATTATTCTCAATTTGCTGTGATTAATGGCTGAAATAATTGATTAGCTATCAGATGTAACAGAAAAAATGATTTTTTTTTATTATTAATTCGAAACCTAGAATTTTTAGAGAGTGTTTTGGATTACAAAAATATTGTCTTCAGTTTAGTAGAAATCAATTGCAATTACTCGTTTCATTAATTTCAAGTAGACCTTACATAAACTCCTACTTTGGATAGGTAGCAGTTGGCTGGACTATTGTCTCTGTGAAATTGTGGAAGAATGCACTTGGTCCATTAGTAGAATATGCGCTCGTGGCAAATTGTCGTTTCATGAATCGTGTCACGAAAAGGATCTTTGGGGGATTGTTTCATTTCAAAGATGGCTAGTGCAAAGCCGTTAAAAACATAAGGCTCATGACAGTTACATCACATAACAATTTTGGAAATTTAATGAGCCCAGAAAAATCTACTTGCAGACCTTCATCACGAACACCAATGACACTGCCAATGTCGAAAATATTTTAAATATTCCTGATATTAAATAAATATTATTTACAATTATATCTGTAAAATATCTATACAAATAAAAACCAATATTTAAAATTTTTATATGAATACATACAAATTTGTAAAAACTCATCAGCTGGTTAATGGGCTTAAATAGTTAACCAAGAGAACTCGTTACATTTGTTTTTTCTATAATTTAATATTAGATTAATTCATGTATTTGTATGTAAAAAGTGTATTTTTATTTCATATTCTTTTCCATTATGTAAATAAATTTAGAATTGTCTGAGGATGTTCCAGACTCCCATTTGTACGAGAATAGTATTTTATAAATAAAATGATTATTTATCTAACATATTTCAGAATGGTATCTCTGGATTGTAAAAATCATTTGTATAAATGACTGCGGATTATTTTCACAGGCATTCAGATTAAAAAAAGAAACTTCTATTACAAATTAATTTACGAGTTGTTTGATAATTATGACCCTCTATGTCACAGGGTTAATTATTAGCTCAAAAAGAACTTAAATATTACAATTACATAATTTTTTCTCTGGATCTATTCATCTCGTTGGTAGCATACTTAGAATTAATTTTACGATATTTAGAACACGCCAGACCCAAAAATTGCCAGAAATCTTCTCATACGACCTTCCTTAGGAAGGAAAGATCAAGCGATGTCTTTCGTTGAGGAAAAGGTAGATTCCTAACGTTGAATAAGGACCTGATAAAAATGAGTGTGACAAACTTGAGAAAAAATGCTTTGGATAGAGAGTGCAGGAAAGAAATTTTTGGCTAAAATAAAATTCAAGAACTATAGAAGAGATAAAGACATAATAACTCAAAAGAAGAAGACATAATATTAACCATACTGCACTATTAGCTAGATACTTCTAAAATCTGAGATCTTTAAATGTACATTAAGAACATTTGGTTGAAACTTAGTGATTGAATAAAAAAGTCACCTAACTTTACCATTTTATATTGATGTTGATTTTCATTCTCTAATATTTTTGGTTTTTCTTAGTTCCGATAGTATGAAGTGAGAGGACAATTTAGTTTTGCAGTTCTTCAAGTTAGGTTCGCAAGTCAACGAGATTTAAGTGAATTGAAGTATTGTTTTCAATAATAACTCTCTAGTTAAAGTATATTTTTTGGTAATTCGTAGATTAATTGTAGTTTCATAGTAATTTATTAGGAATACTTTTAATGCTTTAAGATTCAAAAGCATTAGGTATTGTGATTGACTACGAAAGGTGCTCAAAAAATTAAAGTGTTTCTAAATGCAATTGATAAAATTTAACAGATTAAGTAATAAAGACATTAAAATGTGATGCTAAATTACTGTTGCTCATGAACTCAGTTATTTTCAATTTTCTTTTCAATATTCGAATTTCAAATCAGTACAATGTTGTTGTTGTTTTTTTTTAATTGAAAAGGAAATAAGGGCAAGGTTAAACGCGGATAATGCTTGTTATTTCTCAGTCACAAAACTACTCAGTTCGCGCTTATTCTCCAGAAATTTAAAAAATAGGACTTATAAGACTGCTGTACTACCGTCAGCTCTATAGGAATACGAAAACTGGCAGGTTACGTTGAGGGGCGAACAACGCCTTAAAATACTTTTAACAAAATCAGTGATGACTTGGCTAACAGGTTTTACTAAAAGTGACCCTTAGGTGAAGAACAAACGAAGGCAATTGCGCCAAACAGCACTGTGACCCCTGACCACTATTAATCATGAAGAAGAGAACACCCGCGAGCTGACCATGTCTAGGCCGAAGATGAAATTCCTCCAGCCGTGTCCAGACTGCTGTGTATGCCACACGGTGGGCCACGGGTAGAATTTAATACCTCGATCGGGAGGGGGGGGGAGGGGAGAGTAGTTGAAGAGAAGGGGGATTATCAGTTATCACCTCACGTCACAAAATTGAGGTTATATAAATCACGCTTTTTCCTCATCACAGTTTTCCAGGCCACTGTTTTGCTGCGTGTATTGATAACAGTTTATATCGGATTTTTATTGAGCTTGAAAAAACGAAGCGTGATTCCAGTTTTTCTTTTTCTTCGGATTACCACAATAGTTTTATTGATCTAGTCGTGATTTATTTCCTTTGGGGGTATTCATGATGTAAAATAAAGATTTATATAAATTCATTTGAAGTTGTCTTTCCGATTTTTTATTTTTTGTCAAACCAATACAAGATATACTTGTATTTTAGGTATTATATGTGTTGAAGTGTACTAGGGAGGCAGAAATTAACTAGCAAGCTATATCCCCTTTAGGTTTTGTTGAGAATGCAAATGTTTGCCAAGAAAATACCCAAAATCTACCAAGAACAATTATCAAAAATATTAAAAAATTCTAGCATTATTCCCTTTAAAGAGTGTTTTTTTTCTTCCTACTGAGTTTTTTGTTGCTGATACGGAGGTTTTGCTGGCCAACGGTTTTGCAAGATTTGGCCAGAATCACACTCAATGACCAGGTATTCTTTAAAAACAAAATAATGATCACTAACAATATTTTTATTATATTTATTTTAAAACTTATAACTTAACCTAGAGCTTACATAGCAATGCGACTGTATTATATCCTATATATTATATCCTTTGCGAATATTCGTAGTAGAGGTGATAATAATTTTTTTTTTTTTAATTGAATATTCGATTTTTCACTATTGACTCACAGACATCCAAATAATAGAGACCAATTATAATGCTATATTGATTTGCAGTGTGATCTGACGATGTATTGTGGTGAGGTGATTTCACTCATCTGTTATTCACAAATTCCATTGCTTCATTATTAAACGAATCACTCGGTAAATTGTATTCTTAATATCAATGACTATTCCATAATTCTTCTGTACGTATCAGGCTTGTGAATGCTTTAGTAAACACTAAATGATATTTTCATGCGTAACTATATAAATCCCAAGCCTATCAAGATGTTTCTAATCTATCTTAAAAATAATACTGAATGAATATATTGAATTACAAAGTTTTCCTTAAGATTATTCTAATGGCAAAAGTTGGATTTAAACAGGTTTCCGAAGACTGAAAAAGCAATTAAATTTAGAATAAATAAACCAGTTTAACAATAAATCGGTTTTAGCCCTGCTGTGTATTTAAATTGAGTTATGAAAATTATAATTGTCTTCGGGTGGTTTTATTATATTAAGAAAGTAGGACTGAGTTCTAAACTTCTCAGTTAATTTATTGCCTTCAGAGGCCACTTCTCAATCAAGTCTCTCCACTTTTGGCCCATTTCCGAAATGATTTTGGGCGTTATAAGATGAAAGAATACACAGAAAAAAATTTAATACATCAGCGGGTGAAAGTTTTAGGTTTTAATTGAAAGAGTCACCTTATATTTTCATAAACCAATTAATGACTTAATTTATTTAAACGATAAGATATCTTGCATTTAGTCTTGAATAAATGGCTGCTTAATGAACAATCTTGGGTTTTGATGTTACAAGGCATAGATAAACCTACTTTTAAAACATAACAAAAAAATGTTTGCTAATTTTTTTTACATCACACCTTCCACCTGGTATAAGAGAAATTTAAAGGAAATTTCATCCTGCTACTTATTGTCTTATAAGAAAAAAAAAACCAATATACCTTCAATCGTGCTATCGTTTGTGATTAAGTGTTTAGTTAATTGTAGTCAATAGTAAATTAAACAAAAAAAAAAAATCATGAAAACAAAATTAGAGTGAAAACATAGGTTTAGATGTATTAATTATATTTTCATTTGTATCTTATCATATTTATAGTATATGCACGCATACTAGTAAATACATAGTTTAATATTAATGAAGGTTGATTATCAAGGAAGCAACAAAATAAGTGATGGTTTAAAGAAGATACAGATAATACAAAATACACATCTGGCAGTATAAATAATTAAATTGGATGATTATAACAGTTTTTTAAAGCACTCAGTGTTGCCAGGTGTCCACATGTTTTCAAAGCACTTAGTTGCCAGGTCGCTACATGAGTTTAGGTGCTGATTGAGCTACAAAAGCGAGCTTTTTGAGGATAAACTTAATTTCACCTCGATCCTAAAAATTTAAAAAATCAATTCAGGAACATATGTAAAAATTTTAGACATTGAAATGGTGATTACTAGAGTAGGATTGATTCATAGATTAGCATATTAAAAGCATGTTTATTTTAATTTTCTTACTTTTCTATGAATGAGTCATTGTCATCCATATCACTCATTGTTTTTAAGTGAGTCGGCTTGTAACTATTCAAAATTAAAATATTTGCAAATAAAATGATTCTTGACAAAATAAATAAATAAAAAGATAAAAAAAAATTACTATTTCGGTTAGTTCTATAGCCTGGTGAACTGAACTGAACGGCAGTATTTTAGGGGGACGAGGAAATTTGATTCTCTCAGCAGAAATATAAATTTCATAAATTTTTTCAGAACAACGATAGAATTATAAGTATAAACCAATTAAGTGTTCTTTCCCCTTTTAATCTGCTTGTTTCTTTTTATTAGACTTTTTAAAACCTAAAATGAAACTTTTAAAAGTATAAAAAAAAACTTGGAAGTTCTTAATTGAAAATTACTCGGGTTGAGCGGAAGGCTAGCTACATCAGCTGTCTAAGTTAGGTAATTACCCTTCCTAGCTTTTTATGTCGCTCTGGCAGAGTGCTACTTCCAACCAGGGAAAATGTTTCTCGAACCTACAGCTAACCTAAATTGGCTTAGCTTCAGCAAAATTTTACATTTCACTACTAATTTTTCGCTTTAGGACTTCTTTATTAACATAATTCTTTAGCATGTTTCCTCCGCTTAGTTGATCAGAACACTGTAAAACTTATTTATACAATTACAGTCATATGCCTGAAAAGTAATAAACTTTTAAAAAATTGAAGTGGACCACTTAAAAAATTTATGATATTTTATTTATTTATTTGTTTTTTGTTTGATTGATAGTATGAATCAAATTCAAATCAGATCAAACAAACATGTTTAGGATGAACACCAACGCAAATTTCACAAATGTTCGCCTAGTCCAGATAACTTGGATGAACTTGCAGACGCTTTAATTGTGGAATAGGCTTCTTTACTTCAACATTACATATTTAGCTTAGTAAGGAGTACGAACCGCCGATGTGAAGCATTAATTCAAAGTAGAGGGGGTCCAACACCATACTAAAGAAGATTCAAATAAACAAAAATTCAGTGCCTATTAAAATTTGTTAAAATGTAAATGTTTATATTGTAATATTTTATGTTTAATTTTAAAAGATCCATTTTTCTCAAATTTTGTTTGGTGTATTTTCTTTTTTTTTGTTAAACAAATACCATTATCTATGCATGAGTAAGGAATTATACACACAAAGAAACCAAAAATAACCTAGCTATTAATGAGTGGTCCACTTCAATATGTAAGCAGTTTATTTATGATTTATTTATATTTATCCTACCTGTACTATAGCTAACTTTATGTTTTGAAATAACTTGTATAACTTATATAATTTTATTGTAACCTGTTTTTTTTTTTCACTGTAGGGCATGATTATGAGAACAATATAGTCTCGAAGCGTCGCCAAAATAGTTGATTTTTTGTTTTATGACTGAACCTCAAGAACCTTACTAAACATTTAATAGTAACAGTCAAGAAATTTATCCATATATATATATATATATATATATATATAGTTTTTTTTTCTCTTTCGTCATGGGTTTTCGACTAGTTTTGGACTTTTGGCTGTGGAGACCAAGATTTCACCATACTTCTAAATTTTGATCGATCCAACACATTCAGTTCAGAAAATCCAGCAGAATTTAGGTCTTTTTGGACTTCATTAAGCCTCAGACTTCGAGTCTTATAGCTTTTAATTAGCGAGACCTTCTTGGTAAGCCTATTGATGTCTATTATCAGAAGGTGCCCATAGTACTCCAGCCGCCTACGTCACATACTAGTGTTGGCTATTTCCAGTTTTCGGTACAATTCATGATTCGCTTTTAGTCTGTAGGATACATCTTGAAGAACTCTCGGTCGATCAATTTTCCTGAGAACACGTCTTTCGACTTTCGAGATCATCCAAGGGGCCCTTTTTGTTCATTAGTAGAGTTTCTGCTGCATATAAGAACTGGGGCCTTACAACAGTTTTGTAATGCTGATTCAATTTATATATTCTATAGTAAGTTTATTTTTTTATTTTTCATTATACTTATTTTACATACTGCCTGAATAAATTCATACCTTTCCATATCACTTATAAACCATGTAATAGATTAAGATATTTACTCAACAAAAGTTTACTAAGAAAATATATAGTTGTAAACTACACTTTTGCTAGTTAAGATTCGTTAGTTATGGGACTTTCCACGTTCAATGATGGGACTTGTTGCTACATTCATAAGATAAATAAGGAAATTAATTGTCCATAAGTGTTTTATCATTCATGAGGTGATGATCTAATGCAAATACAAGACCTCTCTTCGACGTTGTACCCGAAATTGGTTTAGGCCTGACGAGGTACTGTAAATTAACAGCTAAGTTGAGGTGCAGAGGGGCTTTGTCAGGAATAACAGGATTAGAGTGGGACTACAGGAACATCTCCGGAGTGTCACCTGCAGTAGTCTCCCTCGACCAGCCGCTGCCTCCCTCAATTTCTAGGGCAGCCCAACATCGCTGTTGTATTGGGCAGTAATGGAGAAATAGGAAGTCAAAAAAAAAAAATAGACAAAATATTTCACAATTAAAAGAGTAAACATCATTCAATAAAGCATAATAAATAAACAATTGTGTTTTGAATTGAACTTTTGTAAACAACGCCTTATCCGGAACAAAATGGTTTACAAGGAAAGTCATTTTCTTGAAGTCAATAAATTTAAAAGGGCTTACCTAAAGACCTATACTCGTGAATTGAAGTCGGGAAGAGGAACTAAACTTGGTCTCCATCACACATCTCATGACATAGATTCTTTTTGAACATTTATAGAATCTATTGTAATACTGTTACAAATAAATTAATATTAAAAAATACCTTCCATACAACAATAAACAAAAATTTAAAAACGACTATATTAAATTATACTAATGATATTATTGATAACGGACTTGAGTCTACATACATAATAATAATAATACCTCTTTATTTAATAAGATATTTATAAAAAAAATGACAGAAATTTACATTTTTTTTTCAAGGTAATAAATAAATATAAATAAATAATTCCTTACTCGTGCATAGATAATAATATTTGTTTAAAAAAAAAAAAAAAAAAAAAAAAAGAAAATACACCAAACAAAATTTGAGAAAAATGGATCTTTTAAAATTAAACATAAAATATTACAATATAAACATTTATATTTTAACAAATTATAATAGACACTGAATTTCTCTTTATTTGAATCTACTTTTATTACCCAAACAAAACATACTTTTAAATTTGATTTCCCCAAAATTATTCACCATGAACAAAATAATTTTAAAAGAAATATTAAAGAAATGATAACCATAGAAAAATTTAAAAACCGAGCCATAAACAAAAAATCAGACGTTTTAAATCGTAACACCTGTTATTCCAACTTAATACATTCAGACCAATAATATACATTTACATTTATATACATCAGACAAACCATCCTTCCATTTATTAGTATATTACACTGAAATATTTTTGTACCTGCATCTTTGGGAATACCCACACAGTCCTTTTAACTTAATTTTTAAGAAATAGGGTTTTCCCCACTAACCCTTGTTAACTGTCTGTTTAACTCACTCCCCTAGGTTAGTTGTGTACTAGAATTATTAGTCTATTTATATCCACCAGTAACATTGTAAGGAGCTTCATACTCCTCTATATTCTGTAATTATATATATTTGTATTACCCTACACATGTTGTTATATACCTACCTGTACTGTAGCTAACTTTATGTTTTGAAATAACTTGTATAACTTATATAATTTTATTGTAACTGTTTTTTTTTTCACTGTAGGGCATGATTATGAGAACAATATAGTCTCGAAACGTCGCCAAAATAGTTGATTTTTTATTTTATGACTGAACCTCAAGAACCTTACTAAACATATATATATATACATAAAAAAGTAATTTTTATTCTGCAACACATTATCTCCTAAGTATAGCACAAATCTGCCGCAAGATGGTACACTATTCTAGCCACAATAATTTCAAAGATAATGATATATATAGAACATGAGACATGTAACTTTAGGAAATAGAAAATACAATTAAAATTAATGAGCGAGTTTTTAAATTTCTTTCGATTGATTGGTGATTAATTGGGTTCAAAATGAGTCTTGGATCTAAAGTTCTTGAATTGTTGGATAAAAAGTCAGTTAAGAAGATAACTTTTAAGTAATTAATTGATAAATCATAGTGAATTGTATTTATATTATTTTTCAATCATTTACTAGGAATCTGAAATTTTTACTATTCTAGATTCTTGTTTTTGGCTGCTCGAGGCAATACAAAATAGATCTTGTATAGGTGTGCCGAAGAAATACAAAAA
Organism: Euschistus heros; assembly: GCA_003667255.2. Taxonomy (NCBI): domain Eukaryota; kingdom Metazoa; phylum Arthropoda; class Insecta; order Hemiptera; family Pentatomidae; genus Euschistus; species Euschistus heros. The sequence goes on along the minus strand of RCWM02000065.1, from coordinate 1,302,211 downwards.
CAAAAACGAAAATAAAATGTAAAAATTGCAATGTTCCAATTCACAATGAACATACTAAATATACTTGTAAAAATTGTATAGAAATAGAAGAAAACGATCCAGCTGAAGAAAAACACATAACTATGTAAATAGTAAAATATTCAATTTCTGTTTGATTTTTTTGTTGTATTACAATAAATCTTTGTGAAAATATATTTTTAATCCTTATACTTCATACTACAATTATTGATACATTATGATGACATTTATATACGATTTATAACTACATATTTGGTAACATAAAACTGCATTTTTTATGAAAATCAAAGAAGTGAGGGAAATGTGCTCACCTAGCGACTAACGGTGTACCAGATCGGCTAGCGACCAAAGCCGGGTTAATAATACCTGTATATGATTCGGATCTTAAAAAAAAAAAAAAAAAAAAAAAAAAAAAAAAAAAAAAAAAAAAAAAAAAAAAAAAAAAAAAAAAAAAAAAAAAAAAAAAAAAAAAAAAAAAATGTTTTGTAACATGTAAAACTACTAAAATAGATCTGAAGTAAATTAATAGCGTTATTTTTAGAAACTGACGAAAAGGAAAATGATAAAAATGTAATATAAAAATATTTCAGATATTTAAATATTTTTTTATTTCTAGCGGAATCCATAAGTAAATATTTTTAAACGAATTCATTTTTCTTTCTATTTTTTTTTTTTTTTTTTTTTTTTAATCCGCATTAATGTTCTTTCAGCATAAAGGAGCTAAAAGAATATACATTAAAAATATTTTTTGTTTCTGCAATATACTCGACTATGAATAATAAAGATGGGGACATCTTTCAGAGGCTTCTCTATTTCACTTCAAGTTAGCTTCAATTTTCGTATCAGTATTTTTTAATTGCGCCAGCCATGTTGGAAATCGGTTTATTATACTCAACTATGGAAATCGCTCTTGTTTTAAGTTTGAATTTGTAACGAAGAGAGGTGTCCCTAATTCGCGAACGATGGGGGTATGAGATTAGGCTGGTTTCCGGTGTAATAGAGGTTTCGCAATCACTGTTAAATAGCAATCAGGGCCGGCTGCTAACGATGAAGTCGTCGCTGATTGGATAGCGGTGTCGTCCTGGACCCCTCCCCTCCTCCCCCCTCCCGATCAAAATTCGGTAAAGATTGCAAATACCACCTGTTCTCTTCATCAAAATTCGAACGATTTCGAATTGCTTCCACGGCGCTAATTCTTGTAATTACGATTACATAATTCTGGGGAAATAATACAACAAATTGTTTATATAATCTCTCATGTTATTATCTGACATAGAATTATTTATATATTAAGTAAACAAATTTGCATTGTATATCATGTAATAAATGTTCATTAACCTTAAACAATGAAGAGAAAAAAATAAATCTATACTGCCTAAGTTATACGATAAAATTAACTACAGGAACATATGCACATTAGTTATTTTTTTATTATTAGTTAGTTATACTATTCTTATACCACTAATTATTTTTGATGATAACAGTGAACGATACCTTTGGAAGAGTACATATTTTTGGCACTTGTGAATAGTCGGTTAAGTGCAAAAATAATATTTTAAGAAAATGCTTATTTTTTCCACAATGATTTGCAAATTAATGTTCATCTCTGTGATAACCTCATAACAAGGGCCTTTAGAAACAAATAAAGAAAAACAAATTACACAAAGAAAATCCACTTAACTGACTATTTAACTGCCACTGATATATAGTTTGACTGTACTGCATATATACATATACTAAGCATTTATAAATAAATTTATAAATCTCTAACCAACGTTTATGTTATATTTATAGTTCATTTTCCCTAAATATGCTTTCTTACTTATCCATTATTATTCATACTTTTTTGTTCCTGTTTTCTTTATTCAAACCAATATAGCTAACCTAAACGGTGGGTCCTAGAGACAAATGTTATGTAACAAATAATATTTTCTATTACAATTCTGATCAGGAAACTGTCGTCAAATTTTCGATTTGAGCAACACCAAAAGAGCTAGAGCGTGTCAAACTACGCTTAACGCCCTCGCGTTGCCCAAAAGCGTTTCACTTTTGACCATGTTAAAAAGTTTCCGTCTATATTTTAACTTTTGCAAGAAGGTGGTCGATTACTGGTTTCATTTTTATAGAACACCTATAAAGAAAAATCCATTATACATTACTATGAACTTGTATAAGAATATAGAAGAAAGTGTGAAAAACGATACTAACATAAGAATGACACTTAGACTATTATGGGAACTAAATTAGTTAATGCTCAATGCATACGACATATATGTGGTACATGATACAGCAAATCTAGTGTGGTTAAGCTCACCTTCGCAAAGACAGGGCTGAGAGGCGAAGACCCGAGGTGTTCCATATTCAGGGGGCTTGGGTTACCAAGGGCTGTCCCAGGAGATTAGGCAGGCTGTCCTATCCGCTCCGTCTGTCTCTACCCGCTCCATCCAGTCCTCTGTCTCAACACTGTCTTTGTTAGGGCAAACGTTTTGACCCTTTTGATCTTCCTAGCACGATGGGAAAATTTTTATTTGTTCCTTTATACAGCAGCAACCAAAATATATAAATTTCAAATTATTAATAATTTTTTATCATTCATCACATCATGTTCTAAACCTCTGAATCATTGTACTACTTTTTCACAGTCTAGTAGTAATAAACAGCCCAGTCTTCATAAAAAAAGTATTAAAAAATTTCAAATTATTTTATTATTTATTCGGATTAATCACATTTAATATATTCCGATTTCTAGAACGTTTTATGACCAATTCTTCTTATCTGCTTGTTCCTCTTCTCCTTCTCGCACTCCTCTTGCAGTTAGATATTCTCTAACGTCCTTAGATTATGTCAACTTCGGCCTCTTCCTTCTGTACTCCGGCTTATAAATGAAGAAATTTTAGCCATTTGTTGTCTTCCAGCCACATCAAATGACCAAACCCCCTGGTCTCTGTGTAATACAGAATATTTTTCTCTTGTCCTACAGTATCTGTTAGAAACTTGAGATTCCACAACTACGTAAGAAAGTCCATTTCAAGAGAGATCATTTTAGGGGCGTTTTTTCAAATATTTGTCTATGTTTCTGCACTATAAAAGGTTTTCTTAGAACGAAAGAATGATATTGTAATAAACACTGGGGGTTTTTGAACACAAGATTTATTAACAAAGTAATCTGACAAAACAATTACGTACACAGAGAATAGAATAACTTATATAGGAACCCTTTCCGTTTGTTTTTAACCCGACCATCTTTGTACCTAAGATCGACCGATATGAACCTTTCTTCTGCCACATCAATTTCATTTTGTATTTGTTCTTCAAATCGTTCCTCAATAACCTGAAATTTACTTTGGAGATCCGTAATCTCACCTCCAACTCTATGAGTATCTCCTTCAACATCTCTCCTTAGGTCGCCCACTTCCCGAGAGAACACGTCGAGACGCCGTTTAGGTCTCTGATAGATTTCGAAAAACTATCCTCAAAATCAACCTTGTCAGGATCTGTACCCTTACCTACGAAATAATCTCGAAGCCGATGCACTAAAGTTGATTTAGAACATGCTGAGTCAAGCTCTAATTCTTCTAATTCTGCTCTCAACTCAACTACTCTTAATTCTTAAATTTTCTTTATAGGCATTCTGAATTCATAAATTATTTTTGTCAATAAACCTACCCCCACACCTGAAACCAATTGTAATATACACTGGGGGTTTTTGATCACAAGATTTATTAACAAAGTAATATGACAGAAAACAATTACGTACACACAGAATACAATAACTAGAACAAATACTACGAATACTATTTTATTACTACACACGCAACATGACTTTTCGTATAAAGTTTCACACTGTCTAACAAACATAACATAAAGCCATAACCACTCATAACATTCCCATTTGTTATTACTCTCTCCATGCCAACTAGTAAATACTCCTTAGCAACGGGGGAAGTTATTACATTACACTGACCCCTCCTCAGATGCATTCCTCCTGGAATGCTTCTTGTTTCTCCAGAAACTGTACGTCTTTTCCTTGGAAAACTTTTGCTTCTAATTTCTTTTGAAGAGTTCCTCCGGGAGCTGCGGCTTCTATCTGAGACTCCTTTGATTCCTCCAGGAGCTGCGGCTTCCATCTGAGACTCCTCTGATTCCTCCAGGAGCTGCGGCTTCCATCTGAGACTCCTCTGCTTCCTCCAGTACCGCTGCAATTTTCTCTAGGAAAGCTTCTGCTTTCTCCTAGAACACTGCGTCTTCTTCCTGGACCGCTGCGGTTTCCTCCTAGAACGCTACGACATCCTCTAGGAACGCTGTGGCTTCTTCCTAGAATGCTGCGACATCCTCCAAGAACGCAGCGGCTTCCTCCTGGAACGCTGCGGTTTCCTCCTGGTAAGCTTATGTTTCCAGCAAATATGTTGCTGCTTCCTCTAAAAATTTTTTTTTTCTGGTTTCTTTTTGTTTTTCTGGCATCAGTTCTTCATATACCTTTCGCGTCTCACCTCCCAGGACAATTTCTTCTTCTGTTCTACCCTATTCGAATCTTTTCTCTTTTCTATCTGTACATTTGCTTCTTTGAACGTTTTGCGTTTTCTTTTTCTTTTCCCTTTAGATGGTTTATCCAAATTACGCTTACCATTCTCTACATCTAGTTCTTTAACTCTCCTAGTGGGTGCATTATCATTTGTCTTCTTCGCAATTAAATTTCTCAGTTTTCTTTCTCTTTCAATTGCATATTCTTTTTTAAAATTCCCTTCCTTCCCTTTCTTCTGCATTATCATATTCCCTAATATCTCTCATTAAGACAGTCTGTCCTTCAGCTGTCACAGGGTTCAGCAATTCATTCGCATCACATTCTTCTTTTATTTCTACTTCACATCTTCCTAGATTTATTGATAGAGGCACCATTTTTTCTTCCCTCACAGTTACATACCTTCTTTCTTCTAAATCTAGCACAAATTGTATAGGAACCCTTTCCGTTTGTTCTTTAACCCGACCATCTTTGTACCTAAGATCGACCGATATGAACCTTTCTTCTGCCAAATCAATTTCATTTTGTATTTGTTCTTCAAATTGTTCCTCAATAACCTGAAATTTACTTTGGAGATCCGTAATCTCACCTCCACCTCTATGAGTATCTCCTTCAACATCTCTCCTTAGGTCGCCCACTTCCCGAGAGAACACGTCGAGACGCCGTTTAGGTCTCTGATAGATTTCGAAAAACTATCCTCAAAATCAACCTTGTCAGGATCTGTGCTCTTACCTACAAAATAATCTCGAAGCCGATGCACTAAAGTTGATTTAGAACATGCTGAGTCAAGCTCTAATTCTTCTAATTCTGCTCTCAACTCAACTACTCTTAATTCTTAAATTTTCTTTATAGGCATTCTGAATTCATAAATTATTTTTGTCAATAAACCTACCCCCACACCTGACACCAATTGTAATATACACTGGGGGTTTTTGAACACAAAATTTATTAACAAAGTAATATGACAGAAAACAATCACGTACACACAGAATAGAATAACTAGAACAAATACTACGAATACTATTTTATTACTACACACACAGCAGGACTTTTCGTACGAAGTTTCACACTGTCTAACAAACATAACATAAAAACATAACCAACTCATAACATTCCCATTTGTTATTACTCTCTCCATGACAACCAGTAAATACTCCTTAGCAACGGGGAAAGTTCTCCTTGTCACGTTACACTATATTCTTTATTTTATTTCTAAGGAGACCTCTTTATTCTAGTTCAGGATCATTTCAATAATTTTCCTTCCTTGGGATATCTTCATGGAAATGTCGAGTATATCCTTTTAATTAATATGGATATCCGATATAACAAGGACTTCAACTTGTTTCATCAACGAATTCACTTTTTGATCTGTGCCCAGTTGATTGAAGGTGGTGCATTCGGTCCTTTCCTGATTCAAGCCCCCATTTAGAGCACCCCACTAGGAGTTTCCTAAGCACATCCAATAGTCAAATATTATGTATTATTTCTAGCCACACTAAACCCCTGTATGACCAGTGTTGAAAACTTAGTAACATGAAGTTATGATTCAAAATCATCATATGAGTAGTACTACTTTTTTGTTAATGATTCTCTTCCTTAGAATAAAGAGAGTAGGAATACAAATAAAAATGTATGCAATATCAGCTAGATGATAATATTAACAAAGCTCATATTTGTAGTTACAATAACCAAAAGGATAAAGAAATGCATTTATTTTTATAGCAAATGTTTATTATATACCAGAAAAATGATATAAACACACAGGACATTGAACGATATTAATAAAAAAAAAACACAACGTTTGAATTTAAAATACATGTGATAGTCAAATCAGACCAAACTAAGAAAACATTGCTAAATATTGAGAATCCATTAGTGATTGTTGTCAATAAATGTTTTATCAAATAAACCAGGAACCGAATACCAAATAAAAAATAAAAATTATACAGCACTGTTTTGTTCTGATATATGTCATTTTGAAATTTTATTTATTTATTAAGGGTTTGAATTTTTTCAATGTTATTAGAATAGGTACAAATATTTCCCACTACTGTAGGATTAAAGAACATTTTGAAATTACCTTAATACACATTTAATCAAATATTTCGGCAACCATTATCTCTAGCAAAATTTATATAATGTTGAAATATGGAAACTTTCAGTTAATATTCTGAAAGATAAATATAGGTTATAAAACAAAAAAAAAAGGATAATAAACTTGAATATTGACAGGACTTAGCAAGGCAAATTCAAATTGTGACCCGACCCCCTACTTATGAAACTACTGACTATGAAAAAAATGAACCTTTTTATTTTAAACTTTTTAAGTCATTCTCCCTTCCCTAGCTCACCCTGTTTAATAGTTTTAATAGTTCTCAACGTTGTATTTTAAAACTTAAATGGCAGAGTAGTCCATGCTATTTGATTAAAATTGCAACAGAAAACTTTATTTCGTTCACTTCAAATAAATCCATTTTTGATTTTTTATTTTTTTTTTTTTTTTTTTTTTTTTTTTTTTTTTTTTTTTTTTTTTTTGTATGTATTTACGAGAAATACATTAATTATTTTTCTTGTATTTTCCCTTCATTTGGTTATCAAAGAATCAGAAGTTTTGAGGATAACAAAGTCAAAATGATTTAAAAATAGGAAACTAGCAACAATTTTATTTTTAATTTTCGAATCTCTTTTTTGTATAAAAAATACTATATTTCTAGAATACATAATCAGTTTTATTTTTAACAAAGAACGACTTTGGAGTGAATACAGAACCCGATTACTATTGTGTATAAATATAGCGTGCTCTCTGAGGAAAATAATTTTCCCCGCTGAGGGTTTAAGGGCACACTTCTTCCCTGCCGGAAGGGGAAAGATTATATGATAAGCAGTGGAAGGAAATCGAATCCCATGTAAAAGCCCTTCCCATAAAATGTATTTATCCTGAAATGCGCATTCTGTTTTCCACGAGATATTTTTCTTTCTCTGCTTCTTTTTCTTCTAAGGTATTATTTTGCATTTTGGCCAAACCCAAAACCAAAGCCTTTCCTCACTGTAGCCACTCCTTACTTTTTTTCTACCCAGTAGTTAAATATTTGATTAAAAACTAGTAGAAGTATAGTTTTTCGAAATACGTTTCAGTTATTAAGACGTTTTGATCAAGAGGGACACTGAAATATTTATTATTTTATTTATCAGTTATTTTGTGAAAATTATCAACATTAATATAGTTATTTAATCACATTGATAAGCAGACCCAAATAGTTAATTATAATAAAAATCTTGGAAGTACGATTAGAAGGATCTAACTGAGAATTATTAAAACCACTCAAAAGTGAGGATTGCTGTTCGATTCGGTTTCTAAAATCCCAGGGAAGATACTAAAGAACTGCGTTGATATCTCTTAACATTGATTGAAGCTATAGTTAGAAATGGTATTTCATGGTCACTAATCTTTTCAATCTTTTGTGTGCTTGAAATACTGCTGAGTTTTAGGAAATACTGTATGAGGGAAGAGTCTTTTCAAAAATGTTTCTGGATGTTTAGAGCTATGGTGTTCATAAGAGTTGGTTAGATATAGGAAGGGGTGGTTGGACTTTACTAGGTGTGGTTAGAACTGGCCAAAGATGGTTGGTTATAACTGATGATGACTTGTTAAAAATGATTTTAGAGGGTAAGGCTAGTCAGGGGAGGAAAGGGAAAGTTAAAAATTGTTTACAATTGTTGGAGGATTTCAGAATTTAGTTAGGGATTGTCAGGGCTCATCAGGATTAGTCAGAAATTGGTTCAAGATCGCTAGAGCTCATTCGCAGAGAAATCTGTCAGAAGTGATTAGAAATGATTTGGGGTAATTATTAATGTTTAGGAATGGAGTTGTTTGACACTTTATAGTTAGGTTATAATTTTCCATGGTTAGATAGAATGAATCCATTTTTAATTTTTGAATTTTACAGTTATTAGATTCACTCACAAGTTATTTTTCATATCAACGCGATGTACTTTTTTATACAATAGTCAATTTTAGTAAATATATAAATATTTTAAAATAAATAATCTGAACTTTGATCCCTAACAGATAAGATAAACCCACGATAAGAAATTTCATATTATTGAGAGTCTTCGTAATTTTTCCAACTTAACCTTTCTTGAGTGGTATATTTAAATAAATCTATGAATAAAAGAAACTGGTTACGAGAACTCGGGGACGGAAGAGGACAATATGGCAGGATGGAATATATTAATACGTTATCATATTGTTAAGATGTAAAAAGTTTTCTCCCAGCGGTGAACTAAAGCCAAGTACAAAATTGGAATTTGAAAGAAAAGCTACTTTACCCCATTCGCTGAATACCAAACTGGATCAGAGTTCTTCTGGGGTAGTTTTTATAACAAATTCGCTCTTATTTCTTATAGTTAAAATAGCATGAATATTATAATTTAAAATTTCATAGCAGATAGTTTAGAAATAATAGGTAACTTTTTCAACTCTGTTTGGAAAATATATTACTATGAATATATATACGTTTATTAAACAAAAGAAATAAACTGTATAATTTTACTCTTCAGCAATCATTAGTGGTCCTCTAATTTACTGGTGTATTCAAATTTATTGATATCTGCCTGAATGTGCGACAATTATGATGAAAGTATTCATTCGCTTATAACCATTTGCTTATAAATAATTGTATTTATTGAAGATTGTATATAAAAACAAATACAAATGGAGCTCTAGATGGCTGAGCGTGTTGGGGTGAGGGTCTCGCAGCCCTCGGTACAGAAAGTCGTGGTTTCGATTCCCGACTAGGTTATTCCATATGTTCATTTATTAATAGGTTAATAGCCTGTAAGATAGCCCGTACTTCCTGCCCTATTCAGAGTAAAGAAGTACGATAAGCCCCAACAAACAATAGCTGAAAAAACGAACCAACAAAAATAGATATTTTATAGCGTAGATATTTTAGTACCAGATATTATATATCTATAGATATATGTCTCCAAACTATATCTTTAAAATTAGAGGGTTATTTAATAATCTGGATTTATTAAAAGTATAATATAACACTAAAATACATCAAGTAAAAGTGATGATAATGCTCAAAATGACACGTCTATTGTTTGTAAAGCAAATACCCATTGGTAGGACTTATAAAAGTTCTTTATAATGAAGTAAAATATTAGAAGGTCTCGAGGCCATCTTCTTTTCCTGCATTTCAGAGGTTTATTTGAAATAGAATGTGAAGCAAGTTGTGATACTAATGGATTTAAATGGTTGTGGAGTTTACTATGAAAGGATAGATATCTGGTTTTAGCTAAATCAACAATATATGGTACATTAAGGCCTTGAGGAGTTTTAAAAGGATTTGAGATAGTAAGTATTGAATACGAGACAAATGGGATGATTTAGTGGAATCACAAAGCTCAACTCCGTATGTCCAAATAGGTATAATTACTGTCATGCAAAGGAGTCTCTCTAATATGAAGGTTTGAACGTTTAACTAATCAATTTTTAAAGAAGTCACAAACGTCGTGCCGTTCCTTGTCAGTTTAGTCTTATATGGTTTAGAATAATTTAAGCTGTTTCTGACACGGCTGTTCCTTCCCAATTCATATTACTGGTAATGAAGTCTTGTAGATGACCGATTGTGGTTAGGATCCACAACCCCATAGCGAAGTTATCTAAATCTAATAAATGTCTAGATCCATACAAGCTTGCTGTGCTCCTGGATATAATATATCATAGTATTTTATGATCAATGGAGGCGGATGAGGTTCTCATTATAGTATGATACAGTATAATCGGTATTTAGATCCTACCGATATTACCTATAATAAATTCCTCATGAACGGAGTTCAGAGCTCCCGGAGTTTGGAAAGCAGTGCCTTTCTCACAAAGTCTTGATTGTACTCGAAATTTATGGAAGGTATTGACTTAAATGATGTTGAAGCGTTTCTGAAGGCTCTAAAGGATACAAAGGTAATTCCTATTCGGACTGCAGTGCCAATCCAACCAACGAAGGAATGAGTTAAAACTTAAAACTTACATCCGTTTCCCTTTAGCACCACTTATTTAATTTAATACAATCTCATTATATAGTTTGCTCTCTGAAATCCAGATGTCCTCCTATAAACGTTTCCTATTACCCTGTTGCAACAAACTCTCTCGGACGGTATCTAATGGTATCTCGGACGACATCTGGAAAGAAGACTGACCTGGATCACACAAAATAATAAAAAATAACTAGTAATGTAGTACTATCAACTTTCTCATGTTGTAATTTGTTTTACCTGAGATTTACCTATTACATGACAATACTAAGTCCCTTCTGGATATTATATTACACATAAATTAATTACAAAGACTTCAATCTCTAGTTCCCTGCAAAACTATCAATGCGCTATTGACCAATTATCATATCAAACATTACTTGATGACATGAGCTTACATTTATATTCTACTATAAATGATAATTCCCGACTCTAAATCTTACGTCATATCTCTTAAAACCCTCTTTTGATAATGTTAATAGATCACCTTTTACCCTAACCGACTTCTTATAGTTTATATATTTATTACTTTTAATATATGTATATGGGTCATTTTAAAATAAAATGGCAATTTAGCTTTCCAGAACACCCAAAAATCCTCAAAAAAAAAAGTTACTTATTCATGTTCTGTTGCATACTATGATGTTGCCAAACTACTAGAGAATATATACCTGAGTTGGTTCGTCAAATTTTCGCTTCCTTGATTTTTAATCAATTTAAAAAAAAATATAACCTTTAATAATTTGACATATGTAACCAGGTTTGTAACTTGTCAGCATTATGATTTTTATTCAGCTTTTGGTTAAGGATTCTAAAGATTGCTAATTAAAAGTGATTTCCCAGGAAGAGCAATAGTAATAAATTTTGTGAGAAAAAAAAATTTCCAAAAAATTTAACGTACCTACTTTACCAATTTTTTTTTCACTTTGTTAAAACGTTTATGGATTTTATTATTGCCACCCCCCCCCCCAATGTTAACATCTGTTAAGAATGTTTAGACCCTTTCAATAATCCTTCCTTACCAAAAAATTATTATTAACTGATTAATTTATTTATTTTTAATTGTTGGTAACGTACGTCAAAAATATATCCACACTTTATGGTAACTTAGAGAAACATTTAGAAAAACCGCATTTTAAGAAAAACTCTTAAAAAAACAAAATTAAAAGTATTTATTATATGTTTTATTAACAACATTACAAAATGCTAGGACCTAATTTTCATTTCTAGCGATCACAGTCTTTTCCATTGTATATGTATATATTAAGAGAGAAAAAAAGAAGAAGCTTTATTTCATAATTCTTCTTTCTTTTTTTTACCATAAATTTAACAAATGGAACCATAAATTAATGCATTTTACAAAAATTTTAACACACGTTACCATAACGGTAACGTATGTCAACAGTAACGTATGTCAAATATTAGGAATTTTAATTAGAAAAAGATTATTTAACTACAATTTTTTTTCAAATATAACGGCATTGAAACATTTGTAATGTAGAAAACTACGAACTGTAAAAATTTAGATTGGAGAAAACAATGGTAACGTATGTCAAAATCAATTAAGGCACTCACTATGTTTTGAGAATCAATGTCGTCTTACTTAGATTAATACAGCGACCTGGGCCGTTGGTTGGGAATGGTTACAATACATAGTCTGGAGGGTGTTAGGACGTTATCCCGACTCCCCTAGCTCCAGAACCCACTTTTCTACACCCGGTCACGTACATCAAATGAATAAATTCGGAAATTCTCGGACACAAAGAAAATCTTTTCTCAAGCCCCCAAAATTTCATATTTTCAAAAGAAAGTTCTATATTCAATTAATATACACATAATTTAACAAGAAATAACGAAGAGAATAAAATGAAAACCCATTCCTATACTCTTTGTGAAGGTTGTAAGTTGGAAACTTGAACTGTGGGCAGTAACGTACGTCAAAATTTTTAATAATTTATTTTGTTTTTTTCTTTATCAAACATTTGAAATTGAAGTTTTAAGGCCTACATTAATTTAAACAAATGAACTCGACAAGAAAAAAATTAACAATAGTGAAATATTGGTTGTATGTTTTTTTTTACAGCCATTCAAAGTGCTGGGACAGCAAATTGCCATTTTATTTGAAAACGACCCATATATGTATTTCTGAGTACACCTCTTTTCTTTTAATAACTCGATAAATAAATAATCCACCTCGTTTTGTGGCGAATGAGGTGAGAAAACAGAAAAATAATTGTCAATCTTTTACCATTTCAATATTTGAAGACGTATATAATTAAGATTACGTTGAGGTCCAAGCGATTAGGAATTAATTATTCATAATTAATAATCCCCGTTAGATAATGAGAGTCCTCTCTGATGGTACTAGCTGAAATGAAGCTGATTGATTATTTACGGGAATTGGAAGCTAATGCTGGTTACTATCCTAAGGAAGATCTTGCAGGCTTTGCATAGGGCCTATTCACTGCTTTCGGTGGGTCCATTTCAGAGAGGTTTGTGATATCAATCCTTCAAAGCTCGGGGGCAGATAAACTTGTCCATTCTAAAATACTTTTAGGCTTAAGCCTGTGTTGGGCTAATTACGAAAAGTGCCATTCATATTGCACGAGGAAGTTCCATTTAAACAAATCATGAATATAACAAACAAAAAAAAAAAAAAAAAAAAAAAAAAACCGAGGAACAATCACAATATTTACTACTGAGAAAAGGGATTGGACAAATAACAACTCAATCGAACAATAAATATTTGGATTGAATCACGTTCAACACAAATAACTTGTTGAAATACAATTTTAATCAAATATTGTCCAAGGTATGGCGTCTCCCGGTACACAGGGAAATTCTGAATTTAATGATTAACTGTATTTTCTGTTTGAGCACCAGAGAATAGGAATGTCTTAAATATATATAATAGACAAATTTTACATTCTTAACTAATGAACGTGATTCTGCTATATCGTATATATTTTTATGGTTTCGTAGTGACACTAAAAACTAATAAAGACCATGCCACAGAACACTGACACACGATCTGCCTTTAGGGTTTTGGGGTTGCACCTACTGAATTTAGTCTCTCAGTCAGTCTCTATATTCTATATACTGTTTTCATAATAAATAATATTATTTATAGTAAGTAATATATTGTACATCACTTTATCGATTTGGTATCGCCTAACCTTGTGAGGCGTCACGTCCATAACCTCTCTTATCTGTAAACTCTTTGGTGTTCACTAAAGACGTTAAGTCCCGTTTTAAGACATAACGCAACATCCTGAAGACAAAGAGATGCGAAGTAAATTTTCTATAAGTAACAACAAGAAGCCTTTTAGTATTTTATTTACGTTACCTGTTTTAAATACAGAGAGTGTATTTATTTATTAGTGAAGAAATGGTCAGGGGTGCAGTCACACACAGTTTTTAAATTAAAAACTTTATATTAGGCGTGCTGACGTTTCGACCAGCCTTGTAGGTCTTCATCAGGGCTAAAATAACAAAAACTTGGGTGTGACCAAGATGATACAAACATTTAAAAAAATAAATTAATAAAAATAATTGAAAAATAAAAAAATAAGGAAAAATAAAAATAAATAATAATAATACAATGCAAATATGTATTTATTTATTTGTTTCAAGTAATAAAGATTTTTTTTTTTTAATTTTATTTTCAATAAAAGTTAAGATCTTCTGATATCCTAGAATAACGAACACTCTACAGATCTTAACATTCAACTTAAATTTAAATGGAAATCAACATTAATTCTAATTATGCTGTTAGTGTACGTTTTAAGATCTTACTGCATTAAATTGCTAGATTAATTATTTGTTTTATTTTTAAATTTGTTGTATTAATTTTAAATATGTCTATTCTTTATGGAAAGAAAAAGACCAATAGTTAAATTCACAATTTAACTTGTCTCTAAAATTATTTTTCAATTGAATTCTATTTTAATTACTTTTGTATTCGAATTTTTCTTTGTAGTAAATAACAATATTGAAGCGTTTATTAGTATCCAGTAATGTAACGATATGGAGTTGAATTATGTTTATTGTTACAGTTGGACTGCAAAGTAATAAACCACATTACAACAATTTTAGATAAAATCTACCTCTCTCGTCATTAGTTTCCTTATTACTTACAATTACTATTACTTATGATAGTAACTAACACAGTTTACCCAAAGGTTCCCGGACTCCATCAATTCTTATCTGAAGGAGCAAACCTAACATTATCCTTTTGTGGACATCCTATTCTATATATAGGAAATATTAAAATCTATAAAAATGTATAAATATAATAGATATATGTCTATCAATAGTTATATATAATTCATGTGTTATTATTAATTAAAGTTTTTAATATATTTTTTTACAACCTTGAAACTCAGCTCCATCAGCATAATACATTCTTGTATTACATAGCTATCACGAAGAGAATATGAAATAATTTCAAATCCTTTTCTGAAAATACAACATAAATTATCTGAAACTTTTTAGCTTGGAAAAGCTAGGATAAATTGATAACATAACGGTGGCAAGGGGGCCATTCTTCACCAACGACAGTTGCTGAAAAATCCAACTTTATTATCAGAAGACGTAAGAATAGAACCGATGAAATTATGATAATGGCGAGGGAAAGACACAAAAAAAGGAGGGCATAAATATTCCAACTCTCGCCTGTCGGTAGATTAAAATTTAAAGCCATTTTCCAAAGTAGATCTATAAATTAGAAAAGAAAGGGAAAAAATTAGTTTCCAAAGTACCTCAGTAATTTCAAAAGTTATTTTACAGTTACATATTTCCAAGAGTTTTGGAAGCTTACAGCCAACGCAGGGGGCATTCCAAAAATTAATCAGGATTATGCATTCAAACAATTAAGGTATTGTGATGTTGCGTTTTTCACTTTCATTGAGAATATTATTATTTTCCTTTTGGGAAATAATCATATAATCAACCAAACATAACTTATTATTTACAATTAAATATAACTTAATATGGTCTGTTGCATTTGCGTATTTACTGTGCCCATTTACATTAGGATATACTGGACTTTCGGGTAAACATAAAAGTATTCAATAAAATTACAAGGTCAATAAATTTCGTGATTAAATTAAAAAAATGAACGACTTTTACTTGTAAATGGAAACCTTTGGATATGGAACTCGATGGTGTGCTACTGTTGAACACACTTACAAATAAAGATCACTAAAGTTGCGTACAAAGAAATGTTTGAAATTATGTTGGTTTTCAACACATTCCGTCGACAATATTTCCTTGGTTCATTCCTTTACCAAATTATCCACACCCTAAATCCATCCTATATTTATATTCTTTAACCATTTTTTTTCGTTCAAAGCACAAAATATTCAATCTATACATCCTATTCCCTAGAATTTCAGAATTACAACACTCCTTCCTTAACACTATTCGGAACTCTCTCCCTTCTTATATCACTCTATATCGGCTTTGACATTTTATGAATTTAAAGTGTTTTAATAATATGTGTGTTCCTACATGGATTCACTTTCCACGAGTTTCAAAAATCATTGTTTAAAAGTGCAAAATTTAGTCAAACGAAACTTTTTAATCCTCATGTTAAACAAAACTGATATATCATTCGAAAATCATCACAATGGATATGCACCTTACGATTCACCGATTTTTGGCTTATATTCAACTGCTACGTTTAAATAATTAACGTTGATTGAATAATTGTTTTTGTTGAAAAAGTAGTGTAAGATTATAGGATGTAAAATTGAAATTTAATTTATTTTTTACTAAAGATTCTAGAATGATCTCTACTTATCAATTTTATCAAAATTCACTTAACTACCTAATTTATATCTACCTATATATTATATATTATATATTGTCTATATAATTTATACCTAATTTATATCATACATACCTATCCTTAATATCTGGAATTCTTCGAAATGTTCTTTTGTAAGCGTTCTCCCTTAGAGTTTAGCATCATAAACTTGTTTATTTTGGCTTTATATATTAAGATAGGGCAGAGTCGACTGGATAAATTTTTTTAATATGTGAGTAATCAAATAATTAAACAAATATGCAAAGTAACATTTTCAAAATAATATTTGGTTCCTGAATAATCCTCATTGTTTTTAACTATATAGATAATGATAAAATTATCCACAATGTTCTCAAAGTTCCATACGTTGCTGATTTCGCCTAAGCCAGACATCTAACCTTTTACCACATCCATTCAAATCCACTTGAAACTTGCTTTACTATTGATTCCCAATAACCATTAGTAGTTTCTGAAAAGAGGTTGACCTTAGGGAAATCTATTATGATACTTTTATTGAAATTCCACTAATGAATACCCACTTTACAAGTCAGTTACATGCTGTTTTATTGATTATCCCTCACATATACTTAATTTATTTCTTTTTACTGTTGTGGATTTAAAAAAAATGATAATTTGATGTTTTTAAAATATGTATTTTTCTGAAAATATATTTTATTTGACTATACGTCAGTCGCTTGCCTATGAGAAAATGAAAAGTCGCGCCCAATAAAATTGTTACTCCAACGTTTTTTAATTTTTTTTTTATATAGGTATATATGATTGGGTAATTTGAAATGATCTCAGGATTTTATTGGAAAACAAATTTAGACAAATAATTGTTCTCCCACACCACGGCTGGTCATTAGAACTCACACTCACGAAAAAGCCGCTCCTGATTACATTAATCACAAATATGAATTTTCAAATGTGTTTGGTATACAAATAATCACGTTCAAATGATTGAGGGATAATGTCTTTTAACATATTTATAAATTTAACGTTCAGTTATGGGAAGACGTATCTAATAAGAATGGATTAATAATAAAAATTTAAACTTTTATTTTCACTTATTAATAACAAAAATGTTTATAAAGTAATATGAAATTTTTATTTTGAATAACTAAAATTACTGTGCCCTCATATATGAAATATTCTGGTAATAGCATCGTTGTGTAAGTGATGCAAATAGGAACGGCAAGAGAATAAACAATTTATGAATACAGTGTAAACGTCGCTTCTCCAACGCACGGAGGACTCGGGTGCAACTTTTATTATTCTAGGCACGAGATAGGAATATGAGAAAGGCTAAAGGGTAAAGGCTAAAGCAGATGTGCAATTAAGGAAGAAATACGGGCAATGAAACCCAATGATAAAACTGGCAAAGCGAATTAGACCAGCATGCTTTACACTAACAGGGATAGTAAAGAATTTAGTCATTTCAGCATTGTAACTTAAATTTAAAAAGATTCTAACACAATTAAAGTTTAATTAATCTTTTAAATAATATATTCTTAAAATAATATTTCACACGATCGATAAAAATTATTTTATAGGATACATAAAAAATATGTTTTTAGCTTAAAACATTTTTAATTCCACAGAGCACTGTGATCTCGACATACATTTTCCCATTTAAAAATTCTATTCGTATTTAAATGTGACTAAAAATTCTTCTAAACCTATCAAGTCCTCTTCAAAATCCTGATTCTGGCTCATTGATTATATTCCTCAATGATAAAAATATCAGTGGTATTCAAACCTTTTGTGTTCATAGTCTCTTAAAAGTTTAAAATATACACTTAAAATATGTCACCATGAATTGAAAAGAAAAAAAATAATCTTTATTCTGGAAAGTATGCCTAGGAATAACAAAAATTTGCAATACGATAACAAAATAGTCTGGCTTGTATAATTTCAGAAAAAGCTATTTATATACGTAGAACATGCGGCATGTAAGTACAGCAAATAGTAGATACGATTACAAAGAAAACTTTCAGTAAATATACTAAAATAAGAAGAATAAATATAATGAAATAAAAATAATCACGAGAAAATTAGAAAATACATATATAAAGAAAAGAAACTGTAACTAAATCTAAGTTGATAGCATAATGTATTTACAAATAATATTTAATATGTATGATGAACAGTTTTTTTATTTGTCTTTGGTTTTTTCTTTATTGTCTATATCTATATTTAACAAAAATATAAGTGAAATAGAATCTGATAAGAACAGATTCTATCTCGCTGCTTAAATAATTTTAAAAGCCAGTGGTGGCAGATTACATATTAACCTCAGGCAAATATGTGAAAAAGTGGGTAACTAGCTTAATTAGTAACTGCCAAAAATAATAATACTTAACCTATATAAGTATACTAACATAAGTGTAGTTTGGTAGCTCTGAAGAAGACCTGCAAGGCAGGTCAAAACGTTGGCAAATATTAAAGTATTTCTAGTTAGACGTGGTGTTCCTCGTTGACTGCATCCCTGATCATCTTCTCCAATAATAATACTTATATTTTAAAGGCCCAGTAAATTGTCAAGTGCTACAGAAAATTGTTACTCATGCCCTTTATTACCACTGAGCAGTTAAAGAGAGCTTATTTAAATAAACTAGAATATATTTGGATCTTAATTGAATGTGAAAAAAACAAAAATAAATTAAAAATAAATTGATGACAAAACAGAAAAATTGGTGAAAACTTTTAAATTATTTAGTACCAACAAATTCGTGTAAACTTTGGTTTTTGATATTCCGATATTATTTAGTAATTTCTTAATAAATTGGATATATTATATATATATACACACACACACACATATATATATATATATATATATATATATATACAAAATTTGTTTCTGTGTAGAATTTGCTTTATATCCTCTCCTTTATTGTAGTTATGACTACAGGAGGAAGTATTTCCTTTTTTGATCCGTCTGGAAATGACTTTTTAAGCCGGTGTATATCTAATGTACGTCCTTAAAAGCTTTCTGAATGTGGTTAATGTCTTCTTGGATATCAATGTTCAGTAGTATGATTATCTTTGTTTAAGGCCTATTACCTTTTGGTGCATAAGTAGGGTGATCAAAATTACTTGTCTTATAATAAATTAAGAACCCTGGAATGTTCAGACTGGTTTTCTGGATAAATCCTTTTACTATCAGGACAAGACCTGACAAGAATATTATTTATATTGTGTTTCTGGAATTCCGTGTGGCAGCTGGTAGGGAAAGTTCTTTACCGATGACGATTGGTGGAGGTATCGGAAAAGCAGTTGAAGCATTGTTTATAACAGAGTTGCTGACACTACTAGTTGAGATTGATTCCACATGAACTAGCTCTGAGTATCTGTTAGAAATTTCTTTTTGAATTTTTTTATCAATTCAGGGGTCTCTCCTCTTTACAAATTTCTTAGGGTAGAAAAAGTTTTCTTTTTCTTTGAATTTCTTCCCTTTATTGGGATCTTCATCCTGTAACGGAGGACTATCAAGTAGCATCTGGTCATCTTTCAGCTGGCCCATCGTATAAGTGTAATACTGTAGACTCGGTGTCCGAAAACCAAAATGTGGTTTGTGACCACGCCAAAAACAAGTTTTAACTCGAAAATTTTAAACTTGGAGTAGAACCAATAGCATAGTAAGAAATTCGTAAACATACAAATTATTCTTTGAACTGTTTATTGATATTTACAACTGTATGTATAAAAATCGGGATTTTACATCATCAGGAATCGAGTGTGAAACAAGTTGAAAGACCAGTGGATTCGAGTGGGTATAGAATTTACTTTGAAGAGGCAGGTATTTGGTTCAAACTAGCAAACATATATAACATATGGATCTTTATGATTAAGTTTATTTGTGACTTAATAAAGGAGCATTGAGAATTTTACGAAGGATTTAGATTGTTAGGATTGGATACGAGAAGAGTTGGAAGGTTTAGTGGAGCACCAAAGCTCAACTCTAGTGTCCAAATACTTTCATGTAAATAAGTCTTTTATAATTAATTAAATGCTTTGAACGCTTGTCTAGTAAATAATGGAGTAGACGGAAAAGAAGAGCAGTTTTTGGTTTTCAAGTCTCGTATGAGGGTTACAGGTAAGTCTTGGAGTCCTAGGCAGTAGATCTGTTTGATGTAATGCAAAATATAAATTATACATCTTCTAAAAATACTTTAGTATTAATTTTAAATATCGTGATGTTTGACTGCAATAACTCTTTTGTATTCAATGAAATTCTCTACAGTCATAGAAAAAAGGAAACAAATGATTCTAAAGAATACTAAATTCGCCTGAATAATCGATACATATAAAGTCTGTTTCGCGAAGTGAATTAGCTCTTAACTTGAGTGTTTTTCCTGTTCTCGTTAATAAAAAACAAAGCTCTTGAAAATTCTTATTCCATTACAAAAAAAGTGACAAAAATGTTTTTCTCTTTTAATATTATCAAAGGAAATTTAGGATTGGAGAATTGGTATATGCATTAAATACAAATGTAATTTCAATTAAATAAACTTGATGATTGTTCGTTTTTATAATTTGTTTAAATAGTTTAATATATTTTATAAACTTAACAGTTTATATTAAAAATGTTTAATTTTAATGTTTCATGATTATATTTTATTAATTATACTTAAGAGATACTCAAAATGGAGCTCACCAAGACTGAGAAAACGGAGTAAACTAATTATGAGCAAACTGTATCCAACATAAGGAAGCCTTCTAGATGAATAAGGAGCCTTTGATCTCCGAGGGTGGACCACTTCTTGCAAGGCATCATCCATCTGTGAGTTTTCCTAGACGTCATAGGCAGAGGTCCCACCATCTACAAAGTTAGCACGTGTGATACGTGTCAGGTGGTCCTTGTGCTGCGTTTGGCAGCTTATCAGAGCTTTTAATTAACAATAAATCAAAATTAATAAAGAAATATATACAGGTAATAATTTAGATGATCTAGTTTTTAGTAATTAAAACAACAAAGATATTTTCAAAAAATAACCGTTTTCTTTTAAACCTTTAATTGAAAATTTGATATCTAATTACCAGTTAATTATCCGTACCTCTTGACATACTTGAGCACACTAAATGCATCAAGATGTTTAGACCATATAATTATATACTCACCTTAACCTCATAATAAATCAAATTATAATCATCAATTCAAAATATGGTTATGTTGTAATGTTTTATTCAGAAATTTTGAACAAAACATATTACCAAGATTATAACTTTTAAATAAATTATTATTAATTTTTTCAATCTAAATCGTAAACTAAATCTAAATCCTAGTATAGTTATATTTGATGATTTATGTATACTCATCTACGTTTCTTTTTTTTAAAGGAAAAATATATATATAACTGTCTTGCGTTATTGCATGACAAGCGCCATTTCTACGTGTGAGAGTACAAACCATACAAGTTTTTTAAATTTATTTCTTTTATAAGTTAATATAATGTATTAATTACCTTTAATTTTGAAGTATTATAATGGTTTAACTACCGTGTTCTTTTACCCATCAATTTTTTTTTATTTTCTATTGATTACAACTGGAATGTATTTATTTACCATTATATATATATATACATACACACGTCACCACACATATACACACATATATATATATATATATATACACATATATATATATTATATTATAAATAGTTTTTTATTTTATCTATATTCTTCTGTCATTTTTAATTTAATAATTACTACACGGATTATCTAACAAGCGTTATCATTGTAAAAAAAAATGTAACAAAAATAAATAAATATATCTTTTCTCTTTGTTATTATTATTATTCCTTGTTTTCTTTTCTGTATAAGTGGGGATTACAAATTATTTAATTCCTTCTTTGGATATTTATTCAGTGTATTTAATGTATTTATTTACTTTCTGGTATTTAATGATCATGATAATATTTCATGATATGATAATAATCACAATAATAATTAAATTTTAAAAAAATATTTATAAAATGAATCCTTTATATTTCATTTTTTGTTGAAAAAAATATATATGGACATCTCATGTTCTAAGGCAACCGCTGATAGACATTCAAATTAAAAAAAAAATATATATTACATATTTGTGCTGACATTTTTTTTAAAAATGAATTATTTACTAGAACTTGGTCCATTAAGCTAGCCAATGATTAGTATGGCATAGTTCCGGAAGTAAGCTGTGGCTTACCTACTGATCCAGATCCACTAGAATCGATTTTTTGTATCAGAAAGTGTAATTTCAGGACCGTTTCGAATGATGGCAGTCACGGCATCACGTGATCCTGGCGAACGTTCCCTAAAAGCCCTCTCTTGTCGGATCCTACAAGAATTCTAAAATACTTTCTTCCGAGTTCGCAATTTGTCTTGTCGTCTTCAAGGGTATACATAAATTTGAGGTGGAGAGCCAGTTGGAGTAATTTTTCATATCGTGTTGTTAAGGTGATTTATTTAAGAATTTATTAAATATCTGTTGTCAGCTGAGGTTAGTAGATTAATATATCTAGAAAAGAAATACTATTTACGTTCTGATTCATAATTTGAAATAAATACTAGATCTAATTTAAAAAAAAATGTGTTGTTATTTATTAAATATTATATGAAGTATTAGAATTTGCAGCTGTAGCGATGACAGATAATCTAATGAATATTCCGAGATTAACTGATGTAAAAATTATATCTCTTTTATATGTGATAACAAATATTCAATTGCTTATTTCATCTTGAATAGCATTTATTTAATGTGATAAATGAATGATTTGAAAAATTTAACTGTAGTTTTTAAAAATGACTGCTCCTGATAACTATAATAAATAATTTATTATAATAAATTTTAGACATCATAAAAGTAGATCTATAAGTCTTAAAATTTAATAACGCTAGGGTTATTTACTATAACTGCAATTTATTATTGTATCAAAAATGGTTCCCTATCCTTTAATAGTGGTACTTGATAGTGTTAAACAGATATCTTAGATTTTATCTTAACAAGAGACTCTTGGGAATTATGATTGGGGTTATTAAAAAGGCAAGATTACTCTCGTAAATTTCGGCCATTCTAAAAGTTTACTTCAAAAACGCTCCTTATTCACTAAAAAAAAAAAAAAAAAAAAAAAATCCAAGATTATTTCCCTGACCCTTTATAGTATTATATAATTAAAAAAGGGAAAAATAATTAATTGCATGTTATGTAATAAATTTTTCTACTAACAACAACAAATATAATTTTAAGATATTATAAGAATGAACATTGATTTAAGGAGGAATGAAATGGAAAATGCTATTTAAAGGAATGGTTTTATAGGTTAATAAATAAATATGAAAGCAAACAGTATTGCTCCGGCGCATTTCTGGACATAGCGCAAGCTTTCGACCGGGTATGGCATGCCGGTTTGCTTTTCAAACTTAAAACCCATTTACCCCAATCGCTATTCCTAATTCTTAGATCCTATCTCTCTAACCGTTCCTTCCGAGTTCGCTGCGGAATAGAATACTCTAGCTTCTATTCTATAGAGGCTGGTGTTCCACAAGGTAGCGTTCTAGGTCCAGTTTTATATATCCTCTATGCAGCAGATATCCCTACTACTCCTGATACTTTTCTTGCAACATTTGCTGATGACACTGCTATCCTTTCATCCTATACAGATCCTTTAATAGCATCCAATAATCTCCAAACTCATTTATCCCTGATTGAAGACTGGTGCAACAACTGGAGAATCAAAGTAAATGAATCTAAATGCACCAACATAACCTTTACCCTCCGCCGTAAATCCAGTCCTCCTATCTACTTCAATGGTATTCCACTACCTAAAGATGACACAGTTCGGTATCTTGGTTTCTACTTAGACAAAAGACTTACATGGAACCCTCATACACGGCTCAAAAGACAAGAACTTAACAGACGCTTCAGCCAATTGTATAGACTACTAAATAGGACATCCCATCTTTCCATTGAAAACAAAACTTCTCATATACAAAACCATCATCAAACCTATTTGGACTTACGGACTTGAACTATGGGGGACAGCAAAAAAGTCGAATATCAAACGCATTCAATCCTTCCAATCCAAAATCCTCCGAACTATAGTAAATGCTCCTTACTATGTTTCCAACAAAACCCTACATAATGATCTGAATATACCATACGTTCTCGACCTTATACCCCTTAAATTTTCAAAATTCCATCGCAACCTTTCCTCTCACCCTAACCCCACTAGCTCAATCATTATCCGCCTCCACCCATCCTGATAACCCCCCTCGCAGACTAAAACGGCAGTGGTCCCGATATCTTTTGTAAAATTGCTTATATTGGAGTTCTGGCAATGGCCAGCTTCTCCACTCATGCCCGGAGTATTTGTTATAGCGCTCTCACTTAGCCTCCACTGGGTTTTTTTTACACCAGTGACGCAGCTGAGAGAGAAGAGCTGGGATCTCTCTGTACCTGGCTTGTCTCTTCACATGTGGAGGGACGGGTCTGGTGGAGGGATCTCAAGGATGAGTGTAAATTGTAAATAGAGTATAATTGTATTTTTACCTTTGTTTTGTCTTTTACTTTTTTTTCTTTTTAAATTTTTAGTACTTCATTTTGTATATAGTATATTTTATATTGTTTATGTATAGGCTAGTTTTTTTCTTTTCTATTTTTCTTTTTCTTACATTCATTATTTACTTCATTTCACTATTATTGTTTTGTTTTTTTCATTGTATATAATGTATGAATGTGATCATACGCCATCTATATTACTTATTGCCCATAGTTGTGGCAGATTGTAATAATTACTCAATAAAAGGTTAAAAAAAATAAATAAAATAATAAATAAATATAAGAAAATATAGAAAAGAACATGTGCAAATATTCTTTTAATTAATCAATAACAGCAACATTTTAATAGATATGGAATATTAATCATATTTAAAAAGTTTTAATTTAGAACAGAAGGAACTAGAATGAATAGAATGATCAGTTGTTGAGCTGTAAGTAGTCAACCTGATCCACAAATAGATCAAACTCCTCCAAGTATTTTTCTGTGAGATCATTCCTTTGAAGCAAGCCACTGATCTGCATTCAGTAGGATTTCAGTTATCGAATTGTGTCTGTATCAAATTGTGTGCAGTTATAAATAATATGGTCGTAGCTTTGTCACAGTAACATATAGTTTTACCAGATAGTTTAAATATATATTAGTAACTTTTAACTCCACAATGTACTATCAACAATTGGGTTAATCCGAGTGTTAGTTTGTTTTTTCTCTTTATCAAGTGTTGTTTTTAATGAATTTAAACGTATCCTTTATTGCATTATTCCTTGTTCTATTCAAAAAGAAAAATTAACCTTCTGATAGGCGCGCCTCCTAGACCGACAAGGGCGGACACGCGTATCTGACTGATACTACTTGCTTGTAATAAGCATATCTGTCTTTTTAAGCGCCATATCATTATTTTATACATGTTTTAAAATAATGATATATCAATTGATATAGTTAACTTGGTACAGCTCATAGGTTCTTAAAAAAGAAATAAAAATTTACGATAAAAGTTTTTTTAAAAATAGACATTTTATGTTTTATCACAGAGCTTTTTTTCATGGCTTTTCAAAGAACTTCTCTCGAAATAAAATACAAAATTACAACAGAAAACCGAAATCTATACCAAATTATACTTAAACACTAGTTCTATAAAAAAATTTCTATTGATGCTCTTCTGCAAGTCCCAATTTAAAACTTAATTACGAAGTTCTTTTGTCACTTTTGCACATGTCCCTGTACAAGTTCATTACACTTATTCATGAGATATCTTCTTCTCTTGTGTTTATGGTTGTTGTGAAATAAAATATTTAAAAAAAAAAAAACATAGTGGATGTATGCGCTTATTTCTGAGATTAAAAAACACGTTTTTTTACCTTTCTTTAACAATCCACGGTCAAGGCTGTGCTAGGGTTAGGCTGAAAAAAAGAGGGTAGAAAAGAGGGGAAATTCCAAGGTCGGCAAGGATCAAAGAGAAGTAAACAAACATTATTTGGTAGATCGGAAAGTTAGGATGATGAAAATATGAAAAAAGGTGATATGAGTCGTTTATTTTGAATGTGGCTTCAGTCCAGTTAAATTGAATTTTAAAGTTTATATTTAATTTACTTAACTACAATAATTAAATGTCCTTATTATTCAACTGATGCTATGGTTTAAAATGAGAGGTTGACTTCATCTACCTCCATCACTGCCTTCGGACAAGATCAACAATTATTTTCTTAAATATAACTGGACTTCGGCCACTTTCAAATTAAACGGCTCATATAATCGAATCAAGTCCACCATACTCGCTCTCGTTCAGTATCAACGTCTACATCATTAACATACACCATGACCATTAATATGCGTCATTCCAACTTGAATGCTAAACATTAATGAATTGTCAAAAGTTGATGACAGAGCTCACGACTCTAAAGTTGACGGGGACTCCAATTAGCGTTACGAAATGTGTAAAAGCTTTGTTGGGCAATTTTAAGCCGACAGCGAGCGGGCGAGATTGCGGATGGTGTTAATTAACACACCTGCCTCAGTCGTACAATTATGAATAACTCCCAACCTGGGCGGGTCTCGGAGCTCCGTTGGGTGTTGTAGTCCCTTCCAGCTCACTGTTTCCAGCCAGTTATTAAACTTAGTTGGGTGATATAATGGGGGAGGCAAATAATGATTAGAGGGTTGAATACAATGTTTTCTTGAATACTGTATATATATATATATATATATATATATATATATATATATATATATATATATATATATATATATAATATCCTAATAAAATAATTATGACCTTAATATTTATTAATTCCGTAGAGATAACATTGTAATGACTGTTAATTCGTAATTATGCTATGATCATAAATTTTTTTTAGTTTTAGCGTGGACATCTATTTTGGCAGGAGTTCTATACTTTTTTAGTGTGATCTCATTTTGACACGATCTAGCTCTATTGGTGTTGCTCGGATTGAAAATTTGACGATAGTTTCCTAATCTAAAAATTAATTGGAGAATATTTATTGTAATATGAACTCTGTCGCTAGGACCTACCGTTTAAGGGCTATATTGTTTGAACAAAAAAAGTCATGTAACCCCTATTTCTCTAAAATTTGTTTATTTCGATTTTCCATTGCTTGTTAATTAATTGTTAAGTCATTCGATCCTTATAGTTCTAGAAGATAAATTAGGAAAAGCAGTAGATTACAGATAGACATATCCATCATCTATTGTTGTCATGGAGAAATTGATTTTTTTTTTTTTTACTATAATTATCATAAATTCAGAAAATATATATATATATATTTTCTGAATGTCCTGAATATATATATATAATATATATAATATATATATTCAGGACATTCAGAAAATATATATATATATATTTTCTGAATTTATGATAATTATAGTAAAAAAAAAAAAAAAAAATCAATTTCTCCATGACAACAATAGATGATGGATATGTCTATCTGTAATCTACTGCTTTTCCTAATTTATCTTCTAGAACTATAAGGATCGAATGACTTAACAATTAATTAACAAGCAATGGAAAATCGAAATAAACAAATTTTAGAGAAAGTAGGGTTACATGACTTTTTTTGTTCAAACAATATAGCCCCTAAACGGTAGGTCCTAGCGACAGAGTTCATAATACAAAAAATATTCTCCAATTAATTTTTAGATTAGGAAACTATCGTCAAATTTAGATCGTGTCAAAATGAGGTCACACTAAAAAAGTATAGAACTCCTGCCAAAATAGATGTCCACGCTAAAACTAAAAAAAATTTATGATCATAGCATAATTACGAATTAACAGTCATTACAATATACAATATATCAATTACTAAGGAGAAATTAATATTAAGGTGTAATTACAAAAGCAATAATTCTCCCTTATTAGTTTATTAAAAATCATATGATGTTACATGATTGTCCAATAATAATATTATTTCATTATTTGCGACGTTTCATGGTCATTGCCACATTATCAAGCTCTGAAACATGCAAAAACACACATGCTTGGCAAATTGCGTATAAGGTATATTATGTGCAACTATATTCGACCATGTACTATATATAACTAATGAATTACCTTAAAAATTTTTTCAAAAATACTAGATCCATTTCCACAATAATCTTTAATCGACTAAAAGTCTTGTCACTGGTATCATGTCAAATCTATATACATTAAAACTTAATGAATAACACATAAAAACAATATAAATACAAAAATCGTAATAAATAATATATGAAAAAAGTACAATGTTCAACTGCACATCTAGTGTGCAATTTCAGAGCTTGATAATGTGGCAATGACCATGAAACGTCGCAAATAATGAAATAATATTATTATTGGACAATCATGTAACATCATATGATTTTTAATAAACTAATAAGGGAGAATTATTGCTTTTGTAATTACACCTTAGTCATTACAATGTTATCTCTACGGAATTAATAATATTAAGGTCATAATTATTTTATTAGGATTTATATATATATATATATATATATATATATATATATATATATATATATATATATATATATATATATATATATATATATATATATATATATACAGTATTCAAGAAAACATTGTATTCAACCCTCTAATCATTATTTGCCTCCCCCATTATATCACCCAACTAAGTTTAATAACTGGCTGGAAACAGTGAGCTGGAAGGGACTACAACACCCAGCGGAGCTCCGAGACCCGCCCAGGTTGGGAGTTATTCATAATTGTACGACTGAGGCAGGTGTGTTAATTAACACCATCCGCAATCTCGCCCGCTCGCTGTCGGCTTAAAATTGCCCAACAAAGCTTTTACACATTTCGTAACGCTAATTGGAGTCCCCGTCAACTTTAGAGTCGTGAGCTCTGTCATCAACTTTTGACAATTCATTAATGTTTAGCATTCAAGTTGGAATGACGCATATTAATGGTCATGGTGTATGTTAATGATGTAGACGTTGATACTGAACGAGAGCGAGTATGGTGGACTTGATTCGATTATATGAGCCGTTTAATTTGAAAGTGGCCGAAGTCCAGTTATATTTAAGAAAATAATTCTTGATCATGTCCGAAGGCAGTGATGGAGGTAGATGAAGTCAACCTCTCATTTTAAACCATAGCATCAGTTGAATAATAAGGAAATTTAATTATTGTAGTTAAGTAAATTAAATATAAACTTTAAAATTCAATTTAACTGGACTGAAGCCACATCAAAAATAAACGACTCATATCACATTTTTTTCATATTTTCATCATACTAACCTTCCGATCTACCAAATAATGTTTGTTTACTTCTCTTTGATCCTTGCCGACCTTGGAATTTCCCCTCTTTTCTACCCTCTTTTTTCAGCCTAACCCTAGCACAGCCTTGACCGTGGATTGTTAAAGGAAGGTAAAAAAACGTGTTTTTTTATCTCAGAAATAAGCGCATACTTCCACTATGTTTTTTTTTTAAATATTTTATTTCACAACAACCATAAACACAAGAGAAGAAGATATCTCATGAATAAGTGTTATGAACTTTTACAGGGACATGTGGAAAAGTGACAAAAGAACTTCGTAATTAAGTTTTAAATTTTGTGATAAAACATAAAAGTCTATTTTTAAAAATTTATTTTTAATATTTTTATTTTCTGAATGTCCTGAATATATATATATATATATATATATATATATATATATATATATATATATATATATATATATCAAATAATCAAAATGAATAATGAGGGACATAATAGAAGAATAGAATAAAATTTTTAAAAGAAATTCTAAACTATTTGGTATTTTGATATATATATATATATATATTATTATTATTATTAGGCACGATCTGGACCTAAGATTGAAGATCACATGAAGCTCTTGTGGTTCCTCTCTCCTTACGACGCGCCCAAATGATCTTCATTTTCTCCCCATGTTCTCTCCTCCTGTCCTCCGACCAAGTTCTCCCAGTCCTCTTGTCTCCGTCTTCCGGCCGTACTTCCCACGCATTCACCTTTCTCCCGTAAGCATTTCTGTCTAGAGCTTCTTCTGGGTTTGTTTTTGCACTTTTTAGGTCTTTCTTCACTTGTGTGCTCCATGCCATTGTTTTAAGGTTTATTGTTGCCTTCAGTCTGTGTTCGGGTAGTCTGCGTATGTGTCCATAGAATTTCAGTCTGCGTTTCCTTATGTCTGCCTCGATGTTTGAAAGTTTCTCTATGGTTTTATTATGTTGTAGTCTGTAGCCATCTTCAGTCTTTAATGGACCAACAATTTTCCTAATTATTTTTCGTTCTGCCTTCTTGATGTTTTCTAATGCTTGTTTTCTGTTAAGTACCAGGGTTTCAGTTGCGTACAATGCTGCCGGTTTGATGACAGTGTTGTAGTTGATCTTAGCTTGAATGGATAAGCACTTTTTACTGTAGATTTGATAAGTTCTTCCATAGGCTTCCTTTAGCTTCAGTTCCCTGCTTTCCCTGTGATCTTTTCTCAAGTCCCGAAGGCTCGAGAATTTCACCCAGATATTTGAAGTATGGAACTCTTTTAATGATACCGTATTTTGTGATCAGAATCTTGGTTTCCAATTGTGTGCCAATTGTGTGCCAAAGAACACTGTCTTCTCAAAAGACATCTGAAAACCCACCTTTTTTGAAAATTCTACTAGAGTTTCAACCAAAGTGATTGCTTCATATTCCGTTTCAGATAATATTGCGAGTTCATCAGCGAAAGCTAGACAAGTAATTTCCACATTTCTTCCAACTTTAATCGGTTTCCAAAATCTTTTCTGTAAAAGATTTTTTCGCCATTCTCTTATGACTTTCTCTAGAACCAGACTGAAGAGGAGTGGCGAAAAAACATCTCCTTGTCTAACCCCTGTTCGAATATCAAAAGGTTTTGAGACCTCCCCTATGAATTTTACTTTGGATTTCGTGTTAGTTAACGTTTCTTTTATTTGAGAGAGGGTCTTCTGATCCAGACCAAATTCGTACAGAACATTGAAGAGGGACATCGGTCGATAAAGTCGTAGGCCTTATTAAAGTCTAGGAAAATGCAAATAGTAGGCTTGTGCCGGACAGATCGATATCTCAGCGTGGTTTTCAAGTTGAAAATTTGTTCCGAACACGAACGAACCGGTCGAAAACCGGCCTGATATTCCCCGATCATGTGCTCTAGTTGCTCTTGTGATATATATATATATATATATATATATATATATATATATATATATATATATATATATATATATATATTGTGAATAACCCTCCAGTAGTCGCAACCCTAGGACTAACACCAATAGACCCAACGATCTGACAGATCACCTCTTGAAATTCAATCCTTTTTCTGATGATTTCATCACTTTTATTTTTCTCATTTACTTTATTTGATTTTGAAAGGAATGCAGATAATAATACAGATTAATAAAATAAGTAATAAAAATATTATTTATCTAGAATAACGACTGTTAACTATTTTTCTGTTATCACAACTTTTTAACTATTATTTACTTCACTAATTTGACTTATAAAGCTTTGGCAGGCACTTTTTGAATGTTCATAAATACGTTTTACATTGTTCACAAAAGTATTTAGTCAGCCTTTGTTTTTCACAAAATTCACGTCTTCTTATAGAGCCGCGTCCTTCATGACTTGCTTCAGGTGGAGCATCCTCTTCTCTATTATATATGAAGCATAAACAAACTCTCAGCTAAAAATGAATTATCGGTAATGCATTCCTCGTCCCTTGATACATCATCTTCGTGTTTAGTATCTGAATGCTAAATTCTTTCTTCAACAATGTCTGTTTCACTTTTAGAATCTGTCTCACCTTCATCAAAATTTTCTACATCACTATTATTCACCGTATTACATAGAATGATTGCACGAATCATTTCAATATCGTCTGGGTTTTCTAAATCGAACGTACGCTTACGATTCGTAATGTAATAATGATAGAATAAAATCTGTCGTGTCAGTAGTCGCAATGAGCATAATAGATCTCGTACCGGTTACAACGGATTAGAAACTAAATAACTAAAAATCTGGATAGAATATAGAAGATTTGACGTCATTAATGCATCCGTGAAATGTTAGTTGAAAGTCGCTTATCCCATTATAAAAATTCTACTCGGAGTACTGCGCAAAAAATACCTCGATTGATCTGCCAGATCGGTTGCGTCTACTGGAGGGTTAAATAAAAATTTCAATGTAAATACGAGCATAGATTCAATTCTAGTGAATGGATTCACAAATTATTAGGTCTTCAGTTAGTTATTATGATCATCACAGTTATGAACTGTTTATTTCTGTACTATTTAAAATAAAAATAATAATTTAAAGGTTGTGTTTAGGTGAGACAATAAGAATTATTTTTAATGTATAATAGCCTCTGGCCATTACTTTTAATTTTAATTTTAACGAACTTTGCCGTACTTCATGTTCTTTTTTTTTATTAATATTTTTTTATATATATAAAAGTGAGAAGTGTTAAAAACTTCAAAAGTGCAGTTATATTTTATAGCTTCCAAGTGATCTTAATTGGTTGTATAAAATAAACTGCTTGTATTATAAACTCTGGTAATGTTCGTTTTATATTATTATCAGGTTATACGCCGTCGCTGTTACATCAAGGAATGAAACAAATTACTTGTATTTTTAATTTTTCTTAGTGCAGTCTTACAATATACCAAGGTTAGAGAAGAAGATGAACATGATGGAGATTTAGTTTTGTATCCCACTGCTTCTTTGACCTAGAGGCGAAGCTCATCTGAGTCTCTGGGTTTGTTCTACATTCTCGTAAGTGGGGAAGGTGTAATTTTATTTTATGTAAAATAAAATGGTATTTTATTATTTTATTTTCTATATTATTTTTCGGGTAATCTCTAACATCGATGAAATATCTCTTCAGAATTAGAGACTAATGAACATGAGTATACCTAGTAAGAAACATATTTAGTGATATGTAACGCTAAATCAGGCTGAGATTATGGTTGTCGTACTTAATTATTGACCATTTACAAACCATTAGCGACGATCGATGTTGACGATGAGGTTATAGATTATATATTACTGAGATGAATTATAATGTTAATGTTGATAGGGTTATTAGTAGCTGGCTCCTGGCTTGGGGGGGGAGGGGTGGCAGGACCCAACTAACTGAGGAATTAGTTAGCGAAACTGACTAACTGTCCATTACTGGACCTAACTTCCACAAACTCCAGTCTCTTCTCCAAAATTTCATAATATTTTCACAAAAGAATCTTCATGATCAAGAAATTTGTATGTTTTCTAATTTTAGAGGAATCCAATTTCTTTGTTAGGAGCAACTAACTTAACTAGACTCTAATTTAGGTTGATGGAGGGCACATTAAACATGAAAATTGTTCACCATTTTTTTGGTGTATGATTAGATTCAACATCCTTCTTCTTTTCATATACAACTATGTAAATGTTACTCTTCTGATTCTTTTTATAACTTTATAACTATTATACTCAATATAATAAGTTAAGTCTATATGATATAGTCTATTTAATAGTGAAGTGAGCAAATGAATAGTGTACAATGGCACATGTGGATAGTTTTTTAAGTGCGGAAATGGTATTATAGGAAAAACGCTATTAAAAGTTTGAAATTTCAAAATGGGCTTTCAATGGAATCCATGGACAAAAAAAAAAAAAAAAAAAAAAAAAAAAAAAAAAAAAAAAAAAAAAAAAAAAAAAAAAAAAAAAAAAAAAAAAAAAAAAACTTACACACTCCAAATAACGCGTTTTATAACGTATTGATAGTATTTTTGCTTTTAAGTTTAAAATATTGTTTGTGATGTGGATATAAAAGATAATACCATTATTCAATGATAACAATAAGATTTATTTAAACTATTTTATACTAACAAATTATAAATGTAAGTAACAATCTTTAGCAAATTTAAAAGTTAAGGAATAATGAAAAGTTCACGATAAAAAAAGATCCCCCGGGGCATACCCAGCCTCGATAAATTGATGGAAATGGTTGAGTGTGTCACAATCGTTGGCCCTACAACAGTATATCCTTACCTAAGTCTGAACCCAAGACCTTCCATAGGTTTTTTATTTCTATTGTATATATAAGATTCTTATATTATGTTTTATATTTGAAATAACATGACTATTGTTTTTTATTTGAACAATTGGCACACAATTATTTTTGTACGAATACTAAGTTGTTACAACAGTCCACAGGTATAAGTTTAGGCTTTCCTAAAGATTACATATTGTAAGCATTATTGGATACTTCTCTTCAATGTCAAAACATATTTTGTCAAATTATTTTTACCCATCTTTCTGCCAGGTATGGTTTTAGGGCTAATACGATTCACATCCAATTTGTAAGTTCTCTTAATAATCTACCTATAGATCATGAAAACGTCTATGTGTCTGTGTCTGTGTGTTTCGTGATGTACCAAAGTAAATTTTTTAATCAATATTGGTATTTTTACTTAAAAAATGAAATTTATTTAATTTTCATGTGGTATATAAATTTATGGTGTATGTTTTTAGTGTATATTATGGATTTAGGTGAATAAGCGTACAAGTTCACTCATTTTCAAAGGTTTAAAATAAGAATTTACTTATTAAAACTACAGATTACTTCAACATTTACTAGACAAACTTTCAAACCTCCTAATTAATTATAAAAGACTTATTTATATTACTGTGATTAGACCTATTTGTACGTACAGAGTTAAGGTTTGGGGCTCTATTAAACCATCCTATTCATCTTGTATCCAATCCTTACAATCCAAAATCCCTCGAAAAATGCCTGAATGCTAATTACTTTGTCAGCAATAAACTTATCCATTAAGATCTTAATGTTCCATATGTTGCTGAGTTATCCCAAACCAGATACCTATTCTTTTATAGTAAGCTCCATAACCACTCAAATCCACTAGTTTCTCCACTTGCTTCCCACTCCATTCCCGATAATTCTCCGAGGCGCCTGAAAAGAACATGACATAGAAGATCTTCTAGTGTAGAATTTTTATTGAAGTGCTATTGATGAGTAGTTCTTTTTAAGTTTTGACATGTTATTGTAATCGTTATAAATACATTTACTTGATTTATATACTTGTACAGTTGTAAATTTCAATAAATTGATATTAAAATATATATATATATATATATATATAATATATATATATATATATATATATTTTTTTAAAACATGGAACGCTGGATTGAAAAGTTCCCCTTTTTTTAACTGAGACAGATTTATTTTAGGTGTGGTCGTACTTTGACTCATCCCCCTATCAAATCAAAGCAATTTTTCTTTCTTTTTGATGAGTTAATTGTAAATAAAAACTAATACCAACTAACATATGTAAGTTATGCTACGCCCAAAAACACATTCATATATAGGAAAGCCGTTTTCTTAAAAAAAGAAACAGTAATAAATTAAAAAAAAAATAACTTAAGTGGACATTCTGAATAAATATATATATTTTAATCTTTTGATGATGTTTACTGATAATAATGATTTCAATTTAATTAAACATATCTGCCATTGTATAAAGTTTCATGATTAAATAAATTTTTATATAAAACTGGTAAAGGATAAATTTTTCTATAAATACTTCGTTAGATATCAGCAAATGTAATGAAATCATCGGGGAGTAAAATGAAATTGGTTCCTTGGAGGGTGGAACATTTAAGAAGCTTGTGAGCTGAGCCGGGCAATCAAGGGCGGGCTTTGCTCCCAGCCAGTTACCAACTTTATTATTGTAATAGACTAATGGAAGTATTAATTCAACTATCGATACTGGGATAACTATTTTAGCTAATTAAATTACAGCTAAATATATAAAAATATAATTAAGAAGTAATAAAGATATAATTAGCAATAAAAACAAATATATATTGTAGCCACAACCATATACTCCCACTGCTGCTTGGTAATTTATTAAATCATAACTTTGTTGTCAGGAGGATGATGATTACAAAAATTGAATAAAATTCATTGTTTAAATTACGCCATTGTTATTTAAATTGTCAAGCAGAAAAAAATGTGATTTCGAGATCTGCCTCTCTTGAATTAATTGACCTAATGGCTTTTTGTTCGTTGTTTCCTGATAAAAAAGGATTTCAAACAAAACGTCTTTTCATCTCAGAGTGTTTGAAAATTCTACTTTTCCTCAATTTAAAAATCACCTATTAGTTAATTTTTGTTTAACATTTGATCTTTATTCATATCGAGCAAAAATTAAAAAATGCATTTTCGATTTGTTCTTATAAGTCTAATTATCTTTATATTTATACGCTTTTAAACAGAATAAAGGTAAAAAAGAAAAAGTGAGAGAGAAAGAATAAAAAACAGGAAGATTTTAATCCATTGATGATAAAAGTTAATAATTGCCATGTTTTGAGTGTTTAAGTTGAGATTCTGAGGTAACTTCATGTAGCTTTGTTCAATGCCCTATTTTGTTTTGATTATAAATCTGAATGAGATTAGATTTTGAGGTTTTATCTATATTTTAGAAAAGAAAAACATAAACAACTATTGTTAATTATTTTAGCAGTAAGTTGCACTCTAGCTGAAACTTTTTCTCACTAAGAATTAGGAACTGTTGTTGTTTTTTCCCTTTCGTCATCATTCGCCAATCACTTCTAGCCACCTCAGTTCGTCCCTTAAGTGATCAATCTACATCTGTGTTGGTCTTCATTTTAATTTTATTAGCTCATTCTGTCATCATCACATTCTTTAGTAGCCTTTCAACCGAAATAACATGGCTGAGTCACTTAATTTTTCTTTATCACACCCTTTGAGATCATATGTTGTGCTCGCAGAAGTTCCTCCTATTCCCTTCCTCATGACTGAATCGATGGTCTTTATTTCCCAAACTTTCAAGATCATCACATCACCCAACATTTTAACTCATAATAGGTCTCACCATGTATTTACAAATAAAGTGTTCTCAATAGTGTTTTAAATTGAGACAATTTTACTATCTTATTTAGTGAAAACCGACATTCACTAACAGTCGTTATACTTGCTTTGATTTATATTTGTTGATATTATTGATATTTTTCTATTATTAGAGATCTTAAGTATTACAAACTTTTAAAGTATTACAAATTTTTTCTCACTTCAGTCTGTTACAATTTTTTCAAATATTGTCAATTTTCTAACAGAATTATATATAGCTGTTTAACTTTTTATTAATATTGATAACTTTATACATTATATACAAGTAAATTTCAGAATAAGGATTACAATCACATGTCAGTAACATGTTAAGAACTACTCACTAGTAGCACTTCACAAGCACAATAAAAGTTCTACTTCAGAAGGTTTATTGGCCATCTTTTTTTCATAAACCTTGGAGGATTATCGGGAATTGAGTGTGATACAATTTGGGAGACTAGTGGATTCCAGTGGGTAAGGAGTTTACTATGAAAGGATGGGTATCTGGTTCGGGCCAAATCAGCAACATATTGAACATTAAGGTTTTGATGGATAAGTTTGTGGCATATTAAGTATCATTGAGGATTTTAGGAATGATTTTGGGTTTTAAGGTTTGGATATGAGAAGAATTTGGGTCTAATTGCTGCCATGTAAATAAGTTTTTTCATAATCTATTGGAAGCTTAACAAAGGAGGAATATCCTTCTGCCATCTTAAACACAGTTAAATCATTAAAGATTTCAAAACAGTATCCTTATATGAACAAAGATGGCGGAAGTTATCTTCGGATAACTTAAAAACCGTTAAAAACATGTTATCCTTAAGGAAGAAAATCTAATAAAATCGTTAAGTTCCGCTATCTTAAAACATCATTCTTAAGGACGAAAACTAATTCTAATTGTGGCCAAGGATTAACACTAAGCAGAGAGTGGCCAAGGATGTCCTTCGGCCTCAAAAAATCCTCAGCTCCTGGCAGATCTGTAAAACAGTGTCCTTATAGCAGAAGCTATCTCTTAATTTCGCCCGGAACACACACCGCCGGCTGCCATGTAGAACGGTTCTACATTGAACCAACATACCTTCCAGGATCTGACGATTTTTGAGGCCGAAGGCCTTAAAAGCAGTTTCTTGTCTTTTCTGTTTGGTAAACTAATTTAAAAATAGAACCTGTACCACCTGTAACAACTCATGAAAGGTCTTGGGCTCAGTACTTGGGTAAGGATGTATTGTTACTAGGCCAACGGTCGTGAAAGGAGGAGATTTAGCCTAAATCACGCTCAACCGCCACGTTTTTCCCAATTAAGAGTATCCACTCTGTAGAGGCTGGGTGTACCTCAGGAGGTTGTCCCGATTTCTAAGTCCAGCTACAACTAAAATAACTGAATATAAATTTTCTGCCTTTAGTCGGACTATAACTCGGGCCCGGGAGTTTGATAGTCAAGTGCTTTACCCACAGAGCTACCGCGCCTCCCGGGTACACAAAGTATAGTTAAAAAAAGTTTAAGAAGTGTTAACTAGAGTATGAATCTTACGATGCATACTCTCTTGTAGTGTTTAGTTGCTCTGCTGACGTCTTTAAAAATTTAAATCCAATATCGTTCTGTAGTTTCATGCTTAAACAAAAAATCACTTATTAACTTTAGCGATATAGTGTGATATGAGGTTAATCCATGCTGATTCAGTTTTGTCTGAACACCGTTGAGTGCTGATGTAGTTGTGAAATCAGGTGTGTAACGATGCTCTTCTTTGAAGATTTTGATGATCTAGAACACATCCGCCGTGAACACATTCCTTAATCCTTAATCGAAATCGCTCTAAATAAATAATACATATTCAGAAAATTTTAAGTAATAGTAACGATTTATCATAACTTTTTTACTTTGAAAAAATGCATATTACTATGGTGAAGAAGTGAAGATTTAATATTGTACAGATAAGAGACGAGCAATGCCAGCGCTCAGTCACTTATTGCGGTGCCCCGAGGCAATAACTTGGACCAGCTGTGCCACAGGAGACAGTTAAACATGTACTTACCCTCCACTGTCTGGGGGAAGCCCCTCTAAATAGCTAGGGGACTTCTAAATTGTGTTACAAATTATTGTTAATGAAATTTAGAAAATATAAGCATTAATAATTTATGGTAATGCTAAGGAAATAGTCTACTCCATTTATATTATTAAAGAAAAGAAAAATTCTTTTCTTTATATTTTTTTTTAATATTTCTTCCTCTTTGTTGACTTATTTACTTGATCGTTATTTAAGTTCTTTCCTCATTCCTTATTCAGGTCATTTTTAGTATTCTTAGAATCTATACAAATATTTCTTTATATTGCAGATTTTAAATAGTTTCGTTATGAAATCTTATTTAATTTTTGCTAAGTGAATCCCTAACTAATAAAAAAATAAAGTATATTTATTATCCATTATAAAGTAGATGTATATTGATAATGTTTACTAATAAATATTACTTCTAGATTATTTATCACTTGAAAACATTTCATACTTGATTGTTCATATTAGGTAAAATAAGCAATTTATTTAACCAAGAAAAACTATTTAGAATTGATCAAAAATGTTTTTTATGATTTATGCATTGAAATTGTGTCACGAATTATTGTTAGAATAAAGAAATTATAATGATATTACGAAAATTCCCACTAGACATATCATTACCAAAAAAAAAAAAAAATTCTTTCTTTCTTTCTTTTTTTAAATATCCCTTTGAGGATTAAATGAGTTAGTTTATATAAGGACAATGATAGCAATATTATCTCCTAAAAATATATACTTATTTTATCCAAAAATCTGTTTTAATATAACTGGGCAACGTATAGCCAATGCCACATTTTCAAGCCCTACAATGTAGATAACAAACAAAAAAAAAACCTGCATTATGACAAATGCAAACAATAAAATCATATTTTAAATATACATTAATATTATTACTGTATAATACATCAAAATATACTTTATAGTGAAAATTAAAATTCACAAATCTTTCGTCGTGTTATTCATATATTATCTCTATACAAAATATTTATTTAGGTCACAAAATTTATTAATAATGTCTGTTTTTATTTGTTCAAGCTAACAAAATGTTCTTTTTTTTAAAAACAATAATTTAATTGGTTTCAATTTAAATGCATGTCACATTACAATGTTTGAACTTATAAATTTAGATAACTTAATCAATCATAAACAAAAAAAATAACATATATATATATATATATATATATAAATAGATAGAAGAAGCTATATAAATTGATAGATATACATACATACATACATACAACAATTACACACAAACTCACACTCACACATATATATGTATACAGGGTGAGTATCTTTTAGTTTGGGGGAAACTAGATCAAAAATGTAGCAAAATG
This sequence comes from Euschistus heros, assembly GCA_003667255.2. Taxonomy (NCBI): domain Eukaryota; kingdom Metazoa; phylum Arthropoda; class Insecta; order Hemiptera; family Pentatomidae; genus Euschistus; species Euschistus heros. The sequence continues at coordinate 1,261,492 of RCWM02000065.1, read as the reverse complement.
CCGCAGATCTCACCTTTCTATTTCAATCCGTTGCAGATATACGATAAATCAAAGACTTTTTTGAGGAAATCACGTTTTTTCCCATAAAAAATGTAATATCTCCATTTTGTTTGTCTAAATATTATTCAAATTTTGGCCACATTTTTGGATTTAGCATTACATTTCCTATAAGAAAAGAGTACAAGTAACCTTGAATTTTACAAACTTGGTATCTAAAGAACAGCTTGATCTTCACCTTATTTGGGGAAGTCACAATGTCTTATTTACTTCAATGCTCACCGTTTTTCGAAAAAACTATCCACAAAACGTCAAATCTCACAAAAACTTGCAAATTTAATCAGCTTTCGAATGATATGTTAAACGTAATTTCATGGAGATATTTACTTTTGAAACCGAAAAAACATGGTGTTCTCATTTGGCATACAAATCAGTTACTTGTGTAAATTAAACATTATGACAATCCCTTAATAGAAATGTGCATTTTAAACATAATAAAGTCTTCATTGGAATAATAATCAAAGAAAAAAATGATTGTTTAATAGAAAATAAAGGAAAACTGTCAATAAAGCGACACCAGATCAGAGGATCTCCAGTGATAATGAACATAGACCTCAACTTTGCTATAAGCTTCTGAATGCAGATGATATTAAACAATACCACTTTTTGCGGTGAATGTATGGCTAGATGAGTTTGTTTTTACAGGGGAAGGCATTTCTACCATTCTATGTGGAGTATCGCTGGTTTATTTATATTTTGCTGTCGAATAGTGTTGAAAAATCAAAGTTTGCCCAACAGATTGAATGATGAAATTACTAAGATTTGTTACTAAATATCCTACCACAACTTCATCACGATATTCCACCTGAAGTTCGGAAAAATATGATTTTCCAACACCATGGAGCTCCTCCACAGTATTCGAAAGCAATACAAATATAAACCAACGATATACATGGATGGATAGAAACCCCATCCCCTGTAATAACAGACTCATCAGGCCATAAAATTCACTTCAAAAAGTAGTATTCTTAGACACAATATGCATTCAGAAGCTAACTCTAATTATAAATAATAATAATAAATAAATAAATGTATTAACATAAGCTCCTCTGATCTGATGTCGCTTTATTAACAGTTTTCCTTTATTTTCTATTAAACAATCATTTTTTTCTTTGATTTTTATTCCAATGAAGACTTTATTATGTTTAAAATGCACATTTCTATTAAGGGATTGTCATAATGTTTTATTTTCACAAGTAACTGATTTGTATGCCAAATGAGAACACCATGATTTTTCGGTTTCAAAAGTAAATATCTTCATGAAATTGAAACAAAAACATTACGTTTAACATGTCTTTCGGAAGCATATTAAATTTGCAAGTTTTTGTAAGATTTGACGTTTTGTGGATAGTTTTTTCGAAAACGGTGAGCATTGAAGTAAATAAGACATTGTGACTTCCCCAAATAAGGTGAAAATCAAGCTGTTCTTTAGATACCAAGTTTGTAAAATTCAAGGTTACGCGTACTCTGTTCCTATAGGACATTTAGTGCTAAATCCGAAAATGTGGCCAAAATTTGAAAAATATTTAGGCAAAATGGAGATATTACAGTTTTTATGGGAAAAAACGTGATTTACTCAAAAAAGTCTTTGATTTATCGTATATCTGCAACGGATTGGAATAGAAAGATGAGATCTGCGGCATTTTGCTACATTTTTGATCTAGTTTCACCCAATTTTGTTTTATACACTAAGAGATACTCAGACTGTATACATTTATACATATATATCTAAAAATGGGAAAAAAATAAGGATTCCTAATAAAAAAAACAACAGTACCGCACGACATAACTGTCTTGCGGTATTGTATTCAAGCGCCGTTTCTACTAAATGGAAGTACACAAACCAAGAAAGTTTTTTTTTTCTTATTTCTTAATTTTGTGGGTTTATTTTACATATTGAGCAGATATTTTATAAAAAATGTTCATATTTAATTTTATTTTCATCCATTTTTTGTTTACTTTTATTTGGTATATTTAGAGTTATTTTTAAAGACATTTTTTGTGTTCTACTTTTTTTTTTTTGGGAAAAAAATAAACAAAAATATTTGGTTCTTTACTGTTAAAAAATAATACTTGTAAAGTTTGAGAAGTACTAGTTGCTATGTTACCGTTACAGGGTTTTTGTTTATTTTTATTTTGTAGTTTGTTAATGAATCGATTTACATGAACGTCTTAATTATTTATAACTTTTGAGTCAGGTATTTTATAATGTATATTTAATGAATGCAGTTCCTCCTATATAAAAATAAATATCTAGTTAGTTAAAAAAATCTTTGACTAATTTTGTAAATATAGAATACATAACATTCGACTGCGTATGATATTCCTAAAAATATAGTTGTTTTTTATTTTTTTTTGACTTCATATATTTATTCACACCTGTCAATTAAAATTTGACAACTAGTGAATTTGCTGTACGAATTTAAATGGCTTGAAAGGCATGACAGGGAGCAGAACCCAGCGGCACCTCCAGTCTTTATTTTATTTTATCATTTCAGTCAAGGAGGTGTCTCATCCAGCCCTTTTTTAGTCTTCTCTGTGTGTTATCGGGAATATATGTTGTGGCCATGTTGTTTATTAGTGTATTAGGATGTCCATGTAGTTTTTCGTGGAATCGTTTGTAGTAGGTTTGTATTTGTTCTTTAACTGTTGCTATGCGTAGGTCAGTATGTAAAGTTATGTTGCTTACGTACCATGGGGCTTTTGTAATTGTCCTGAATGTTTTTGCCTGGAAGATTTGGAGTTTGTTAATATGTGTCTTTTTAGCTGTCCCAAAATATAGTTAATAATATAAAATATATTATTATTATTTCATTCATATTATTAATGAAAAATGAAATACACTAATTGAGCTATTCCATTATCAGCTTCAATTAATTATTGTTACCCATAAAAGCATTAATTATTATGTATATGATCCACATATAATAATTACACGGCTCTAATTTGATCCACACGTCACCGAGGCCTCAGGGGTTTAATGTATTCAGGACACGGACCTGCAGAATGGAATTCTCTGCTCCTGTTCCATTTGCATTTTGTATCAACAATAAGTGAGGGCAATAAGGAGACCTGCTACTGCCTTCGAGATATTACCTAGTCTAGGCTAGATATATTATTTAACTTCAGCTGCTATCTATGCTTTCTACTCCTAATTTAGATTGTATTATCTCTTCAGAGAACGAAAATATGTCTTCTATCTTCAGACCACGAAAATATATTTTTTATTAATATTCCTTATTTATTGGCTTTTATTGGAATATATTCACACCGGTATTAGGTAAATTAATGTTCTAAAGTTTAATATTCAACGGAAAACTAGAAGTTAAAATTTACCAGAGATAGAGATAGATAAAGAGAGAGAGAGATGGATAGATAGAGAGAGAGAGAGAGAGAGAGATAGAGAGAGAGAGAGAGAGAGAGAGATAGAGAGAGAGATAGATAGATAGATAGATAGATAGATAGATAGATAGATAGAGAGAGAGAGAGAGAGAGAGAGAGAGAGAGAGAGAGAGAGAGAGAGAGAGAGAGAGAGAGAGAGAGAGAGAGAGAGAGAGAGAGAGAGAGAGAGAGAGAGAGAGAGAGAGAGAGAGAGAGAGAGAGAGAGAGAGAGAGAGAGAGAGAGAGAGAGAGAGAGAGAGAGAGAGAGAGAGAGAGAGAGAGAGAGAGAGAGAGAGAGAGAGAGAGAGAGAGAGAGAGAGAGAGAGAGAGAGAGAGAGAGAGAGAGAGAGAGAGAGAGAGAGAGAGAGAGAGAGAGATGTTTTATTAATATAACAAAAGCATATTGCTGTCCACCATTATTGGATTGATATACCCACAGCATAGTGATATGTCTAATTAAACATAACAATATTCTTCAATTGAATATAATATAATAGTATCCTTTTTTTTTTATTTACCTCAGAATCTCTGTTTGTCTCGTTTTTTCTTATTTATGATTATTTGTTTGACCTTTAACAACAACCTTCAACAATTAATATCGTTGATACCTGGTATATACGTATTCATTCATAAACACACAAAGGAAAAATAAATTAGCTTACATATATACGTGTCTATTCAATATTTGTACCAAGTATGTGGTGGTAGATAACGCCCAGGGGATCTAAAATAATCTGATTTAGCTATTATCGCAATATCTCTCGCATTCACACCCACGTCATCCATGAAGCTCCTCGTTTTCCTTGATATTACTCCGCAAGACCCAAACCATAAGCATTTCACTGAGATGTCTCTATTTCCAATTGTTTCGCAGAATTTCTCTTAAAGGAAAGGGAAACACTATACATATTCTTATACATATTCTTCTGAACCAGCACCTGAGTTAGTTTCATTTAACTTTAAACTAACATTTTCTAGTGGATTGAAATTAATATCGTATTTGCAATGATATGAAGCTACGCATATCATTTGTCGCTGCCTCTTTTTGCATCCTACGCTCACTGATAAAATATGTAACACAAACTAAACCAATTTTTTAGCATTAATAATCATTGCTTATAATCCATCAACTGGACTGGAGGGTTATCTTTATTTACGTGGCCAAGCACTTGCATAAGGAAATTGAATATTCAAAATCTGCATTTTTTTTTTTTTTTGCATCAAACCAATAATAGAGCTAGAATTATGCTAGACATGAGGAGAATTAATACCCAGATGTTTCTCATTCTTGACTTAAATTTACTGTGTTGACAGTATTCCTCATTTCTCAACTACGTTCTTTTTAGTCTTATTAGAATATAATTTTTTTTATTATTAGAATGTAAAAAAAGTTTCTTGATAATTGAACTATCAAAATAGTTTCTTTATTAAATCTAATTAAATATATGAATCGGAAATAGAAAAATTAAAACAAAAAAGTATTATTTGTTTTATCCACTACGAATCAGATTAACATATATTAATAATGAGTAATAGTAAAGATTGCTTCTTCTCTGCCTATCTCTACAATATATTTCAAAATTTAATAATTCATGTTAAATAAAATGTAAAGTTTATTTTACTAAATAGTAACGAATATTAGAATTTCATAAAAATGTTTTGGTATTATTTATTTAATACGAATTACGTTTGTAATATTTATATTTTGTGGATAAATTTCATTCAGTTAATTGATTGTAGAAAAAAGTGTAGGAATGCAATGTTTACTTCATCAATTTTATGATTTATCGTTACTTACAGTGCATATTGATATAATTAATATATAGTAAAATTATCACGTAATGTAAGTTAAGAAGATCCTTTGATTCATTTTTTTTTTTTTCAAATCCATCTCACGAATGATTCTGGAAGCTTTATTCATCACGTTCACCTTTCTCAATTATTTTCTTCTTTATTTCTTCTTTTTGGAAAAATTCCTCTAAAAGAAGCATTCATTGATGAACAGCTACTTCCTTTTCTCCCTTCTCAGGAACCCAATCGCCTTCCCCTCTCCTTCCAGATGGTTCTGGGAATAGAACGGGAATCTTTCTTGATTCTAAAGGAAAATTAAATGAATGGCGATTTCCGATGAAGCTTTTTTTTTTTTTTTTTTTTTTTTTTTGAAAATCCATTCTTCTTTATTGTAAGCTCCGGCAGTTATCAGAAGTAGTAACCTTAGGCATTCCTCTTCTCCCATTTTTCTCGGGATGGAAATCTAATCATTTCCTTAATCGATCAAAAAATAAACTGAAAGAAAGTTAGGAAGACTTTAAATTTAATACTTCGCCAAGGAAACAGTATTGAAAATTGTTCGATTTACTTGCTTGATAATTCTATGACGCTGGGAAGTCATGTTTATTACCTCAATCATGAGAATTCCAAATCAATTCTCACTTAGCGCTCTCTCCGTGGCACCTAAAAATTCCTATTAAATTTTTTAATTATCTTAAAAAAATTAGCCACCTTTAATCGACACGTTTCCTAGAATGTGTTATATTGAAAATAGTTCGAAATAAAATATATTGTTATTATACTACAATTTTGTTTATGCTTAATTTTAATTACCAAGAATGTGTTATGAAACAAAATTGAGCTTCAAAATTTTCTATTATTCATATTTTATGTCGTTTAATGCATATTTACACCGATGTTGTTAAACTGTATTCCCATGGCTATTACACTGTACTCCATACCTGGAGTACACTGTAACAAATTTGTGATAACAGATAATTAAAAGTATAATTAGCTTCTAAGTATAGTTTTGATATTATTTAAGGCAGATGAGGAAAAACTGTTGATTTTATAATAACCAATTAGAAGACGATATAATAAACTTTTTTTCCTAAAATTAGAAATTATTTTTATGTTACACTGTTGATATTACTTGACCCTAAATATAATGTAAAATTCAGTGCCTTATTTAGCTGCATCATTACATAGCCATATAAATGAAGAACCATACAAATGAAAATAAACGATGTTTTAAGAATTATTTTATTTCATTTTTTACTTTTAACTGTCTTATTGAAATAAGCATATATTTCCAAGATCATTCAATTAACCATCGTTATGCTCTATCCTGCTCATTTATCCTCTAGTATTACACATCCTTACAGCCCACCATGCAGATTAAAACGGCAGCGGCCATAAGACCCATTGTAGATATTTATTTTGTTGGAGTTCTGGCAATGACCAGATGCTCAGCTCAAGTCATGAGCAGCTGAGCCATAGAGCTCACCTTCAGCTTCTTATGCATTTATACTCTGGTGAAGAAACTGAGAAAGCTTCGCTGAGATCTCTTTTAGCCTGGCTCGCCTGTTAAGTAGGAACCCTACTCATATAACACAATTTGTGCCAGAAAAACAAATTTAATTTATTCACTGTTTGAATTGGATCTTAGAAGATTTAAAAAAAAAAAAAATCCATTTTTCCACAAATAAACTTTGAGTTTTCAAATGAAAAATATCCTACAGTTATGAAACCTGCAGTCCCTGATATGTGGTAGAGGATTTCGGGTTTATGCACGACTGAAATTGAAGATTCACATATAGATCCGATTTAAACCTGGGCTGTAAAAATAGTAAGTAAGGGAGGAAGGCGAAAGGGAAGAAAACAATATAAAAACAGTGAATACTATCAGATATTCATACCACAGCGGCCCCTGGGGGACTATACCCCAACCACCTCGGGCGGTTCGAGTACTGCTGGGGGAGGGGGAGCAAATAATATATAGAGAGTTTAGTTTTATTCCTCCTACTCACCTCTAGTCTCACATTTTCTTCTTTCATATAAGACAAAAATTCTATTTGTAAAAGTAGGACGTTATATATTTTATATATGTAGTTAATATTTTTATTTCATCTATCTAAATATCAAATTACATATATGTTTATACTTATCAAATCAATCTTGTAAACAGTACAATAGAGAAATTATTTGAAAAAAAGCTATGTGAAGTAATAATACTATAATTTTAGTTTCTGTTATGGAGTCAGCAATGCATGTATTCTGTTATGTCAGGTATTTTATATTTGTGGAAAATTTCATTTTTTAATTATATAAAATGGTGATTTCTTCCCAGAATTCGAATTGCGCGGAGAGGATTCAGTGGTAATTCATTCACAAAGCTAAGAAGTAACCTTGACCCCGCTAAAAATAAGTGGTAAACGTTTTTCTATGCCATAAACCAGCAATTTAACCCGCTTTATGTTTAGAATAATACTTTAAAACGAATAATTCCATATAAAACAAGAAGATTTTTTTTTCATAAATAGAAGTTCTTTCATATTGTTAATTGTTATATATGGTGCTAATATAGAGATGGCTAACATGCTGTTGAAACACCTAATACACGGAACAAGAAGGAGAACTAAAGCTAAGTGGTCGGGTGGTGTAGCAGAGGACACTAGAACCGTTTTGAAACAAGAAAGAATGGCTGAAAGACCGAGACAAGAAAGTTTTAGCACCATAAGAAAACAAGAAGTAAATAAATAAATAAAAATGTATGACCTCATACATCGTGATTACTAACAGGCGTTAATGGCCAGATTTTACGCTTATGAACAACGGAAAACATATATAGAGGCACTTTAAAGTTTACATGATTCTAGTATTTTATAAAAAAGCTTCTCTTGTTATTGCTATACGATATAGCTTATAAAATGTAGGGAAAAGTAGGATTTTGGCAAAGTTCTGTGTGAGTTAAAACAATGCTTAAAATTCTTATAATTACTCATGGGAATTTCTTTTACTCTTTGTTATTTCTTCACAATAAGGCTAAGGCGAAAAGAAGACATCCCTAAGGGATCCCGGCCCACTCAAATCACCAAGATTAAGCCAGCTAAAGAACCCCTTAAATGTCCCTAAAGCACATTAAATCCAAAATAAATATTTTAATCGTTTTGTTATAGAGTGGTACAGCTGTATGATCTATTCGAAATCTTTCTAATTCTTACACATTATCGTTTAATCTAACGTTATGAACGTTGATAAAAAATATGTGGTCATTATTAGTAAACTGATGATGAGGAAATGTCCTTCGATTGGAATTTTCGGTTCTTATAATATATATATATATATATATATATATATATATATATATATATATATATATATATAAATAATGCAGGAATTATAAATAATATTTAACAAAACCATGATTTACTGATCCGTGATACGTTCAAGGAACCATTCTGAGGTCCTTCTAAAATAAGGTGGGTACTTGGCCTTTTTATTATCTGTTTATCGATGAAGTATTACAATTTCCCTCAAAAGGGCAATTAGTCATATGGAGGGCTAGATGGATCAATTTACAAAACATGTACTATAAGAAATGTGCTAGCCTAGACAATAGGGATCTCAGCGCTTCTCTCTCAGCTGCTTCACTGTTGTAAAAAGTCCATGTGGATGCTGAATAAGAGCGCTATAGTAAAGTCATCCAGGGGGTTAGTTGAGAAGCTGGCCATTGCCTGGAATCTATGTCGAATTTTACTTTAGATCACTAGGCCACTGCCTTCTTGAACTGCTAGGAGGATTATAGGGGTGTCTTGGCTCTTTAATGAAGTATATAATATAGATTCTAATCGAAATCTTTGTTGAATAAACCGTACCTACTTAATAAATATAAAACACTCCATGTTTTTGCAGGATATAAGTTGAATATCGTTAGTATTTCGTATGATTTTGTTACATTTAGACATTTCATATATTTTAATTTCAATCTGCGTGGGTTTACAAAATATTTTTTATTCTCTTTGATTAAAGAGGTAGTGAAAATTTAAGTATGCAATAACTATATCGCTGAAGCTAGGCTGTAATTACACAGCTTACAAAATTCATGAAGAATGCGTAATTAAGTCACTAATGACAGCAATATCTAATTTATGAGATTCTACAAACTTAAGAATTTAAATAAATCAATGAGATGGAGTAAAATTGATGTTTCCTAACTAATGATATTAGCACGATGGAAACAATTTTCGTTGTACCTGTTACCCTTTCTCTCTAATATTGAACCAAAAAATTTTTTTTTTTAGTAGAGAATCTGTAGGCATGAAAATTACAGGGCCCAGAAGGAAATTGCTTTAGCAACGAGTATGTTCTTGGGAGCGTTTTATTTGAATTTCATTCGATTCCAGGCACTCTTCTTCTCTTCCTCCCCTCCTCACATTTTCTAGGAAAATAAATAATAAAAAAGAAAAAAAAAGAAGAAGGCAATGCATATTTAGAGGGCAAAAGGACGAGGCTGGAACACAATTCTGCTACCGCCCTCTCGTCTCCATTCCATCTCCAACATCATTATCATTTATAGTGCTAACCTGGACGTCGGTCAGTATCAAAGGGAGCACCAGGGTGGTTGGGGAACGGTTGGGACGGTTATTAGCTTCTGTTGTGTCCGCGATCATCAGGGTCAGGGCATGTAGCTTATCTCAATATAAAGACAGAAATGGAGGAAGGAGAGGCGAGTTTTGGATAGATTATTAAACTAATCGGGTTACATTCAAACCATTGAAAATAAAAATTAAGAACTGAGCTAACTTATTAAATTTTTTATTTAACTATAGGAATCATATATAAGTTTTTTAAGACCTCCAGAGCGTCTGATTCATCTAACCCATGAGTATTCCAACACAACTCGCATTACATCTGAAACTTTTACATCCTGTATTGACTTAGCCCAACCACTTACGTGACGAAGCTTACTCCACTCTCTTGCTAACAACATATTTTACAAACACTCAGTTATCTTGTTCATTGCTGAAAATACCATTTTATCAGTATTATAGTTCTAACAGCCATAGAGGAAATTAATGATATATAAATAAAAATTAGCTTATTGTATAATTATTATGATTTCCCTCTGTTTTTCACATTTAGTGTATTTAAAAAAAAAATAATCATTGGATAAATTGTTCTCGAATAAAATGAGAAAATTTGAATTTTTCATAATTAAAACTCATCATAAATTAAATTTTCTAACATAATTTTTTAGTCTCTCCCATTTACTTATAATTTGTTAACTTATATTATGAATATTTCTATTTAATTTTATGGTTTTCATGTTTGACTCCTTTAACATTAAAATTACCGATATTTCATGTATAATTTTTACTACTCCAATGTCTCGGTAAAAGACAACAATAAGAGAGGAGTGAATATTGAAAATGACTTTTGATGTATTTTTTAATTAATGTAATAATGACAAAAAGCAAAGTAATGAATGTTGTTTCATAAATTTAGATATAGCAATTAATAATTAAGGAATTTAGTAATTGAATATGATAAGTAAATATATATGGTAGTTCTAGTATTAACAATAAGAAATATTCATTTTCAATAATTATGGTGTAATTGTGGAGGAGTTATACCTTTTGAATCTTCTTGTTCATTGTCCCTTTTTAATGCTGAAACTTATACTCCCCCCTCTCTCTCTCTCTCTCTTTCTCTCTCTCTCTCTCTCTCTCTCTCTCTCTCTCTCTCTCTCTCTCTCTCTCTCTCTCTCTCTCTCTCTCTCTCTCTCTCTCTCTCTCTCTCTCTCTCTCTCTCTCTCTCTCTCTCTCTCTCTCTCTCTCTCTCTCTCTCTCTCTCTCTCTCTCTCTCTCTCTCTCTCTCTCTCTCTCTCTCTCTCTCTCTCTCTCTCTCTCTCTCTCTCTCTCTCTCTCTCTCTCTCTCTCTCTCTCTCTCTCTCTCTCTCTCTCTCTCTCTCTCTCCTCTCTCTCTCTCCCTCTCTCTCTCTCTCTCTCTCTCTCTCTCTCTCTCTCTCTCTCTCTCTCTCTCTCTTTCTCCTTCTCTCTTTCCTTCCCTCTCTTCATCTCTCTCTTTCTTCTTTCTTCAAAAAATAGTATTTATCGAATGTAGAAAAAAATAAAGCTATCGTGTTGAAAATTAGCTTGACCGAAATAATTTTATTGATTTATTTTTCTTTGTTGATACATACCTAAGGAAATAAAAAAATAAATCTTTAAAAAGTGGGGCAAAGGTTATTGGCCTTATAACGCTAGAAATATTTATATAATTTGCATTCATCTCAAATTCTTTGATGTTTATTTTAAAACGGGCCCAAGCCTCTTTGGTGGCCACTTCCCTGGAAGATATAAATACTTTCCACTTACTGGTTACACGAAGAAGAGGGCAAACTTTTGAGGACTTCCTTTGTTAGCTTGTAGAATTAGTATGATTCATCAAACAAATTATTTAACATCAATTTTTTTCCATCAATTTTGATCCAAAAAAAAAAAAAATAAAACCTTGATTTAGACCACTCGTTTTAGCAGTTTACCTTGCTCAATTTAAATTATTTTTTAAGGAAAATATATGATTTTTTTTTTTAATTCTCAAAACCAATCCCTATATTATACCTATATCCTTCTGGACCATCTAAAATTACCTCCATGTCTAATTTCGATTTCCCCATAACAATATTGCGGACTGAAGTACGAAAAATACCGTTAGCACTATTATTTTAATTAGAAAAATAAAGTTCATGTATAACAAAAAACATTGGGGACTCGATGGCCGAGGGAGTTGGGTTGAGGGCCTCAGCTTACTATGTACAGAAGGCCGTGGTTTCGGATCCCACCTAGGTGGGTTAAAATTTGCAGAATCAAGCATTATCCTCCCACCCTGGCTAGAATATGTTGGTAAACCAGAAGATAATCCGTCCTTCCTGTTTTAGTTGATTTATATTAGGACATTTAACGGAAAAAAAAACAAATATTTTTGCTATTGATGGGCCGACGGTCGGCTGCTTTTGTAGTCAGTGACTAGTCTGCCATTTTTACTAATTCATATTACTGCGCTTAAAAGTTAGTAAATTGAAAATAAAACACGATTCTTAGTAAGATTATATTTCATTTAGCGCCAACATGTAATGCAATTTTTTTTAATAATGTTTAATAATATTTCTGATGTTTTGAGGGTAAAAAAGGAGATTATTTCTATCATAAAATCAAATATAACAAAATTGTTTTTATAGCTTTCAACTAGGAATATAGATTTCAAAAGTTAGTCATTAAATAAGAAATAAACTACTTCTGAACATGGAGGAAATACCTCATAAGTTCAATTGACGCCGCAACCCATCATTGACAGGAATATGGTGTTGTATTTTGACAGGTACCTGCCGATATCTTTATATTTTATGGCCTCTATATTTTATTAATAACTGTCTTCCGAAAAACAGTCGTAATTTCTGTTATTGTCCCACACGGCTGAATCAATACGACACAATGACGTAACAATTCAGGTCTTCGAAAGACCGGATTCTCTAATGATGCTTTAATTCATATAATTTATGTACTATAATAGATAAATCTGAGAAATGTAATTTATATAAAGGTAATATTCCTGAATATTAAAATAGCTGATATTAATGAAATATATGTTGTCATCTCTGATTAAAACATCATTAGATATGATATGTCTGGTGAGATTTAATGGATTGATTATTTTGATTTATGACTGTTGTGGCTTTATCCCTGATCTTCAAGGATAGATTTCTTTTGTCTCTTTTTATTCTATTCTTTAAAAACAAAAGCTTTTTCTTTATTATTATTTCAAAATCTGTAACGATAAACAAATGATATACGACTTATTTACTCATTTTTAAAAATGTTTTTGTTGTTTTTTGTGAATATATCCAGTTTTTTTTTTGTCATTGTGTATAAACATCTCTTAAAATGTTTTTAATAATGTTTTTATATTTTCAAATAATTACTTCTCTACTAAAATAAATATAAAATAAAATAAATACTTACTACTTTTGGTCAAATTACTCCTGTTATACGATTGACGATATTAGTTTTACGATACATATATTTATATTGAAGTAGATCAATGTCAAGCACAGTTTGTGTATCTTTATTTTGACCATTTTACTACTATTCTTATATGTCACTTGATATTCGTCCAACTGTGTTATCTGTTATTTCACGAATATATTTGTATAATTGTCTAGATTCTGTTTTCGTCTATTAAATATTGTTCCAGTTCAATAATATATCGTTGTCTATGACTTGTTTTACAGCATTGAGTTACCTCCTTTTTTTTTATGAATACATTTGACAGCACATAAAATACCATTAAATCCATTCGTACTTATCTACAGTTTTTACATGAATAATGAGGATCTTAAGACCTGCTTTTCATCCACTATGTTAAGTGTTAAGAAAGGATCATAAAAGATCCTAACTCTTATTTCTCGGCATAGTACTGGTTAAAGTGTGATAAACAGTCTTATATAGCATGGCATTTCTACATATGTTTTATCAGCCCGTTCATTGACTGTTGTTCCTTCTTACCCTTATACCCATTTTACAGTTATTTGTTTATCTTATTTTAAAATTATCAGTAATTGTATAACTACACAAAATAAACATATATTATATTAAATTAGATTAAATAAAAAAAATAAAAAATTGCAACACTGATAAAAAGTTCAGTGTTATAATGGGCGTGCAAAGTCGCTGGGTTTGAAAATGATCGAATTTAAAAAATGTTTTTATCATTAAAATTATGTTTATAATTTAAGAGAGGTAGACCAATAGGTAGATTGGAGGATTGCGTCAGGGTTAATCTTAGGGATTTGGGTTTTGGTGAGGAGAGTTGTAGAGAGGTGTTTGGTACTATGTTTATAATTGGGTATAAGGTCTTTATTATAAAAATTATGTTCAAACAATTTTTTTTTCATGTTTCAACTATCTGTGAACTGGTGTCTGAGCTGGTGAGTACTTGCTAACGGATTCAATGGGCTCACTAACCAACGTTTTTCTGATCAGACCTTCTTGTTATTAGAGATCGAAAAAGAGATAATTAATAAACTAAAAATGAAAGCATCTCAACGTTGTTACTGTAAAAATTAGTAAATATTTTTTCAGAGGTATATATAAATCGTTGATATATGAAAATCTCACTGCTTGGTAATGAAAAGGTTAGTAAATATTAGCAAATTCAAAAATAAACTAAATAAGTTACATTACAAGCCCAAAGGTCAACGCATAATTTGATTTGATTCTGAATTAGTTACGGAAGAATAGCGGGGTAGGATGGTTGAAAATTAGATGATGAATTAGAAACACAGACATTGAGGAGAGATGAGATGGCTAAAGCTAACAGAGGCAATTGGTCGAGAGCAAGCAATGAGGGCACTACAACAAGCAGATCCTGTTTGTAGATCCCAGTTACTTGATTATGTATCCCCCCCCCCGCTATGGGTCATACCCACTCGCTGGTCATCTCTGAATCTCTGGTCATCGCAGTAGGGTGGGGAGGTCTTACTGCTAGAATTCACATTTGGCTCAAACGGCAATTGGGATTTGTAATATAAATTGTCATTATTCTCTTTTGGTTTAACGCCTCAGACAGAATAGTAACTCCTAAGAAAGTTGCAGCTTTATTTTGCAAATAAACGTTAATGGTTACATGGTGAGTACTTCTTAGTGTAAAAAAAAAGAAGTAGAAATAGATGAAAATGTAAAAAAATGCCGCAGAGATCACCTTTCTATTCCAATCCGTTGCACATATACGATAAATCGAAGACATTTTTGAGGAAACCACTTTTTTTTATCATAAAAGCTGTAGTATTTCCACTTTTTAAAAAAAATGTTTTTCAAATATTGATCACATTTTCGGATTTAACATTAAATTTTCTATAACAGCAGAGTACAAGCTACCTTCAATTTTACAAACTAGTTACCTAAAGAACAGCTTGATCTTCACCTTATTTAGGGAAATTACAATGTCTTATATTACTTTGACGCTCACCGTTTTTCGAATAAAGCTATCCACAAAACTGAAAATCTCACAAAAACTTGAAAATTTAATCAGCTTTCGAGTGATATGTTAAAAGTAATTTTTAATTACTCGGTTTCGATTTCATAGTGAAATTTACTTTTAAAACCGAAAAAAACATGGTGTTCTCATTTGGCATACAAATCAGTTACTTGGGTAAATAAAACATTATGATAATCCCTTAATGTAAATGTGCATTTTAAACATAATAAACTCTTCATTGGAATAAAAATCAAAGAAAAAAAATTATTATTCAATAGAAAATAAAGGAAAACTGCCAAAAATGCGACACCAGATCAAAACATTTTAAGTTATTACATTTATTTATTTATTATTATTATTTAGTATTTATTCTATTAAATTTTCAATGTAAGGTTTAAAATCCTATGATAATGAATACAGGCCTCAATTTTGCCGTTGGCTTCTGAATGCAGATGATACCCCTTTTTGAGGCGAATTTTATAGACAGATGAGTCTGTTTTTACAGAGGAAGGCATTTTTGCCTTTCCATGAGGGGAATCACCCTGTATGCTGTTTCGTGTATAAGAGCTCGTAAAAGTAGTAGTGAGAAACATAATATAGAACTTCAGTTAACTTCTGATTAGTAAACTTTTTAGCTCAAATTGCAAGTATGAAGCTCATTTTGTCATGCCGCGGAATCAAATTATTAATAGAGAAAGAAACTATGAAATGAGCCACACTTGTTCTAAAGATCTTAAGTTCAACTATAAAACTGAAACTTTATATTATAAGACGAATATTAAATTCTTCTTTGTAGTGTTGGATACAGTCAGTCGTACCACTGACTATCCTTGAGAAAAGAAATTATTATAAGATATTACGTTTTTTAGCCTGGATACTATTAACTAAAAATCAATACACGTAAATAAATATAAAAATGAGTTTTTTTTCCATTTTCAAACTATTTCTGCAGCAAAGGGTTATCCTGGTCAAAAGGTTGGGGAGGGGTAACCAACTGCTCAAAATTCATTCCACTCTACCACAAGCCGGATTTGAACTGAAGTTTTCAGGTTTTTCAGGTAAATTGGTAGATTTCTTTGGAAGTAAAGGAGTTAACCTGTGTTTCTCCGGTTTATTATATTCTTCCGATAAATTATGTTCGCGCCAATCGGCGCTTTTGTGAGGGGGGGAAGGATAAAACTTTAATATACCGTATATTGACGCACTCTATGGATCTCTAGGTAACTAGCCCTTATCTGCGTTAATCCCTACAGGAAAAACTGTCTTTCTTCTAGCATCTGCGTTCCAGTACGCACCTATACAAGTTTTCCAAGACCTCATGGTCTTCCATCGTTGTTTTGACCAAGGCAAAATAGCCTTCCAGGACCCTATTCTTGTTTTAAAAGTATTTTTATTTCCTGTGCCAGTCAGTAAAGATTTAGTTCTACCCTTAATGAGTGGTGATATAAGAGGAGGGGATCCTGAACAAATTTTGCAGCCTGGGAGAAGCATTCGCCTGCCCGTAACGATTTCGGAGGCCTCCGAACAGACCGTCGGCGGCTGTAACCAGGTGAGTGGGTTTTTATCTAACATTTGTTTAGGTTACCTTCTTAATAAGATCTCCCCACAGGTGCGAAACCTCGTTTTGATAATTTCCAATACAGTCCATTTTCTCGAGGCCGATGCGAGTTTTTCGCATCGGAAATTATCATTCTTTTCGTTAACAAATTAAATTATTTAAAATATTTAATAATTTTATATAATTTAGTTTTGTTATCTCTTAGTATTGACGAGACTTTTCCTGGCGTTTCTGCTGAAAATAGGTTTCGTTTATGTATGTATTTCTCAAGAATACAAAACAAAAAGAACAAATAATCTTTATTCAAGGACATCCTGTGGATAATTGAAATATGCTGTAAGATACCAAAAAATATCTGGCTACCATAATTTCAAACAGAGATAATAAGAGATGTAAAAATGAAATATGTATTTTTAGAAAATAGTAAGTATTATTGAAAATAGAACTTTTTTTATACAGACTGATTATGAAAGAGAAGAAAATAATTAAAATAAAGTAAAATAAAAGTTACGAATGAATAGGAAAATATATAAAAAGAAAAGAATTATAACTACTAGAATGTTGATTAGACAAAATATTTACAAACACATACATAAATATAGGTGTGTGCACCCTTCTGTGTGTGTGCGCGCACACACACAAACACACACACACACACACACACTAGTATAGGAATAAAAAGTAAATATTTTGTTAAAGGGGAAATTAAATGATTAAAACAAATTAAATATCTTTTTATTTGATTTTACCCTGCGGGCAATGAGTAATATTGATGACAGTGACTCATATGTACACTGCATCAAGAAATCTGAATATACAAGAAAGTAACCAAGAAGTAGAAAATAATAAATAAATAAGAATAGAAGAAAAGAAAGAGTCGTAACTGAGACACCCGAGAAGCGCCCCCAGTTTGAAAGGCACAGAGAGTCCCTGCGCTGTTCTACAGCTGGTGACTGATATAGTGGAGAGAGAGAGCGCTATGGCCATTCGCACAGCACTGGCCATTGCCAGCACTC
This sequence comes from Euschistus heros, assembly GCA_003667255.2. Lineage (NCBI taxonomy): Eukaryota > Metazoa > Arthropoda > Insecta > Hemiptera > Pentatomidae > Euschistus > Euschistus heros. The sequence continues at coordinate 1,243,672 of RCWM02000065.1, read as the reverse complement.
CAATAAAACTATTTACAATAAATCTCGGGGCCATAGCCGTTTTAATCTACGAGGTGGATTATAAGGATGCGAGGAACTGGATAGTGAATGAGCAAGTGGATTGGGATGGTTGGAAAGGTTTTGATGGAATTTGGAAAATTTAAGGGGTATCAGGTCAAGAACAAAAGGTATATTGAGATCATTATGTAGGGTTTTGTTGGAGACATAATATGGAGCATTTACAATAGTACGAAGGACTTTAGATTGGAAGGATTGAATGCGTTTGATATTCGATTGTTTTGCTGTCCCCCACAGTTCAAGTCCATAGGTCCAAATAGGTTTAATGATGGTTTTGTATATGAGGAGTTTGTTTTGTATGGAGAGTTGGGATGTCCTATTAGTAGTCTGTACAATTGGCTGAAGCGTCTGTTAAGTTCTTGCCTTTTAAGTCTAGTGTGAGGGTTCCAAGTAAGTCTTTTGTCTAGGTAAAAGCCAAGATACCTTACTGTGTCAGCTATGGGTAGCGGAATATTATTGATATAAACAGGAGGGCAGGATGTGCGGCGGAGGGTAAAAGTTACATGGGTACATTTTGTTTCATTAATTTTGATCCTCCAGTTGTTGCACCAATCTTCAATCAGGGATAAGTGGATTTGGAGATTACAGGAAGCTATTGAGGGATCTGAATGCGATGAAAGGATAACAGTGTCATCAGCAAAAGTTCCTAGGAAGGTATCAGTGGTAGTAGGGATATCTGCAGCATAGAGGATATATAGAACAGGACCAAGAACGCTACCTTGTGGAACACCTGCCTCTATTGTGTAGCAGTTGGAATATTCCATTCCGCAGCGAACTCGAAAGGAACGGTTAGAGAGGTAGGATTGAAGGACTAGGAATAGCGATTGAGGTAAAAGGGTTTTGAGTTTGAAAAGCAAACCGGCATGCCAAACCCGGTCAAAAGCTTGCGCTATATCCAGAAATGCGCCGGAGCAATACTGTTTGCTTTCAAGTGCTGAGGATATATGGTCTACAACTCTAAGGCCTTGTTGGACAGTGGAGTGCCTAGAGCGGAATCCAAACTGGTGTGAGGGAATATTTCGGGATTCAAGGATGGGTAGAATGCGTTTAAGAAGGAGTTTTTTCAAAGATTTTTGACAGGATTGGAAGAAGGCTGATCGGTCTGTATGATGATGGATTGTTGGAAGGTTTGCCCGGTTTCAGGAAAAGGATAATAATAGAATGTTTCCATTGCAAGGGGAAATAGGTTGTTCTGAGGATGCAATTAAATAAATAGGTAAGGAAAATGATAGCTTTTTGAGGAAGTTGCCTGAGAATCTGTGAGGTGAGGAGATCATATCCGGGGGATTTAGTTTTTAGTTTTCTCAGGAGGAATTTGACCTCAGAGGGGTTAATTGCCTTAGGAGGTAAGGATAAAGGAATCGGTGAATCAAGGAATTCATGGACCGTTGTTGTGTGGGTGGGATTAGGATCAGGATGGGGAACAAATATAGTGGAGAGGTGCTGGGCAAATTCTTCAGCTCTGTTCTCATCAGAAGCTGCCCATGAACCATCTTCTCGCCGGAGGGGATGGGAGATGGGTTGATATTTGAGGATTTTTTTAGCGGTAATCCATAGGGAATTATCTGATGCAGAGAGTGAGGAAAGATAGGAGTTGTAGGATTGGGATTTGAAGGTAGCCATGTTTTTTTTAAGGAGTTTTGTAAGATAGTTGTAGGATTTCCGATCGTCAGGATGCCTGGTTCTTTGCCAAATGGCTCTGGCTTGGCGTCTGGATCGGATAAGGTCACTTAGGTCTTGGGGTAAAGGATTTTTCTTTCTAACTTTGGAAGGGGAACGAGGGAAGGAGGCAGCCCAGGCTGCCTGCTGGATTATGTTTGTAAAGGAGTTAGTTGCATTGTCAAGGTCTTGGGAGGTTTTTTAAGGATACTCTGAGGTCTATATTGTCGGAGATTATTTGGCGGAAGTGATTCCAGTCTATTGGTCCTCTTATAAATGATGGGGGAGGAGATTTTGGGATGGGAGTAACGGAGAGGGTTAGAATTAAAGGACTATGGTCTGAGGAAAGTTCATCCAGGCGTTCTATGGAGTAATGGAGAGGTCCTAAGCCTGAATGTATGAAGAAATCCAGAAGGTCAGGGTTTCTGTTAGGATCTGTGGGCCAATAAGTAGGAGTACCGGGAGAAATGAAATGAAATCTTCGGGAATTAAGTGCTGACTGCAATGCCCGCCCACGGGAGTTGGTGGTTCTTGAACCCCATTGCTGGTGCTTAGCATTGAAGTCAGCACCCAAAAGAAAGCGGTGGTCTAAGGAATTGAAGAATGAATTGAACTGGGATGTGGAAATTGGTTTATTTGGGGGGGCAGTAGGCCGCTGCAATCGTGACGGGAAAGGAGAAGGTTTTAATGACAACTGCTGTGGGTTGCAGGAATTCATTTGCAGGTAAAGGGGATACGTGGTGAGAGAGGGAATTATGGATGATAATAGCAGTTCCGGCATGGGCTCTACCGTCGGGGTGGTCTGTTCGATATGTTTGGTATTGTGGTATGTTGATGTGTTGTTTACAGGTCAGTCTTGTTTCTGTAATTAAAGCTGCATCAATTTCTTTTTCATGAAGCAATGATGTCAGTTCATTAGTATGATTTCGAATACCATTCGCATTCCAAAGGAGGATGGATAAGGGTTTTTGTGGGAGGCATTTAAGGATTTTTTTGGAGAGAGATTAGGAGAGGGATAACATTCGTAAGAAGAGATATAAGTGGGGTGATAAGAGTTTTCATTTCTGATAGGAAGGAGGTAAATAAGGATGAAAGATCTGAGGTAGTTGGGGGTGGAGGGATATGGGGAATCTGATGGATGGTAGGTGGATTAGATTGGATAGGTAATGGAGTAGGTTGAATAGCCATTGGGTATTGAGATTGAGGCAGTGGTGGCTGAGGTTGAGGGTGATGAAGTTGGGGTTGTTGAGGAGGAGGTGGCATGGCCCCATTTTCTTTTTGATTTCTGTTTCCTCCCACCATTTGAGCGAAGGAGACCGATGAGTTCGCTATTTGGAGGGCTGTCTTCCTTTCGTCGGTTGAACTTCTTCTTCCGTTCTCTGCGTTTTCTGGAACCTATTACGTAGGGTTTTGTACGTTTGGCACCCTTTGTAATTCGCTGGGTGTCCTTGCTGGCATAGGGCACATACTGCTGGTACCTCTTTTGTTTTTGTGCATTCGGAAGATTTGTGCATTTGCCCACATTTGACACATCTAGGAATATGATGGCAGTAGGTTTTTGTATGGCCGTATGCCTGGCAATTATGGCATTGTACAATGTCACGTTTACGGTATGGTTTCTCAATTTGAACTCTCGTATAGTAAATCAAGGTGACGTCATATATCTTTTCTACTCCCGGTGCAGGTTCTAGATCAACAAAGAAGAGTGGCAATGAGACTTTACCTCCTGCTCCTGGGTTTTCCCTGCTGTCTTTTTGAACATTTGTTACTTGCTTTACTTTGAAGCCCATGGACATCAATTCTTCTTTGATGATATCAGGAGGAGTTGTAGGGTGAAGGTTTCTTACGACCACCCTAAGCGATCTCTCTTCCTTCAGCTGGTATGTATGAAAGTCAGCTTTTGTTTCTGAAAGATATTTGACAATGCTGCGGTAGGAATCGGGGGAATCAGGCATAATTTTAGTGTCATTAGCTCGGCTAACACAGGAATACTTTCCTCGTCCAACTATATTATTTAAGTGATTGCACATTAATGGGAAATTGCCTATATTGCGAACAAAGATAGGAGGAGGTTTTGGAGGCTGCGGTGCTGAGGACGACTCCATAGTTTCGGCAGCTGTGCTACTAAGCGCCTGAAATGGATTAGGTGTAAAAAAGGGAGACTCTTCGATCACTCCTTGGGTTGAGGTCCCAGGCGTTGAATCATCCATCGGCGATGAGTTAGGGGGAGTTTTGACCTTTGATCGTTTTGGTTTTTTTTGCTTTGTTGGGCTTGTTCTCACAGTTTCAAGAGATCGGCTTCTTTTAGACTTAGTTTTTGAAGACATCACCATGTGGAAATATCTCATTTGATTGCATCTAGTGGTAAGAGAAATAAAAGGAAGGAAAAAAAATAAAAATAAATAAAATAAAAATAAAAGTTCGTAGTGTTTGAATGTCTGAGAAGGCAGCACCTTCCCGTACAGAGAATAGGTACGTACTGGCAGTGCCTAGGTCACGGCCCTGTTATCTCTTATCCCCACCTCCGCCTAGATAGGCTTAGTAGATACCGAGCACATGGCATATATTACGTACACTTATTTAATGTTTAATGATTGTACTCACTGTTAAAATGTCTGATTGACTGTGTCTTGCGAGAAAAACATTTCTGTTAGGTTTCTTAAATTATAAAGAAGCAATTCTAAGGCGTTCTTCTAAGTCTTCCTATAACTTCTATTTAATTTGATGTATTCCAATGTTTGATTTCATTTTTTAAACTTTTCAATTTATTATTTTTCTTTCTCTGTATTCCTGGCACAATATTTCAAGAAGTTGCCAATATTATCAGAGGTACAGAGACTATCTAACTATTCAGGAAATGGCTGCCTCAACTAAAGCTGTATTCCCTGTCGTGTCTGGAAATGATCATACTAAAGGTTTCAAACAAACAACAAACTTTGGTGTAATTTGTGGCCAAAACCACGTTAGTCCCGTTTGACAAAAGACACGTGGCACGCCTGGTAGTTGTGTCATCTGCGATGAAGTGCATCATACAAATTAATGATGTTACCAGACTTTGAAGATCAAAAAAGCAACCCTATCTCTGGTCTGCTTACTCTCCAGTAAACTGTAATAAGTTTCGTGATTTTTTCGCTTCCGCATTGTTTACTAATTCCTTATTCATCCAGAAAATTACTAAACGCCACAGAAATATAACATACATATTTTTACTTTTAACCCATCAAAAGAAAAATGTTATTTGTAAACCAAAGAAAATGTAAAAAGAAGATAGTATGTCCTCGATTTTTCATATTTCAAATTCGAACTTTTCGATATTACGATTCATCCCTTTAACCTTTTATTTTATGTGAAATTTTACGACAGTATGATTGGTTTAAACATTCACTACATGTGAGAAATCGTGGTTATGCCTTGTTAGGAAACTACTGATTGCTAATACTCCAAATAAAAGTTCTATAATAAAAGAGCTATAGGCCCTTTTAAGCCAAATATTAAAAACAATATTTGTTGAGTTAAAACCCTTAAAACGTAATTAGCAACAAATCATGAAAGTATACTACGAAAAACATATACCGCATCGTCAGTAGGCGTTTCTTTTTGACAACATTTACTCATTCATCTGTTGCTAATAGTTAGTGGCAAGTGTGAATGAAACGTCTTAATTAACTAATCGATAGTTGGAACCATTATATTTAACATGAAAGTAAATTATTAGCAAAGGAGCTAGAGAAACCTGCTAGGGAACAGCCAGCCCTTCAGAAAAAGTTTGGCAGAGTTCAAAATTGTCTACAGTTTAATTTAATTATCTTCTGCTGCTTCACTTAACTTCAAAATCACTTCCCCAGATCGAATTACTTTACACCTCCAGCCAACTTTTCATCTTGGCGGAAGGGAAAATTTCCGAAGGCAACAGAGTCGTTTAAACTTGACTTGATTAATACAATAACCTAAATTAGAGTTTTAAAGAAGCGGAATGAAGAAAACCTGTTTTTTTGGCTGTGGTATATTTATTTCTTTAAAGTTACAGTTGCGTAATTGCCTCATTGAGGCAAGAACGCCATAAAACGTAATTTTATTATATCCTAATAACCGTTTATTATATCGTCTTCTAATATTCACCGTAAAATCAATAGTCTGGAACCTTCATATTAGGCTTGAAATAATGTTAATCTTATACTTAGGAGCTACTTAATTTTTTATTCTGTAATCACAGATTTATTACAGTGTGCCCCAGGAATGACAGGAAAGCAGCTCAAAATGGAAATTTTTAAAAACGAGCTGTGTGGTCTTCTGAATGGGTTAAAGTAAAATATGAGATAGCAAAGCGAAATATTATAAATTTATTTTATGAAAGGAATATTGTAAGCTTATTGAAAATTTTCAGATAAAAGAAAATGTACTAAAGAAGATGATATAAAAAAATGAAAAGAAATAATACTGGCTAGTTTCAGAATTAACAATAGACAATAACTTTCAAAAATGTTATAAAATGAAATTGCACTCGTTGCTCCGCTGTTCTTCCATCCAGGCCCTTCTGGTTTTCTTAGTTTTTCTTGCGGCTTGAACCCCTTCCAATTTATTTAATACGTTCCTAAATCAATTTATGTCTAATAATTGGTCTTCTGAGATGCTCAATCTTTCCATATCTCTTTTTGGTTCCTTAATACATGCTGTTGTGGTTTTCTTTCTCCAGAAGTAATCGAATATCCGTTCGGTAAGTCTATTTTGGTCCATTCTGCAGAGGTGTCCGAGAAATGTCAACCTCATCTTCTTCATAGTTTCGGAGATTTTTTCAACTTTTTCATAAACTTCTTCGTTGCTTTGAAGTTTCCATCCACTTTCAGTTTGAACAGCACCCATAATTTTTCTGAGGATTCTTCTTTCCAATACTTCTAGTCTATAGCTCGTAGTTCACGGAGAGACACTCACTGGCATATAGACATTCTGTCTTCACCATGGCACTGTAGAGTTTTATTTTAGCATTGCAGGATAATTACTTATTATTGTAGATGTCTTAATTTATCATACAATATTAAACATAAAAAAATTAAATCTTAGTCCAAGACTCTCCTTGCATATCTTGAGCAAGTAAATCTTTTTTTTTTAAATATAAAGCGGAAGGTTTTCTGTAATATTTATTTAATAAAAACTGAAAAGATAGATAAAATGATTTTCTTATATATTTTCCAAAAAAATAATTCTTTTTTTTCTTATAGTAGTATGTTTAATCGCTGGAATGTTTAATACCCTGGAGCTGGAACAAAACCTAATATATTCGCTGAGCGCAAAGCAAAAAATTCCTTTTCTAATAAATCTTCCTCAGGAAAAAATCTGGTTTTGACATCTCTAAGCCTTTTCAAACGTCTAGTTGTTAAAGAATCAGTTTTATCTGGAGGGAGAGTAGAGAATTATAGAGAACAAATGATGAACTAAGTGTATTGAATGACCATACGGATATTGTTGTTTATAAAAATAGGGAAGGTTGAGGTATCTTATGTGGAACATATGGGGATTGATTGCCTCCCAAGGAAATTGTTATATTAAAAGCCAGGAGGTGCCAGGAGAATGAGATGGTTATATGACTTACGGATGTTGGGGGCTAGGCGATGCACACTGGTGTCTTAAATAGAACGATCGCGCTCAAAACTCCAAAGACTGGTTTTTTTCGTTTTATAAATTTATTTTAAACAACCTAAAGGAGAAAGTTATAATTATTAAAGTTAATTTCTTTACTTATTATCCGCGTCAAATTTTAAGAATCGTTACAAATTTTAATTTTCATTCAATTTTTGTTTTAACTGATCCTAAAAGCAAAAGTTTATTCTGGCTCTAATCAGAATTATCCGAATCCGTAATAGGAAGCTAGATGTAATGCTATCCAAGCTGAATGGTCTAAGTCAGGGGTGCTCAAACTTGAACTGCTGGCGATCTACCTCAATATTTTTAGACTACTTACGATCGACTCTGAGACTGCAAGTGTGTGTGATGCAGGGTTGTCGTACATACACGATACACCCTACCTACCTAGGTAGGGTGTACCGTAGCATATATAGATATTAGCTTTCTGCACAATATAGGTACATTATTTTAGTCAAGGTTTGGGTTAGGTTTAGTTAGGTTCTTCTCTACAATATCAATGAAAAAAAAACTCATAGTTATTCAAAATTGCGAGTTTATTTGTTGTTACAAAACAAAAGAGTTACATATGGTGTTAAACTTAACTAAGGAGTGGCTTTGGATGTTGAAGCGTGGCACTGCATGTCCTCAGCATACTTTTCATAAGATGGTACGTAACCACTGAGTGCTAATCTCAAGCATGATGACATATGATCGTCAGTTAGTCGATTGCGATATTTTGACTTAATTATCTTCATTTCAGAAAATGCAGACTCGCACAAGTAAGTTGACCCGAAAAATGCCGTCAGTTGAAGGGCGATTTGCCTTACATTCGGATATTTATCTTCAGATATAAAACACCAGAAATTTGTATCAGATGCTGTAGCTTTGAGATGTATATCTGATATAATCTGCACCAACTCATTTTCAACAGAACATGAGTTCATATTAAACTGACTTGCTATTTCAGTAGCTAATTCCTCAATGTTTTTACATGAAAAAGGATAACTCATAAATGATGCTATATTTTCCAATTTACTGCAATCATAAAAACGCATTTCGAATTGTCCCAAAATATTTGATAATTCAGCCTCATACGTATCATAATTCAACTGAGGAATCCTTGCTTTCAAAGACGGAAAATGTTTCAGATCCTTTCTTTTCAGTTGATCTATCATAAGTTGCAATTTACTTTTGAATGCGTTTACTGCGCTAATCATCTCAATAATAGTTTTTCCTTTACCTTGAAGCTCCAAGTTAACGGTGTTTAAGTGCATTGTGATGTCAGTCAAAAATGCCAAATCATTTAGCCATTTTTCGTTTTTCAAAATCTGAGTGTCATCACCTCTTTCGTCTAGAAAAGCTGTTATTTCGGGCAATAATTCTTGAAACCTTTCTAGGAATTTTCCGCGACTCAACCACCTGACGTCCGTGTGAAGAACTAAATCAGTGTGTTCAGCTGACTCCCTATCTTCCAACTGCAACTGAAAGAGCCGCCGTTGCAAGCTACGTGCACGGATGGAATTCACAATTTTTGTTGCAATGCCCATAATTTCCTCCGTGTTTAAAACTTTTGAACACAAAACTTGTTGATGTATAATGCAATGGAATGAAAAAAATGAAGGGAATTCTTCATTAGCTCGACACAATGCCACAAAACCGTTTTTGTTTCCAGTCATTGCTGGTGCTCCATCGGTTGTAATGCACACTAATTTATATATTGGTAGCTCGTAGTTTTTTACAAAATTGAAGAAAACGTCATATATATCTTCGCCACGGGCCTTCCCCTTCAGAGGAATGATTGTCAAAAATTCTTCCTTAGCCAACTGTCATTGAATACCATCCGAATAAAAATACACAGCTGGGCAGTGTCTGTCATATCGATGGATTCGTCGAACTGTAAAGAAAAGTATGTACATTCCATGATATCATGTTTTAGTTTATCTGCGATGTCCTGACTCATGACTTCAATACGCCTTGTGACAGTCGGACGAGATAACTGAAGTTCTCTAATAGCAGACATGATTTCTGTTTTATTTTTAAAATCTCCAAATAAAGTCTCACCCGCTTCAATAAATGCTTCCTTCACCACCGATCCATCTTCAAATGGTTTCTTGTGTTTCGCCAAAATATGAGATATTTTAAATGACGCGATCGTAGCAGCTTTTGATTGTTTGGCTGGTCTTGTGAACATGGATTGTTCTTTTTTCAAACAAGATATCAAATCACTTACTTTTCGTTTTCTTAATTCACTCGGTAGCGGAAAATCCTTTTCATAGTTTTTATGAACCGTTTTATGATGCCTCTCTAAGTTACCACGCTTAGGTATTGCAACTGACGCACGACAAATAACACAAATGCACTTACCCTTCACCATACAAAAGAAAAATTCTTCCTCCCAATCCTTATTAAAATGATACGTTTTAGATTTCTTCACTGCACTGCACTCATTTCCACTATTTAATAATAAACTTTGTATCGACGTAGGATCGCCATCAAGTTACAATTCAGAATGACTCCAATTCCTGCAGGCGCAACATTTATATCGGCGTGAACGAAAGTCTCGAATGTTCCCGTCAAACGCGCCGCCCGAAACTAGACTGTACTGTCTCTCGTCTAGAAACAACACGGCTTTTCTTTGACAAGTGCCGCGCGTTCCTTTGATAAAGCCACCTTTTGCCGCAAGCAGTTCATTTTATTACGTAATACATTTTTGTAGTTTAGTTACCTACCTACTTATTAAAATTTTTTTTCTTCTCGAGATCTACCCAAAAAGCACTCGCGATCGACTAGTCGATCGCGATCGACCGTTTGAGCACCCCTGGTCTAAGTCAATCGTTAACATTTCACAAACTTCGGGGTGTAATGATTTCGTCTTATATATTGGTTATACTAACATTTTTCTAATGTTAGTTATCAGTAGATCGGTAGATATTAAAAATCGATTAAAAACGTTGGTAATATAATGAATTCTAGAAGTCTACCTACTAAATTGTTCCCTAGCAGACTTAAAATCTTTGTTGGGAGCCTTTCACTAAATTCAAAATTCTCAATACCTTAATTTTGCACTAAGGAACTCCGCTTTCAATGGCAGTTTTGCAATTCCCATGAGCTATTAAATTAATTTTTTTTTTTTTTTTCCAAATTTAAAGATTTATTACTTAATGTGTATAATTGTACAGTTGTAAATTTTAATAAATTGATATAAATAAATAAATTAATATAAATAAAATTTAAAGATTTATTTTAAATTTCATCTTAAGATTTTATTTATTAGTATTTTATATTACATACCTTTTTAATTCTAGAAGTATTCCTACTTAAATTTTCTCTGTAAGCCTTAAAATCTTTGTTGCGGGCTTTAAGGGACTTTCGCATTCACTTTTATTTCTAAAAAAAGCCTCTATTATCACATTATACTGGAATGTTTGCAATTCCTTGCGAAAATTGAATTAATCAAATTTAAATATTTTTTCAATTTATCAAAATTTAAGATTTATTTTTAATTTCATCCCTAAAATTTTATTTATTAGTATTTCACATTACATACCTTAACTTAAACACCACACAGTGTGACTGTAAATAGAAATGTATTTGAGATAAAAAATTTCACACAGTGAACTGCGTTGCACCTATCTTGCACTTATCTGAAACCCGTGACCAGAAACGTATTAAAATATTCAAAGGAAACAAAGCGTAGGATGTATTGTTACCTAGTTGATTTTCCACATTATTTACTTTCTTTTAGTCAGAAACAATAGTGAAAATACCAATAAATCAAAAATAGGGTTTTGAGATGGGTTACTGAGGAGAGGACCCCAGTGTGCGATGGAGGGCAGTAACGATGAATATAATAATAAAATATAAATAATAACAACTTATTGTCAATGAAAAAGTTAATACGTTTCAGTTAAAGCTATTATGAGATAGAGCAGTGACCTAAGGAAATATCGGGGTAAGTTGATTAGCTCATTGCCATGCACCATAGGTTTCGATATAAATTCCTCCCCCTCCCTCTACCCCACTCTCCACCCCACTCTCCTAACTTTAAGATGCGATTTCCTATGTGCGGGGGCTTCTTTGGTGGGGTAATTGAAGATATCTCCTATAGCGCCGCATCTAAAGTTAAGTCTTCAAAAGTTTCACCTTACCTCCGCCCTATAATCGCGGTCGAAAACGTGGTCTGAATTTAAATGAGCTGATTTGCTTCAGACCTTAATTATAAGGTAAACACGACCTGGCCAGGCCACCACCAACGTATTATATATTCCACTTTCGTAGCTCGGCCTTCTAATGGGCTCCGACCAACTTGGCCAAAAAAAAGAAGAAAAAAAAAGTTTTTCCTTTGAAAACTTTAAACAGCTACTCTCCAAGGAACGGAAATTAATTATCTATTGAAAAAGTAAATAAAAATATCTCAGGTGGCTAAGGGACCCGGCTGGAATTAAATCTGTTCCCATCTTTCGGTAAGTTGAACTTTTAGTATTGGTCCTAAATTAAAAACCATTATATTATTTATTACTCTATTAATAATCACATGAATTTTATGGCATAAATAATACAGAATGTACTTAGAAACAATATACAAGTGCATCTACATTCGCTGCTAAAACCGCAAAACAAATTAGCTAATATCCATGCTAGAATTTTTAAATGTTCGAAAATTAGAATAGAATAGAATAGAGCAGAAAAGTAATTTCATCCCGTGACAAAGTCCCTTAAGAATAACAAATAATTACTCAAATAAAATCAGTTACAACTGGTCAGAGACTTAATGAAATGAAAAAAATAGAGTAAAAATAATAACAAAATATATTTGATAATGATAGTGATAATATAGAAAGGAAAATAAAGTATATGAAAAGTCTTGGAGATTTTTTTATTCCTGAAGAAAATTTTTCAGAAAATGAATTTTTTAGCCTTCCAAGGTTTGTAGAAAATATATAAGGTTTTGTTTCAGCTTCAGGCTATCAAAAACTCGAGCGATTAAAGATACTTCTATAAGAAAATAAAGTATTATTCTTTTGACAAAGCTATAAATGCGAATGCGATTAAAAAAATATATATATAAAAAATACAATAATATTTCAAAACCAAATCAGTTTTTTGCTTAAATTGACTTTTGTTTCATAGGTTTCCACTATGCGACGTAGACATGGCTTTCGATATAATGCTCAGCTCACTCTCCACTATCCTTATTTATTACAAAATTGTAAGAGTGTCAATAATATGTTTCTCGCGTTAAAGCTTTTCTTTAAGGAATAAAAATTAAAAAAATTCAGATTTTCATTTGCTAGAGGGTGTTCTTTAAGTTTCTTGAAACTGTATTGTTTCATATATATACAATGGATTTTTTTCTAGCTCTCTTAATATTATGAAATCCTGATAATTCGAAGTTTCTTATCGTTCTACCCAACTTCGATTTATTTAATCAACTGTTTAGCATTAGAAATTATCTTACAATTTTAGGAGAAAAAAAAAAAAAAACCTTGGATGCTTATATAATTACTAACCTTTCATGAATCGAAAGGCCTTTCTCCTCGAATATTCTCCTACTTAATGTCTGATCTACACTATATTTAGTTTGTTATACTTCTAAAGAATTTAGTTCGTTTCACGGTCTTTGCCCTTAGTTCATGAAAAACTGATTACCTTAGCTTTTAACACCAAATTCGATTGCACTTTACGTCTCCGTTCATAAATATTCTATAAAGAAGAATGTTCGTAAACGGAATACGTAAGCAGAAGATGAACTACAGTTCATGAATCTTGGAAGCATTTTTCTTTCTGTCTTTACTTGTAAGAACTTACATAACCGCATGAATATTTCAAGTAAACTCCTTCCAGTCCTCGAAATCGAAGAGGAGTTTTTTAGATATTTGTTTAAGTATTTATAGTAAACATGTATGTAAATAATTCAAAACAAATGAGGAAGTTATTTTTGAAAGAGCTAGGGATAGATCTGGGTAGAAATAGTCGATGTATAATGATCGGTAATTTATTCATAAATTTTTCTTTTCTTTACTTAATATTTAGGAATATTTAATTGAAAGTATTATTTAAGGAACGCGAGGGCGTTACGCGTAGTTTGATAGTTTGATATTAAGAGGGTATGAGCAGTTAGGAGCTGAATTATTTTTATAATAAATACATAATGAGTGAAGGAACTCCTTTTCATCTTCCTCTCGGCTGTTCAAAATTTTGGTTTTAATAAAAAAATATATCTATCTAACCGAAACCTCTTTTCTTAAGGGTATGATTTTTTTAAGCATGGAATATGTTTTGCCCATTACCTTGTTGGTAAAAAGCGATACGTTATTGGGGAACGCGAGGGTATAACGCATAGTTTGACGTGTTCAAGCTCTGTTGTTGTTCCGATCGAAAATTTGACATCATACTTGTTAAATGTTTAATATGGTATATTTTTGTAATATATTTGTCTCTGGGACCTTGTTTAGGGGCTATATTAGTTTGAATTAAAAAAAAATTGAATACTCTATTTTCAAGTGTAGGGGCTTATTTGACACGCTCTAACTATTGTTGCTCGGATCGAAATTTTGCTAAGAATTAACATATCAGAAATTAAATGGAATATATTTTTGTTATATAAAACTTTCCGCTAAGACCTACTGCTTAGGAATAAAATGTGTATTTATAAAAATAAATGTAAAAAATATTCAAAAGAAAAAAGAGAAAAAAAAAGACAAATAAATACATGTAATGGTAATTGGTTTCTCTTAGTTAATGAAATAAAGACTAAATTTCGTTTCTCTCTGTATCAAATGTTTTATTTACAATAGATATTTACATTACTCACAAGTTGTTAACTGTTGATTCAAGACATTCACTCACATGTAACAAAAGAAGCTACATCTAAAGCCCTTATGGCGATGTTCCTTATATATTAATGTAATCGTGCAGGTTAATTGTTTATAATAATAACAATTCACTGTTATCTGTCTATTGTGAATTCTAATAGGCATTCTGGGTAAAGGTGGTCGTATTGCATCCTTAGTATCTGAAGAAAAACACTGCTATGTGAATGTAGTGGTTTTCTTTACATACATATTCAAATGAAGGTTGCTAGTCTGGAAGGAGGAACCACAGTTCTGAGTAAATCGGAAAAGTAAATTACAGATTCTGTTTACTTTCTAATTGGAAACGGATTCTTAAACTTCAAAACGAGTGACAATGCTTATCCTTGCTTCCATGAGATCAAGTTAATAATACATGGATAATAATAATAATAATAATAATAATACATTAATACATGGAGATAATACATGGGGTATCCTAATGGCAATGAAATCTGTTTCAATTTTATTTGGACATTCCCCATTCTAGCATAACACCCTTAAAATAACTTAATAAGTGAACAATAACAATAATATTTTAATACATGTGAAATGTAAATCTTATTTTAAATATAATTAATAGAAATAGGCTGAATTATAATTATTGTGTGTTGATAAAATTAATATTTTTTTTTAATTTACAAACACTTTAATTTAACACTTATTTTCAAGAAGTAAGGTTAGTTTCGATATTTTATGTCAATATACGATATGGTATAAATAATGAAAATATTCACGGATTTTCACTTAAAATGAAGGCCGACTACAGGATGGATGATAGAGCCACTGACCAGAAGAGGCAATGATATCCTCCAGAGGCCAGGACTTACTGGAGGCTCCTGGAGATTGATGGAGGCCTCCAGCCTTGATAAAAGAAGCATTACTCCTCCATGCTCATGATCGCTTCATTTATATTGTGTTATCCACAGGAGGATATTGATGAGGAGCTCTGCATGTTCATGCACCTCTGATATGTTGATGACTTCGGTTGGAACGTATTGACAGGCTTTATGGGAGGGATTTAGCTATTTGAAGCCTACTCAGGAAAACATTATTTTTTTTTATTACTATAAAATTAGAGCATCTTCAACAAGTGAAAACAAAAATAAGAAGCCTGTGTCTTTAACCAAAGTTGAAGCTAGAAAGTTTATATTTAAATAGAAATTTAATTTGTTTTAATTTTTTTTCTGCGAATATGTTAAAGGATGTATAATTATTAATTACCGAATTTCAGCATTATATTTACTATACATACATGTTCCAGGAAAACTATTTTACATTTTTAGTTTAGAACTCAATTCAGTGATTCCACATTGTCATATTTTAATTTTTGTTGTCTGCATTCACTCACAGTGATCAGTACAATGTCGTTTATTTTTATATGACATTGTTCTGATCAACAGTGACGGTAAAAAAAAATCATATTTGACAATGTGGAAAAACTGAAATGAGAGTTCTAGTCTGAAGAATGGAAACAGTTTTTACCGAAATATGTCGTATGATGTTAAATAAATTGAATTAAAAAAGGAGCAAAATGCTGGGATTTGATAATTAATAGTTAACTTGTATTTATTCATATTACAAACTACAGTATTTATAAACTTAAAAAATATGTGAAATGACTATGATCAATGGGGGATCAATACTTGAAAACAGAATATGTTCACTCTGGATGGGTTAGTTTTCTTTTGTTTTCTGATAAAGCCTTGGGAGTTGCACACACTACTTAATTTTTTTTTCGTTATTAGACATTTATCAAGAATTTAAATAATATAATTGTTTTGGATTTAACAGCAGGGGGAAGTCTATTGTAGGTTTTTTGCAATCTTTTAAACATTTTCTGAAGTGGACTTGTTCAGTTTTGAAAGATAACTCCTCAATTAATGACGTACTGTGCCAACAGTATCTTCATGTACTTGCAGTAAGGCAGCACAATTGCTAAACTGATTATATTATATGAATGGTAGGTTTTTATTGTTTACAGTCGTAAAACCTAAAGGTCATCAACGCCTGTTAGTTAACACTATGAGGTATGATGACAAATATATGATTCAACTAATAAACAAAAAAAATAATAAATTTTATTTTTTTAATTAAAAAACTATTGTATTATAAATTAAAACAAATATAACATTGGATTCATTGCCTTAAAAAGCCATTAAAATATAAAGTTTAATCATTTTTCTTCATAATTTTTAGTAAAAAAAAAACATGTTTTATATCGTCTTATATCGTTTATATCGTCGGGCATTTCGGAACTTATATTTCTCATATCAAGCTACTTTATGCCTTCCGCATGCACTGTCACTTTTTTATTTTTTATTCTTTGAGAGGATGACGTATTAATTTATACCTAGAGATATAGAAAAAAAATAGGTTATGGTGCCACATATGGTGCGTATAACTTTTTCATAAAAACGGATTCAATTTACTGTGAGATCTCTTCTTTTTTAAAGTCCACAATTGGAATGCTTCATCGTAAAGTTTCTCAACTTCAGGAGCAATCAGTGGATGACAGAAAAAATTACATTATTACTTAAAATCCATTTATAAGTGTGTGTTTCTATAGTTTCTTTAGTAAGATCTCAATAATCCGGATGCATTACAATCCTGACGATACCCTCTACTTGGCTCACTCTCAACATATTTTTCTTTTCTCCTTCCACCTTTCCCAACAATGTTATGCTTTGCACAATACGATTCAATAAAAAATAACGGACTTTTTCTAACACAAATATGTTAAGCACTGTTTAAACACTTACGTGTTCATAAGTACTTATCTCCATATCATGTTTTTTCTAGAAAACTAATTGTACATAAATAAATGCATAACTCTCCTTTCACGATATATTTTATCATACGTACCCTTTAGTCGCTAAGGGCTGAGTAATCCGGACGATATGTTGGTTCGGACGACCCACTGTCAACAATTCGTCCAGATTATCAACATCCTACTGTTTATATTTGCACAGTATGAATAAATGTAAAATATTTGAGGATAAAAAATTGCTCATGTTATTTATTTTAAAACAATCTTTTATTAGTTCCCAACTAATTTTTAGAATGTTTTTATGATTTTTTTTTTCTATTGAAATATAGAAAAATGAATGATACCTTTTATACATAGCCTACACCACCACGAGGTTTGTAAATTGAGGAACATAAATGCCAGTATTTTATTCAATACTGTGGAAAATATTAATTGGGTCTATATTTTCAATCGGTTCTCATTTTATTTTATTTTTTTTCAATTTCAAACTTTCGTGGAAAATCTAATCATAAAGAGGTATTCTCACATTGATTAAAGTTGAAAATCATTGGCCCGTGCTTTAAGAACAGAACAGTCTTGTTGGGCCCTATTTTCCTCTTTTCCATTTATAAGCAATTCCGATGGTGAAGTTGAATATATTTTACCCTAACGACTGAATTTTGAAATAACTTAACACACAGCATCGAATTGAAAGAATTTTCTTTTTCGTTATTGTCTTCTTTTACGCATAGTCTCCTTTGTTTACAGATTGTTTTTAGTTTTTTTATTATAGAGAGTTTTTTCCTAGACTTCGATATAAGTCTATAGGAAAGCACTAGACTAAGTTTATAAGCAAAGAATTTATTTTATTTTATTATATCTAATTGTAACAACTGTGTGGTCTACAAACCCTCCTGGGGGGGGGGGGACACTAAAGGACGTGCTAATAACACAAACAATTCATCACATATTATATAATTTTCAATTTTTTTAACAAAACATTATAATTGACCAATACCATAATTCTACATAGAGAAGAAACGCCACTTTCAATAAAATAAACTCTTCAGAACTACTTTTCTAAAAAGAATAAGTTTATTCACAACATTGAAAAAAAAAAAAATGATAAACTTATGAAGATAAAAGAATTACAATAAAATAATCAGCACAAATTAACTTTAACTTTTTGTGAAATACTTTGTTTTTTCATGTGTTTTTATTTTATGTTACTTTTTTCTTATTATTTTTTCTTTGCATTCGTTTTGTTTTGTTATTATGTTATAATTATCTCTCAGTAACTAAATACAGAGAAAGGAAAAAATAAATTTATCTTCCGGTGAATACTGTACCATCTCAAAAATCTCAACAAATGGAGAATGGCGTAAAAAGCTTTTACTTTATCCAGTTTGCCCTTTTTAATTACTTTTTTTCTGATCCAGATGTAGCCAAAGCAATATTTCATATGTACTGATAGACAGCTTGAGATTTGTTATAGTATACCAAAAACGCTTTCCATTAATTTCCTACTTACGAAATTTAACTTCCGCCACTCTTCGGCCAACTAAACAACTTATCTCAATTGAAACCGCATTAAGATATCGTAATTTTAAATGCTTTGGTAAAAAAAACTCAAAATCGAATTTTTCAAGGATGTTACAGTATTTCAAGAAATGTGCGATATAAATAAAATGTAAAATGGCACACAATAAAATGGCGAAACATTATGATATTTTCCGTTGTTTTAAACATTTTTTTATAATTTACAGGAATATAAGGTTGGCAGTCTTATGTAATATGAAAATAAACATCTTGTCAGTTATTATTGAAAATAATCTAGAAGTACTTCTAGAATTTTACCCAATTTTTAGGTGCAACTTTAGTCTTTTTATTAGTATCTAAATAATCAAGTATTTGAGTTGAGATTACTTTAAATAGACAATCGTTTTTACAGTTTTACGAAACAATGATGGGAAACTTAATGAAACTATTTTTTTTTATGAACTAACAAAAGGTAAAAGGAAAATATGTCGATTTGAAGAGGATTTTTAAATGTTATTTATCGGTTACTTGTCTTACAGATTCAAGGCTAAAAGTTAAACACTAATCCTACCGAAATTTGATATACACCTACCAATTTCATCCAAATCAGGCCATAGACTAGTTATTTAAAAACTATTTCATTTCAATTCCGTCTTGTTTATTTATCAAATCAACAAGGTATAATAAAAAATTATAAATTTAAACTTATTTGCATTTGTTTTTGTAATTACGGGCTTTTGTGGAGCCCAATTTCCACATACATATTTTATGGATTTAAAACAGATTTTTGTAGTTCTGTTTTTCTTTGCAGCTCCTTTTTCGACAATTTTTGTGCGCAGTTGAATTCGAAATTGAAGTAGCATAAGTTTCATTGGGGTTCTGTTTAATCAACACATTTAATTGAATAACTACCTATTATCCAATTGGAGCTGAAGATACTTTATTTTTACAATTTACCAAATAGGGAAATTTATTTATAACATTTTATAGGCGGCATCAGATCCCAACCAGAATTATAAACAAACATTATCTGGGCTTGTTTGGCATATCGTAAATCGGCATTAAACCGTAGACGGAAAATAGTTACTTATCGATATGCTCACTAAAGTTGATACTATGTTGGATGAATTTGTACCATAGATCAAAATTGAAAAAGGTTAGTGCAAATCAGTTTGAACGAAGACACAGCAATGCTGAGGTTTTTAATGGGATCTAATAAACCGTATAATTTCATTAAAACTATTTATACTCTTGGTTCATGTAAAAAAACTTGGATAAGAATTAACAGTGAAACTAATATACTGTTGTCCTACAAAAGAAATACTGTAAATTACAATATTCAAAAAATATATAATATTTGAGATTTAAATCGAACTCACAGTTATATATTTGTTTGTAACAATGTCCAATGTGTTGTAACAATACATTTGTAACAATGTATTTATTCATGTACGAGTGATAAATATGTATTATTATTAGGGGTAAAATGATCAGTTGTGGTAGACAAGTTACATAAAAAAATTACGGGCTTTTGTGGAGCCCAATTTCCACATACAAAAAAAAAAAAGATTTTTGTAGTTTCTTATAAAAAAAAATTGAAGTACTTTTTATGTATGTTTTAATAAAAGAAGTAAATTAAAAAAGCAAATCAATTAATGTTATTCCCAAGAACGTCTGCCAAAAAGTCAATAGGGTTATTTGGATACGTTTAGTGTTAAGCGGTGGGATATAATTCAAATTAATCATAATTTAAGTTAAAAGACAGGGAGCAGACCGAAATGTATTGCAAAATCAATAAATACATAGTTATGGTACAGCAATCTATTCTATAACATTTTATATAAATTTAAGGTATTTTCAAAAATTGCTATTATATTCATTATTTTATTATTTAAATTACTTATTTATTGTTTACAGGAGTGTCTAACCCGTCCTGTGACGAGACAGAAGAGCGGGTTGCTGAGGCGGACAAAAACACAGTGATCATGTTCCCACCATCACTGCCTGGGAAGTGGGTCTCTGAAAAGTAAGTACCCTACTTTTTACTTCCTATCATTTCTTTACATTCAAGCATTTATCATCGCTGTCTTTTGATTCTGCTACATTAATTCCGAAAACAATCTTTTTTGGCCGGAATCATCCCCCTTTGTTTACCTCCCCCTTTCAACAGTTAGAAAAGAAAGTGGTGGTTGACCCAGAATAATTCCTCCCCAGATTTAAAGTTTTTTAAATCCAAGAAAGAAAAAGATTAATATAAATCAGATTCTAATCAAATGATAAATTCCACAAATCTATATAAAAAGACATTTCAAACCTATATAGTAATTGTATGATTTGATTTTATGCCAACGAAGTAAACTATATCTAGACCCTATTTCCACCAATATATCTTTATGTGGATAAATGTATCCATCCCAAACACTCCAGTCATATATCATTTCCCTTGAAGAATGGTGTTATAACTGGAGAGTTAAGATCAATCCCAGCAAATAACCTTTACCCTACGTCGAAAACCTACCTCATCCTGTCCTCATGTATCCTTTAATAGAGTACCATTAAATAATAAACATAAATTTTATTTGGACAAGTAGAACAGATAAAAGACAAGAAGCTGCACGTCGATTTCGACTTTGAATTTTATTTGGACACAAAAAAATCAGAGACTTTTGGACCTGGTTAACCCTCCAATCATACAAGATTGAAAAGACAAGAAGTTGCACATCGATTTCGACTACTACAACACCTACTTGACAAACGTATTCCATTCCTGGCAATCCTCCGAGGCGTCTGAAAAGAAGATGGCTCCGTGATATTTTGTAATTATTCATTAGAATACTACCAATGGGTAGTTCCTCTACAGGTTTTATTCATGTCATTATATCTCATATTCCGCATATTTACTAGATGTGTTTTCTAATACAGTTGTAAATTTCTATTATTAAAAGAATAACAAAATAAAAAATATTTAGAATTAAATTATAATATATGCATGCAGTAAATGTGTGGAAATACAAATAAAATTAAAAAAAAGCATGTTAACAACAACATACATGAATCACGCATATATATATTTTAAATTTTTGTTTTCTTTACTGTTAATGTTGGATATTTAATACGGTTCTTGAGGTTCACTCAATAAAATATCAGCTTATTTTGGCGACGTTTCGAGACTATATTGTTCATATAATTATGCTCTACGGTAAAAAAAACAGCTTACAATAAAATTATATAAATTACACAAGCTAAACAGAAAGAAAATAAATTTTAAAAAAAAATTCTAAGTAGATACTTTAAAGACTTATTAAGAATCACAGCTTAATATTTTTTTTATTAAACGGGTATTAATAATCCTGCTTTCAATGTTAATAGTTAACTCCTTTGAAGGCTGGCTCGACTTATCCACTTTTCACAACAGCCACCGAAATAAAATTTATAAATAATGGCTGTTTAATTAATGTATGAAAATTGTTTTTCTTTGTTTAGGTAAATGTTGGATCGACATTTTATTCTCCAGTGTGATTCAGAATCTTACGTTGATACAAATAAAATCACCCTTAGGCAGCATATAATTTAGAAAGTTTCGGATACTAATTCCTTTTTTAATGATTCACTACACACCAGTCTTTTTATTTTCCACTTTATCCAAAGTGTTTTCAAAACAAACCCGCCCTAAATGGAGTCAAAAGCTATACGGTGGATGGAAGGATGCAGAAGATAACTGCCGCAACAAATGTACCTTAAGCCGCATCAGTATGAATAACTAATGGCCAACGGAACGGCCATTTCGTTTTTGATCCGGATTTAAACTACGCTGAACAAAAGCAGTGCTTCCAACTCCCTCCCTACCCCTCCTCCCTATCCTCTCTCACGAATTACTTTCTTCTCTAGCATATTTACGTAAGTCACGTAATCCCTTTTGTACCTAACCAGTACACCCCAATGATTGGGAGCACTTATCTTGTATTATGTATACATTTTTTTTTTGTCCTATTTGTACGATAAACCTGTTTCACCGGCGACTAGTATGGTAAATGTAAAAAAAATGTTTTAAAAAAATGCAATCGAAAATTTGGAATTTTTACCTAAAACGACCAAGTGATATAATCTCAGTATTAATATTTTAATATATCACTTTTGTTCATGATCGTCATGTTTTCTTTTCAATGTTGTCAATTTTTGCATTTTTTTTTAAACAATGTTTTAAAATATAAGTACTAAACACAAACTACGTTTTAAGTAATAGCGTACAATACACATACGACTAGATTGTCGAGCAAGTTGGAGGGAGGGTCTCAGCGAGGGTACAGGAGGTCGGGGGTCTGAACTCCACCTGGGCAGGTTCAAATTTATTTCGTGGCGGACCCCACGAAATGAATCTTGACCTTCCTACATTGTCTTGAATAGGTTAGTAACCTCTAGGATATCCTGTCCTTCCTTTCCTATTTCGAGTTCATAAGGACATTAAGCCCCAATAAACAAACAAAAAAGAAATATTTACATTAGGGATGTGTCAATTCTCGATTCCACCAATTCGTTTGTGTAAAATAGGAAATGTGCACTTGATTCCTTTTTCACTGGTGGAAGTTCTATTTTCGAATTCCAACCGAATGTTCGCCAAGTAATATCTATCTTTGTAATATCCACATAGCTTAGCCATATAGGCACAATTAAAGAGACAAAAAATAGCTTTCTGGTGATACCCATATCCCAAAAATCACAAGATTGCACGTAATATAATTTACACTGAAATATAATTAATAATTAATCCCTATTAAAAAATTTCTTTAGAAATCTTTAAGTGAAAGAATAAAATCTAGATTATTTATTCATTTCTTGATTAGATACAGTGAAATATTTTTAAAATAAAACAAATATTTTAGAAAATGTATATCCGAATCGCCTACCCTTTTTTGACCTATCTTTCTATGAACTCACATATACACTAACAAGTACAAAACTTTAACATTAGTTAAATTAATATTATCATTCTCAAAATAAATTTAATTATATAAATAAGAGTGTCATTTTGACTGTCATTTGATTTTTTTTACACGATTCGGAATAATTTCTGGAGTTTACATTTAATTATGACAGCTATAAAAGGAAACGGAATTAAATAGCGATGCAAACATGTACAAATGTGAGCTCGAATTGTGCAATGTATAGAAAAGTACACCAACAAGGACCGTAGGCAATTAGACGACCCTGCAATAACAATAATTAACCAGTTATTGGGAAGGGTTCAGCCGTGTGCCCTGCAGCTGCTGCAGCCTGTATTGTGTTGTATTATTCATTAACAATTAATTAATTATTTAAATATATATATATATTCATTATTAACCTTACTTTGTTTTTGATAAGTAGTTGAATAACGGGAAGGTACATGCCTTCTTCACCTAACCCTCTTCAAAACCTAAATTTGCATAGCTTTTTTATTGATTTATCTTTTTTTTAATTAAGTATAATGTCTTAAAACGTACCTAAAAAACTCATGAAACTTAAGGTAAAAATATGTTAATGAAAGAAAAATTCCAATCGTTAACTTTGGGATATTTACAATAGTGTTCTGAACATTAAATACTTAAGTTATTGTACTAAAAGGGTAAATTTTTACATTCATAATAACTTTTCGTTGCTAGTTTACTATCTATTATATATATAATATTTTAGTTTTAAAGGATAATCTGAAACCGTGATATGTAAACAACATTAGAGTTTTCCAAGGACCTGGTTTTTCATGTTACCAAAGATAGGGGTATGAGATAATGGTTTGAATTTCCTCTTAACTGTGTACGTTGGCAGGGAGTAAATTTTAATTTAAAAAGATATATTATTAGTATAAATGTGCAAGTCTCTAGGAGTAGACAGCTTTTCAACGTATTCAAACATTTCAAAAAGTCTTTTTTTAATTTAAACATTCACCTAGATCTCAATCATGTACATCAAGAAGTTCATTACAAACTAAAACGATTTTTATATTTTTTGATGGTCTCTATCCCTTACTTCGATCCCGTGCAGAATACACCTATCATCAGATACTAACCTTGCAGCAATGTTTTTTTCCGATTTCCCTGTACTTGAAATCCCCCCTGCTTTTCACAACAGTCAGCGTTTTTAATAAAAGCTACCACAAAATGTTCATTTATTATTGTTAATCAATTTTAAAAATCAAATAAATATCTGACTCTTATATATTATTTATCCAACCATCGTTATTAACTACTCCTTGTAGTTTTTACTGCTATTAGCAACATAGCATTCTTGTAATACTAATAACATAATATTATTAGTTTTTAATTATATCATTCTCACACCTTGCCACTTATTTATGGATTTCAGACATTCTACTATTGTCATTTTATTATAAATTGCTACTCGTTTCATTTAGGGACTGTTCATAAAAATAATAAATTTTAACACTTTTATACATTTATTTTCTGGCTATTTTTTTTTTTTTTTTTTTACTATATTTTATAGTTTTTTTTACTATACATGTGCATCAAATATTATAACAAAACTTTCATATCTACTAAATAAAATAAAGTTTTAAACAAATCGAAGTACAATTTACAAAGAAATGAGTGTGATTTCATGGCATCTAGAATATCCTAAAAATGAGTTCACTACTTTAAAGTAAATTGCTGTGTACTTTTAAAAATGTTTATACCATGTGGAAAGTATTTCTATTAATATCAGAAGGCAAAAAATAAACTAACTTCAAAAATATAAAAAAGTTATGATCTGAGTACCTCGCGCTGAAGGGCGGGAAATGAGGTTGTGTGTTATGGGCTTCTTCCAATCAGGCAAGCCAGCTTTTTGGAAGAGATATCTTTTCGAGTTTTATTTTTTTCATTTAGATTTATTAAGCTAGGAATCATTATTATTGAAGTTTTCATTCTTTTCTTTTTGTTATTATTATTTTTTTTTTTTTTACTACTAGTAAGAATAAATTCTAGTTGAAAATCGTAATTTATAACCTTAAAAAAAAAAATATGAATCGGATTGAGTAATTTTGTGCTTTGTAGGCAACCTCAGCATTTTTAAGTGCCAGAGTCTTGCTAAAAAAAGGAAAAAGGAAGAAGGTGGGAGAGGCCCTAAGAAGCGGCAATAAAGGATCCTAAATTGCCCGGAAAGGAATAACCGTTAACTCCCCCCTCCAAAGTCCCATGACATCATTGTAAAGCCCAATTAATTTATTTTAAGAGAGAATAAAGCCCCCTCCCTCATCCTCCAGGTCATAATTCGCAAGCTATTAAACTATTTATTGTCCCCTTGTTTATGGCCCCTTCGACAAGGGAAGTAATACGGCAAGGCAAGGTTAATACCACAATACCTCAAACCAAGTAGTTTGCTCTAGGAGTGTACAGTACTACTTTTTTTTCTTTCTATTTCCACTAGGTGAGACCATTGCCAACTTTAGCAATAAGTCAAACTTGTTTCAGACTTCGACATATAATAAATCAGTGGTTCTTTCTTTTTCTCAAACTTTATCTAATTTGATTTCAACTATTGGGTAGAACTAAAAAAAAAGACTTTTTCCTCACCTTCCTTTATGAGAATCTCTCTCTAATCAGAGAGAGAGAGAGAGAGAGAGAGAGAGAAAGAGAGAGAGAGAGAGAGAGAGAGAGAGAGAGAGAGAGAGAGAGAGAGAGAGAGAGAGAGAGAGAGAGAGAGAGAGAGAGAGAGAGAGAGAGAGAGAGAGAGAGAGAATTTATTAAATAATGCTGATCAATTCTATCGTATTACTACTCCTTTGTTAAAAATATATTACAATATTAATGGTGTATATGTATAACACAATAATATGCTGATCGGTATTGTTTATAATTTTTTTTCTTCCCTTACAACCTACCTGCTTGCTTCTTTCTATTTAATCTTTTTAAAACCGCGTTTACTCTTATTCTCTATGTTAGAAAAAGCAAACAAGTAAAAAAAAAAAATAGTTTGAATTCATGTTATATTAATAATAATTGAAGAATAAAACACGTTATTTTTAGATTTTATATATATTTTTTTAATTTCTGATTATTAGCACGTAGGTTATAATGATCTGCTACTGGGACAACGGCTGTGAAAGGAGAAGATTTTGCTAAAATCACGCTCAACCGCCTGTTATTTTTCCTAATTAAAGGTACCCCATTTATAAATTTATAAAAGCACTTATTTAAAATTTATTAAATTTTCGTCTGCATTTAAAAGGGTTTTGATT
This sequence comes from Euschistus heros, assembly GCA_003667255.2. NCBI lineage: Eukaryota > Metazoa > Arthropoda > Insecta > Hemiptera > Pentatomidae > Euschistus > Euschistus heros. Next base: position 1,216,989 of record RCWM02000065.1, on the reverse strand, counting down.
AAAATATATAATTTTTGCAACCATGCCTTCTTTTAATTATAGCTCTTTTTCATTTACCTCACTTTTACCTCAATGTCTACATCCAGAGATAGCTCTTTAATATACTTTGAATGTTATAATATTATTTCATACATAAAATTTTTAGGAATATAAAATAAATTACGCAAATAAAATACAAATATATCTAGTAACTGAAGTGATAATAATAATCGTAATAACATTTCATGAGCTTATAAAGCAACTACCCATAGATATCACTTCAAGAAAAATTCTTTCCTCGTAGGTTTATCTGGAATAGAGCGGGAAGCGAGTTGAGATACTAGAGGATTAAAATAGTTGCGGAGTTCACTATGAAAAAATATATATCTAGTATTAGGTAAGTCAAAAACGTAAGGTAAATTAAGATCTTAGTGCATCAGTTTGTTTATGAGAAAATAAGAAGCATTAAAGATTTTTCGAAGGATTTTGGATTTTAAGGATTGAATAAGAAATGAATTGGATGGTTTTTTGGATCCCCAAATCTCATTTCCATATGTCCAAATAGGTTTAATTACTGTTATTGTAAATGTATTTTGTAATTAATCGGAAGGTTTTAATGTCAAGTAAACTTGAAGGAGCAGTTTCTTGTCATTTTAGTTTTGTATGTGAATTCCAAGTAAGACATTTGTCCAAATGTAGTCAGTCCTAAGTAGCATATCTATTCTCAAGTATTATTCTAGCTAAGTAGGGATTAATGGATATTATTAAAATATAATATAGGACAGGAAGTCGTTTACGATGAAGGTAAAAGTAAAGGTTATTTGGTGAGATTTGTTTTGATATGAGATAGGGTTAAAATTACTAAACGTCTTTAAAATATTAATTGAAGTTTACTTGGTATTAAGAAATACATCTAATAGGGGAAGGTGCTATACCTAAAGCACAGTTTTACCAGTGGACATTTTTAATACAGAGAAAGTGTGAGGAGGGAAATTGAAATTGTTAGATTGGTAGTACTGCATCTCCCTGCAGTTGCACGCGTGTTTTCAAGATTGCCAGATCATCAGTTTAGTAGAAATTATTAGTTTTAAGTTTTTTTCTTTCAAATCCTAACCAATCTAACCAGTGATTTTAAATTTTTTAAGATCTCCACTTAAAAATTTTCTAGGCAGTAATATTTCATTGGGTTGTCCGGTAAATGTACGATAACTCCATATGCTTTCATATCAATTTTCACTTACGGGTTTTGTGAAACAGAGCTTTCTGTACAACATGGCGTTCAGCTGTACCTGTGGACACCATTGCCAGCTGAATCTGTAGACGGTTAAAGTTTCCACAGGTACAAGAATTTTTCTCTTTGTTTATTAATTCATTATTTCAATTATAAATATTGCGGAAAAGTTTTTAGGCGTTCCGCGTGATATAAAATGTCTAAATTTGAATACCTACTATTCGTATAACAATTTTTTTAAAGAGGAGAAAACTCGCCACTCACTATTTATAACAAACTATTCAACTAGTGAAGATGGTGATTTCACAAATGTGATCTTGGCTGATCCATCAAGCGAAGATTGTAATTTTTTGGATGAATTGATAAATGATTATGAACAAGGTAAAGAAATTGAAGATGAAGAAATATATGTTGATAGCAATATTTTGTGTGGGGGTTTTAAAGTATTTGTTAGCGTTGATCAAAGAAAAAGTAGATTCGTTCACGTTCAACATTTGCTACTTGAAGAAAATTTCATCAAATGATAAAACTCCAAAATTTATTCTTCCGGACATCTACTGATTATGAAATCGAAATAAGAGATATCAAAAGAAAATTACCACCGCTACATTTTAAAACGCACTGGGAGATTATGTAAGCAATTACATTTTTTTACATCGTTTCATGGATATGATCTCTAATGATGCAGATTTTTTTTCATGATGATAAAAAAGTCTGTGACACTCGTTAATAATTTAAAAATGACACTCATTTTAATTATCCTAAGAGACCTACTACTGGAACTACTAGTGTCCACAGGTACAAAGGGGTAAGGTACCTATGAACACTAATCAGTAAGTTACAAAACATTATTTTCTGTAAAAATAAAATTACATTTCAAAATAAAGACACCAGGATTTGATAGCTCCTTAAATGTCTTATCTAATGGTACAATAACCACTCTATAGGATATATTAAAAAGTTAATGATATGACGGATATTTGTTTAAAAAATACTGATGAGTTGCACTATTATTTAATTTAAAAGGGGGAATATTCAAATGTCTAGGCAGGGGTTGCACGTATATTCTATATTATTATTTTAGAAAACTCAGGCAGGTAGTTGGATATTGTATAGAAGCGACTGAAGCGTGGTAATCTAACTCAGAGCTCGGACTATTGTACTAAGCAGAGGACAGGCAGTACTATCTGCCAGTTGGAGCAGAACAGAGAGACAATAGCTTCCTTCTGTTGCTGTACACAGCTATAGATCCGACCAACCTTTCAGTAGCTGGGTAGTGGATGGATCTCACTTACCCCTCACCTCTCTCTCCTTCCCTCCTGTAATTATCAAACTTGTCTTCAATAGCTATCGCAAAGTTCAACTGCAGAGCTGTGAGAGACCAGAAACAATTCTGCAATCTAACTCCAAGCACCAGCCAATTGTTCCGTGTGTTTACTCTTGAGCCTTAGAAACTGAATTCGGCTAATATACTGTATAGCGGACAAATTATTAAATCATAAGTGAGATGGGAATCGTCTTTCTATTGTACTCACTCATGTTAATAAGAACTTTTTATCAATTCATAGATATTATTTAAGCATAATGCTAATGAAATCGAGAATACACTACTCATAATCAGCCTGGACAAACTGAATCTATTTGTTATAATTTAATACATTTTATAACTTAATAAAAGACATACAATAAAGAAATGAGCGGAAAATGGATAGATGAATGAATGACTGAATAAATCTGTCATCCAAGTGAATAAGTGGTTGAATTTTGACCAAAATGAGTTAAGTGACTAAAAAAAATGGTGAAGGTTTTTTTTCATGGTGTATAAGTGTTCAAATAAGATGTTAATTTTAAATAAATATGTTTTAAAATGAACATCACCAACAAAAATGTCTCGATTCTTTTTAGTCACATAACTCATTTCGATCAAAATTTCAATTAACCACATATTTACTGAGTTGAAAGAAATATATATGATATTTAGTAAAAAAAAAAATTACAATAACAGGAGGCCTAGGTTCAAAACAAAACGGGTTAAAAAGGAAAAATTCGAATATAAACACAAAATCTACTGATTTTTAAACCACACATAATTGATTAAACATAATATTTTTTTTTTGTACAATAATTAGACAAAACATTTTGAGGTACCTGATTTCCATCTTCGTTAAATGCGTTAACAATAATTAAAGGACAAGTAAATAGGTAAACTTATTTATAGCGTAAAAATATTGGTAGCGGGTCTATTCAACAGGGATCACTGGAATATTAGAATCAAAAACAACTTTTTAATAACAGTTAATTCATTTAATAACAGAACCAAAGATAAATGTCATTGCAGTAGCCTTTCCATTACCCGCCGTTACCTGGGTTTACATTGTGTCGGATTTATAAATAATTTACCGTTATTTATATATCAAAAGAGGCCAGCGAACGCATGAAGGATTATTGGACGCAGAGGAAACTCCGTATACCAAGAAAAAAAAATTGTAGCGTGATCCTAAGTGGTCCGATTCTCAAGTAAAAAAAAAAAATAATATTAATTTTTAAAAATAGGCTAGATATTAAATATACCTAAGAACTAATGATCTTAATAAATTGTCATATAAAGTACCCTTTTGAAAAGTATAAACATCTAAAAGGTGGATAAGTAGATTTCAGGAAATTTAGGGAAGAAAAGAACTAAAGGGGATAGGAAATACGAGGAAGGTTTTGGGTTCAGATTGAATAGAACAGAAAGGAAAGAACGGATTTCTTTCGAAAGATAGGAGAATAAAGCCACTTCTACTGAGGATACCCATTGAGATGGAGGTTAGGTAGAGATGAAGGAATATTGAGAAACAGTTCATCAATATCTTCAATCTGAGGTATATAGTTCAAAGGATAGCTCCTCCTGCATCGCTCCCCTACTTTCCTACTATACCCACAGGCACATTTATGTATTCACATTTCTATTTATATATTTTTTCTTTATTCTTTTTTTTTATCCATTTTTTACTATAAGAGCTATCAATCCTGATCTTTTCACAAAAAAAATATAAAGCATTTTAATTGCTTAAGTTAAATCATTTTTAGATTATTCATGCCTTAAAAGTTTTGACATGGATATGTATTTTGGCTAGTCTATACTTTTTTGGTACAACTTTTTTTCACTGTCGAAAAAGTAACTTTTTCTCACGCTCTAGCTCTGCTAGCTCTGACCGAAAATTCGCCGACTGTTTCCTAATCAGAAATTTAATAGAAACTACATTTTGTTTTATAACATTTGTTGCTAGGACCTAGGACTATATCGGTTCGAATGAAAAAAGTCAGGTTTGAAACTGTTATTGATATTAGTAGGTCTTTTGGCTAGGGGTCTATACTTTTTATAGGTTTTTATTTTTACATTCGTTATGACACACCCTAACTCTGTTTGTGATAATGAGATCGGAAATTTAACGGCAGTTTCCTTCTCAGACATTTAGAAAAGAGACATTTGAAATGGAAATTTTTTGGGTCTTTTACACTTGTTCCCCGCATTTCATTTTGAGTTTGTCATCATAAGTTTAGGTTACGAGTAACCTTTCCAAACGTTATAACGTGTCAATGAGAGATCGTTTGAATTGTTCCTATTATTTAATAATTAAATAAAAAACAAAAAAAATGTCAAAAACAAAATTTTTTTTTCGTTATTATACGCGACATATCTTTGTTCGATTTAATTCGTCGAATGTATACAAAAGAAAAAGCGATAGAATTTATTGAGGAAAAAGGTATCTTTCATCGAATAACACTTAATATAATATTTAAAAAAAAAAAAATAAAAGGTTGGGTTACTCTTAACCTAAACGTATGATAATAAACTCAAAATGAAATGCGGGGAACAAGTGCAAAAGACCCAATTTTTTTTATTTTCTAGCATTTTTCGCTAGTACCTACCGTTAGGTATATTGGTTTAAATTAAAAAAAAAACAAAAAAAAAAACACGTTTTGCCTACATTTTAAATGCCATGTGTGTTTAAGTGCCTTTTTGACACCCTCTAGCTCCGCTGTTGCTGCTCGAATTGGAACTTTAACGATAGTTCCCTTATCAGAAATTTAATGGAGAATAATCCCTACCTCGGAATACCTAACGACATTAAGCCCCAACAAACAAACAAGATATTAAAACATCGTGGATCAACTAAAATTTTATTTGTGAACAATAGAATATCTATTTGATTCAATGAATAGAAAATCATTTACCTGTTGACACAAGCAACTATTCTTTATTTTTTAATGTTTATTTTACATTTAATTTTTTTTTTTATATCTTGTAGTGTTTTAAACAAACGAGGTATATTGTGATAATCATCTGAATATCGTTATAACCAAAAGAATTATAACTTTGATCTTCTTAATGCCATTAACTAAACCTTTTAGGTTTAATTAAAAGGAGCATATTGCTAATATTTAGGTTTTTTATTGTTTGGAATGCTGACCAATAGTTAAGAAATACGGTAACGGTCGGGTTAAGAGGAGGCAGCTCCTACGCGCGCCGAGAATACCTTTTATCGATTCTTACCTTCTTCCGATATATTTCGGTGTTTTAGTCGGTAATTTTCGAGGTAAAAGGTTATTCTTATTTATTTACGGAGAAACTTTAAGTCCCTGTTCAAAGTAATATTAACTTCTGTTTACCTTATGATATTAAAATGTGTAATAAGAAAATAATTAGGTGGAAATAAGAAAATGTCAAAATATAAGACACTAAATCAATTTTGAATTAATTTTATATTAAATGAAAATTAATATAATGCTAAACCACCAGTAATGTTAATTCTTGATAAACTTTGTGATGTGAGGGAAGTGTAAATAACAAATTATAAATATTTAAAAGACAGAATTCTTAAGTATTTATTTCATATAACTCCTATTTATTTAACATTTGTAGCTACATTTTTCGGAGAAAATGCTCCATCATCAGGCTTATAAAAATGTTTAAAAATACATTAATCTATAACATTACACCAATATTTTTACAATTATATAATATGTCATTTACCTCTTAATCGATGATTATTTTCACATTGTCCATTCTTCATGTTACAAGGGATTATATAATATAAGACAGAATCCTTGTTGAAAGTTATGATGTTAATTTCTGCTGTTTTCTCAAGGGAAGTGGAAATAAGAAAATATGAAACCTATGATATACTTTCTCATATTTATTTTTAGATCGATATGTTTTATTGAAATAATCATACAACTTAAATTAAATTGATACAACAAATAAAAAAATATAAAACACCAAATCCATGTACAAATTAATGTTCTTCAATTTTGTCACACTTCTACACATTAGATAAGAGAAAATAAGAAAACATAAATTGATAAAACACTTAATCCTTTATGAAACTCATTTTGTTAACTTCTGTTTCACTTATTTACATTATACAATCTGTTACACTTTAGGACAATAAGTATTATGGATGACAAAGAATCCATTCACAAAATATGCATACTGAAATTTTATCACTTCAATTGATACAACAAATAAAAATATATAAAACACCAATTCCGTGTACAAATTAATGTTCTTAAGTTTTGTAACACTTTTACACATTAGACAAGAGGGAGTAAGAAAACATGAATTGATAAAACACTTATTCCTTTATGAAATTCATTTTGTTAACTTCTGTTTCACTTATTTTCATTTAAGAATACTAAATATCAATATAACACACTAAACAACACAATCCAAGTTGAAACTGTAGAAGTGATTGTTTACATGTGAGGCTATAGGAAAGAGCTACCGATAAATGTAAACTCGAAGTGAAGCGTAAGCATCGAACTGGTCGGTGTAGCGCGGGTCAAGCCAGTTTGGTGCCTCCTCTTAACCCGACCGTTACCAGAAATACATAACACAGGTCCCAAACAACATTGACGTTACGCGAGGTTTAAGTGCAAATTCGCGAAATAAATTTTAAAATAAACTTGTTTAGTTATGATGAATTTTATTTTTCTTTACTAATAAAAAATGTAACACAAACTAAAAAAATCTTTAAGAAAAAAAAATCAATAATAATTGCTAATAACCCATAACTAGACTACCAAGTACATGCCAAAACATAATGAATATTCCAAACCTGCATTACTTAATATAAAAAATAAATAAAATACTATTTAATTGTTACCAATTTAATTTTGGAACATGTAGGGATTTGCTACTTGTTGAATCATTCTTGAATAGACCTATTTGTTTGCATGTTAAAAAAAAAAAAAAAAAAAAAAAAAAAAAAAAAGAAAAGTTAAATGTTAATATAATCTGGGCATTGTTTACCGACTAGGTCAAACAGAAGAACTGCGGCGTGCTTGAAGAAGGGAAACAATTCTTTAAGGGCCCCATACAAAGGGACCTTATATAAGGGTTTTAATTTTAAATATTTTCCTGGTTTCTTGGAAGAAAGGCAAGAGAATTTTCATTTTATTTTTTTAATTTTTTTAAAGAGTATTTTTATTAAATAATAGTATTGAAATGTTGTATAATAGTATTGACATGTTGTCTTGTTTTTCTATTATAATATAAATAATAAGAATTTAAATGTAAATAGAAAATATGGTATGCTTTCACCAACATATGTTGACACTATGTAATGATTACTTTTTTAAAATGTTAAACGCTATAATGAAACATAGGATTCAATTAACAAATTATAGAAAGGTAAATCAAACTTCTAAAATAAAATATAATAAACTTAAAAAAAATAAATATAAAAATAATATTATTCACATAAATATGTACTTGCATTCACAACATTAATCATAGCACGTTGTAATCTTATAAATTAAAATTACTATGTTTCAATCGAGCATAACATTACCGAAACACACAAATGACTGTTCTACCTCATGAGATATATTGTGTATGAACCAAATAAGTTTTGTAATGTATGTGTGTGCGTGAATTTAAGATTGTATGATGTTTCCCTTTTTTCCTCGATTTTTTTTTTCTAAATGAAACGGCCTATTTTTATTTTTGATTTGTTTTATTTATTTTTTTTTTAATGGTCCGAAGTTGCATCAGTATTGAAATAGATTGACTTTATATGTACATTGGTATTTCTTTGGTATCTATTTTCGGAACATATATGCTTCTCAGAATACATTTATATATTACAATTATATACTGTATATATATATATATATATTAGGTTGGTACAAAAATAATACATGTTTTAAATAATCATTTTGTTTAAGAATGTGCTTGTTAAGACAATACTGCAGTCTAGTCAATAAATTATAAACAATAGTTATTATTGTTGTTTTTCCTCAGAGATTAGTTAAGTTAATGTTTCATTTGCTATGAGTAAGGACCTCTGTAATTCACCATGTTAAAACGAAATTTTAGTCGAATTTATTTTTACGAGTTCAAACTTGGTCAAAGTGCGTCCAAAACCGTGCGTTGTTTGGAGTAGAGGAACCATCAGTGAATGTATAGTGCAGAGATAGTTCCGTAAAATCCAGAATTTGATTTCGAAGACAAGGGAGGTCGCAGTAGGTAGGCGTTCTGTTGTTGGTCACGGCTATCTGAGGGCTTTGGTTGAAGAACACACTCGCAAAACTACTCGGGATATTGCAAGAGAAGTTATTGTTGACCACTCAATATTGTAAGCTATTCAACATTATAATACTTTATTTTTGTTACTTATAAAAACATGAATTTTTTTTGCACCAACCATATACATATATAAATAAATATTTGGTATGATCCTACTCGTATTACATGAATATTTTATCGCATGATTCTTTAGCATTTGAGGAGCTGATAATAGTATGACTGATATCACAATTTCAAAGGACTCAAACCATAAAAGTATTTCTGGAAACATAGTAGTCCGCTTATAGAACCATGGACCGCACTTTTTGTCCGTTTACAGTAGCTGTTTGGACCCAACTGATTTAGGCCGGCCAATTCATCAGTATGTATGAGGCAATGGACGCTAGCTAGGGTTATGGCGGATTTATCATGGAGATCTATGGCCAGTGAGCTGATGAAACAGCCAACAATGTTAACAACTACAGTCTCGTTATGGTTATAACATGAGGCAATAGCAACAGTTTGTTTGTGGAGATTAAATGGAAAACGTTTTATTAATGGAACGTAATCCTTTTCAAAATATATTCAGATTAGAAACTAACAGATCGATCTAATAAATGAGGTAATAGCATGTGAATGTTTCTTTTTCCAATTGTGATATGAATGTAAAAGAAAAGAATACAAGCAGAACTTTTTTCTTTTTTTTCTGTACTTACAAGGGGAGGACACACTCAGTCTCTCACGGATCTTGTTGGCAATTTTTTTGGAGGTTCCTGGTCAAAAAATATTAGACACATATTTTGCCGTTCCGACCAATGGGCCTTAGAAGCCGAGAAAAAAAATAAAATAGCATTAAACTAATTTATTTTTTATCTCGAGTTTAAAAAATGATATCGACATGATTCTTGCACCAACATTTTCAGTTTTGATTGTGAATTAAAGGAAAAATACAGTCGCTCCATAGAGTTTGGTATAGGTTAATTAAATTCTAAAAAAATGATTAGTTTTTCAAGCAAACTACCTCTATAGATTTTTTCACACAAAAATTGAGGTCAGATTCTAATTCAGCACCCTCAAAAACATTAAAAAACGGATATTCAACAAAATCAAAAATTATCATTTTTTTCACCCTTCATTTTCCAGGAAAATGAAATTTTAAAACCGATTATTGGTTACATACCTTTAAATCGTCATTACTTTGTCATGCAATTCACTGGTTGGTATCGCTGGAAAGAGGAGAGTCTCAGCTTTCTTTTGATTTATATAAATGTAAAATTCGATGAACAAAAACCTATTAAAAAAATTGGAAAATCCGAAAAACATTTTGATTTTTAACTTGAGTTTGAAACCAGATATAGGATGATGAAACCAAATACATTTCAAGCGTATTACCACCCTATATTTTGTGTAAAAAAATAAAGTTGATACGTAAAACCGTCTAAGCATAATTCACGTTTTTATCAATTTAAACAAAAGTTGCCTATCATTTATTTGGTCAGGCAAACTTTGAAGCTTACAAACTTTTATTTTTCTATTTGGATGAAATTTCGTATTTAAGGGTTCTCTTAAATGCTGAATTCGAATCCGATATCGGTTCTTGTGAAAAAATTATATTGAATATACTTCACTTGAAAAATTTTAGCTTTTACACTGTAAAATGTGATAGAAAATTCTTTTAGCCCTAGAATTCCATCTCAACACCTTTAAAACTCAGGAAACGTATGTATATATATATATAGATATCAATGAAAAAAATATATATATATATATATATATATATATATATATATATATATATATATATATATATATATATATATATATATATATATATATATATATATATATATATATATACTAATTGGGAAAAATAATTTGTTACTTTAATTATCATTAAAAAATAATTATAATTATTAATTATTTATTGTAATAACTTATTACAAATTAATATTTACATTATATACAGACAGAACCACATATTAGATTTGATTGTTAAGTATTTACGATTTTTATTTTATTCTTCAAACCCAGAACACATCTCTAACCCGTTTTGTAATCTTTGTTTACTGGGTATATATTTTTTTTTTTTTTTTTTTTTTTATTGATATCTATATATATACATACGTTTCCTGAGTTTTGAGGGTGTTGAGATGGAATTCTAGGGCTAAAAGAATTTTCTATCACATTTTACAGTGTAAAAGCTAAAATTTTTCAAGTGAAGTATATTCAATATAATTTTTTCACAAGAACCGATATCGGATTCGAATTCAGCATTCAAGAGAACCCTTAAATACGAAATTTCATCCAAATAGAAAAATAAAAGTTTGTAAGCTTCAAAGTTTGCCTGACCAAATAAATGGTAGGCAACTTTTGTTTAAATTGATAAAAACGTGAATTACGCTTAGACGGTTTTACGTATCAACTTTATTTTTTTACGCAAAATATAGGGTGGTAATACGCTTGAAATGTATTTGGTTTCATCATCCTATCTGGTTTCAAACTCAAGTTAAAAATCAAAATGTTTTTCGGATTTTCCAATTTTTTTAATAGGTTTTTGTTCATCGAATTTTACATTTATATAAATCAAAAGAAAGCTGAGACCCTCCTCTTTCCAGCGATACCAACCAGTGAATTGCATGACAAAGTAATGACGATTTAAAGGTATGTAACCAATAATCGGTTTTAAAATTTCATTTTCCTGGAAGAGGGTGAAAAAATTATATTTTTTGATTTTGTTGAATAACCGTTTTTTAATGTTTTTGAGGGTGCTGAATTAGAATCTGACCTCAATTTTTGTGTGAAAAAATCTATAGAGGTAGTTTGCTTGAAAAACTAATCATTTTTTTACAATTTAATTAACCTATACCAAAATCTATGGAGCGACTGTATTTTTCCTTTAATTCGCAATCAAAACTGAAAATGTTGGTGCAAGAATCATGTCGATATCATTTTTTAAACTCGAGATAAAAAATAAATTAGTTTAATGCTATTTTATTTTTTTTCTCGGCTTCTAGGCCCATTGGTCGGAACGGCAAAATATGTGTCTAATATTTTTTGACCAGGAACCTCTAAAAAAATTGCCAACAAGATCCGTGAGAGACTGAGTGTGTCCTCCCCTTGTTAGAGAAAATTAAAACTGCTAACCAGTGAATTAGTAACGAAATAAAAAAATATTAAAATGTCACGAAATCGATTATATAAAAAAGTATTTACATTTCCTTTATATACAGGCATTTACTTCCACAAGAGGTTTTTCTTGCTGCTTTTTAGAGAATAACGGTGGAGAGAAAGGTTCTTAGCTACATCTTGCACCTCTTAAATATTTCTTTGGGTTAATTTCCGGGATCTACAGAAATACAGAACTGAAATGACAGACGTAAATGTATCAATCCACAGTCTCTTCATCTCAGAGTTCAAACCCTAGGAAAGGATATGGTTCATAATGTGAAGTAGGAGGGATATTATAGTGGAGGAAGTAATGGGATTGTATGGACGAAAATCGGAATAGGAAGGATTGTATTCAAAATAAAATATTTTTTCCAGTACATTATTGTTTTATTTTAACAAATAAAACTTATCGGTTATCAGAGTAGAAGGATTTAATGAGAACACTACGTGACAGTTCAATTCACATACAACATTACCGCCTAAGCCAATTCACTGGTGTCTGCGTTGGTGAAGAGAGTACTGATCGATATTCCTGGATGTGTCATATTGTGAAATACAAATGCATGGCAAATAATTTGATAATATTCTTATACTTTTTGCTTTAAAATATTGATGTTTTTTTGGAGTTTCCAGGATTTATTAATTATACTATTTAACATTTATTCACATACAAAATCCAGGGTTGTTTTTGTTTGCAAATCATGTTGCGAAGTTTCACTCAGAAAAATTCCTCAGTTATTTCTATTTAGATAAACTTATCGGATGTGAACTTCATCCAACAATGAATTTTCTTGTTGTGAATAAAATTCTTTAGTTTATGTACGAATAATCGTTGCTTATGTATATTTATGGTATTGTACTTAAATTTCTTAAATAACAAAAATAATAGAACTAGTATGATCTGACCTAGGATGCGATTCAAAGTTCTATAATTCGCGAATGATTAATATTTTTTTTTAATAATACTAACCAGAGGTCTTTTAATACCGTATTACGGACTTTCTGACACCGATTTTGATCCAAATTTTGTTGGTTACTCAATGTGTAAAAAACAAAACAAAAAAAACAACAATAAATTCTGTTTCAGTTCTTAATTTTTTTTTCTTTTCTTTCCAAAAGCCATATGAACTGAGAAAATATTTGATCTTAAAAATTTTATTTTATATTTCAAGTTAAAAAAAAAATTATATTCACCTATTTTTTTTTTTTTCTTTTCCGATACGTTTCTTTTTTAAATAATATTAATTAAAAAATGTAAATGTTTATTTTTACCCAAATCAATGATTGATATAACCAGCTTTATAGATTTTATCATAGAACAAATTTCATATTATTATTCAACTCATTAAAAAACCTTTATACCTAGTAACTTTTTTAAATTTTTTTTCAGGTTTTTATTGAAATTTACAACTGTATATACAGTATAAAAATATAATACATCAAATAAATATTATGATAATGATAAAAAAAGACACGTCACTTGCTTTCAAAGCAACTACCCTTTGGCAGCTATTATAAAGGTTCTATATTATAAACTAATATATTAGGTCTCGACATCTTTTTTTCAGGCGCCTCAGAGGATTATCTGGAATAAAATGAGAAGCAAGTTGTGATACTAATGGATTTGAATGGTTGTGTAGTTTGTTATAAAAGGGTAGATATCTGGTTTGAGCTAAGTCAGAAACGTAAGGTATATTAAGATCTTTGTGGATAAGTTTGTTTGTGACGAAGTAAGCAGCCATTAGGTTTTTTCTAAAGATTTGGGATATAGTCGAAATTATGAAAACTTCTTATAGCTTTTTCCAGGGTGAATGAAAATTTTGGGAAGATGAATTTATGTTTCATTTTAGGGCTTGGTTTCTTATCATCAGTTAGTACATTTTCGAAATTTTTGGAATCAATACTTTTTTATTTATGTAAATAACCATTGTGTTACCTTAAAAATTCTTTAAAAAAACTTTGTTTAAAATAAAAACTAAATCGATGTTTGCTCTGATAACTTAGTTCTAAAAGGCGATTACTCCAGTTGAAGTAGATTTATAAGTTAAGACCAGTAATCTAGTAAATAAATTTGGTTTGAATTGATTAAAGAGTGACAGAGTTTTTTTTTTTTTTAGTGGTCTATCATTTCAGACTCAATCCGTTCGGAATTAATACTTAGTAAATATCATCTTTAACTGGAATAGATCTTACTATCTTTTCTTTTTTGAACGAACAAAGCACCAAAGGTGTTTTCTGTCTCTGCTGCTATCAGGGTTAAGGTGTTGGGTGTCACAGCGGAGGTTGGTCTAGCCCAGTCAGAGGTAGGAATCTGATCTACTTCAGCTAATAATCTAACTCTTGGCACAGGCGATGCTTGCTCTCGAAGAAATTAAGAACCACAGTTTTTTTATAAATAACGCTATGTAACAACAAATATTCAAAATTTCAATTGAAATAAATAAATTTGCTAATTTACCTAGCTCTTGTCATTATTAAAAGATGCCGTTTACTCACCATTTTGCTATTTTTATTGCATTCCATCTATACATGTGTTCGGAAGATCGTTGGCCAAAGAGGTATTTCGGGTAGAGAGGTTCATTTTGAACTTATTTAAGTTCACTTACTTATATACAAAGTCTTACGGTTTTTTTTTTTTTTTTTTTTTTTTTTTATGAATTGTTTTGAAAAATGGCCAAAACCAAGCATTTATACCTTATAACTTCGTTGTTTACTGATATATCAACGCCATTTTGTTTTCTGTAATTAAAAATACATCGTCAATGTAAAATAAAAAAGATTTGATGCAAGAAAACAAATACAAAAGAAAACGGGGATTCGTTAAATCTTGTTAAAGGCAAAAAAAAAAAAAAAAAAAAAAAAAAAAAAAAAAAAAAATTAAGCCCAACAGCCAAATCCAAATTATTTATAAAAATTTTCTAGTTAATACTCTTTAGAAAAAATACCATTTGCAGGCACGCAGCACATCTAGTTTTTTTTTGTTTTTTTTATGGAATAAATTAATAAAAGGTATCTACCTGGTGCCGCCAGCGCACACTGACAATAACAATGAATTCGAACTATGTTTTTTATGCAAAGTGTAGCAAATAGTTGTGTCTCCTTCTAGCATAGATTAGATTGCATATTTTCTAGTTCTTTCTCGGATTGTGGATTTTTTCTGAGTTAACATTATAACATTGTAAACAAAAATCAGCAAACAAAATGTATTAGTAATTACATAAAAAAGAATGGCGTTGATATATCAGTAAAAAACGAAGGCATAAGGTATAAATATTTGGTTTTTGTCATTTAAAAAATCATAAAAAAACCCGTAAGACTTTGTTTACAGGTAAGTGACCTTAAATAGGTTCAAAATGGACCTCCCTACCCGAGATACCTCTTTGGTCAACGATCTTCCGAACACCCTGTGTATCGGTTTAATTTTATTTTTTGATCTATTAATCGATATATACAACTGTCAATAGCATATAAAGAAATACTCAATAGTTCTTTATTAGGAGGTTTCTTGGACATCTTATTCCCAGACACTTCGGAGGAATATCAGAAACGGAGTGTGAGGTAAGTTGGTAGACTAGTGGATGTGAGTTGATTAGGATCTTAATATGAAAAGACAGGTATCTTGTTTAGTCCCAAACAGAAATTACTTATTAGACATTAAGATTTGTATGGATAATTTTTTTTTGATAAAATAATGAGCTTTAAGAATTTTAGATTTGGATTGTAACGACAACTCCGTATCTCCGTAAATCAATCTTTTGTAATTTATATAGGTGCTTTAAACGCTTATCTAGTAAATATTGAAAAAGTCGGGATTGGTGAATTTTAAATATTTATTATGGGAAACAATGCTGCAGATCCCGACGCTAGGATCGCTTCATAGTCAAAATACGCGATGTGTTGTAGGAGTCGTCGAGCGAGGATGTGTATTTGTTTGACAGAAATTTTTCAGAAGTATGAGAAAAGCAAATATTTTTCCTCCCTTAATTCTAAAGAATGGGCGCACCACTCTCTAGTGTGACAGCGACGTTGTGGGCAAAGGTGTGGTTGTGGTGGCAATGCACGCAATACATAAGACGAAAGTAGCCCTGATGCTATGAAATAGTATCTTAGTGACTTTCAGTGGTGAAATACGAGAAGAACGGTAGGCAAACAGCTCCCTAATCAATGATTAGCGCTAGGCAGAGGTACGGTGTCTTCGTCAGATAGAGGTTGTCGTCGGATCCTGATAACCCCGCTGAGATTGCTGGCCAGATACTGGTTTAATAGCGGTTTAGCGCCTGTTCTGATCAGGTTGACTTGTTAATTTGACGGAATATGGTTCCGCCCAGAGTGAGCTCTGGTTTTAATCGAATGGAGAGTACCCTAGGAATCTTGAAAACATGCTTCACACATCAGAGGTGTTGAAACGACCTTAAGGAGCAGTTGGCGTTTGGCATTTGCTTCTCGTGACACAAAATGAGGCAAATAGGCCCGCCAGTGGTGGGACCTCGTAACCGTGAGAAACCAGTCATTTTTTACGACCATGAAACTTCCGCGATGCCCTAGAGTGGGTTTCCTGATTGTTCCATCTCGATATATGCGAGAGTGCACTTGCGTTATTATGATAAATCCCAAGGTCTGTCAACAACAAAAGAACAATTTAACTTCTGCAGCCCGAAAAAGGGTCTTTGACAATTAGCGTACTGTATGGCTACTTAAAACTGAATGTTCCGCTGAGCGTAGAATCCTTGGGGCGTTCAGATTTGTCCTTATTGAGAATGATTAGATGGGGGTTTAGCCCCCAACCTTACCGCTTGAAACGAACTATCTTTACGAACATGTGTTAAATAACTGTCCATAGCTTGCCCTGGAGGAAGACCGAAAAGGGTTATGGACAGTGTCCGGACAACATATACCGCGCCGCAAGGGGGGGGGAGCGTCCAGGTAGGTCAGTACTGCTAGTTGTGAGAAATACTATCCGAAGACAGCTAGCCAGGTGTTCCGTGTCTCTTTGCGGGTTGTAAAAAGCCCCTGTGAATTTCGTTTCTCAAGCGATCCGATTTGGTCGATCCCAGAGCGTTGGTTTTGCTTTCTGAAGTCCACACGGGGCAAGTGGACATGAATGTTTCTTTGAGTCCAAGTGAGTGTAATTACGCTGTCTCTAGTTAACCCATCGGGCTTCGGGATACCAGGGAGAAAACACAGGAGAAAGGGTGAAACTAGTCCGAGAGTTTTCGATGTGGGATATCTTTTGTTAGTCTTCCTGATTGGAAAGAACGCATGGCCCTTCCGTCCAGGGCTTCGGGAAACATCCCGGGCGTCCAGATTTCATTATCACTTGCAAATCGAGGAAAGGACAGGTTCAATTTGAACGTGTAGTGTCTCTCAAAGACGACTATGGGATCTGATCGGCGGCCTGCAGTAGATTTACTCTCTTGCGGCATGTGATATTCCGATAAAAGCTGCATTTCAGCATAGATTAACTGGCTGCTTAAAACTTTCTGAAAAATGGTGTTGAAAGTGACAAAATACGGGGGGAGGGTTGGGGGACCTTGGGGAAAAATGGGCGCAGGGTCAAAAAAAAAAAGCTAAAAGCCCAAAAAAGCGACGGGGAGACAATTTATCAAGAGGTCATAGAGCGAAGAGTAAGAAAAAGTAGGAGGTCCAAAATGCATCAAACAAGTGGAACGAGGGTCCAACTCTTAGTATGTGAATAAGATAAATTGAGACACCGAAGAAAACAAAAGGAATCAAGTATGGACGGGAAGTGAAATCAGAGATGGAACATAGCAACGTGTAGTTACCATACTCTCTGTTATGGTAGTATTATTTGCGTCGGAGGAAGAATATGACAGGTAAGTAAGCCAAAAGGAATTTGTTTGTGAGACTGGCACTCAATACTTGTATCGCAATTGATCTCATTAGTTCTGTAAATGTCCAGTCTAAATCGTCCAGCGATCACACGGTTGGTCTGGTATCGCTGCGGGTCAGGCGTTTTTTTTTTTTTTTTTGAGTCAGAATTGGAGCATCCGTCAGTCGGTTTACATGGTGCCCCCACCAGGAATCTAGACTCCTGTAATTATAAATTACTGTTGTGTGGAAATACTTGCATTTTTGCTGACTCTAATAACACTTGGTTATAAGAAAGAATAATTTTTTTTCTCGCAGAGTGAACATATTATGTCTTTGTTCATTACCAGGTTCTGAGTCTATCAACAATAAAACTTGTACGAAAAGGCAATCACTCCGCTGGAAGAATCCTTGAGTAATTGACCAGCAGCTCGGAACTCTAATGTATGTAGCTTTTGAAAGAATCATAAAAACTGTAACAGCTCACAGGAACACATAGATTCAATATCCATACAAGCTGTGTCCTTTAACCGCCTCCACTTAACTATACATCATGACAAATACGGCACTATCACAACGACATCATGAATGATAAGGCGATATGCGGGACAACGTCTGTGAGCCATTGTCAGTCACAAAATGATTAGGGACAGCAATCATTAAGCACAATGACAAAAAAAATTGAGGAGCTACCAAAAGTTCTCTAGTTCATCTAAGGACAGATAGTGCGGTGTACTGCTGATAAGGTCTGTTACACCTAAAAATTGAGGGTGGGAGCCGATGGGGTTGTGTGCATATAGACCGACCAGGCAGTTAGAGGTTTCTTGGGAGTTTGGTCAACGTAAGTATGTGTGGAGATCATTGGCATTGAAGGAGCGGGGTGGGAGGGATATAGAGAGTTTGTAGCAACGCGGGGATGGAGTTTCAGGTTTGTCATAAATTTTAGACGCACAACTGCTAATGGATGATCATCTAGTTAATACGTTCAGTAATATGACTCCTCGTGTGTTTTACAATAATCGCTACTTCCTAACCCCCAGGCAGATCTGCACATCGTGAGGGCGCGCTTTTTTCGGCAGGATTGGTAAATGGTTTTAAAGTAAACAGCGGGGTGAGGTTTATGAAAATGAGTCTCGGGGAAAACAAGGCCAGCCAAGGGGAGATTGGAGGCAGCGAACACAGCGAACCGGGGAAGTGGCTGCGCGATGTTGTGGCAAATCCGTTTACAAGTCCAACGGGAAATAGGGTGGATTAGGAATTGTTGGTTGGGAGTCAGTTCAGGAAAGGAATGAAGGTCTGTTAGTCAGTTCCTAGTTGTCGGGGACCTGTCGTGCTGACTTTTAGGTTATGTGTAATGCTCGTCCGAGGGTCCGCAAGTTCTTTTTAAATTAGGGTTTATCAAGGATATCTTAATTGGATGAGGTAATGTCAGGGGTTGGGGTTGACGCCGCTAGACGAGCGGAAAAAGCAGGTCGTGTTAAACCCTCTGTGGTGTTACGGGAAGCTCGGTGAAACTATGTGCGCTGAAGTTTTAGTTTCAGAGCGCATGTGAATGAGTGGTAAAAATTCATCACAAAGAAATGGAGATATTTAGGTAAAGTATATTCTATTAACTGCGTCTAAGATTGTGTCGCGAGTTGGTTTAAAGTATTGAAGACGTGTATGTTTTCAGTTTTGTGAAACATTACGTAAGAAGAAAGAGGGGGGGAGGTGCTGGGAGGGGGGGAAGGGTACTTGCTTAAAAATGAATGTTAGTTTCAAACTCATTGCGGAGACTCTAGAGTAAACTTAATTCTTATTTGGATAATAGAAGCAGAGGACTTGAGTACATCGTTTAGTTGCAGAAACCGCACGTGTCACGTGCCACTGCTAAATTCGTTGCTCGACGTTAACCGCTGATTCGCACCGGAACTATCTACATTGATATTGTGTTGACCTCCATCACCTGGCTAACGGTACTTGGTTTAAAGAGCTATTACCGTTAGCCGTGGCGGTCTACAAGTCGACTCATTTTTCAAATAGGGTCACCTCCATCGACAACCTCTATGGTCGTTGTACCTTATTAACATCATGATTGGTGTGTCTAATCTTAAGATTTGTTATGGCTTTTCACAATTATTTTTGAACATCTGGATCAAAAGGTATTAATAATATTCTCCATCTTATGTTGTTAGCCAGTTACTTGCTCATGATAATACTTACGTTTTTATAATACTGCAATCCATGATATAATTCTTATCATAATTGCTTCCAGCTTTAAAACTGACTTTAGCTTTGTAAAATCAAATTGAATATTAGATAACGACATCGATGTATTCCAGTATATTTATAAGTTAAACTGGTTTAGCAGTCTTACTCGTTAAAATTTGATTAATAATTGAAAGTACGACATCAAAATGGTCGTTATTTTCAACAACTCAAACATTTAATTGACAAGAATTCAAAGTTCCCACATAATTACAAAAGGCTTATATACAAGAAATCAATAAGACCTGTTTAGACATAAATAATAAAAAGGATCGCAACGCGTGTTTAACAGACAAGGTTTTCTTCATCATAAATCCCTTTCTTCCTATTTCGAAGATGTTAATATGATTATATTATATTATATATATATTATATGTTATGTGATTATATGATTACATTTTGGACATGGCAAACAATATGGTGCAGTTGGATCTTGAGACATCATGTGAGCAAAAGTCCTTACTGGCAAGGAACAATTTGCTTTAGCCTTCATTGTGCTTCATATGCTATTTTTTTTTTTACTTTTATACATCAGACCTATGTGCTGTTTGTATTTTATTAGAAAACTTGTTTGAATTAAGTTTTAAAGCTTAAGATTTAGAAATTTTCAATTCCTCATGCTGAGTGAAAAATAATAACAAAGAACACTTATTTTATTTAATTTTTTTCGATTTTTATAACACTAACCCTTAGCTATATTATAACCAATATGTTGTCAGGATAAAACTGTAAAATCTCCTGATTATACTTCTGTCATTAAAGCAGTTTGAAGAATCCACACGAGAAACGAGTAAACTCGTGCTGTGCAATGCAGAGGAAGCACCTTAGCCCTGGTACTGGGCAATGCGGAGGTTATTGCCGACTTATAATTAACAATACGAGATAAAACGTGGGCTATGGGCGTGATGAAGCAGGTGAAGCAAGTCGTTAAGAATAAGTTGAATTATTAAAGGTGGGGCCGTTAAGTCCTTCCTCCTGGAGCTCAGGCCATTAAGTGCCTGCCTATATACACACAGTGCTATATAAACCTCCATATATTTATACACACAGTGCCATATAAACCTCCATCTATATACACACAGCTGTTTATAAAGTGTCTGCGGAGCCGTGGAGGGGTGCAGTTAACCGTATACATGTACCTGATCTTTTAATGCTGTCTTCCAGCTGCGGGACTTAATTAACATGTTCTATTTTCAGAGGCTATGAAACCCAGAGGACGTTGGCAATATAAGCAGAGCTCGAATTTCTAAACTGATTGTCATCAAGGTTAAGTAATGATGCGGTGTCAATATATGTACATAATTTTGAATGTTAACTCATTTATTTTTAAATGCATATAACCATTTTAAAACATACAAGATAAAATCAAAATTAAACATGTATGTATGGAATGAAAGAATTTTATAATGTTACTAATTTAAAAAAAAAAAAAAATTAGGTAACTAAAAAAAAAAATGTTATGTTAGTATATGAAATATTTTAAAGGATGTTGTTCGAAATGATTCCATTTATAGATGATAACTAAAAAAAAAATTGTGTAAACAGTGTTAAAATAATAATTTTACAATCTAGTAAATATTTAAATCTAATATACAATCATATTTTAAAATTACACATTTTTTGAATAATTAAAAGTTATTTGTAACCCAATTTCCCATTTTCTTTAAATCTTTTAGTAATGAACTAAAAAAAAATTTTTGTATTGTACTTCGTTCAATTTCTTTCATTGAACAATCAGCTATTCACCATTCTATCATAAGTTCACTCCATTAATTCTTTATAAATTTTCAATTTGGCTTCCTTCAGCAAAACTCTTTCTCATTTCCTTCAATGCCTCCTTAATCAGCACCTTCTCTTTTGTTTAATCACTACTTATCTTTAATCATCTATATAATCTTTCAAAATACTCTTTGATTCATTGGTAAGATATTTTGATTTTACTTCAACTTTAAATAATTATTTATGAAAAGATTGTTATAATTATACGAAGGATTTGTACATTTGTTGTTGAACCAGTTTATAGTAAACATTGAATTGTTTTAGCTGAGTCACTGCCCCCTTAAACAACGGCTGAAAAATATAATTATAAATTTCAAAATTAAAAGAAATATTTTATTTCTTTGATAAAATAAAATGTAATTAAACTTTTTACTCTTTTTCAAAAATGATTTTTGAAATAATGAAATATTGAAAGAGCGAATCAGGTTATTGAATTTTTTATAATTATAATTTTTTCTTCACTTTATAACTAAATGTTCTTTAAAGTTATTTGATGTTTTCTAATTACATTAATCATGCGTTTGCCTTTCTTTGTTGTCAAAAAAACAAAAAACGTTGAATTCTTTTAAATCTCTGGGAGTATTAAGCCACTAGCCCAACAATGCAAGTAATAAAGCAAAATGTAATAAGCTTTCAAACCGTTATTTGTTTTTTGGATAATGACCCATCATCAGATAATGACTTATTTATTTTTGTATTTTACTTTAATTTAACAACGGGCAATGACTTTGTTAATCGGAAATTGAAGAGATTGAAACAGAGTTTTTCTTCAGATATTTTAAACATATATGAGTAGAACAAGCTAAGAATAACCAATAATAAGAACTTTGTTTTACTCTTACATTATATTACAATCCTTATGTGAATTAGAATGTCCAAGTAATCAAAATGATATTTAAAAATATATGTTGACTAAGCCAATATTTTCTACAGACTGGTAGAAAGACCCAAGCTCTGAGGATAAAGTGGGAATAACTAGAACATTTAGAAGGATAATGAGTATTTGAGAACCCTCTTGACTTAAATAAGAACTCGAAAGCTTGACAGCTCAGCTGTGGCAAAAATCATTATTAGAGCCACCTTAAGAAATATTTAATGTATTAGTAAATAATTATTGTAAATCTATGTTATCGTAAGTAGGAAGTATAAAAATTTATTTATATGATAAATACGATTTTCTGTTCTTTTTATAGCTGTTTATTGAAATTAACAATCGAAAAAAAAATAAAATACGTCAGGCAAAAGTGATTACAATGCTAAAAATGACATGACAATTGTTTGTAAAGCAACTACCCATCGGTAGCAGTTATAAAGTTGTTAAATAATGAATTACTATATTAGAAGGTCCTGAAGCCATCTTCTTTTGAGACGCCTCGTATATAGAATAGAATGTAAAGCTGTGATACTAATGGATTTGAATGGTATAGAGCTTACTATGAAAAAATATATATGTATATATACATATGAATAAATATCTAGTATTAGGTAAGTCAGAAACGTAAGGTAAATTATAATCTTTATGGATAAGTTTCTTTGTGACAAAGTATGAAGCATTGACGATTTTTCAAAGGGTTTTGGATGGTAAGAATTAGATACGAGACAAATTGAAGGTTTAGTGGATCCCCAAAGTTCAACTCCGTAGGTCCAAACAGCTTTAATTACTGTCAAGTAAATGAGTCTCTTGTAACTACACGGAAGGTTTGAACATTTATCTAGTAAAGGTTGAAGGTGTGGAAAACGACGAACCGTTTCTTTTCGTTTTAGTCTTGTCTGGTAAAAATAAAAATGGAGGTTAGTATAGGTATAATTTTTACAGATAACTAATTTGAGTTATCTTAGTACGATTTAGGTTACCTTTGTACAGAAATTATGCTATAACACGGATTTAAAATATTTCTTATGATATTCAAAAAATCGTGTTGTTTTTTCATTTAAAAACTCCTTCCTTGTTCTATGTTTTAACTAATAATATTTGTAACATAAGCAATGTTTTAAGAATAAGTAATTTTTTTTAAACTAACTTCCTTGTCTCAGTTTTTGTTTATTTATTTATTTTTTCAGTGTGAAAGCAACACTGCTTCAAACATTTAGTTCGTATTGGCCATTGATTTAATGCTTAATAACAGATATGGAAAAATGTTTTTAGTAATAAATTTGAACCGCTTCCTTGATGTAAGACCTCAAGGATTCGGGGTTGAGTTTTAATTGTGTTACTTTCCTTGGTGTTTCGGTAAACCAAGCTATAAGATGTTAACTCATCTGATGAGTTTTAGATTTGTAAAATTTATCTTCTGACATTTTTTCCTCTTCTAAGAATTGCTTCTAAGAAAAATAAACCTTAACAAAATTTATACTAAGAAAGTAAAAGTAACAAAAAAAAACCATCGGATTATTTAAATTCTGAAAGACCATTTTCCTCATAATTAAGTTCAATAGCCTTTTATTTAGATAATTTAATGTCTTTATTAATATTTTTTACAGTAATAATAAATTATTATTATTTCCGACCCTTTCGAATTATTTTACTATTTCTGATCTTTCATTTTTTTTATATTTAGATATCACAAATGTAACATTTGAGAAATTTTTTTTTTATTATATAGTAATGTCAAATTTAGCGACAAGGTAGTTTCTTTATTTGTATGTTTAAAATAACTATACAAGAAGATAATTTTATTTTTCTCATATTCAGTTTTTTTATACCTCATGTTACTAAAAGGATGAAATAAATATATTTGTTTATCGTTAATATAACCTATATACGTATATACCACGCCTGACTTACCTAATACTGGATATATATTCTTTCATAGTAAGCTCTATAACAATTCAAATCCATTAGCATCACAGCTTCACATTCTATTCTATATTCGAAGCGCCTCAAAAGAAGACGGCTTCAGGACCTTCCAATATAGTAATTCATTATATATCAACTTTATAACTGCTACCAATGGGTAGTTGCTTTACAAACAATCGACATGTCATTTTTAGCATTATTTTTTGTAAACTATGGCTTCTTGCATGCATTACCTGGGCCCTATCTTGAAAATCATCTAACTTGGGATCCAAATATAAGATTAAACAACGAGAAATTCAATCTCGTTTTAGACTCTACTAGATTACATGATAGTGATCAGACATGTTTCGAAATACGGGACACCACCAGCCAATTCATATCGTATCCAATCCTTATATTGCTGGTTTAGCCCAAACGATATACCTTTCATAGTAAACTCCATAACTATTTAAATCCACTAGTCTCATGACTTACTTCCCACTCCATTCTCGATAACCAATCAAGTCGTTTAAAAAAAATACAAAGATGGCCTACTAATGGTCGTCTTGTGCAAAACTTTAAAAAAATGCTACTTGGCATAGTTATTTACTGTTGTAATCATTGTAATCATTTTTCGCACATTTATATATATATATATATATATATATATATATATATATATATATATATATATATATATATAGAAACTAGAGATAAGTCGTGTATAGAGATAAGTCGATAGTGATATATCGCCTGATATCGATAGGAATCATAACATTTTAAAAATGATAATTTAATACAGTTATTTTTATCTTCAATTTGTTTGTTTTCTCAGGCAGAGATCTTCCATTGTCCACTTTATTTGACATATAATATATTCAGAGCACACAAAAATATTTTTTCAAAAATATAATTTTAAGATGTGTACAAAATGAGATATCTTAGTGCGGTGAAGATTAAAAAAAATGTAGCAAGTAAAATAGCGCTAGGTAGAAAATATGGAAGCTCTTCTCGCCGTGACTTGTTTAATCCCCGTCAAAAGCTGTTACAGATGAGGAACTTCTTAAGTAGATTTAGGAACAAGTTTTTTATTTTTTATTTTGTGGTTGGTCTTAAATCAAACCTAAATATTTCGGTTAAATAAGGCTTTGTTATAAAATGTTCTGATACTGAATAATCATAAATACATTCATTATTATGATGCACACATTTAATTTAGTTCGGTGAAAATTATTTGAAAGTCATTTTAGAAAATGCTTAAAAATGTGTCTTATTATATAAAATACAAAGGCTTATTTAAATCCTAATGATTAGGACTTTCAATGAAAAATAAATATTAATATATGTATTCAAATCTCTAATATTATTGACATGTATATAAACATAAATACAGAGGAAGTCAATTTTTTTTCTTTATTTATTTTTAATAATATCTTTGACGCATTGATAATTGTGAAATTTGATCCAGATTTGTTTAATAAATTTAAAATAATAATAAAACTAAAAATTGAAAGAAAAAAAAAAAGGTTGTTTTTGTTGAACAAAACAGCCATTGCTTTCACCTCACTGCTTCCAGTGATGGGTATCGACATTTTGGGGGGAAAAGACACTTCAAACGGGATTCGTCGTTTATTTTTTTTTCTGGGAACTAAATATAATAAATATTCCTGTAACTCAATATTACGATAAAAATGTATAAAAACATAGAGATACATAATTATTATAAATATTTTTTCTAATGTTTATAGTAATGTAAAACTAGATTATTAAACATGAGTTTTTTCTCTTTTTAATTAATTTGTGAAATATAAGTTAAACATCCTTTTTTTAAGACTTTGTGATAACTACTTGCTTTAGCTTTAAAATAGATTGCTTATCGCCCACATTTATGACAGATAGTAATAATTACACAATAAATGTTAAAAAAAAAATAGATTGGATGTATTTTTATAGAGTAAATATTACAAGCTACCTTACTCAAGGGCAATGAGTAATATTAATGGCATTGAATTCATTTGTTCTATATGTACAGTGAATGAAAAAAATAAAATAAAATAAAGAAATTAAGTTATAAGAAAATTAAAATGAAAAGTAACTACGTAGTCCGGCCAAAGGTTCTGTCACATATATAAAATGCTGACCTGTTGAAAGTTTAATTTTTGTATGGTAAGTCTAATCTTAGTCATTCCTGTGTTTACATGCTAAGGCATTGAAATAGTACTAAGCTTCTCATTTACAGTCTGACCTCAGTTCTGCCACGCTCAAAAAAATCTCCTAGTGAGATTTTCAAGTTGCTCAGGCCCTAGGGATCAGTAGGCGATTCGTTTATAAGATCCTTGATGGATTCAGGGAGACTAACTCTATGGATGACAGGGCTCGTTCTGGTCACCAAAATGTCTTAAGCAAAATGTCCCAGGAAATAAACATTTCATTTAGTTCGATCGTCTCTGCTGTTGAAGAGAGACCTTAGATTGGGGGCCCACTGCCGGTATACAAAATACACTCTTAGTCTATTGTTAATAAGTATATTAGTAATAAGATAATAACGATAAAATTATGAGTATATTTTAAGTAAGATAGGTATCAGTTATTTGCTAATGGAGTGGCTAACTAGATTGAACGACCAAGCCCTCGCACAAAGCACCTGCGGCCTTCACTCAGTGCAATTGGCCGGACCACAGTTATCTAGTTCGCACAGAATAGAGCCCACTGGAACAGTGTCATAGTATCCACGACCAGTTCCAACGGTTGGCTAGTCACTGGAGTACTGGAATAGTCGTATCTCGTTCCAGTAGCCAAGTGAAAAGATCTGAATAATCGATGGGTGGATTATCAGCTTGCCTGCTATTAGCTGATGGGGTTTATTGCACTATGCGAGGTGTTAATATTTCCCTGTATTGTATCTATGATCATTTTTAATCCTTTCTATTAATAGGGGTATGGTATTAGTATGAATACCATAATATGATTATTGATCCACTACAACGTTATTGTTAGTCAGGATTTGTTAATTGTAATAGCAATGGAAACTATAATTGAAAATTTTAATCATTGCATTTAAATGATAGATCAAAGAATCTTCGGAATTTTAAGTATAAATGCGATTTTACCCGGTGCTGGTCTATGAATAATAGCCTCAATGAAATTTCCGTGAATAGCTACAATTTTTAAGCTCCTACCATTACACAAATGAGGTAGTCCAATATAACTTAATAACACAATTGAAGAGTAAGTTATTCAGATGAACCGAGATTATTAGTTATATTATTAGCCATTTACCGATCGATTTTCAAACTTTCGTGGGATCCAATTGTCGTACTACATATTTATCTCTTTTTTTTTAACAACAATTAAATTAATAAAAAGTGAATTTTATAATCAATTTCTAGCTCTATATAACACCGAAGGGACTCACTGAGCGCGCGGATTGGGGTGAGGGTCTCGACCTGCACGTTACGAAAGTCGTGGGTTCGAATCCCACTTGGGCGGGTTAAAATTCATTTTGTGGCGGACTCACGAAATAAATCTTTACTTTCGCACAATGGCTCGAATAGGTTGGTGAGAGATAGGGTGAGAGGATGTGGAAGGGGGATTTTTAATGGAAAAGTCTCTTCCCCTCTGTGCTATGTTAAAACATTTAAGTTCAATGTTTTACTTTATAGAAAAGTAGCATTAGGCTAGTTTTTATACTAGTTAATTAATCACTAGAGTTGTTATTTTTTGTTTTTTAAGGGCAAAAACTGCTGGTGGTTATTATTGCCCATATACCTGAACCCATCTGCATTGCAACGATAAGAATAAAAATAACAGTAATAAAGTCCTAACTTAAGTATATTAGTCTCAACCAAAAAATAAAAAAAAGATAAATACGATACACAAAAAAAAAAGAGAAGAAAAAAAAAAAGTTATTAAGTTTATTGTTAATTCTTCCAGTCCGTTAAAATTAAATCTGTTTCTATTGGAAAAGGTACCGTTTTATTTAATGCACATGGTAATCACCACAATCATCGATGTTTTCAAACAACTCTTTTAGCATATTTCACTATCATAAATAACTTAAAAGGTAACCCTAACAATAAATCTCACTAAACTGAACATGAAACATCGGTGTTTTTATATTGGTTTAAATGATAACCCTATAAATGACACAACCCTAGTTATAATAAATATAAAAAACATCAATTATTTTAACACTTAGGTTAATATTTACTTAACTAATATAAAGTATTTAACTTAAATTAGTTAATTAGCTAACCCTTACATTTAGCTTCTGATTGCTATAAGAACCACTGATGATTTCAGAAACATTTAATTGTTAACTCGATAATCCTGCTTAACATAAATATTAAAAACATCGATGATTCTAAAGAATTTCTTTGGCGCTTATTTAACTAATAACAATTATATTATTGAAGTTAGTTAATGGTGAACTTAACGGCCAGCATAATGTATGCTGGCCGTTAAATTCGTTTATATAAAAAAACATCGATGTCTATTATTTAATGTATCGAGTGACATCGAAATTTTATTTTCCGATGTCATAAGCATCGAATCATTTATGTTATCTTTCGATTTCCTTTCCCTAAACTGGGTTAAAATATTGGTTTTGTGAGCAATAATTATGATTTATCTCAACCTTTTTATCTATATTATTTAATACATTTGTAATTTTAAAGAATATGTCCCTGAAACTTATTGTTAAGGCTGAGATTTTGAATTTTTGTTATTAATTTATCGTATAGTTTCACTATTGATTATTATTTACCAATAATCTTGTTCTTTTACATTATACACATTCTTCAGTTTTTGACACATTGATACACTTACCCCACTTACCAGTACAAAAATCGATATTTGCAATAATTATAATCAGTAATCAATACACGGTGATCTAAAGAAATATATCGTAGCGTATGAGATGTTTAATGATAAACAATATTAATCTAACATTTAATGGGCAAATGAAATCGTTTTTAACAACGTTTAACATGGTCCATCAAATTTATTTCATTCACTATCTTTTGTTTTATAACACAGTAAAACTGTAATAAGGTCGACCTGCTATCTTGCTATTAGCCTTTTAAGTGTCGTTTCAGTATCTTTTAAATTTTATTTCAAATGTTAAGAAGAACAATATTATAAAAAATAAAAAAAAAATTCTAAAACCCGTTCAGAGTCTCGTTTTATGGCGTACATACATCCAAAAACTTACTGACTCCTTGCATGGCTGCCAGAAAAAAAATTTTAGCAGTTCAGATCATAACTAACCGGAGATTGTTATATTTTACCCATTAAGCCACACCACTTCATATAATATTAAAGAATACTGAAGTATAAAAGTTATCCATTATGCATAGATAAATTGACTAATATTATAATTAACAATTTCATATTCTATAGTTTTTTTTGTTTGTTTTTTATATCACTTTTTAGAAAGCTTTTAAAACATTATGTAGGTGAACGAGATTATTTAAGAACCGAGAGATCCTAATTCTAATCCTTGTATGATAATTCACATTTATTATACAAATACAACATAGGCCAAATATATATAATAATAATAATACCATATATAGGCTAATATACCATAGATCGAAGACTAATTTGGAACCATATACGATGCTTGAACGATCTTAAACAATGCTACTGATTGTATACACATTTACTCAAAAAACTTAAAACGTTAACAATATAAAAAAAAATATTGGTGAGGAGACGAACGATGACTGGAAAAAAAAAATAGTATATATCTTATATTATATACATAAACATGAAGAGATACATATAATATATTATATAAATAAGCAATGCAGTTAAAAATATTTAAAACGATACTACGCGCACGAGGGTATATTTCATCATATTACACAACACAATTATTTGCACGTAAAATTTGTACATCATTACAAAATATTAAAATGAAACAATTTTTACACTTTGTACATCCTTATAGACTTGAAGAGACAATGACTTGATCCCTGTTACCTAGCAAATTTTTTTTTTTACCTTTTATTTCATCAATATTATTTCAAAACAAGAAATTGCAAGCCAAACTATTGAAAAAATATCTCATTCACCAGATACAGATGAAAATTGAGAATTTCATTAAATAGGAGAAGTGTTTTATTAAATTAATATTTTAATCTCCCTCTCTTTGGGGCAATAAGCAATATAAATTAAAACCGGAAATGAAAACAGGCAGGGTATGGACTGAAGAACGAAGGGAAGCTTACCGAAAGGGACAGCGGGAATACTGGGCGAATGTAAAACATTTGAAATAGCGTGGTCCACACACGAATAAAAAAAAAAAAAAAAAAAAAAAAAAAAAAAAAAAAAAAAAAAAAAAAACTGAAATAGAGAAAGCAAATTTAAATTTAATCACACAATATGGACAAGCATCCCCGAGAATCCCGAAACATGATTGTCCCTTCACTTATAAGAGGACAAGCCCAAGCCAAGATATCCCACTACTACTCTCAGCTGCGTAACAGATGTTTAGTTATTTGTCAAGTAAATAAATAATTAATTTGGCAAGAATTGATTGGTAACCAAAGGCAATTAGCTTTCCATTGTGACATTGTAAGTTTTACAAATTTCTTTTGCTTCAACGATTATTTTAATACTTATCATCAGAATGTGATCATCTACTTTGGGTAGTATTGTTGAGCTAGGATTGTCTCTAGGAAGAGGAGGTACATCCTAATATCGTCAAGAGGAAGACAGACAAGGAGGTATTACTGTTGCCTGGGACCATGTCTTCTGGGGGATATTGGATTCAGGTTCGTCGAGGAACATTTGGGTTCTATCTACTGTAGGCGTCCATCTGTCTACCCCAGAATGTGTTACATCAAAGCTAATTTTGATTTTGCGGCTGGACTCAGTTATTTTACATCATATTAGAATAATATCAATTTAATAATGCAATAATGAAGAATAGTTGGTAACCTTGTATTTATATATCGCGGTTCGAAGGGCTGACAATGGTTAGATGAGTAATAAATGAAAAATTAAATTATTTTTTTACACTCATTATCCAGTTTTCACACCTATGTTCCTGAACATATCGTTGGTTCATCATTACTAGGCCCAGTTTAGTTACCTGTATATTAAAACAACAAAAAAACAAAACAATATATGGTGGTATCTCGTATAATCTACTGCATCTGAAAAGAAAACTGTTGGTAAATTTTCTATTTTAGCAACACCTACAACATAGCGCGTGTCAAAAATGCTCTAACACCTAAAAATGTAGGGAAAACGTTACTTTTTACATTCAGAGGGTAGGTTTTGGTGACAAATGTTACGCAGCAAATAATATTCTCCATTAAATTTCTGATCACACTGTATTCGAATTTTCGATCTAAACAACAATAACTGAGCTACTGCGTGTCAAAATGGTACATTTTTGAATGTGAAAAAAATTGTACGCATTTCGAGAGTAAAAAAAACCGTTACACAAGAAAACTGAAGACTCCTAGCCAAAATACATATGTATGTCAAGTTATAAGCCTAAACATTATCGTCAGAACATACATTCTTTTCTTAAAGCAGACTCATCTACAATATAAAAAAGAAGCAATAAATAATTATTTTTCTAAGCAACATAAACATTCATGAAATCTATAATAACTTCAATATCAGATATAGAAACATTTCGAGAACAGTAGAAATAATTCTTATGACGTTCTTTTCTTTTTTCATTTTCATTTATATAGATCTGCCTCGGTTTTATTGGAGACCTTGAAAAGATAACAGCAAATTACTATGTATAAGGTTCAAAGTACCAATAAAATATTTCATTAGACGCATTGATTTTCAGATTACCTATTTTGATATATTGGAAATATTTTTCAAATAGGTTTCGAATCTGTTATGAAAAAAAAGAAGGAGAAATGGATATTCTTACAGAAAATTAATTAAAACATAGATATTTTGAAAACAATTCGTTTATATGTTTTCCCCTATAAACCTGTAATATGTGAACCTCTGAATCCATATCTGTTCTCATAGAAGCGTTTTTAATAATGTGCATAGAGTAGTGAATATGTTTATCTAAGGGTGATTTGCTATATTATTTTATTTTTTCATTTTTTTAAAATTTATTTATTTATTTTATTGTTTACATTTCTGTCAAATACAATAAATAAAATAATTTAATATTTTTAATTATTCTTCTCAAAATTGTTCTCTTACAATGGAATACTTATCACTTCGACAGAGGGGATGGTTAGATAAAATGTTACGGAAGATATAGATGGACATCGTTTTAGAAATAAAATAATTTTTATAACTTTTAATATCAGTTTTTAAATAGGGAAATTTTCTAATTTTTAGAGTAGTAATGAGGGAGAAAAGCGCTGTTTTTCAACGAACGCAATATAATTTTATTTTTTTTAAATATTCTATTTCTCTTAATAAACGTTTCCTACTTTAGTTTATAAATAAAAATAAATAAATAAATTATTAGAAAGAAAAAAAAAATTGTTGTTTATACATATTTTGTATGTTGCCAGATATCAATTTTTACAATTAACAACAAAACTATTACTAAAGACATTACATTATACGGTTAAATTTCAAGGAAGTAGATGGCCAATTTGATAATATAATAAAAGAAGACATAATGGAATGGAAAATGAAAACATAAAATAAAGAATTTCAAATATCTACTCGATTTATTAATGAACTAAAATTTTAATACTTGAATATACGTGACTAATATGATTAGATTTATAAATGAAAACTATTCATTGAATTTTTTTGGAAAAACTATCTATGAACTCAGGTTTAAAAATTATCAGCGAAAGTTAGTTTTGTTAGTATATTAGTTTGGTATGATATTTTGTTATGAAATTTAGTTACATAACTAAATTAGTGTTGGTATGATATTTTTTCATTTAATTTTGTCTTAATTGGACTCTAACTCCGCTTATTCCACGGTTGTTTTCATTTCATAGATTCGCGTGAAGAAATAATCTGATTTAAAAAATACTATTTTTTTAACATTGTTTAATCAGTCGAATCTCCTAAAAATAAATACTTACCCACTAATAGTGTTATCTTTTAATTTAC
The DNA here is from genome assembly GCA_003667255.2 of Euschistus heros. Classification (NCBI taxonomy): domain Eukaryota; kingdom Metazoa; phylum Arthropoda; class Insecta; order Hemiptera; family Pentatomidae; genus Euschistus; species Euschistus heros. The sequence goes on along the minus strand of RCWM02000065.1, from coordinate 1,183,353 downwards.
AACATAAAATAAAGTTTAGCCATTAGTGAAGTAAAAACGTTATTTAATCATTTAATTATTTTTTAGAAAGTATAAACTATTACTCAAAAATTATTATTAGGATATACTAAAAATTTGTAAAGCCGAAAATTCTATAAGGGTACCAAAATACTAAGAGAGGGCTTTAAACAACAGACGGAATTATGCCTGGACCAAAACGGAAAACCTCTCACTGAAAGAGACCAAATAAAAAGTAGGTGGCAGCAGTACTTTAAAGAATTGTTAAATCCTGAGACATGCAACAATCACCTTCACCAGACGGACCAACCCAACAAGGATGAGGATCTTGATGAGGAGGTCTCACCTAACAAAGAAGAAATAACGGAAATAATTCTATCACTAAAAAATAATAAGTCCCCAGGACCTGACGAAATTCCGTCAGAGCTATTAAAATACGCAGGAGAAGAAACCTGGGAAGAGATTTTCAAGGTAATATGGGACATATGGGTTGAAGAAAAAATTCCTTCCGACTGGAGGGAGGCTACTATAGTCCCTATACAAAAGAAGGGAAATAAACTAAAATGTGAGAATTACAGGGACGTAGCACTACTACCAACAGTATTTAAAGTCCTGTCTGTAGCGATATGTCGGAGGCTGGCGGAGAGGAGTGAACGACTACACGAAGAATATCAGAGTGGTTTCTGCCAACTACGGACCACCTATTTTCTATTAGGCAAATGCTTGAAAAGACGTATGAATATAACGTCGATCTGCACCATCTCTTCATTGATTTCAGAGAGGCATATGATAGTGTCGATAGAGGAAAGCTGCTGGAAGCGGTACGGTCACTCGGAATACCAGAAAAACTAATAAGACTGACAAGAATGACATTAGACAGGACAAGGGCTAAAGTAAAAACCAGAGTGGGCATCTCGGAAAGCTTTGAAGTTAATTATGGCTTGAGACGGGGGGACCCATTATCGCCTGTACTCTTCAATCTCGCCCTAGAAGTAGCGATCCGAGGAATAAAGATGAACCCAGGGTAAACTATTTACAATAGCCTTGCACAGCAGATGGCATATGTTGATGATGTGGATATCACAGGTAGAACCGAAACAGAATTGGCCGGTGCTGTTGAAGAATTCAAGACAGCAGCTCTCAATTCGGGTTTCGAAATAAACACGGACAAGACCAAATATATGAAAACCTCTAGACAGACAGAGGGAAGAAGAGATACGGTTGATGTGGGGGAGGATAGGTTTCACAGCTGTAGCACATTTAAATACCTGAGAGGAGTCGTAACGGAGAAGAAAAATCTGAACGTTGAAATAAAGAGCAGAATGGTTGCAGGAACCAGATGTTTTTATACAATACAAAAAGCTCTCCATTGTAAAACTCTCTCAAGGAAGGCAAAACTGTTGATTTATAAATCTATAATAAGACCAATAGTCATATATGGCAGTGAGACGTGGACTCCCACTAAAGATACCGGGAGAACACTGTTGGTCTGGGAGAGATGAATATTAAGAAGGATTTTTTGTGCGGTGAGAGCGGAGCAGAGGTGGCGGATAAGAAGCAACGCCGAAATTACAGAATGGTGAGTCTTTTATGGTGAGCCTAATATACTCTGTGCTACTAAGAAAGGCAGGCTTAGATGGTTGGGACACGTTGGAAGAATGGAGCGCAACAGGCTACCAAAGAAAATTTTTAGTGCTACACCAGGAGGAAAAAGGAAGAAAGGTAGACCCAGGCGCAAATGGATTGATGACCTAGATGAGGATTTGCGGAGGCTGGGGATACGGAATTGGAGAAACCTGGAGAAGAGCCGAGAGGAATGGAAAAGGATGGTGGCAGAGGCCCAGGTCCTGCAAGGACTGTAGCGCCCAAGAACAAAAACTAAAAATTTGTAAGAAACGGAGTGAGTTGCATGACGTATGAGTGCATAATTGCAATATTTAGTTGGAAATCTAATATGAAATAATTTTTTTAAAATTTTTTTTTATAGTTCTTTGAAAGTTTTTTTTCTGTATATTTTTCTTTCATTATAAATTATGATTATATCAGCATATACTTAAGTTGATTAATAGTATTTTATATAAGTTTGAGACTGGTTTATTTTTTGATACAGTATTTGAAAATGTGAATTGTAAAATTATGTAAGGAATAAAGAGAAAAAAAAATGAAGTAAATATCGAATAAAAGTTAATAACTTAAAAAAAAAAAAAAAAAAAAAAAAAAAATCCTCTAAAAGCAATACCTAGAAATACTTTCAAGCCAACAGACCAAGCATTCCCATCTCTAACTACCCCAAAATCTCTACGGCCTCTCAACAAATAAAAATATTTTTAGTAAAATTATAAACTTATAAACTTTTTAATTATTTTATTTTAGTTATATTATTATAAACTTTTCTGTTTTTTTTTTAATCAACTTATTGAAATTTACAACTGTGCAAGTATGCATCAATGTGTTAAAAAAACGTTTACATGCCAAAATTTGAAAAGAACTACTCGTCAGTAGGACTTCAGCAAAAAAAAAAAATCTACACAAGATCTCTGGGCCATCTTCTTCACAGACGCCTCGGAGGATTATCGGGAATTGAGTGGGAAGCAAGTTGAGATACCAGGGAGGGGATTTGAGTGGCTATGGAGCTTACTATGAAAGGATTGGTATAAGGTTTGGGCTAAATCAGCAACATATGGAACATTAAGATCTTTTTAGATAAGTTTATTGGTGACAAAGTAAGGAGCATTGCGGATTTTTCGAAGGATTTTGGATTGTAAGGATTGGGTATGGGATGAATTGGATGGTTTAGTAGAGTCCCAAAGCTCAACTCCGTACGTCCATATAGGTCTAATCACAGTCTAGTAAATGAGTCTTTTGTAATTAATTGGGAGCTTTGAAATTATAAACTTAAATAAAAATGTTGAATATGGTTTCTCAAAAACGTTTATTTTGTAGAAGGACTTCTGTCTTTTATTGGCTGTCGGACATTGTAACTGATTTTGTTACATTTAATATTTGCATGCTTAAATATACTAGATTTACTACTGTTGTTGAATTACTTGCGAACTGTTTACATAACTGTTTACATTTCTCTTGCCAATAATGTACAATATTTTTTATTTTATAAACATATTAATTATGTTGATTTTATCATATTTGTTATTGTTAACTGAACGATCCGACATTAACGCAGAAACTTCACAATATAATTTCAGATATATATAATTCACCCTATGCACAAAATGGCGACAAAACGGACATCAGTAACTTTAGAAGAATTTCCTTACTCCCAGTCGCGTACAAGATCCTATTCAAAGCCCTCTTAAATTTGATAGAAGTCCAAGTAGATCCATTAATTGGTGAATACCATACCGGGTTTAGAAAAGGGCGATTATGTGTGGAACAAATTTAGAGTTGAAAGACAAATGAATTCAGAATCACAGTTTTCGACGACTTTAAGAAAGCATATGATTCAGTAACCACGAAACTCTTTTCAAAATCATGGAAGAATTCGGTATAGACCATAAGACAAAAAATCACAGAGTAGACACTTCCTGGAACGATGTATAAAGTGAAATTTATGGGCGAATTATCAGAGCAATTTGAAATCTAAACTAGATTTAGACAGAGGGATGGACTATTCCCGATTCTTTTTAATGTTGCCCTAGAGAAAATCATCAGTGAATGGGAATGTCATGTAAAAGGCATCGCGATTGGCAACCAAAAAGAACATCGGATTAGAGTCAAATTCCCTGCTTTTGCAGACGATATCGCGATTATTTTGGACAACAGAAATGAAGCGATCAAAGCAGTAGGAAAACTACATGAGATTGCGCATAAAACTGGACTGCAAATTTCATACGAAAAACGCAATACATGGAAAGACGACCAGAAAATAAATCATCTTTGATCACAAAATATGGTAAAATTATACAAGTCCGACACATTAAATACCTTGGAGAACTCATAGAATCCTCTGGCTTAAACAGAATCACTAACGAACACAGAGTCGTAAATCTGCATAAGGCCTGCAGATTAACATGGAATCATTACAACAAAAAGTGCATCTCGACAAACGCCAAACTCAAACAGTGAATCATCCGGAAGCCATAAATGCAGCAGAAACAATGTTCATTGATGAGCACTATACTAAATAAATTTTCAGAGCAATTGATAAAAACGGACTTTGGATGAAGTGATCTCAGAATGAACTTTATTAAATGACCAGCATAATAACAGATATAATGAGAAAACGCCGAAAATTTTACACGCACATCTACAGGATGGAAAGCTTCAGATTAGCAAAGAAATTATTCAATGTTATAACTTTGTGGAACAGAATGGTTAAAAGACACACCGCAGCTGATCAATTTTTGAAAATTTTGAAGATCATTACGAATGCCGGACTAAAATCAACAATATGATATTTAAACAAAGAACATCACGACAACCAGGAAAAAGTGTACGGAAGAGCGGAAGAAGAATGAAAAGACTCTGGGAGGAAAGGAGGAATAACCAAAAATGAACTGGCTTCAAGTTCAATCGCTCTGCTCAAGGAGAATTTTCGACATGATAATAATCATATTTGTTATGGTATCCACATATTAGTGGATAGATATTAGAACTTATTCATTATTGAATAAAACTGCATTATTCATGTAGAAGATATATGCCAGAATATGTGTTCATAAATAATATTTCCAATTGTCAATATGTAAATAAAGTTATATTGATTGATTACTAGTTGTCCATCTCAAGGTTAGTTAGTAATGTATATGATTATGAATACATTAAGAAATTATATAGAATAAAGAATAAATAAAAACTATGTAACTATACAATGTAAAAATAAATAAATCATAATTGTAAAAATAAAAACATGTTTAACAACACATAATTTATTGAGAAGTATATAAATGGTGCAAGCTATGTAAAGCTGTCTTGTGGTAGAAATGAAATATGCATTTACATGAGTCAATTCAATATTTGCCGGGGGTCGGGAAAGGTATTTGGACCCGGAATTCCCCTCCCCCGGGGCTGAATCAACAAGTAATAAAATATCTCTGTCCTCATCAACATCCAATGCACCCTTTCCTATAATCAACAGATGGTCTCCTTGTTCAACTTTTAATTTTATGTTGGGTTCATAATGTAACCGAAATAAAAAAAAAGTTACAATTACAAATGTTTAAATGCATAAACAGTGTAAAATGTTTTGATGATAAGTTAACCCATTTAGGGTCAAAGCTAGAGATAGTTGAAAGTTTCGATTTTTCTTGTTCAAAGAAATTATTTTATGTTTGTTTAATTTAAATTTAAATTATAATTTTTTAAATTAGGAAGAAATTGTTGCTCTCACGCAACACAATGGCCTGTATAATATATGTATTTATTATATATATATATATATATATATATATATATATATATATATATATATATATATATATATATATATACATGAACAATTTTTTTTTTCCTAATCCTCCATTTTTTTAAATTTATAAACATACAAGAACTAGAGTTTAAGATCTTGGATTGCCTTTCGGCATTTGAAGATCGGTGTCCTCGGCTGCTGATGGGTCCTCCGTAGACGGATGGTCTTCTTTTCTTCTGATGAGTGAGGAGAGTCACTCTACTGACGGTAGTGGCACTAGTGACCCCTCTTTTTCTTACTAAATTGGTAACAGTAAAGAGCAACAAACATAAAAAAGAAAAAAACAAAAAAAAATAATATATATATATATATATATATATATATATATATATATATAAAAACGGAATGAAAATGGTTCTACGTTATGTACTTCTCTATAAGCACTGGAATTAAACGTTGCAGGTCATTTTACCGAACAACAATACGTACTACTTAACTTAATTTAAGAAGTTCGGACAAAAACTTTCCAGGAAAAAGTTTTGCGGTAATAGCAATACAGGCATTTTGCGCAATTGACTCGTCACTTCTGTTCCCTTCATAACGAGTTAGGAACCTCTGCCTCTTGAAAGTTTCTAATGAATTTGACAAAGAGGTTCAACAACTTTTTACAGAAACATAGGGAATTTCAAACAAGGATGATCTTGGGCTAAGTGTAAGACCTTGTGGTAAAATTACGATATTACTAATAGTAATAATGCTTTATTTACATATTCAAAATTCATTTAAGTATAAATGTTCTAGTCTCTGATTAATATATTTCCTCTATATAATTGATATAGTTTTATAAAATAACGAATAGGATTAACATTTTAAAGTTGTTAAAGAAAAATCAAAAAAACAGTTAATAAAATGACTTATTAACTGTTTTTTTATTTTTCTTAAAAAAGTGCTGCGTTGATTTTAAAATATATTTATGGAACCATCTCTGAAGTATGCCCTACCGATCTAAAAAAGAATCATCAAAATTGATTCAGAATTGACGGAGTAATCGGGTAACATAAAAAAAAAAAAAAAAAAAAAAAAAAAAAAAAAAAAAAAAAAAAAAAAAAAAAAAAAAAAAAAAAAAAAAAAAAAAAAAAAAAAAAAAAAAAAAAAAAAAAATACAGATGAGTTGAGAACCTCCGTCAATTCTTAATCAATTTTGATGATTCTTTTTTAGACCGGTAGGGCATACTTCAGAGGTAGTCCCATAAATAATATTTTGAAATCAACTTTCTAAGAAAAATCTAAAAACCAGTTAATAAAAATCACTGTTATATAACCTTACATTTTAAACATATTTATAACTAGCTGAAAGTGTCCGAGCTCCGCTACGGTTTAATATCATTAGGATTAAGACAACTTAAATCAGTAAAAGATAAGCTTAACGTTGATAATTATTGTTACTCAAATAAACATAAAGAATTCCATTCTTAAAATAATTTCAATAAGTAAATTTGACAATTTTCAAAAGATAATTTTATATTATTTTGATAGTCCTCCAGTGAAGCTTCGAGGCAGCACTACCATCTTACCCAGCTCTGATACCAGACCATTACCTTTTCTAATGGCATACTTTAAGTGAATATAGTCTCAACTTCTCAACTTTTTTGATTTTTTCGAATAAAGTTTAGTCTTTCTGTTTCTATTTTTGCTTACATATCAAGCATAAATTGGTTGAGGAGATTACGAAGTTAAAGTAAATAAGGTTCTTCGCCTCATAACATTTAGGCGTAAAAATCAGCTTCTGGCACGGTTTTCTTAAGTGGTGTATTAGTGTTTGGGTCACGCTGAGGGATGTTAATACTGTACCCATGTTCTCCATGGTAAAACATGAGACAATACTGAAGAGAATCATGCACTTGATAGAACTCACTGATTCTTATCAGTTTTTTGTCCCTACATCGAACTGGCCTTACATTTCATCACCAGAGAACATAAGTCTTTTAACCTCCTCTTTAACATAAGTTTTTTAATAGCTTTTCGTCACAAAACAACTCAAACTTGTAAGGGTCCACCTCTGCAGCCACCATCACAGTTCACAGAAAGTACCAATATTATAAGGTTTCGACATCGATCGTATTTTTGTTTGTTTACAACTAAAAGGAACTTAATTTGTGGTAAAAGTGTGCGGTTTAAACATCTAACCTATTTTTTAACTTAGCTTATCTCCAAATACCATATGACTATTAGTCTATTATTATTATTCACCCAATAAAATTGTGATCGCATTTTTCGTGAATTAGCCGCGATCCAGGCCGATTTTTAAGCTACATATCGAATTTCATTCCAATCCGTTCGGTGGTTTCTGAGATTTCATGTTAAATGAGTGAGTGGTATTTGACAAATATAAAGTAGATTATGATTATCTAAAATCTCCATGGTAACTAAATCTAAATTATTAACAAAAATAATTTACATATACAGTCAACTTTCGATGTGTTGTACTTCGATAAGCTAAATTCTTAAATAAATCGAACAAAATCTTTGGTCGGAAGTACATTACACTTAAATTTCACCTCAATGAGACGATTTCAGACAAAAAACGTGAAAAATTGTGTCGAAAATAAGTAGAACTGAAAATAGGGTTCAAAAGAGAGAACTTCTAGGACCACCTCTGTGAAACGAACTATCAGAAGTCATCGCTTCTATAACTCGAACTCAAAGTAAAAGAATTTCATATGTAATTTGTTTTCCTGTTTTCTGTCATTGTTTGTCTCTTCAGTTCATAGTTACACCAGTCACTTATTATTTATTAGTTATTCACTAGAGTGGTTTTACAGTGGCTATTGAAAATTATTTCAATTAACGAAAAGTTAAAATTGATTTACAAAGTACAGAAAGGAGAAAGAAGTTGGTCGTTTGTTGCTAGTGAATTCCGAATTCCGCGTAGTTCTCTTTCAACCGTCCTAAAGAATAAAGAAAAGATCGCCACCGGTGGAAGGCCGTGTCTACTTTTAGGCACCCTCAGAAAAAAAGGGCAATTCAGTTGAAAGTTATATGATAAATTGGTACCAGGTATTTAATTTTCTGTATCAATGATTTTATATGTATGTACAAACAACATACACATACCCATTAATGAAAAATATACGTAATGATTTCAACTCCCATTTTGTGTTCAATTTTCCCAATTACATGAAGGTACGTGGAATGATAACCTCGATAAGTCTTTGTTCAGTAACTCGAACTATTTTTCAGGGTAGCTTGAAGATCGAGAATTGACTATATAAACAAAAATACACTCACCACTAAAAGTGAAAAAACAAAATAATTTTTAGAGAAAAAAACAAAATCGACTTCAAGATTAAACCTACATGCACAAACTTTACTAAAAAATTAAAAATAATATGTCGATTGCTTCAAAACAAAAACCATTAAATGAAAATCAATGAAATTATCGATACTTATATACCTATTCACAATTTATGATCAGTTATTTTTGGAGTCGGTGCCAACCAAAACAAACAGAATTTGAAAAGAAATTGTAATCGTAAAGATCCTTCCACTGTTTCATCACCGCCACACCGCTATCTCCGGCCATTCGAAAGTTTATTGTAAAGGCAGGATTAAACTGCCCTTCTTCGCTGGCACTGACTCCAAAGATAACTGGTCATAAATTGTGAATAGGTATATAAGTATCGATAATTTCATTGATTTTCATTCAATGGTTTTTGTTATGAAGCAATCAACATATTATTTTTTATTTTTTAGTTAAGTTTGTGTATGTAGTTTTAATCTTGAAGTCGGTTTTGTTTTTTTTCTCTAAAAATTATTTTTATTTTATTATCGTTTTCTATCTGTCATTTTTTTTTTTTCAAATAATAACAGTTTACCAGTCTACGCATTGAATTGGAAATATCTTTAGCGCTCTTTATCGCTTTCTATAGCTGGTGTAAATTTAAAAATGTGAGTTTTTTATTATTATTTTTTTTTTAGTATTTTAACCTATTTTAATGTTATGTTCATAGTTTTCAATGTTCTTTACACTAGACATTTGTTTTAATGTGTAAACATTTTTGATAAGCTCTTAATAATATCCCACTGATCTCCGAGGAACAGATCCGCTACCCAGGTCTCCATCTTGACAAAAGACTTGCTTGGAATCCTCATACGAGGCTTAAAAAGCAAGAAACTGCTCGACATTTTCGCTTACTCCAATATTTACTAGACCAGTGTTCAAAACTCCTCTAGTATATTGCCATAAACTTATTTATTTGGCAGTAATTAAGCCCATTTTTACATACAGACGAAAATAAGCTTTGGAGCTGTACTAAATATTCCAACTCTTCTCTTATCAAATCCTTAGAATCCAAAACCCTTCGTAAAATCCTCCATACTTTTTCCTTTAAATCAAACAAATTTATCCATGTAGATCATAATGTACCATATGCTGTTGATTTAACCCAAACCAGATACCTATTCCTTCATAGTAAATTCCATAACTCTACATATTCACTAGTCTCTCAACTTGCTTCTCATTCCATTCACGATAATCCTCAGAGACGTCTGAAAAGAAGAAGGCCTAGACACCTTCTGGTGTAGAATTTTTATTAAAGTGCTGCTGATGAGTAGTTCTTTTCAAGTTTTAACATGTTATCATAAACGTTTTCAGTACATTTACTTGATGTATCTATATTGAACAGTTGTCAGTTTCAATAAATGTTTATATATATAAAAAAAAAAGTTTTTCAAAAGCTACGAAAAAAAAAAACGACTTAAATAGTAGCTAGTTGTATAAGATGGGCCGACTAGTCTTCCTGGTAAAAAGGCTGATTCGTTGGCCGACTAGTCGACTAGCCGATCATTGCTTCGGATAGAATTCAGATGACATCAGTAACGTTCGAGGCACTTCATTTATAGCTGTATAGCCGTCTGCACCAGTAGCTACAGCTTTTGTTAAGCTTACGAGTATATTTTTCCCTCTGTTTTTTGCCAATGGGCCGGTAAGTAATGGGGTATTTTCAGAAAAATAAAGCAAAAGTCTGCTATTTACTTTATTTAGCTTATATAGCTTATTGAAAACTTTGGAATCCAACCACGCTAAAAAAAAATATCGACTGATATAAGTAACACAAAAATATCTTACATATAATTATAGATAAAAATAGCATTATAGTACGTAAATTGCTAAAATATCAGTTTCTTTTTGGTGTTCCAACCTTTATATTACATTTCAATGAATCGATATATTTTTAATTATGAGACAAAACCTAAACAGTTATGGTTTAACTACGAAAGTTCTTTATTCAGTATTGTAAAAGTTATCGAATTTAATTTTTAATAATATCGTGATCTTTTTTTTTTTTTTTGGAACTACACTAAATCTTCCAACTCTTCTCGTATCAAATCCTTAGAATCCAAAACCCTTCGTAAAATCTTCTATACTTTTTCCTTTTAGAAAATTTATCCATGTAGATCTTAATGTACCATACGCTGTTGAAACCTGATACCTATCCCTTCATAGTAAACTCCTTAACCATTCGAATCCATTAGTAACACTGCTTCATATTCTACTCCAGATTCTACCAAGAGAATAAGATGGCCTCTGGACCTTCTTATAGAGTAATTCATTATATAAAACCTTTATAAGAGCTACCCATGAGTAGTTGCTTTACAAGAATTTTTAGCATTATCATCACATTTATCTGATGTATTTTGTTTTATGATGTATAAGGTTGTGAATTTCAATAAATAGCTAAAAAAAATAAATTATTTCAGCTTCACACTCAAATCCCGAAAATCCTCCAAGGTGTCTGAAAAGAAAATGGCCGAGATACTACATATGTTATTGAAATAATTTACTTATTGTATAAATGTATACAGTTGTAAATATCAATAAATAGTTTTAAAAAATAATGGGATCATATAATCACGGTATTTGTTCATTTACAAGGATGTTTAGAACATCTCAGTATTGAAATGAGAAGGTTGATATTGAAAATATTGATTTTTAAGCCTGGCGCTGGAGGATGTTGCTAAGGTACACCTACACGCTAAAAAGACGACGATTGGTAAATAACATCCTGTAATTCCATCAATTTCCGAATATTTTCGCCATTTCCCTCGTTGGCCCAGCCGGCGAGGCGTAGAATGGGACCTAACAAGACCAACTGGAGCAAACAAACTAAATAAAGGAGGCTGCCTGTGACAGTTGACAGTCGGGGCACGTCGTCCCCCCCCCCCCCCCCCCCCCACGCACCCTCCGACTCTTCCCTACTCAATCTTACATAATTTATAATGACCTTAGTCACTCAAATTTTAGTACCTACTTGATGTTACCCAGAACCCCATTTTTGAAGGTCGAGTATCCGATAATTTTTTTGGTTGTTTTTTAATGCTTGTCCTTAACGCCTTTTAATAAAAACATCGTCAACTATGTTGCTGAATGAAATAGTAACAAATGGAAAAATTAACGAATATTTATTGAAAATAAATAATAATTTTTAATGAATACAAATCACATGTAAAATCTGTTTTTTATTAACCTTTTTGCGCATAGTAAACTTAATATTTCTATAAGACTATTTCTAGAGCCAATGGAATATTTGTTTGAATTCCCTTCTACGGTATTAGTTTTCAACCGACTTCGAAAAGGAGTTCTCATTTTTTTGCCTGTTTGTTACGCGATTACTCCGTTAATTATGAATCGTTCTTGATGATTCTGTTTTTAATCGGTATTGCATACCTCATAGATGGTCCCATTTAATTAAAATCAACTCAGCGCTTTTTAAGAAATATAAAAAAAAAATAATGTTTAGAAAAACCATACAAACACCGACTTCAAGATTAAACTTTCATGTTCAAACTTAAACTAAAAAGTAAAAAAAAAATAGAAAAGAGAATTAAATAACAGTAAACGAAATTATCAATTCTTACAAATCTATTCACAGTTTATAAACCTTTTTTTTTGGTGTAATTTTTAAAAACGAACGAAGTAGCGAGAACGGTTTCCATGGTCTAAGTCATGGTTTCCATGACTTTTTTCATTCAAACCAATATGGCTCCTGAACATTAAAGATTATTAAATTAGAAATATATTGTCAAATTTTCGATATGAGCAACACCAAAATAGCTAGAGCATTTCAAAATTTTAAATTTTTGAGTGTGAAAAAAAAAAATGCTACAAATTGTTGACTGTGAAAATTGTAACACGAAAAAAGTATAGAACCACAGCCAAATGACATACCCATGTCAACATTATTAATCTTTTTTATTTCATCATATTCTAAGATTTTTTTCCACTCAAAACAATCAGTGTGAACTATTTTAATGTTAAAATATTTTTGTTTACTGTATCTGTATGTAACATGGATTTGACATTCCAATGGTATATGTTTTTGTACTATCTTATTTACATAGACTACAATTTTATCATGAAAATTGTAAATGTAAATCATGTGTGATGAAATTTAATTTCAAACTATTGTATTAAGAAATATATATTTAGAGGTAAATATGTCTTTCGGCTGGGGGTTTATACTTCATTGGTGAAACGGATTTTTCTACCTCGAAAATGAAGATATTATAATGCACGCTCTAGCTCTATTGGTGATGCTCACAAAATGTTCTGTCAGTTTCCTAATAAGAAATTTAATAGATGATTTTTTTCTTTTAACATTTAGGAACTAAAATGGTTTAAATAAATAAAAAAAGAAATAATAAAAAAAAAGCGACCTTTGAAAACCTTATTTTTTTTCAACTTAGTTTATTTTGAACATTTATTGTTAATTAATTTTAATTATTAATTTAATTAATTTGATCCTTTAATGTAAACAAGGAAAAGCAGTAGATTATAGACATACGTATCCGTGATCCATTTTTTTTTTTTTTCAGTCACGGAAATATTGATTTTTAGACAGTCATCTTTGGCTATTATTATTTGACTAATATTCTATTTATTGTTATAGTTCACAATTAATTTTCAAATTTATATGGCTTTCCGAAAAATTCGGTTTCAATATCCTAAGTTCATGACATATTTTACAAGTCACTTAAAGATTAGGACCACTGCCAAACTAGTTTTCACCTTTACTGCAGTTTTAACTAGTGTGTTCCCGGACTTTAAATTTAATAAAAAAAAAAAAAAAAAAAAAAAAAGGAGGGAAAAAGCAGTGGGTGAAATGTAATAGAAGTTAAAGAAGCGAGGATAGTATATTATAGGAAGGATGACAAAAATGGCGGGATAAAACGGAGTAAAAGAGCGTAAATTTTCGGTGAAAAAATACTGTTTTGGCGACCGGCCAGACGGGAAGCCACTAACACTGTTTCTAATTTAGTGAGTCGATATGTGTTGCCGGCTAATAGTGGCCCTTTCATCGGTTCGGCAAAAATTAATCGCCAGCCGCTCCGTTATGGCGACCTAACCCTATGCCAAGGCTACAGCAACGTCCACTATTTATATTGGGAATCAGATGACAGTTCTGTGGGTGGAATTGAAGTTATCGATAGTAATTTTATCTATAAATAATCAATCGTATATACTATCACAGTCAAAATGTTAGATATACCTTTTGAAATTATCATGTTTTCTTTATTTTGTATTGACATTATTTTCTAAACTCAGTTCCACGTATAAATTATGATATTAAAAAGGGAAAAATGTTAACAGACCTTGATGATAATTTAAACCCCATATCCCTCTTAGACACTCCCATATCATAAACCTTCAATAATGGTGTCAAAAATGGAATATAAATTCAAATGAATTCCATCAAATAACCTTTAACCTATGTCGTAAATCTACGACTTCCTGTCCTACAATATCCTTTAATAATACTCCATTATTCCTCGTTGAACAGATCTGCTACCAAGGACTCCAACTGGACAAACGACTAACTTGGAATCTACATACAAAACTAAAACGACAAAAAAACAAGAAACCGTAGTTTTCGACTTCTTCATATTTTTTACCTATCTTCAAATTAATTACAAGAATCATTTACTTAACAGTAATTAGAACGATTTGGACATATGGCGTTGAGCTTTGGGGCTACACTAAACCATGCAATTCATCTCATATCCAAAATCCTTAGAAAAATCCTTAGTGCTCCTCACTTTGTCACAAACAAACTTATCCGCAGAGCTTAATGTACATTACGTTTTTGACTTAGCTCAAACCAGATATCTATCCTTTTATAACTCCACAACTATTCAAAGCCATTAGTATCACAACTTGCTTCACGTTCCATTTCAGATAACCCTATGAGGTGCCTGAAAGGAAGATGGCCTAGGGACCTTCTAATATAGCACTTCAATATCTAGAAGTTTCACAAATGCTACCAATGGTATTATCATCACATTTACTTTATGTATTATTTTATTGTGCACAACTGTAAATTTCAATAAATAGCTGAAACAAAATACCATATCAATAAATATTCGTAATCCTCTGGAGTTAAATTCGATAAATTACTTTTTTTTACTTCAGTGCAGAATTGGATTGTCATAATACTATATCTAAAACACCAGTTAAGCTTTGGGAAAAAATAATTGTTTTACAGAAGAAGAGCACCGTTTGATTTCTTTACTCCTCATGGACGGGATGAGTTGTAGAGAAATAGCCTACCGAATCAAACAGAACTTTCCATTTGTAGCGAAGCTTATTTAGCACGGGGGGGACAAACAGAACCAACCATTCAACTGGTTGGCCCCTGCATTGACGTTACAGCAGAAACGGAATATTCCAGGAATTGCATTCAACTCTACAATAAAACAGCAAGAGCGATCGATATGGAAGCTAGAGTTCTACGAGGTTCAAAAAATACCAATAGTTAGCACAAAAAAATTAAAAGGAAAACCAGTTTTGAGTATCCATCACAAATTAACCAAGATGACCTTCAATTTTTTGAAATTTTGATTTCATGGGTTGAGAAGTTAAAGAAAGTTATATTTAGCGATGAAACAAAATATCGAAATAAGCCAGATGGATTTTCATATCTTTTTTATGACTTCTGAAAAGAGGAAAAAATTTGTCAATGCCGTAAATGGGTTAAGGAAAAGCTATGGTAAAGGCATCAATCTGTCACAAACAAACGGCAATTTAGCGTTTGCTACACTAAGGGTGAACTCAGCTGATTATAAAAATTTGTTAGAAGAGCAAAAGTTGACTTTTAATGAGATGCCTGAAGGAAACACCAGGTTGGAGATGAACACTTGACAGAGGATTTATATTTTGGAAAAAATATATTTAGAAATCTGTGGAGACGATTTGTTAAATATTTCATTGTTCATTTAATTTTTTTCTTTGGTCAATGAAGAAGAGAAAATAGTTAATCGACTCTAGAGACACAGCTGTTTTCTTATATCATCATAATCCTAAAGTGACTTCCTATTATCACCAAAGTCACTTATCCTAGAAAGAGGATTGGTGCAACAACTGGAGGATTAATATAAACGAGTCAAAATGCACTCACTTAACGTTACCCTTCGCCGCACATCCTGCCCTCCTATTTATCAATAATATTCCACTACCCATTTCTGACACAGTTCATTATCTTGTCTTCCACCAGGACTAAAGACTTACTTGGAACACTCACACTAGCTTTAAAAGGAAAGAACTTAACAGGGTTTCTTTGCATAGTGGTAAATATTGTAAATAAGTATAAATGTTTTTTTCGGGGTTTAGATTTTGAAATTTTGTATCATTTTTATAGCTACTTGTACCTTTATTTTACTACTTCTTAGAGTTGTTTATAAATAGGAGATACATTTATTATGTTAAATTTGTTCGGCTTATAATTTTCTATTTTTTTTTATAGGAGGTAAATATTAAATGGATTCAATGTTCAGTCATTTGCCCTAGTTTGCAATGGTGGTAGCTATTGATATACTGCGTCATTTAGACGGGGCAGTAATGAAAGACCTGCTTTAATGTTGACTATTCTCTGCCAACAAAATAAATAGACAAATATGTTTGGGTAGAGTGGAATTCCAATCGACTGCATTCTAATTATTGAAGCATATAACTTCTACTTATAAATTTCGAACACACAAAATAATTGTTGAAACATTAAAACGATAATAGTATTAATAAGGCCATAATGAATTCACATCTATATGTATAATAAATATTTCTAATAATAAATAATACCATTCAGATCCTTTATTAGCTTCCTGTAATCTCCAAAACCACTTATCCTTGATTGAAGACTGGTGCGATAATTGGCGGATCAAAGTCAATGAAACTAAATGCACTAACGTAACCTTTACCCTCCGCCGAAAATCCTGTCCTCCTATCAATTTCAATGGTATTCTACTACCTAAAGCTGACACAGTTTAGTATCTTGGTTTCTGCTTAGACAAAAGACACGTGGAACCCTCATACTCGACTCAAAAGGCAAGAACTCAACAGACGCTTCATATATATATATATATATATATAATTCATATATTTCACTTGTACGTATATTCTATATGGCATATTGTTTATGTATATCAGCATAGCTCTTTTTGTTCTATTTAATTTAATTTTTTTTTCTTCTTTGTTTCATTTTATATTTTTATTTATTTATTTTCTTCTCTTATTGTACATATTGTGTGAATGTAATCATGAAGTCATCTATATTACTTATTGCCCACATTCCTCAATAAATGATTATAAAAAATAAAAAAAAATAAATAATAATTGACAAAGGCAATAATAGATGTATTTTGATAAAATACCAATGCCTTGCAAAGAAAATTTAATCGCCTTGGAGGATTATTCGAAAGCTATGGGGAAGCAAGTTAAAAGATTTGTGACTTTTAGTCACATTGGATTTTACTGTTTAAAAAAAATATATATAAAAAAAAATAAATTAAAATAAAAAATAAAATAAAATAGATATTGGTTTGCAACTAATAAGGATCATACAGAACATTACGATGCTTGCGAATAATGTGTTAATGTTGAAGTAAAATGAATTAGGGATTTTTTGAAGAATTTTAGTTTGTAAGGATTGATGGAGCCCTAATTTTCGAATATGTATATCCAAATAGGTCTGATTATAGTTAAATTAATATGTATTTTGTAATATGAATCTTAGCTTTTATTTTCTATTAAATGTTGAAGTAGTCAAATTTTTTCAACAAGAACTAATGGAATATCAATAAAACCAATTATTCGACCAGAGATCATAAGGGAAATTGGGATTTTACTAAATTAATTTTAATCATGTAAGCAGTAAATAGCAGCTTTCCACCAAAGGGTAAAAGTGATTTAGTTGGATTTATTTTAATCTTTTATTTATAAAACCATTCTCGAAGGTTTTATAAATAATATTAAAATTATTGGCTCCTAACAAATAGATCGTTATTTAATAGCTACATACATTTGTCCTCAGCGTATCTGGTGAGGGCAGTAATAGGTCGGATTGAAATTTCAGGTATTTAAACCATAGAGAATTTGAAAATGATAGAAAACAGAAAAAAATATTAATTAATTTTGATGAATTTGTGACAAAGTAATGGGAAAAACTGCTAGCTTAGATTATCTTCAAGAAATCTAAATAGGTTCTTTAAATGTATTCGATGTTAACAAATAACTTTGTTAGTTTGACCAGTGCAATAAAGCCTTAGTATATCAGCTGAACATGAACAATTAGAATTTCTTACAAAATAGTTGTAATATTACGAAAATATTGAGAATAAAATAAGAGTAATAAAACTTCTGAAGCTACACGTGGAATGATCTAAGCAGAAAATGAATTTTCCTTGACTATGGAACAGCGCAGCATTGGCTTGAATAATTCATCAGTGAAGACATGTCCTTGGAAGGGAAGAATATCACAGAGCTGCCATCAGTTTCCGAAATATAGTTATCAACTGTTGTTTCAATGGCCTATATCTCAGTACTACTAGGCCTATTAGAAAAATAAAATTATTTTATAATTAGACTTGTATAGTATAAGTTAGAATATATAAGAAGAATGATGGGATTTGGTGATGTCAGGAGACAGAAAAAAGCATGTCCAAGTTAGAAAAAACCGTTGATGGAGTACCGAAGTTTTGACCTGCCTTGCAGGCCTTCTTCAAGGCCACTGGATCAGTGAGGAGAAGTAAAAAACAATAATTGTTATGAAAATCTAGTAATATAAAATAAAGTAATGAATTATTCAATTATTAGAAAACAATCTAATAAAACATTCATCGTTTGTCTCCTCTCCTGACTGGTTCGGTGGCCCTGCAGGTTTTTAGATTTTATTAAAAGTTCTTTAACTTTGACGTGTTTTTTCTTTCTTAAGACTGAGTACAAAACAATGTTTTTGCACATTGTTTTATCACTAACACAAATTAGAATGCTTATTTTAAAAGATGGATTCTAGGTTGCATATAAGATGTAAATTACAAGCTGAAATTCATAAGAAAATACAGAAATAACATTTTTATTTAACAGACACACGAATCTGCCTCCGGGAAGTCATAAGAATTCATTCAACCACAGACTATCAAAACCCCTTTCTGACTTCTATAGTTCTATTTGTCTTAATAAATATCGCTGAAATAACAACGGCATTGAAATGGCTCAGAAGAAGACTTGAAAATAATTCGGCTAGAAGAGAAAGCCGTGGTAAATGTAGCAAGAAATAAGAATGTGCTGGCTACGTCTCTGGGGCTGTAACGGTCCTGTTCCGGCTGTTGTGCCCTAACGCGGTGTTTTATCGTTCTTACCTTTTGTTATATCTAAGTCGTTGCTTTTTTTTTTTATTTGTTTTTTACCTGAATTATTTTATAGATTTTAATTTTTTCCTCCTTTCTGTTGACGTCATAAATAATAAGGAATATCCAAAAAAGCTAGAAAATAATAACCAATTACCTAAGTAAAATATACAATGTTTAAACTAGTGTTTGCATAGCAATGACTCCGTTCCAATACACTAACGGTTACATATTTTTCAGAAAAATCTTCAAAAAAAAAAAATTATACTTATTATTATTAGTCAGGCTGTTGATAGAACGAACAAAATTGTGGTGACAACCGCTTCATGAAATGTATGTATAAATGTGTGTGCATTACAAAAATTAAATAATACAAATTAATAAACATTCACATTATAGATAAAATACAGATCATGAGCAAATATGGTTCAGAAACCATTTGTGAGAAATATCTAAAATCATAATAATGATATTAATTAAGTTAAATCAGAAAAATAACATTGAAAATGTACTTCTATGCCATCGTAATGTACTGCTTAGAGGTCATGATAATGATAAGTAAAAAAAAGACATGGCAATGAGCGAATGTAGTTTTAAAGGTGTTTTCTCAAAGACTACGTCGATTTATTGAAATTAAAAATAAGAATTATTTTCAAATATGGGCCTAAAATAAAAATTATAATTAACAAAAATAGTTTTGTGGTACAAGAAATATGATTACTGACGAACATGATGAGAGAAAATGAAAAGATTATCCTGTTTTTGTACGTTATACTTTTAAAAACGGACACTTAAAACTAGTAAAGCTGCAATTAAATGCTTCCAATACACAACACTCATGTCAAATCTCCAAAAAATCCTATTTTTTCTCATTATTTAAGCTCTTATATTTTGGCCATAGCAATAAGACAAGAAATACAAACACAAAATACATTCTAAGAAGTCACTAACTTATAAAAATAAATAAATGAAAACTGTTGAACACTTCTAACAAAGCCCTGAATAAACATGTATCTTTTGTGATTACTTAGAAGGAAGGAAAATAGAAGTGTAATATGAAACATAGATCCATTTCCACGCCATGGCAATGACGATTCAGAGCTATGTAAAAGTTATGATATGTTTTTCTTTAGTGGTTTAGGAAGGACAGGATTCAATGATAACATAAATATTAAAATGTAATCTATGAGTTCATTATAGAAGTCTCTGTCTACCATTTAATAAAAATTGTCACTAGTTTCAGTAGGATTATTATTAATTATTTTTTAAGTCTGTTTTTAAGTTTATTATTTTCTAAAATTCCAGTTTTTTATTAGATTCACAAATTTCTTATGTGAAAAAAATTAAGAGCTCATAACTAAAAAAGTTTTTAGTTATGAGCGAGAGACCGAAAAAGCAAGCAGGCTGTATCACAATCTGCAATACTGAGCAAGATTATAATTTATATCTAGGGGTGGGTACATATCATGGAATTTTCCAAAAGCATGAAAATTTCACGGGAATAATCTGCAGACTTTCCTAATCTAAATAACTGGGACAAGACAATGCTATCCCCCGGCCATTGTTCTCAATCCTACCGGTCAGGCTGTACTGTTCAAAATACTCCATCTCTATCTTCTATCTCATGTATTTTTTTTTTAATTTTTAAGGGTGATGGAGAGTGTAAAATAAAAAGTTTTGGGAGCATATTACAAAAAAAAAAAAAAAAAAAAAAAAAAAATGTTTCTGTGGTTCTTTTGAAATGTGTTTTTCATATTTCAGCAATCACGAAAATGGATGTAAAATATCCATAAGAAGCAGGAAAATTATACATAGTAATAGGAAATTAATATTTATTAGTACATAATCGAAATCAGTAACTAAGCGCCTATCTAATAAATATGATGAGAAAATTCTATTAGTTTTTCTTTATTTTCTTATTAATTCTTTTTAATTTCCATTTGATGTAAGGAATGATCATTCAGTTTCAAAATAAACAATATTTTGAATTTTTGATCAATTTTTACAAAATATTGAAACAATAAATAAAAATTTGATTTTTATTATTATCTCTCTCTCTCTCTCTCTCTCTCTCTATATATATATATATATATATATATATATATATATATATATATATATATATATATATATATATATATACAAAGTTACATTAAGCAGAATTATTATCAATTCTGGTGGATAATATATTTGAAAAAATATATCGGGTTAGGAATAAGATTTTAGATAATAATCAAAAATCTTTCATTTGACTTATTAGTAGCCATTACTGCAACGAAGATTTTAACTTTTAATAACATAGCAAACTTAAAAAACTAAAAACTGCTCGTCGTTTCCGACTACTCCAACATTTACTAGACAAGCGTTCAAACCTCTCAATAAATTAAAATAGACTTATTTAAATGACAGTTATTAGACCCGTTTGGAGCTTTGGGGCTCAACTAACTCTTTTAATACTTACAACCCAAATGCTTTATAAAGTCTTCCAGACCCCATATTTTGTCACAAATAAACTTTTCCAGATATTAATGTTCCATATGTTACTGCTTTGGCCCAAACCAGAAACCTACCCTTTCATAGTAAACTCCATACCCACTCGAATCCACTAGTCTTCCAACTTGCCTCTCTTTCAATTCCCAATAATCCTCCGCAGGGTCAGAAACCAAAATTCCGAAAAGAACTCCTAATGTAGAGCTTTTATTGAAGTTTTACTAGTGAATAGTTAATTATATTCATTATATGTTATTGACATGTCGTCATTATAATCATTTTCCTTAAACTTACTTGTTGTTTTATAATGTATACAGTTGTATATATCAGTAAATACTTTTGAAAAAATAATTAATAAAGACAAACATATCTTCTCAGGCATATACATGATTAATTATGTAACAAAAACTCTGCAAGTTTTTTATTGTTTTTCATTATTTCTTTTACACATCTAACATTAAATTATTCAACTAAAAAAATCCATTCACCAAGTCATTACAACAAAAAAACATGTGAGACAAATTTCAGATCACGGTTGGCGTCATCGAAGGCCAAACGGTGACAGCCCGTACCCTAATTATCAGTGCTGCCAATCCCAACTGATCCCTGTTAGCAGGTATGCCAATTAACAACTGCTGATATTTAATTCCACTGAGCCGGGACCAGGTGGTCCTTTCCGCTCTAAATCACCTTCTCCTTTGTAAAATTGAAGAATTGTAAAATATTGTTCTTTGACGGCCTCTTCCCCTTTTTTAGCTTTCCAATTATGTGTTTTTTTTCTCCATGGTCCATAATCTTTTTTTTTTTGTTTTCTTTATCAACAGTTCCAGAGCAAGCTGAGGAAGATTTGTGAAAGCATAAAACAGGAGAGAAAGGGAAGCTTACAAATGTCGATGGGTCAATTTTCTCATTTCCTGGAGAAAAATTATTTTTTTTTTTCCTATGTCAAAATTCTCCTACTTTCGAAACTTTTCTTTTCTTTAATTAAAAGATATATATATGTATATGTATGAATTTCTCGACTGTTAATATTAAAAGTTTAGTAAGGTTCTTGAGGTTCAGTCAATAAATAAAACTACTATTTTGGCGAGTTTCGAGACTGTATTGTTTTCATAATCAGGCTCACTGTGAAAAACAGGTTACATTAAAATTATGTAAGTTATACAAGTTATTTCGAAACATAAAGTTAGCCAAAATATAAGTATATAACAATATGTGTTAGAATAATAAAAATATATAAATTTTAAGTAGTTTCATACTCCTTAAATATATTTTTATTATTCTAACACATGTTGTTATATAATTATATTGTAGATAACTTTATGTTTTGAAATAACTTATATAATTTTATTGCAATCGGTTTTTTTCTCTGTAGGGCATGATTATGAGAACTATATAGTCTCGAAACGTCGCCAAAATAGTTGTTTTATTTATTGACTGAACCGTAAGAACCTTACAAAATATGTATATGTATATATATATATATATATATATATATATATATATATATATATATATATATATATATATATGTATATATATATTAGTTAAGTGTTGATACTAATCATATTTTTTTCTAATATATTATATTGCTATAAATATAATTGCTCCTATAAAGAAGATCTAATATATCTAATATATTGCTGCCTATAAAGAAGATTATTTTAATAAGTTACTGAACAAAGTCATTTGTCTTTACATAGGTAAATGTTACAATTATTTATGTTCTTTAAAATGTGAATTTTTGATGAACTTATGAAATTATGAAAATAATCATAATTTTGTATTGACCGGAAGTTCAAAAGCGGAAAATATGTTTTTCAATATCCATCCAGAAACGGATTTGAATAATGTTCATTAGAACATGGAACCTTCGTGGATTTCTGGAAGTGGGAAAAGTCATATGTTGGAAGATTGAGGAGTATGGATTAGATATGGTTGTTTTACAAGAACGTAAATGAAGGTGGGAGCCTCATAAGATGGATAAAAAAAAAATATATCCTCATCAGTAGCGGCCATGAAAGGAGTATTGTTACGGGTTATATAGTGACAAAACAACTAAGACGAGCAATATTAAATTACGGGAACTCAATGTCCGAGTTAGATGGGGTGAGGGTCTCAGCGGTCTCGTAACCAGAAGGTCGTGGGTTCGAATCCCACTTGGGCTAGTGAAATTTTTTTTCGGCGGATCGAAGAAATGAATCTTGACTTTTCCACACCCAGTATAAGACTTCAATGGAAGTCCTTGGCCCAAAAAAAATTAAATAACAAAACAGCGCAGGAAAGTCTTTCGTATTTCAGATATACCTTGAAAAATAAAAATAAGCATATATAAGACTGTAATTTACGGTAGTGCGGTATGGGCACTAATCAAGCAGAAAAAGAGAGGACTGATTTTCAAAGCAGAATAAATATACTACCTTATTTTTTCGAAACAAACAAAACAAACAATGATGTAATGGATATATAGAGCCTTATATTCTTTCTAGCTTTAAAGGGACGAAAATGGTTGGGTCATGTACAGCGTACGCATCCAAAAAGATTCACAGATTAAATAATAAGAAGAGGTCTAGATGAAGAATGAGTTAGAGGTAGGCCTAGAATGCGATAGCAAGACGATGTAGATGCTGATCTCCGATTCCTGGGTGTGCGCACATGGAATAGCCGCGGAGGGTCGGTTTCTGTGGAAGAAGATTCCTGAGGAGACTAAGGTCTTTTATGGAAGAGAGAGAAAGAGAGTTTTAGTGAGAGTCTATCGATATACATTCATTTTTCTTTATTCTACAAACCAATATCACTTCAAAGAATCAATGAAACTGCTCTAAATTCGTTTCCCTCCAATCTGCCACTACTGTGTTCGAATAGGGTTTTAATGCTAGTACACTACTGTGTACTAGCATTAAAACCCTATTCGAGTTGCAAATAAAAAAATATTTTCACAGTTAGGATAAATTAAATTAAAATCGTGTGACAAAGACTCTATATTTATTAGACATTTTCAAAGAAAGATTGTGTTATCGTACATGATTTTGTAAAATATTTAAGTGTTTCTGTCGGAAACCTATTGAGATTTCTTAGTCATTACGTTTTACCATATCACATATTACATAAGCATTATGATAATAATAACTAACCATTCTTTGACATGAAATTTGTGACACAGAAGAAGGTATCCTATTGATACAAATATAGACAAAACCCTTTTACGAAACCTAAAGAAAGAATGTAAAGAAATGGTTTGTTTGCAAGAGATGTCAAGTTGGTATTCCACTGTAGGTTTTTACGCGCGGTTGCTTCTCACCGGCTAAAACGACTGTAAAATTGTTCTACGTAATAGCTTCTCCGAAGGCAGACAGTTATACTATTCTTGAACACATCCGTCTAAAGGAATTCAAACAACTGTTTTTCTCGACATCGCAAATATTTTCAATATTCTATATTGAAAACTAATAAAAACAGAGTTATGTTATTTATTTGTACGATAGTTAAATAATTTACAATTATCAGAAAGTTTTCTGCAATTCTAGTCCTAAGAATTATGACTAATTTATAACTGTTAAACATGAGACACAATAAAATAGAACAAAATAAACAAGAAAAACGGTAAAGGCAAATAGTCGTTGGAAGTGAACCGTGCAATATTCGACTTAACATAAACAGAAAAATATTTTAGTATTTCATGTTTTTGTTGTTGTTGTTATTTTTCCATTATTAAAATAAGCTGAGGACAGCGTGTATATCCTATTATAGATTATCATTAAAATATTTTTCAATCATTAGTGATGAGGGAGTTATCGAGTAATAAGCGTAATTAGAAATGTACCATTTTTTTTTCTTTATTGATATTTACAACTGTAAACATATATACAATAATTAAATTTGAGGAAGTTATTACAATGACTTTTAAATAACATGTAAAGAACCTCTCACTATTCGCACTTCAAAAAAATGTCTACATTATAAGGTCTCTTGACCATTTTCTTTTTAGACGCCATGGAGGATTATCAGGAATCAAGTGTGAAGCAAGTTGGGATACCGTTGGTTCGAGCGGGTATGGAGTTTACTATGAAAAGACAGGTATCTGGTTTGGACCAAATCTGCTGCATATGGAACATTAAGATCTTTATAGATAAGTTTGTTTGTGACACTGTAAGAAGCATTGAGTACTGTTAGATACAAGAAGAATTGGAAGGTTTAGTGGAGCCCCAAAGCTAAAAATTTTTATATAATTATTTACTTCGCCATAATTCATTTCCTATAGTCACTGGCTTAGCTAGTTTTTCGGTGGCTTATGTGTGAAATTTTAAATGTCACCCCTGTGCTTATATTAATTACGTCACGATCACATATACGTCATACAATTATTTCAAGCATATAAGTTCATAATCTGTATTACAAGAAAGTATTATGGAAAGTTATTTGATTCGGAACCGGTAGTATAACAAATAAGAAAAATCTAATGATCTTTAAATTTTTACTGTATTCATTAACTAAGAACGCTAAAAACTAAATGAATGGACAACTATCATTAAAAAGGTAAATTTATAGACAGTTTTCACATTGATATTATCCAATAGCGAAGTAAGCATTATGCTTGAAAGTATTTCCTCCAAAGCTAAAAACAACAAAAGTTTACTAAAATAGAATAAAATAAACAGCATAATATCAATCAATCATGACATCAATCAAAAATAATATATATGCATAGCAATATTTTTTTTTTTTTTTTTTTTTTTTTTTTTTTTTAAAATCTCGTCTATTCCGTTTTTTTACATCGAGCATTAATTCCAATAACCAACCAACTAGCTAACTTTAGGTTTGTCGTTAGAGATGGTTGAAATTTCCCACGTATGAACAATAACCGTAAATTTTAAATTGAAGTTTCATGGAAGATAAAGTTGCACAATAATAATGTATAATATATATATATATATATATATATATATATATATATATATATATATATATATATATATATATATATATATATATATATATATATATATATATATATATATATATACATATATATATATATATATATATATATATATATATATATATATATATATATATATATATATATATATATATAGATATATAATAAATAATAATATAAATTTTATGAATTTATTATTATATTATTAACTGTTGTTTATGTTAATAGTTCTTTCTTGCATAATTGCAGGCATTATACAAGGTTCAATAAGATTTCTAACAGATGAATTAATAATTTATTCTTATGATAGGACGTTAATAAACACGTATTTTATTTTAAATAATATAGGCGTTTATTTTTCAGAAGTAATAATAAATTTAAAATCAATATAATGAAGCAATGCTTTGTCTTGAAACGTAATTACTGAAATTAATTGACGATCATCGGAAGAATTTTTATTTGTAATCTATCTCAGAGTTATTGTAATACCACCATTCCCCTTTGCGGCCTCGTCCGCTGTCATGAGTAAAGATCTCACATCATTCCAACTAATAATTTAAGTTTTATTTATTTATCAATAAAAATCTTGTATTCTAGAAAGCATAAAAAAAAAAAAAATAATAGAGAAGAAGATTGTCAGGGATGCAGTCAAAGTAACACAACGTTAAAGAAGGAATTCTTTAATACGTGCCAACGTTTTGACCTAACTAACGTCATCGTCCTTCTCCTCACAAGTGTGGTTCGGTGGCCCTGAAGAAAACCTGCAACGCAGGTCGAAACGGTGGCACGTATTAAAGAATTCCTTCTTTAACGTGGTGTTACTTTGACTGCATCCCTGACAATCTTCTTCTCCATTCATCATCCAGTCAACTATACTTTTATCAAAAATAATAATGAATTTATAAGAAATCCGAATAAGCTACATTTCGAGTTTTATCTCCCAATGCTAAGAGTATGATTTGGTTGTTATGGTTTCTAATTCTGAAAAGCCTTACATATTATTGACCTGAGAGAAATAGTCAGTCCAAAGATCCACTAAAACGTTTTTATAAGTCTACCCTTGCTTAATTGTAATAATAAAAGAAACTTCAATTGAAAATGTTATTATTTTGAATAGAAACGGTTGATTAGTAGCAATTTTCTTGTTTCAAGGATTAAATGGGAGTTATTTAGTCGGTGTTACAGTGAGAATTATAGCCTCAATGATATTTTTATCAGGCTCCGTTGCACTGATTAAGTGGTTAAAGAGTACGTAAAATCATAATTGGAAAATATTTTTTTAATTTTGAAAAATAATTTGGCAACCCAGATGGACAAAGAATATTTACTATATTATTAGCGTTATATGGGTCGTTTTTTAAACTTCCTTGAGATCAATCGGATACATATTTATATATTTTCGAATAATAATATTATTGACAATAAGCCAATTTTATTATCAACCAGCATACCTTATTGTGCTTACTATATCATACCCTTCGCCCGTTCTCATAAATAAAAAACTTAGATCATTTTAACTAATAATTGAATTTTATTTGTTTAAAGATAAAAACCTTGTATTTTAAGTATGGAATTTAGCATTATTTCTTCAACGATATTTCACTCATGGCAGTCATTTTCAACCTGGTTAAAATCGCATTGATTAGGTGCTTGAAGAGTACGTAAAACCATAATTAGACATCCAATTTGGCAGAAATAATTTTATCGATCCTTTTGGTTGGATTTTAATTTCTAACCATAAAAGTATATGACAGTTTACAAACCTCGTTTCTGGTACTGATGACTATACATATTAATTATTATGATAAACATTCCTAGAACTATGAAGATGTTGTAGCTAAAATTTTGTACAGTTGGATTTAATAGTTTAACCATTGCAAACTTTGTTGCAGAATGGCCACAAATCGATAGATTTTTAATATATAGCTCCATATATTTATAGCCTTAATAACAATTGAATTGAACCTAAGTAAATTTTATCATTAATTATTAACTCTATATAACACGGTAACCTCATATAACTTTATAAGAACTGTGTAACCTCTCTCGAATGGTGCTCGCCACCTATCGGTCGATTATCAAACTTCACTGCGCACCACATATTTATCGGTTTTTTATGGCAGTATAGTTGAAAATCTTTTAACATTATTATTGCTCCTAGGCTCCTTCCTCTACACGGTGTATACAGCTGACATCCTAACTAATCCTACCACTGTCCTCACCACTTATGCTGATGACACATGTGTGTTATCAGTAAATAATGATCCCTTCATTGCCTCCCAAACACTCCAATCCCATATCTTAACCCTTCAAGAATGATGTCAAAAATAGAGAATCAAAATAAACCCAAACAAGTCTCACCAAATAACCTTTACTCTTCGTCGTAAACCTACGACTTCCTGTCCAACAGTATCCTTCAATGATATCCCACTAATCCACTAGATCCGCTACCTAGGACTCCACTTGGACAAACGTTTTACTTGGAATCCACATACAAGAATAAAGCGACAAGAAACTGCTCGTCGCTACAGACTACTTCAACATTTATTTGACAAACGATCAAACCTCCCAATTCGTTACAAATGACTTATTTAGATGACTGTTATTAGACCTATTTGGACGTACGGAATTTGAGCTTTGGGGCTCTACTAAACCATCCAATTCACCTCGTATCCAATCCTTAATGTCCCATATGTTCCTGAGTTAGGTCAAACCAGATACCTATACTTCCATAGTAAGCTCCATAACCACTCCAATCCGCTAGTCTCCCAACTTGCTTCCTCCTCCATCCCTGATAATCCCCCGAGGTGTTTGAAAAGAAGATGGCCTAGAGACCTTTTAGTGTAGATTTTATTGAAGTGCTACTAATGAGTAGTTCTTCACAAGTTATTTACATGCCATTGTATTCACTGTCAATACATTTACTTGTTGTATATTATTCTGTACAGTTGTAAATATCAATAAATGAAAAAAAAAGAAAAGAATTATGTATATTAATGGGGTCACTTATTATTTAGATTAAAATTAATGTTAATGGTCAAAAGCTGGTATAGATTGGTTCTGTGGTTTTTGCAGTTAGTGATCACAAACGAAAAATGGACTGTCTTTTTATATAATAGTATAGATTCCAAGCTCTAGATAACACCTTAACATTGTAACCTCTACTATAAAATGGAGATTGTCACCTATCACTCAATTTTCAAACTTCAATGTCATTCACTCACTATCGCTTTTTTAATAACGGATTAATAGAAAATATCTAGATATTATTGCTAAGCCATCCTTGAACTAACTATTAGGATGATGCGGTCAAAATTTGGTACAGATTGGTTCAGCAGTTTTCGCAGTTTGTGATCTCACTCGAAAAATATCTTGATCTTTTATTTACAAAAATGTGAGAAGAGATTTTGTTACGAAGTTAAGATTTTTAAATTTTTTTTTTTTTCAAATATTTTTCTCTTATTAAATAAATTCGAAATGGGATGCTATTTTAAGTTAAGTAAATCATAATAGACTAGGCTAATATTGGGATAGATAGGACTAAGTGTAATCAGAACATTATGTAGTTAAGGGCTAATAGGCAATAGGGCCTAGGTAACCCGCTTGAGGGCGGATTACGGGCCACCATATAATCACTCGAGGCAATGCCGTCATCTGTGATGGATCAACTTGGAGCTATCATCGCCATAACAAGTTGTTATTAATAGGGATAGGGGTTAATTAATTTACTACCCATAACCGCTTTGGTAATTTGTTTGAATTAATGCTATTAACCAGACCATATTCATGTTGAAATATATTTTAGAATTTATCTAATATTGGAAGGATTTTGAATGGCATTTAGTACAATTCGTCTTAACCTTAACCAACTCATGTTTTCATATCAATATGTCCAATATATTCTTTCTAATCCAGAAGAATGCCTGAGTGATAAATAAGTATTCTAGTTAAGTAGAGGATAAAAATCTTTTAAATATGAACTAGAAACCAATTTGCTGAAAGTAGGTGCTTTGAGGGAAGAAGGAGGATTTTTTTTTTTTTTTTAAATAAATGTATAAGCTACTTTTTATAGGAGCCTTAAGGAAAATTAAGATATTTCTCATAAGCCTGTTAACTGGATTGTTTTACGAGGTGATTGGATCGATAGCTATGAACTTCGGTCTATAAAGATCTGTAGTTGATACTTCAATAACAGTAGTTGCAGTCTTACGAATGGTTATTATTACTAAACATGTAATATATATAATTTTTTTCATATTTTTCCTCTCTCTCCCTTTCTCTATCTCCCTCTCTGTGAACATGACATAGCGAAGAAATGCGAACATGGATAGGGCTGAAATATATTGTTATCACTGCAACCAATATATAGTTATCATTAAAAATATCTACGAAAGTATACATAAAGGAATCATTTGTAACTTATTGTAACTTGTAATTATATGATCATGGATAAATTAATTTAAGAACATTTTAAAACAACAACAACATTGATTTGTTTTAGAATTAAATTCAATTATCCCTCTGACTGGGAAAAACAATTCGATTATGGATATGTCTATCTTTAATCTACTTCCATGCGTTATCAATTGGTTCATCTACTGTACTCTTGAACCCATCAGCCTCACATCTACTGTCAATTATATTTCAAGATCGTTCTCTACTTTTTTCCATCTTTTGATCAATTTACATTTTTGAATTAAAAGGATCTCATTACTTAAATTATTATTTAATTATATTAATAATTAGTGATTAGTTGAAATAAACAAATTTGAGAGAAATATGGGATTCAAACCAATATAGCTCCTAAACGGTAGGTCCTGACGGCGAATGTTATATAACAAAAATATTCTTCATTTATTTTCCGATCTGGAGAGCGTCGGCTATTTTCAATCCAAACAACATTAAATGATCTTGGACATGGTAAAATGTTACATTTTTAAGGTTGAAAAAAAAAACCTCACACCGAAAAAGTATTGACCTCCAGCCGAAGGACATATCCACGTGAAAAAATGCAGTACAACAATTTATTATTACCCCACAAGTTTCCAGCAACTTTAGTTTTAAGTATGCGTTATTTCAGGGAAATGGGATATAGTTTCATAATCCAGAGAGCGAGACTTGTTGATTCAACTTAATATTTCGCTGGCAAACATTACCATTAATTAAGGACCCAGACTAGCTGAGGTTCTCCAGTTGGTAGAAGAGAGCCACAGAACAGGTTGAGACCAGGGAGCAGAGCTGGCTGGAGGGATTGCTACAATGGCTAATTAAAGGTACACTCCACCAACAGTTACCATTCAGCTGAGGGAATGGGGGGAGGAATGGAGGGGAAGTGGAAGGAGTGGAGGGGAGATGCTCATTGGAGAGGTCCCGGGGGTACTGTTGGAGGGGGCAGTGATTATCCTTCGATAGCTCCGCTGTCTTCTGCCTCTTTCAGCACCGTCCTAGGCAGTCCCTAGGGACCGCCCTCCCCTGGGGGATAGCTTACAGGGAACTGAGGCGTCTATAGCTCTTAAGATAGGATTTAGTGCTCTATTAAAAGACTATTAGAGCAGCTACAGACTAGTTTCCGTGATGACAATCTTGCAAAAGAGCATGGTATAGTTAGGGTCGTCTAAACTATGTTTAGGGAATAGAGATTGTGTTGAATAATGGTAGTAATAGATTAAAAATGAAGTTTAATAAAGCAAAACGTAAATTGGGGTATGATGACTAAATAAACATAAACATTTTATGTTAATTGAATGAATTTATAGGTAATTCTCAGATAACGGCCACGTATTAGGCCTACAACTGTGGGTTTATTTTTTTTTCTTTTCTCACACCTATTCTTAATTTACTTAAAAGTGTTGGTTTTGTTTTTTTATTTCATTAAAATAATAACCTAAAATAATAACTAACTAATGATGTTTTGTGGGTCTTATTTGTTTTCAAACGCCGGTGTTTTAACTTCCGTGGGTTTTTTTTTACTTTCTTCGTTGTTAGATAAATTACTTTTAATTCATTTTTCACCCTAGAATATACATTTCTCCAGAATAGAGGGCACTGTAGGCCTAAAATTAAAAAAAAGTTGTTGAAATAGGAAACATTCATTATTGCGAAAATGACAAAGTTCGTTAAGGTGACAAAGGTAAAATTCGGATTCAGCATACCAAAAAACATAAAAATCAGTAATGAAAAATCTCTCTTTTTTTCTGCACAAGTTACTGTGCTGTTGCAGCATTTAGTCTATAACTAAATGCATAAGACGGGAAAAAATGAACGAATTTATTTTCCTATTTTTAAAATCGACTTTGTTGAAGAATTCTTGACAGAATTTTTCCTCTGCTTATGAAAGCAGATATACAGAACTAAAGTCGTACGTATAGTTTCATCATCGTTAGAGAGAAGTAGTGTGATTGCAATTACGTTATTATTTTATTTTTAACTATTTATTGATATTTACAACTGTATAAAATATACCACTAGTAAATTTGAGAAAAACTATTAAACTAGTAGTACTTCAATAAAAGTTCTACATTAGGAGTTCTCTTGGTCATCTTCATTTCATACGAATGGCCTTCTTTTTGGTTTGGGCTATGTGAGCAACATATGAAACATTAAGATCTATATGGATTAGTTTGTTTGTGACATAATTAGAAAAATGGAGGGTATTGTGAAGGGTTTTTGATTTGAGTGATTAAATGCAGGAAGAATTCGACGGTTTGGTGGATCCCAATAACTCTAAATAGAAAGTTCAAATAGGTCTGATAACTGTCATGTATATGATTCTATTGGAAGTTTTAAACGTTTGTATAGTAAATGTTGAAGTAGTCAATTACGACGGGCAGTTTCTTGTGTTTTAGTCTTATTTGTGGTTTTAAAGTAAGACGTTTGTCCAAATGGAGTCGATTGGAGCGGATCTGTTCACGTGGGATTATTGATTAAAATTATTAAAGGATACTGGCAATTGTGTTATTTTAACATCAAAGTACACCAATGAAAAAATCTACACAGAACTATTTTTATATTTATTTACGTTTATATAAAATTGTGACTACTAACAATAAGTATGAACAAGCGAATGTATGTTTCCAGCTAATCTAATCCTGAGGACACTAATTGGCGCGATCTGTTCACTGCTAAGCCTCAACGGCCTCGAGGCTTAATTAGAAGGAAAATGACCTGCTCTTTTTCTTAGCGGTGGGGAAAACCCTGCGCCAACTCTCCTCACCCTATAGACCGGTAGAACGGTAGAAGGGTAGCGCTTTTCTTCTTCTTTGTATTTCTTCTGCAGCCGAGCTAATTACAAACCTATGATTGCAATAATATGAATCATTCTGTTTCCAGAATTATTTTCTTAGGAATATCATAGCTAATCAAAAATTAATTAATTTAAAGTGGAAACATGATTTTTTTTTTCTTTTGACTATCCTCCACTGGATTCTACTAGTGACACAGCTGATAGAACAGCGCTGGGAACTCTCTGGGCCCGGCTTGCCCTCCTTAAGTAGGGCGAGCTTGGATCGGGGTGTTCCCTAGAATGTTTGTAAATTTTGTATATAGAGTATGAATGTAGTTATGATTCTTTCTTTTCTTTCTTAATTTTAATTTTTTATTTATTAGATTCAAAAATCATTACCTATTTTTTAATTATAATTATATTCTATTTTAATCTATTGTATACTTTATTTTATTTCTTATATTTTTAAAGTCTGTTTATTTTAGTTTTCTTACTTTATTTTATATAATTGTACATTTTTCATGAAAGAGTCTCTGTCACTCATATTACTCATTACCCTTGAGTGAAGCAGCTTGTAATTATTCAGATAAAAAGTTTTCCTAATTAAAAAAAAATCTATTAACTCGTAATTCACGTAGCTTGAATCAGTAGCAGTGTATCTGAGATCATATGGTCCCTCGTTAAATATATAAATATATATATATATATATATATATATATATATATATATATATATATATATATATATATATATATATATAAATGTATGTATAACCACCTGCTATTATTGTACAATCATCCAAGTATTATTGTTAGTGGTAATTTTGTCAATAAAAGACAGAAGCAGAAGGCCTGAACAAAACTTTTGAAAAAATTATTTTAATAAGTTATTAAATAATGTTAACATTTCAACAGAGATAAACAGCAAGAAAATAGTTAATGCCTGTGACTGTAGAAACGTTTCTAATTTTTTAAAAATTGCTCAGCGCATAGACCAATTTAAAATGTTATTATTTTTTTACGTTAATCACATATTAGATTAAACAATACTTTTACAATTATAAGAAAAAAATAAATAGGTTAAAACAAAAATCGTTGTCTACTAGGCGAGAACGGACTGTGTGACATTTCTAACCCACTAAAATCACCTAGTGCTCTACCCTATGGTACAAGTAACAAAAAACCATTTTCCGTGTGTTTAGGAGCTCTATAAAAACAAAATAAGATATTTCGTGGGGATTTTTGAATGCCGTTTTACAATTGGGCCTAGTATCACCCTCTGTCCTATAAAGGAATAAACTGAAGGATTTTTGATTTACTGTGCCCCAATACGTTGAATAGACAATCCAATCCTACTCATTGACAATTGTTCTTTTATTTCATTGACATCTCATACAGTTGTTGACACCGTAACTTCACTAGTTCGTTATTTATTGCCACCCTAACATTCTACAACTCAACTGTGTTAAAATACTTTCAATTTAGTCTGTATTTTAAAAGATATCTTAAGTTGTCAATAACTGATTTTACGTTAGTTTGTGTCACTACCTTGTAAAAAAGATTCCAGTAATAATGTTTGATGTGCACTTTCATGGTTAGTTTAAAGTATAGCAATCCAAGAAAAATAACTGTGAATTCCAAATTAATTGAACTTAATGCTAACATTTTTAGCATTATCATCACATTTATTTGATGTATTATATTTTTATATTGCATATAGTTGTAAATCTCATTAAATAAAAAATAAAAAAATAGAGATTTTTAATGTTTTCAAAGTAGGTCGTTGTTTATTTATGCCTAAATATAAAACCAAAAATCAATAAAGTAAATAAGCTGTAAATGATTGGTGATTTTTTAACCAAAAAAAAAAACAAAATACATATTATGAGCAGTTTCATTTCAAAACAACAATTGCTGATGACATCGTATTTTTTTTTCACTACCTTCCAATAGTAATGGTGTATTGAATTATGTACTGCTATATCATATTCAACACTGTTGAAGTGCCAAAAGTTCATTTTCAGCCAAAAATAGGTTTGCAGTGCTCAAAATTATAATATTTCATTTTTATATATGTTAGCAATCGTGAGTAATTTATACTCATGCACTTTCAATAAAAATAAATACCTATAACTATCAATAAAAATATATTTTTTGGGGGTACACTAGTACCCAAGTGTACCATTTCTAGCTCATTTTTTAAGTGTATCTCTACAGGGTTAAAGTAAATAAAAAAGTTATTAAAAATTTAACATAAGGTCAAACACTGAATTTGAAGGTTAAATACGTCATTGACGATTGTTTTAAATAACATAATTTATAATTTTTGTAAATCGAGTTCTGTGGATAGAAATTGCCCAACATAATAAACGAAAACGAGATAATACACCAACTAATCAGTTAGTACTTTTTATATAGTATCATGATTTGGAATGCCGCTGAAAGTTTTATATTCATTTCTTGCGCTAGGAAGTTTCTCTTCTTCAACCGGCGCCTTACTGATCTGCAATATATCTATATAGGGGAAGGTGCTGTACCTAAAGCACAGTTGTACAAGTGGACCATTTTAATATAGAGAGAGTGGGAGGAGGGAAATTGAAATTGTTAGATTGGTGGTGCTGTAAGCATTTCCCTGCAGTTGCACGTGTGTTTTCAAAATTGTCAGATCAACAGTTTCAAAGAAAATATTATTTTTAAGTTTTTTTCTTCCAAATCCTGACCAATCCAACCAGTGATATTACATTTTGCAGTAATATTCCATTGGGTTGTTTGATAAATATATTATAACTTCATATTTTTTCATATCAGTTGTCACTTACGGGTTTTGTGAAACAGAGCTTTCCGCACAACGTGGCGTTCAGTTGTACCTGTGGACACTATTGCCAGCTGAATCTGTGGAAAGATGGTTAAAGTGTCCACAGATTTTTCTCTTTGTTTATTATTTCATTATTTCAATTTTAAATATTGCGGAAAAGTTTGTAGGAATTCCGCGTGATATAAAATGCCTAAATTTGGGTACCTAATATTCGTATAACATTTTTTTTAAGAGGAGAAAACTCGCCACTCACTATTTATAACAAACTATTCAACTCATGAAGGTGGTGATTTCACAAATGTGATCTTGGCTGATCCATCAAGCGAAGATTGTAATTTTTTGGAAGAATTAATGAATGATTATGGACAAGGTAAATAAATTGAAGATGAAGAAATATATGTCGGTAGCTATGTTTTGTGTTGTAAAGCATTTTATAGCTTTGACCAAAGAAGAAAATACTTGATATACCGCAAAATTTATTCTTCCGGACATCGCTACTGATTATGAAATTTAAATAAGAGATATCAAAAGAAAATTACTACCGGCATCTTTTATAACTGGCACTGGGAGATTATGTAAACAATTACATTTTCCTACACCTTTTCATGGATACGATCTCTAATGATTCGATTTTTTCCATAAAAAAATCTGTGACACTCGTTAATAATAATTATAGGTATATAAAAGATTTATTTTTGTTTAAACGGTTTAAAAATAAGTTAATTTTTACTTTACTTTCATGCACTAAATTTATTGCTGTCACCTTTCTAGTCGGCCTTCTAGTTCAATAATATCAAGTCGACATTTCTTGTTTAAATATTCTATTTTGTTTAGTACATTTTATAAAAAATTATTGCTGATGTATTTCTCTAAATATCATTTCAATTATCCCTATAAACCTATGAAGAAATGAACGACCATTGGTCCAGCAACTAGTGTCTACTGGTACAAAGGGGGAAGATACCTATGGACACTAATCAGTAAGTTACAAAACCTTATTTTCTGTAAAAATAAAATAACATTTTAAAATAAAGACAACAGGGTTCGATAGCCCCTTAAATTTCTTATCTAATGGTACAATAACCACTCAGATAAATAAAGCACCGAAAATTAGAAAAATTTATAATTGAAAATTGTCCACAGGTACAGTACCTTCCCCGATATATATGTATATATATATATATATATATATATATATATATATATATATATATATATGTGTGTATTTTTTTTAATTTGGAAGAGGGGTTATAGAGATAGTTGGTCGTGAATATTGTATTAAATATTTAGTAAACGCTTACTTGAAAACTATTTTACGTAACTTTGAGGTACTAAAATAACGACGTGTGCGAAAGCATGATAATTTCGAGGGCAATGTCGTTAGGATAAGACCAAGTTGAAGCCTAAAAGGAATCAAATTAACAAAGCCCTAGAGCACGGTTATTCTTGGTACTACATTCTGGAATAAGTTTCGGAATTCCTCTGTAAGAGCGTCAGCGAGTTACTAATGAGTTTTAGACGAAGTACCGCCGTGAAGGAATATAAACAGAGCAGAAGAGTAACTTTAGAGGGTAAGTGCCGATAATGGATAAAGGAGGCAGCTGATAGGGGAGGGAGAAGAATGAGGGAGGGGATGAGGATGGGTAGTGGGGAGGGGGTGGGGGGCAGGCCTGGCGGTGCAGATAACTCCTAACAGCCTCGTAGAAATTAATCATTTGTCTCATAGAGGGTCCTTCAACGAGCCGATCCATGTCACAGATATTGTACCAGCTGTCCTTCCTGAATACTATAATACAAACATTACTGGATATGTATGATTCTTATTTAATTCAAAAATGAAAATGTTATTTTAAACACACATATATATGACATTATCTATACTATTACATAAAAGAACAAGCCATTTTTCGTTTGAGATCACTAACCACGAAAATTGCTGAACCAATCTGTATCAGATTTTCAATTATTTTTTTGTAAAAAAAAACAACGATAACATGTGAAGAACAGTAAAGTTTGAAAATCAACCGATAAGAGGTGAGCACCATTTTACATGGAAGGTTAAAGAAGTACAGTTGTGCATAGAGCCTGAAAATGATAACTTATATTCGACTCAATTATCAATAAAAATTAAATTAAAAAGAAAATCGACCGATGTGTAGCAACATAATAGTGTTTACAATTGTAAAACTACTGAAACTATCTGTATTAAGATTTAACACCATTTTAATAGGTCTAGGAAGGTTTAGCGATAGTAAAATCTACAATAATTAAAATTTAAATACACAATGTTAAGAGACAGGAAATGCCGGACTGTCATGTAATTTTATGCTTAAAAATTAAAATCCAACCAGATGAAATTAAAAAAAAATGTTTCTTCCAAATGAAAATTATTCCTATATCGAAATATCAATATTTTACTTTTTGTTAGTATCTTTAAAAATGTAATTCAAAAGCCCTTAGTTAGAAGCACTGATAATGCAGTTCATTATCCGCAAGTTTCTAAATAGTCTATGTCCGCTTGAATTACCGACTCATACATTAAAATTAAAAATTGAATCTTTAATTATGTTTCTACGTAATGTTTAAACACCTGTTCAGTAAAAAAAAAAAAAAAAAAAAAAAAAAAAAAAAAAACAGTTTAAAATTACAGCTATGCGTAAAAATAAATGCTCAATTGCATTCTTCAGTATGAGATTTTTATTCTTTACTTATGAGTAAGTAATTTAAAAGCGTATACACTACAATAAACTGTTTATTATAAAAAGTGTATTCCTTTAATATATTTTGTGTCCTTCCTTCATATTTATATCCAATTATTACTAATAAATCAAAGCTAAAAAAACTTATTAAACAGTAAACACTTAATCTTTATTATTAAGATAAACCATTGTCTCGTTGTCGGATGATTTTAAACCATAATAACAAATTATTCTTGTTCAATATAAAACTTCATTAATTTTTTTTATTAGTATAATATATCAGTTAATAAAATAACTTAAACGACTAAAATAAGTCTAATTTTAAATAAGTTGCCACGTTTCCACTACTTAAGAAGCTTAATGGAGAAACACCAGAGAGGAAGGATGCAATCAGGAACTTCTTATTTGAGAGGCACTCCTTCCGAGTTCGTGTTCCGACACCTTCTTCCGGGGTTGATGTTTTATCGTGCTTATTGTTTCCTGTTTCACGTCGAGCTGAAAGGGAACTGTTTACTTAAGTATTAATGAGGAAAATACATCTTAATATTTAACAATCTTAATAATTTGATGAAATAGCAAAGCAATTCATCTTAATTCATTAATGAAGTTAGCTAGTTGAAAAAGAACACGCAAACGTGGTGATTAAATGGTTTTGTTATCTTTGTGATTTCGTGAGCCCTCATATGGGAGATGAAGTACTTTTTTATAATTTATTTAGTCATTTTATTTTATTTTTATAGACATCTTCGTTTTATTATTTATTTGAATTATTTGTATATAACGAATTAATAAATATCGGGAAAAAAACTAATTCTTATTTCT
Organism: Euschistus heros; assembly: GCA_003667255.2. Lineage (NCBI taxonomy): Eukaryota > Metazoa > Arthropoda > Insecta > Hemiptera > Pentatomidae > Euschistus > Euschistus heros. The sequence continues at coordinate 1,143,327 of RCWM02000065.1, read as the reverse complement.
ATTATTGTGACAGATTGTTTAATAAAAAAATGGGGCTCTTTTGCACTTATTCCCCGCATTTTGAGTTTGTTATCATATGTTTAGGTTACGAGTAACCTTCCCAAACGTAATAACATGTCAATGAGAGGTCGTTTGAATTTTTCTTATTATTTAATTAATAAATAAAAAACCAAAAAATAACAAAAACAAAAAAAAATATTATTATACGCGACATGTCTTTGTAGAGATGTATTAATTAATTACTTCGTAATTGTAATAATTGACAAGTCTAATACAAAAGAAAATGCAATAGAATTTCTTTAGGAAAAAGGAATTTTACATCGAATAACACAATAAAATATTTTTAAATAATAATTAAACAATTTTTTTTTTGTTTTTGTAATTTTTTAAATTATTTAACAATAGGAATAATCAAACGATCTCTCATTGGCATGAGTAATATATTCTATATTATTTATGTATACCATAGTTTTTTTTTTTTAATATATATATTTTTTATTATATCATTTATTATTGTTATTTATTACTTTTTTTACTGTAAATAATGTGTGAATGTAATCATTAAGCCATCTATATTACTTATTGTCCACATTTGTGGCAGATTGTAATAATTACTCAATAAAAAAAAAAAAAGAATAATCGTTTCAAGGAAATGCTTTTATATACCAGGTATGCAAGTTTAAAATGTCGTTTTAATTCCAATAGAATGCGCTCTTAGCCTATTGAAGGATTTGCTTATCTCTAAACGCTATTTTGTTTGTTAGTCATTTGTTTACAAAAGTCAGTTGTTTTTAAGTCGTTTACGTGGACGTATCATACCTTTCTTTGGTGTTAAAAATGTCTAATTTTAAGCCAAATAAAGAGCATTTGCGTCATGTCATGATTTTCTTATTTAATCAAAAGAAAAAGGCATCTGAATGTCATCGAATTCTTGTTGAGACTTATGGTGATGTGTGCTCCAACCGTCAGGACATGTGAACGTTGGTTTCAAAGTTTCAAACGTGGTGATTTTGATGTCACTGATCAAAAACGAGAAAATCGACCAAAAAAGTTTGAGGACTTCGAATTGCAATCTTTATTAGACGAAGACAATACCCAAACCCAACAAATGATGGCAGAACAGTTGAATGTCACTAGGCAAGCCATTTCCGATCGCCTGAGAGCTATGGGAAAGATTCAAAAGGTTGGAAAATGGGTTCCACATGAATTGGACGAACGACAGATGGAAAAAAAACGAAAAACTGTGTGCGAAATGCTGCTTTTACGCCACGAAAGAAAGGGTTTTTTGCATCGAGTTGTAACTGGCGATGAAAAATGGATTTATTTTCAGAATCCCAAACGAAAAAAAAAATCATGGGTAACGCCAGGACAACCATCCACATCGAGTGCAAGACCGGATCGTTTTGGGAAGAAGACAATGCTGTGTGTGTGGTGGGATCAGAAGGGAGTAGTCTACTACGAGCTTCTCAAACCCGGCGAAACAGTCAATACGAGCGCTACCGACAACAAATGATCAATTTGAGTCACGCATTGATCGAAAAAAAACGCCCAGAATGGGCTCACAGGCACGCCAAAGTCATTCTTCAGCATGATAACGCTCCTGCACATTCAGCCAGATTGACTAAGGAAACGATTTCTTCGCTTGGTTGGGAACTCCTACCCCACCCGCCGTATTCACCTGACCTGGCGCCTTCTGATTATCACCTCTTCTCATCGATGGGACACTCATTGGCGGAGCAACACTTCAACAATTTCGAAAACGTACGAAAATGGCTCGATGAATGGATTTCAAATAAAGATAAAGCATTCTTTTGGAATGGTATCCATATATTGCCCGAGAGATGGACAAAATGTGTAGAAAGCGAGGGTCAGTACTTTGAATAAAATATATTATACTTTTTTTTTAAATTACTGTGTATATATTTTAAGAAATAAACGACATTTTAAACTTACATACCTGGTAAAATTCTTGATTATCGATTATTTTTTTCTTCCTCACATTCCCTTATTTTTCCTATATCTAATCAAATCTAGGGTTTTGCACATTTTTTTCTCTTTCTGCACATTTGATTTTGAAAAGTATATTTTATCTGTCATGATATTATTCATTGACTAACAGTGTTTAAATAATGATAACATAAAAAACATTTTTTATACGTATATGGCTTACTAAAATTTTAATAATTGAAATAAAATAATTTTTTTTTTTTTTTTTTTTTTTTATATACACTCCTCGCTTCCCTTGTCAATCTTCTAAAGGATTTTGTACAAATTATCATCTTTCTGCTCTCAGAATTTTAAGGGATCAGAATAACAAATTTAAAAGCCGTCATCAAAATGTTGGCATTTTAAAAGCCATGATCTGATATGTAGTAAATATACCTAATAATTTGTGATTATTGCTATTTTAGTTGTGAAGTTATGCCAAATAAATACAATAATGGTTACGAAAAAAATTCGAAACTGTTAAAAATATTTTTATCATTATTTTGGAAACCTTTACAGCAGTTACTCTAAGAAATTGATATTGTATATTCCTAGTAAGTCAAGGCATTATATTTATTTGAAGTTGTGTAGTCAAAATATAACTTTTAAAATAAGGCAAACCTTGCTTTTTACAAATTTATCCGGAAACAGTTATACGACATTGATGGTTAACGTGTCATTCGATCAAGCATTAATCCCTATAAGTCCCTAATAGCGGTCGTATTTCAAAAAATATGGACCGTGCGAGCTATGCCAACCTATAACTTTTAGAAAATTCAATTTTCCCACTCTATCGCGCTTCTTCCCCACAGAGCTTCTTGGCGGAACAAGCTACAATTTGCAATGGAATAACGTTTTGAAGAGGACGAGCCAGGCCTCATTTTGGCCTCTTAACAATTCAGCTAGTGGTTTCACTTCGTGGAAATAATTAATCCACAGTTTAACAAAAGTGATTTTCGTTTTGTATTAAAATAGCAAATTCGCTTGATAATCTGTGATTATCAATATTTTGTCAAATTGTACCATACAAACACCATAACGGATAAAAAAAATATTCAAATGTTAAAAATAATTACTTTTTTTTTTAAATATACCTTTTAAAATAAAAGTAATAAATAAATAACATAAATCCATTCTTTGTTAATAATAATTTGTGGATTTAAAACTCTCATATATTATTGATTGCTTAATATATGTGTATATATGTAAACATTTTTATAATTATGATATATATTAACTCGAATGTTTGCATAAATACTCAATGCATCCTATTTGTTTCGTCAAGCATAAACCGTATTCAATACTACTAGGGAGATTAGTAGTTTGGGATTATGGAATGTTCGTTTTCCTGATTAGTAGAGTGGGTATCGGCACCGTCGAAATATTACTAACAGAATGGTTACATTAATGTAACAAAAACTAACGTATAACACATGATCAGATGGAGCATTATATTTGGGTGGCAACGACATAAACTGTAATTCATGCCAGAAAGGGGATCACCAGAGCTGTACTTGTATTCAGTTGCAAATTGAAACTGGATCGGTTTAAGCTGTACTCTACAGGTTACACCAACATAACATTCCGCGTCATCCCTGAGCTCGTAATACCCCGGACAGAGGATCGCTTCGTAAGCTACTCCATCACGTCTGGATTATACTCCAGTACTGATGTCTTCGGCGAACTAGATGATTGATATTGGAGTAATGCATGAAGGGTTCATACCTGAAGGATTAACTATAATCGAACAATCTGCAGAAATAAATACTCAAAATTTATTGAACAATACAGCTCAAAGAATCATATAAAATTCAGGTATTGAGAACAACTGTACGATGACATTGATTAGCAAGTGTGGTTTTGATAGGAGCAGTGGATATAGTTTTATAAGAACAAATTTACTGGTGAAAATATTTCAGATGAATCTTTTATTCGTCATGACCCTAGTGTCATTAAAACATACTGAACGACTCTAATATTCCACCACTTTAAATATACCAACCAAATGATGTAAAGGTGTTTTTGAAGAATTGAGTCAGGAAAGGAGAAATTGGGAATCCATGTGGGTCGAACCTTCACTGACTAACAAACTGAGAAATATAAAGAAAAGTACAAAGCATTGACAAGCGCCATAAGAGGTAATAGATGAGAAAAAGTGCTTACAACAAGGCTGAGGATCGGACATACCAACCTAACTCATGCTTATTTAATCACAAAAGAGTTCTAACGACATTGCAAAACATGTCAATCTCTAATGAATATAAGGCATATAATTGAAGATTGTGGGAGGCGCGGTAGCTCAGTGGGTAAGGCACTTGACTACCATGCTCCCGGGCCCGAGTTCGAGCCCGACTGAAGGCTGAAAATTTATTTTCTGTTATTTCGGCCGTGGATCGAATTCGAGGTCGGGAGACCCTCCTGGGGCACACCCAGCCTCCTAAAAAAGTGGGTACCCTTAATTGGGGGGAAAAACCTGGCGGTTGAGCGTGAATTCTGGCCAAATCACCTCCTTTCACAACCGTTGGCTCAGAAACAGTACACCCTACCTAAGTACTGAACCCGAGACCCTTCATGGGTTGTAAGTGGTACAGGTTTAATAGAAGATTGTACAACATTGCAAGAAGTGTTAGAAAATAATAAAATACCCGGATCCACAGAACCTGCTTTTTCTATAGACAAATTCTATAGACAAAATTATAAAGCTTTTAAAAGAAATTGAAATATATCATAAAATATAATACAAAAATAATATACACTACAGGGCGAAGACAATTAAATTTCCAACAGTTAGATGCAAATGGTTTAATAACCTAAAAGTTGATCGCCCGAAAAAAAACCACAACCTAAAATTCACAATCTGAAGGACTCATGTCAGAATTAATGATAAATATTTCTTTTGAAATGTTTTAGTTTTAAATATCGTACAAATATAGCTATGCGATAAACTTTCGTTTCAAATATTTAGTTTTATTTATTCTCTTCACCATTAATTCAAATACATCCTGGTGCCCCATCAAACGCCATATTTATGCTCATACTATTAAAAACATCCACCGGAAATCCAGAAATTAACTTTCAACCTAAAAGAGAACATTGATTTTTGTTAAATAATCGTTTTTTTTTTTTGGTTTTTTTTTTGTAAATACCTTGCTATAATTTGAAATTAATCATTTCCAGACCCAGGTTCAAATAGATGTATTGTTAAGAGTAAAATTTCTTATAAGATCCTCAAGTTTCGCAAATTTCGTCCAACATCACCATACGTTTAAAGCACTGTGCCTAAAAGAGGAACGAAAATCTCAAATATCCCCAGACTTCATCAGGTCGAAGCTAAGAAAACGTGGGCCTAGCATGACGTGCATGACATTTATAATGCAGATGTCGATTTAATGTCTTTCGAAGAAATGGCTTCTCATTCAAGATTATCCATGGCTCACGTGTAACGTCAGGCGTGTGCCTTGAGAATCACGCACATTCTTTATCATTCTTATTTTTTTTATTGCATGCTATATTTCAATCACAAAAAAAAAAATGTTCATTTCTTTAATGCTTTACAATTGAGGGCATGAAATAATTTAAATGCAGGATTATCAATCAGTATTGAAAAAGTGTTAATTCTTTGTTGAATACTATCAGTACTCTTTGTTTTTTTTTTAATTTATTTATTTTTAATTTTACGTAGAAAATCATGCCAAACATTTGTATTATTGACATATAAACATTGTTCATATCTTTTTACAAATTATTTCCTTGAATCAATCTTAAATCAGTATTTATTAGTTTAAAAAATCATTCCCATTTTCCATGTATACCTTTTCCAAGTTTACTTAATTAAACCTTAAACAGAATAGTGTAATATTTTTACAGTTATGTTTTTTCCATTTTCACTTTTATTTTAGTTATGTTTAATCTTTTTCAATTTTATTTTAAACTATTAGATTTATGTTTCACCCTTTTCCATATGTTTTAGTCGTTTTCCAGTAATGTTGAACCACTTCAGATTTTTATTTAAGCTTCTTTTGAATGGAATCAGGGCCATACATTTTTATGAGAAATTGGAAACAAGGGATAATAATCATCAAAACACCATTTATGAATGATTTGTTTTATTTTTATATAATTTTACTGTTTCTAGTTTTCCACATTGCAGTTGCTCCACCTTTCGGCATAACGCTTATTATCATAAATATTTACACAAACATGTTTAGTTATACAAAATGTGAAATATTTTAAAATAATATAGGAATTCAAATTGAGTGAATATGAAATATAAACAATAATTAATCAATGGAATTATAAGTTAACTAATAAATATACAGAAAACTGAAAAGATAAACAAATAGAGAAAGAACTATTGACAAACCGTTCAATTGTCGAGTTCTATGTAATATGCATGAGCCACAAATGAATCAAACTCATCAAAGTATTTGTATATGAGATCCTTTTTACTGTTTGTTATCTATCATTACATATTCTATTGTCAGCATATGATGTTTTGATGATTATTATCCTTTTTTCCTATTTCCTATAAACTTTTATAGGTCTGATTCCATTTAGAAAAAGTTTAAATAATATTAAAAAATGGTTTAACTTAAATAGAAAAGACTAAAAATATATGGAAAACGATGGAATATAAATGGAATAGTTTATAATGAAACGGGAAAAAAAATAAGCGTAATTGGAAAATATTTAAATATGAATGCGAAAGTTAAAATATAGTTGGAACAGTTTAAATAAAAATGAGAAAATATTAATGAAGTTTACTATGAAAGTATGGGTATCTGGTTTGGGCCAAATCCGCAACATATGGAACATTGAGTTCTTTTTAGATAAGTTTATTTGTGACAAAGGAGGGAGCATTAAGGATTTTGGATTGCATGGATTCGATACGAGATGAGTTAGATGGTTTGGTGGAGCCCCAAAGCTCAATTCTATATATCCAAATAGATCTGATAACTGTCATGTAAATGAGTCTTTTGTAGAAAATCGGGAGTTTTGAATGTTTGTCTAGTAAATGTTGAAGAAGCAGTTTCCTGACGTTTTAGTCTTGTATGTCAGGGATGTCAGCTGTATAAACCGTATAGAGGATAAGACCTTAGATACTTCATTGAGGAACACCGGCAGATTGGATAAATAGGGAAGAATAGGATAAGTTATGATTGACTTTAAAGGTTCTTGATTTATACTGAGATAGGGGCGGATAATAAGGAGGAAATTATTTATTATATGTGTCACATCGTTGAGGACAGTATGGGATTTCTTTGAATCAATCCTAAATCGTTATTTATTTAAAAAAAAAAAAAAGTATTAATTCCCATTTTCCAATACATATACAGTTCTGTTGGTTGATAAAAGTTCAGAACGTTACTGGATGTATTATTAATATAAATCTAGATATATACGATGAATCCTAACAACCTAGGAATATTGGTAGGAATTCAATACATACCCCCTAGGATATGTTCTGGAGATGGAACGTAGTGAGGGATCCACGGAGTAATTATTGCAGCCTAGCCGAGGTCATTAAAATACTCCCACCCCCTTTTGCTGATGAGCAGCCTCAGTTATACCTTTTCCCAAACTGCCCTAACGAAAAGGAATTATACACAGATAATGGAGGCCATTACATTCGGGGAAGGTTATGTAATACTTGAATTAAAACCAATCTCAGTATAAATTATTATGTTTTATGCATATGACTAGTATATTTTCCCATCACAAATTCTTGCGATACACTTCATTTTTATAAATCTAATTTATCCTTAAACATTGTAGTGAAACCTTTAGTGATGGACTCCTTTCCTATCAAATAAATTGTATGTGATCCAGCCTGCAATTAATACCCATTCGCTAAGGACCTCCCTTTAGCGGACGGTGAGATAGAAATTTTCGTCAAAAAGATTTTGAGTGACACCTCTAAGCGGGCTCTCATAAAGTATTTAAAACTAATAAAACCATATTATATGATTTATTGTTTTCATATAAACTTGAAATAAAAAAAGGAAATAATTAAATTTAATTATTGACGCTAACATACTTTCTATTAATTAATTACGACAGATTAATTTAGAATTATTAGTTGATTATAATTTATTAACAGATTATACTTTATTAGTTGAGGCGTTGATGCTATTCAATCCCTATTTATAAAGTCAATCTTCTTCTAGCAGGGAAATATTCCCAACTTCATAGTACGTCTAGAAACTTGTCGCTACCCAATTAAAGTACTTCTTATAAAGAAGCTAATAAACTTGTGGACGAAACTATCAAACATGCCTAAAGACAGGCTTCCGCGGGTTTGCTTTAACAGACCAATTGGGTTACACAAGTGAGATCAATCTTGGAATCACTAGGTTCCAAAAAGGAATTTTTACGTATTGAGGGAAATTATTTGATACGACAAAAATATGATATTTTTTAAAAAATAACGACCCACCTTTTGTGTATAGATATCAACAGGACATTAAATTCAGCTGCTAAACCAATCTTCCAACGTTGGCTTCCATAAAGTAAGAAATGTGAGTCAATTAAGAGTTTCCAACCCGGCAGTTATCAAGATGTATCTGAAGAACATGACAATTTCACTTAAAGGAAACAAAAATAGTACTTTGTGGAGGGTTGCATGAGTCACCTGCTACTGCACTGCTCTAAATTCAATGAGCCCAGAAAAACCTACTTGCAGACCTTTATCACGAACACCAGTGACACTGCCAATGTTGAAAATATTTTAAATATTCCTGATATTAAAAAAATAAACATTATTTATTATTACATCAGTAATTAAATTAATATATATCCATAGAAATTTGTATAAACTTACAAGCTCATTAATGGACTTAAATAGTTAACCGAATGAACTCCTCCTTACATTTATTTTTTCTATAATTTATTATTAGATCAATTCATGTATTTGTATGTAAAAAGTGTATTTTTATTTCATATTATTTCCTGTTATATAAAAATAAAGTTAGAATTGTCTGAGAATGCACCAGACTCCCACTTGTACGATAATTGCCTTTTACAAATAAAATGATTATCTATCTATCTATCTAGTTGAGGCGTTGACTTTTATAATAGGACAAATCCACTATTTAACAAAAAAAAATTGTTATTTAACGGTTAAACATATAAAACTATGATCAAATAAGCGGTATGTTTTTTTGAAATGATATTTTTTATATTTTTATATAGAAGTTTGGTTTACAAATATATTCATACTATCTTGTTATTTCTTTTAATCTTTCAAAAGAAGATAAATCCATTTTGGTTTCAGGTTTTCACACAGTAAACAATTTGTTTCTGGAAACTCGTGGAAACCCATGAATGAAAATGGTTTTATTTGTATTATGGTTTGCAAAGTATTTTTAACTATTGAATGAATTCTATTTATAATTTTTCTTTTCTCCTGAAACGTTTTACGATTTACATTTATCCTATTTCGAAACTTGACGCCCAGTTAAACATTTAGTTACGTACATTAATACTTATTCCTAATTTTGTTTCGATTTTTTATTCTTTAGGTACTATTCATTTCAAGAAGAAATGTTTCCTGGTTCACCATTTAGTGAACAGCTATTTTTTTTTTTTTTAAATAGAATTAATAAATCTACAATACATTTCCATCACACCCTGGTTGGTTTTTGATTGGAACAGGCTCTACTCTGCTCATTAGGTTTTACACTTAAAACCCAATATGTCTTAGTAGTTTGTATTCTTTTAAGCTAGAACATTAAAATAACACTGCCTTAATTTCCTAATTAATTTAAAATAAACATTTAAGTTAAGAATGACATGGTAGAAAATATATGTCGCTTGTGTCATGGTGTGGCTGGAGGAGCCTTGATTGAAAGAACATTACGTCAATAATTTTTTTTTTTTTTTTTTTTTTTTAGAATGAGCTCAAATCATTTATTGTCCGATCTTCCGAGCTAATTACTTGAAATAGGCAAGAAATACATACTATTTTATTTTGTTTATTTCTTGAACATAGTTTTTTTCGTACATGTACGTAAACGTATTTTTAGAATTTACTCATAGGTTGTTTCTTTAAAATCTATTGGCATAGCATTGTTATGGATTGTTGTGTCCACTTGTAAAAATAAATATAAGAAATAAAATTATTTTTCAATTATAATACTATCAACACAAATAATATTAGTTATGAAATTAAATGTTGTTAGTTTTTATATCTTATTTTTTTCTTTCCTTTGTTAATTACAAAGATTTATAACTATTTAATTTAATTCACAAAAGTATTTTGTAATCTAATACAAAATAGCTAACATATCATATACATTAATAAACTTATTTTGAGGTAATGTTATTTTATGGAAATCGGACTTTAGTGTCATATATTTATTATATATGTCATATATTTTTTAACATATATTTTAACGTTATTTTTTATGTTTCATTTTATTTAACAATTTTTTTGTTTTTTAAATCAATGATTTCTTTAAGCTAGTATCATCTATCAATGTTTGGTTTGTTTCCCATTCCTAAATAAATAAATTTGCTGTCATACAGTTGACTTCCATCAAAAATATGGGAAACGGTCAGTTGCACATTGAATTTTAAAAATTTCAGAGGTGACTCATATTAATCTACCCTCAGTCTATGGACTAAAAACTCTTGAATTATCTTGCTGGGGTTAAATTTTCTCACAGTTTTAGTTACTTTTTGACATTTTTCTTTTCACTTAATATAAAGTTTTGAGGATGTTGAACTTCTTTTAGTGAATATCTATTTTTTTGTTTTCTGGAACTTAATTCTCCATTTAACATGTGGATATGATTTATTTTGTAAGTGTTTTTCTTTGTAAGTTCATTAAATAAATCCATAACTTTCAACATTAAAAATTAAACTCAAAGTTTTGTAGAGGCTCATGTATTTACCGGTTGAGATTTTGCTATATATGTATCACACACAATCATAATAATTAGTTAAAATCGTTGTAAATATAAATCCCTTTTCAACAACGTGTTCATAAAGAACACTCTATAGATTCAATAGAACAAGAACTAATAGATATTGAAGGATTCGCAATAATCAATTAGTAATTAAATTGGTGCCTTGAAGGAGCGATAATGGAGTGGGAACAGAGATAGTGCATCAGGCGCCATTGTGTTCCTTAGATACGGATCTCGATTGGAAAGAGCTTGTCGTTCAGTGTTGTATCTTTACCATCTCCTGATGTTCTCTTTCATAAAAACATATTAATTTCTAATTCAGACCTTTTATTCACATAATCTTTTTTCACACAGTAAAGGAATAAATATAGAAAATGTTCTTCTTAAAATTAAGTTATAAAATTACATTATTTTCTATGATTAGGTTTTTTTCCTATTTCTATTTGAAACAAATTTAAAATGGGCCCATTTGGATTGGTTGTGAATGATTTCATTTTTTATAATAATTGATAAACATTTAATTTTAGTCTATTTTTTTACTTGATACATTAGTTTAATTCCCGAGTCTTTATTGAATTTATGGTCTTTTCCATTTAAATGGATAGAGAAGTTAAAATTATAGGTCTTATTATTGCGTGATCATATTAGGTCTATTAATCTTTAATTTACTGATCGTCCGGTTTTTCTTGTGTATTTAACTTAAAACCTATTATAGTTTAGTTCATATACAAAAAAGTGGTGTTTGTGAACTAAAATATCATAGGGAAAACCCACTGATCCGAAAATTTTACCCTTTTTACCCTCCCTTCCACTCTTTACATCCTTCAGAAGTCCCGTTTACATCCTAAAGTAAGTACTCTAATATAAGTAAGTAAGAAATATATTTGATTTCTTGTCATTCATTTTCAAAAGTATTAATATATATATAATCTATGTAACAAATTGCTTATACTTTGTATCTTTTAGAACTGATAATAAATATTTAACATTCGAAGCTAGTTTTCTAATGATCTAAACATTATGTAAGCTACAAATCATTTCTCAATTACCAATTGTATTGATCTTTCGCATGATAGTACTTCAGCTGATGTTATTATTCCACTTCCACAAATGATCAGCGATTTTCACGGACTTGGTCCAGGACAGATCCGTTGGAAAGGCCAAGTCCCCACAAAGTTCTTGAAGTCTCTTAAGTGCCGGAGGAGTTGGGAATCTGTCAGATTATCCCTGGCAGTGAGAAAGCCAAGTCAGTTTCTGAGTCCCAGATACCACTAAGTTATGTCCCTGAGTTGTAATGCCTGGCTAAACTTTGTTCTCATCCAATGTCCGATATTTTCCAGCGCCAAATCCTTACGGTATTACGAACGTTTTATGTTATTTAATGTTGTAGAGGTACAAACATTTTTCTTATATTAAATGGTTTCAAATGTCTGTAAGAAATTAATATAAATGCCCTTTTACATTGTAATATCCGTTCTCAGTTCACTTTTAGTTTCCGTTTCAGCTTCATTTCAGTTCTGAAACGTATGAAAAAATGTATGAAATGATTGTATTTTATCTTTTAAGTAATTTTAAGCTTTTTATAGAACTAGTTTTTACGTATAATTTTATATAGCTAGTCGTTTATTTTAAAATGATCTTTTAATGTAACATTTTTGTTTTATTGTTGATAAACGCATGAGCTATTCCAAACAACCCGTACCAACTTATCTGTCTTTTTAAACTTGTATGAAATATTGATATGACGATTAAAAGGACATACATGATTATATCGGAAAGTTATCGTGGGAACAAAAATATCAACTGGAATTGAACGGGTACATAAAGAGAAGAAAAATAAACATACTACTGTTAATGTCTCAAGTGGATACCCCAAAAGGACTACTTTCTAAATACAAACGTCGAACTGATTGAGTCCAAGGTTGAGCGAGTTTAAATGTTTATTCTTACGCTTCAAGAAATTATCAATGATCGTTTATTGATTGCCTTAAAAGTCATTAACTTCTAATAATTAACGGTATCATTTTATTTAAACTAGTTTATTTACCTAATAAAGTCATAAATTATGATGAATAAATGAAAAATAGAATGAATAAAACAATATTGAAATAAATGATAATTGAAACTTTTATGGAAAAATTACTACAGTATGGACATTACTTTTGAACGAGCTATAGAATGCACAGCGAACAGCTCTTTTGTACAAAGCGATAATAGTGATAATTCCCATTTGCAATAAAGTTAGGGCGGAACGCACTGGACGGGATAAAGCAACTGGCAAAACACTATTTTAGCGAAGGAAATCAAAATTCGTGAGTTTAAATCCCGGGTCATAATACGGATGTTTTTGTCTCCCTTCTTGCGGCCCCGGAGAATACCGAGTTGCTGAAACGACAAGGAAGAGAGGAAAAAAGTTTTCGTTGAATTTTGATACCTAATCTAAAATTGAATCTAAATTATACCTGAATAATAACAGGTCGTTAGTGTTAGGCGCAGTGCACACTGAAATAACTGGTTCTATGAAATTTATTTCATGCAATGGGTTTCAAGAAAACTGTTTCATTGGGACGGTATTCATGCAACCGTATTCCACCAATTTCGTTATGGATTCTGACGACGATGTGCTTCTGAAGTGGAAGCCAATTTTTGATTGCTTGTTAGAACTTGTGAATCTACTAATAACAAATAAGGACACGGACTGGAGGTTAGCTCTAAGTGTTAAGGAAAAATTAACAATTACACTGAGATAAGTGAAAACAGTTTTATTACTTCAAAATATGTTTAATAATTGTCAAGTAGTATGTAACAATATGAACTATGTTGATAAGGGATGATCATTTAAAAGTGATGGAAAATTATTATGAAAAAAGGAAAGTCATTGTAAGTGAATAAATGAAAAAAATAAAATACGCTTGGACTGGTGATAAGTGAAAATAAAGCAATAGGAAACCGATTTAAGGAATTCCTAGAAACCCGATTTCCTGAAATAAAAAAAAAATAGCTTTTCATGAAACGCTGTGTGCAACAAAATACGTTAGTCTTATCTATCTGTTACTAGCATCTTCAGTTTCATGCTTCATGAAACCAGTTTCTCCAGTGTGCACCGCGCCTTAGTCTTTAGACTTTGGCATTACGGGATTTAGAAACACTTTTCACTCTCCAATATGATTTGTCTATAAATGGGTAATTCTCAAACTAAGGGAAACTATCAGGTGGAGAATTTCCGAAAAATCACTAGATCCATAAATTCATGGAAAAATGATTAAGGTGCTATAAACGTGTGTTGCCGAAATCGAAACTGATTTTTAGGCTCCAGATCAGTAATTACCAAGCGAAAACTAAATCTTAATGAACTTAAAGTAACCCGTGGTGATTATACGCTTCCTGCCGCGGTATTGACATTTCATGATTTGTTGTAAATTATCTCGAAGGTCACTAATTTCGTAATAAAATAACAAATATACTATCAATAAAGAATTAAAAGTTTATGTAATGAAATAATATGAAAATGATCAACAGATAATTTTCGAAGATAAAAGCGTCCAAGGTAATTACATTTTAAAAGGTACTTACCTGTTAACCGACCAATCGAAAAGAAAAATTGTTACTGATGGCTGCCATCTTGAAAACATTGTTACGATACTAGTAGGGATAACACTCCTGTGTGACTATTAAGATGTGCTTCCTCTCTTACTTAACTTTTACTATGTATTGGCTTTAACTTTTATGCACTGTTATTATAATATTATTAGGGACAACGTACTGAGTACTCTCAAACATAATTTAAGCATGATATATAAAATATCATAATCGTTTAATTAAATTCCATCCTTCAACTTAACAAAAATAGTAATTTATTGTTTGATAGTTGGTAGTAAGGATTTAAAGGATAACCTAATATTATGAATATTGAATTTCAGGTTACCCATAGTAATTACCAATTGAAACTTTAGTTAAATAAATATGCCGACAAATTTACAGATAAATGCTTTATAAAACGATTTTGAAAAAAAAAAAAAATGCATTACTAAGCATATATTTGATTGATATAGGTACGATAGCAAAATATTTATTTGGGAGCAGCTCTCATGAGGACACAAAAAATGCCCGTAGTCAGAGAATCACCCAAATATTCAATATTGGACTCTTGATTATATTTGGTCAGATCTAATTACTTCTAGAAACTTTCGGCAATCTAGATTGCGCTTCATCATAGCATTGCCTAATAGATAAATTAATACAGAGGGGAAAGCCACAAAGTTCCGTCAAAGGTAGCGATTGGAGCTGGTGCAATATGGCCACCACTGCCTCGGGGAGGAATGTGAATCCAATTGGCACGAGAGCCAGGACAACAAGTCATCTATAGTTTGGTATGCCAGCAATAGGGGCAGGTAACAAAGACAGTGGGTGCGCATTGGGACAAAGGCCCCTCCTCAGTTATCATACTGGTAACCGTATAACTTAGCATTTTCATCTTTGTTGAAATGCTTTTTACATGAAAAATAAATAGTAAATACAAAGCTGAAGATACAATTATTAGCAGGATGGGAGATCTAGTCTCTATATTAAAGCTTTCAGTTTAGATGTATTTTTTTCATGGTCTAAAAATAATTTGATATCAAAATAATATTTCCAACGTCTTTACATTATAATATAAGAATAAAATAAAATAGAAAAATGAAACTTATTTGAGGACACAATTTCTTCTAAGAATCTCTAGAGGTACGCATGGTGATATGAAAGGATTGATCCTTTTAACAATAATAAGCATGATAAAGATAATTGTTTATAAATTTTTTTTATTATATAAATATATATTAAAAGAAAGTATTGCGATCTGCCTCAATGTGGGCAGTAAGTAATATGGATGGTTTAATGGATCCATTCACACAATATGTACAATAAGAAAAAAAATACAAAGAAGAGATAAAAAAAGTGAATAATAAATGAAAATAAGTAATGAATCTCATAATATATAATACTAGAAATAATGTGAGAAAAATAATTAAATAGATAAACAAAGTACCTCAAAGTATACAATACATAAAGTGAATAATCAAGAAAATAAATAATTTTTTATATCTATACATACATTTTGGTACTTGTACTTCAACAATATTAAAATGGAAAAAAAAAATGTTTTTATGTAACTATCAATTAGAAAATAAATAAATAAATAATATAAAATTTAATAAGCACGGAAATACATATGAAACTATTTCTATTGCACTATGGTTACATTTAAACTTAATTCCAAATAGAAAAAACAAAAATAAGTCAATTTAAAATCAAACCGTATAGCTGGTTCTCTGTATAAATAGGGGGGGGGGGGGGGGGGTGGTAGGCCTGATGTGGAGTTCTTCAGGCTGAATGTTTGTATTTATAGTATATTTGTTTCTTAATTTTTAATACTAAAATTTAATATACTAATTTATGTTTTTATTTATTTGTATTATTTTATAATTTGAATGTTCAGAGAATATTCATTTACTGTTTGTACATATTTCATGAATGGAATTATCATCATATCGATTATTTTTTGCTCTGTTTATGACAGATTGTTTTTTTTTCAAAACAAAAATTTCATGGTTTAATTGAAATAAAATTACTTCCTGGTGAGTCATTAGAAGCTTGTAAATGTATGCAATATTTATATTATGTGTATAAAAACGACGATTTGTCTATTATACAAATACGCCATTCTTCTTTAACTATTCAGAATGTAAGAAAGCAATAAAATAAAATATAATATCTCTTTTTAGGCATTCTAACTTAAAAAAAAAAAAAAAAAAAAAAAAAAAAAAAAAAAAAAAAATGCAATGAAAACATATATAAAAATCGAAGTATTTTCATATATAACTAAAAAAAAGTCTTATAGTCCGAATGAAATAAATATCAGTGCTTGTTTATTAATATTATTTTTTCTATTGGTGTCAGTGTGAACTCCTCACTCCCACTCTACTCCCACGCTTTTATCAAGCTCCGGTTGTTGACAGCTAGCGAGCGCTTTCTGGAGAAAGGATCGCCACTGGAGATAGCTCAGCTCGTGGGCGGCCATTCATATTGGGTTCGCCAAGATTAATGAACTGAATACGGAGCCAACTACTAAACCATATACCTATAAGTTTTTAAACTTGATTCTTACATAACTTTTAAGTTATAAGGAACCTTTAACAGTTTTTGTTAGATTTGTTCGTAAAATGTAGGACAAGCCATTTTTCGTTTGTGATCACCAACCACAGAAAACTACTAAACTAATCTGTACCAAATTTTGGCTAGTTCAAAATTCAATTCATCTTCATAGTTCAAGTAAGATTTAGCAATAATAAAGTTTAATGACTTCCAATTAAATTATTTTTAAATATGTGGATTATACTGAAGTTTGAAAATCGACTGATAAGGGGCTAGCACCATTCTGAAAGAGTGATTACAATTTTACGGTGTTATCTAGAGCTAGAATATTTACATGGTATTTAAAACTGTATACAATATATACATTAAATAAATGTGCGGTGAAATGATTTTAATTGCGTGTCCTTTACTTTTGAAGAATTGACCATTATTAAGTCTTCAATAAATGTTATTTATTAAAAAGTCCATGGGTCATCTTATTTTCAGACGTCTCGTAGAGTTATTAGGAATCGAGTGAGAAGCCATGGAATAACAGGTATCTTGTTTGGGTTAAATCTGCAACATATGGGACATTTAGATCGTTACGGATAAGTTGATTTGTTACAAAATTAGGAACATATGGGCAAGTTAAGCAGTTGTAAGGATTGGATACGAAAAGAATTAGAAGGTTTAGTAGAGCCCTAAAGTTCAAATCAGTATGTCAAAATGGGTCTTACTGTCATGTAAGTAAGTCTTTTGAAATCTATTGAAGGTTTGAACGCTTGTTAAGTAAATGTTAGAGTGGTGGGAAATAGAATACTGATGTCTGTAGAATGACAGAATACAGGATACTGAAGGATAGGATATCGTAGGCTTACGAAGAAGTGCAAAGTTTATTTGATGTGATCTATTTTGATTCTCCACTTTGACACCATTCATAAAGGTATGTGATATGAGATTAGAGTGATTACGATACAAT
Source organism: Euschistus heros (assembly GCA_003667255.2). Lineage (NCBI taxonomy): Eukaryota > Metazoa > Arthropoda > Insecta > Hemiptera > Pentatomidae > Euschistus > Euschistus heros. Next base: position 1,125,342 of record RCWM02000065.1, on the reverse strand, counting down.
GCAAGGATCATTATCTACTGATAACACACTGCACACTGGTGCCATCATCATACGTGGTAGGGACAGTGGTAGGATGATTCGGAATGTCAGCTGTAAAATAATAAAATGTTGTGTTAGGAGTAAGTATCGCTGGTGCTGACTTGCCTCATGCCTCATTATCATCAGACCTCCTGAAATGCTAGTTATCCTTCATGTATATGTCTATACATCACATCTATTTTTTATCAAGGGATAAGTGACAGACGAGGATTTAAAAAAAATAAAATATAAATTTAACAATTATAACATAAAATATTATGAAACATGAGCTGCATGTAAGGATAACAAGAGTAGGCAGTTACGAAGAGGAGATTGACCAAGTTTGGTAGCACAGGATCCTTGTAACGGTCCTAACTACAGGCTGGGACATGTGCTCTAACTTTACTAGTCCTCTAATTTCTGTACTACGCTTGCTTCGGTATCGTTACATGAGTTCATATGTTTATGTTATTTTCTGTTTTTAAATAAAAAATTTTAAATCATCCAATTTTTTCGCACAATCCTTTCAATCGAAAATCCCTGGTAAAATCCTCGCTGTTCTTTATAGCACAAATATGCTAATCGACAACTTAGCCCCATATGTTGCTAATTTGTTTAGAACTAAATAACTATCATTTACTAATAAACTACATACCAACTCAAATTCACTATTATCTCATTTTGCTTCCCGTTCTGTAGCCTATATTCAGGCGTCTATAAAAGATATGACACCGGCACCATGCAGAACTTTCATTGGAGTGCTGCCTATAGATAGTTTCATTTCATGTTTTAATGAGAACATTAGAATCTTAATTTAATATATTTATTACGGTTATTTAGTTATATTGTTCAACATTTTAATTGATAGTGTAAAAAGCAGTAATTTCATGAGGGTATTCCTAATAATTCTTAAAATATAACCATTGTCCTTCATTCATATGTTAACCATCAGGACAGTGACGGCTGATCCAGTATGGTTCATTTTTTAAAATATGAACGCCTACAACTTTAGTTTCCCTCTTCTTTATGTTTAAATTATTTCAAGAAAAAAAAAATACTGACGCCTCCAAGGAAAACAAAGACACAGGTTTCGCTGTAAAATGACAGAATGACAGTTCAATATCGCCTTCATGAACTATGCTCAGTTTTTCTAGCCAATTATTTGCTATTTACTTTGCACTTGATTTAGCCAAATTTTTAGACAGCAAAATACTCATTTGTACGTACATTTCTGGCACTAACAAATTTACAAATCTCACAACACTCAAACAAACAAATATCAAACGTAATAACAGGTCAGTCATTCACAATGAATAAACTTATATGCTTTCTTTGGATATCCAGCCATGATGGAATACCTACTAAGGAGGCGAGAAATATTTTTAATTTTACTCAACTTGCAGATTGCCATCAGCGAACACCAAATATATACTAAACTGCAGTGAAAGGAAGAATAGATTAATTACTGGGTCAGGGTACCAGAGACACACTGAGAAAGATCGTTACCATTGCTCATTCGTGGTCTCTGCTAAGTGGCACCAGGGGAACAAGTGGTCATGACTAGGCTTAAACATTAGCTCATATTCCAAGGTACATCATAGCCCACATACTCTAGATGCCATGAATTGAAAAGAGTGTTTTGTTTTTTTTTTAATTAGAAAGATACCGAGGTTTCTAAGAACAAAATAAAAATGAAAACGATTAAGTTATGTAAATAACTTGTGAAGAACAATTCATTAGTAACACTTCGGATTTTGGATTGTAAGGATTGGATACGAGATGAATTTGATGGTTTAGTGGAGTCCCAAAGCTCAACTCTATAGGTCCAAATATGTGTAATTACCGTCATATAAGTGAGTATTTTGTAATTAATGGGGAGCGTTGAACGTTTGTCTAGTAAATGTTGAAGTAGTCTGAAACGATGGGCAGTTTCTTATTTTGTTTTTTTTGTATGTGGATTTCATATAAGACGTTTGTCCAAGGTAGTGGATCTGTTTAACCGGGATTAATGGAATATTGGTAAAAGATACAGTAGGACAAAAAGTCATAGGTTTACGATGAAGGTTATTTGATTAGATTTGTTTAGATTTATTTTAATTCCTTAATTTTGACACTATTCTTGAATGTTAGTAAAATAAAAGTGTAGTGATTGGGATGCAATGAAAGAATCAATATTTACTAATAACACGTATGTGTCATCAGCTTAAGGGGTTAGGACAGTGGTAGGGTGAGTTGGGAAAGTCTAAATATAAAAGTCTTGTTTGTCTAACGAATAAGGCGAATGTTCTCTAACTACTTTGGAAAGTTCAAATTTTGAGATTGGGAACTATAATACGTTTCAGATAGGTTGAAATATTACGCATTATAAATTATATTATACATCCGATGGCCAAAAGCAAAGAGTACAGCTAAATATAGTTTTATGTGTTATGTATATCACTACATAATACTATTAATACACTTTAACTATTATAAAAAATAAAAAAAACCTGTACCACTTACAACCCATGAAGGGTCTCGAGTTCAATACTTGGGTAGGCTGTACTGTTTCAGAGCCAACGGTTGTGAAAGGAGGTGATTTGGCTAGAATTCACGCTCAACCGCCAGGTTTTTTTCCCATTTAAGGGTACCCACTTTTTAAGATGCTGGGTATACCCCAGGAGGGTCTTTCGACCTCGAATTCGATCCACGGTTATTTAACTATTATAGGTTTAGTAAAAAAAAAATTAAAATCCAATTTTCTATAATAAAAAGTGTTTTTTTTTTTTTTTTTTTTTTTTTTTTTTTTTAAGAAAAGTGTTATAGAACAAACACAGAGGAAAAGTCTAAAATTCAGTCCCCCTCTACAAGTTTTCCTAAAGTCTTAGAGGACGATTACTTGAGATAACCTCTACTGGCTATTTATATACAACAACCGAAAAATTCATAAACTTCCAGCCTTTAATTTGAGAAAAGTAATTTCCGAGGTTAATATAATATGGCAATACAAATTCTAAAGGGAATTTTCAAGGGATTAATTTCAGTTCAGGGAGGTCATGGTGTTTCATAAATAAATAAATAAATAAAAAATAAAAAAGTAAAACTATAATTTCTAATAGACTGGAGATAAAACTTAATCGTCCCAGTGACATAATCAGCGACAATAAATCCTTTTAGATGGCTCCCGTCGAGGCAGCTTCGTTTCAGCTGGACTAAGAGGATTTCCTTGGAGCTTCTTCGGGACAGATCTAATTGCCTGTCTTCACTTCGACATTCTCATCTTTAATTGCTCTTTTTATTATTTTTATGACAAAATTCTGGGGAATTTCATAAATGTAAATATGATATATAGAGGAAAAAAATATTGTGCGTGTGTGTGTGTGTGTGTGTGTGTGTGTGTGTGTGTGTGTGTGTGTGTGTGTGTGTGTGTGTGTGTGTGTGTGTGTGTGTGTGTGTGTGTGTGTGTGTGTGTGTGTGTGTGTGTGTGTGTGTGTGTGTGTGTGTGTGTGTGTGTGTGTGAGTGTGTGCGTGTGTTTAACTAGTAAAATTGATAAGAATAAAATAAAAATAGGAATATTAAAATTATATTACTTTATTATCATAATAATAATGTTTAGGTCTTCTACTACAAAAAACAGAATTGAGTATAAAAAATTCCTCGACAAAAGATCTTAAATCAATTTTTACATTGTATATAGTCCAAGTTAGCTAATTTACTGATTATTTCATTTTAGCATTATTTATGGATATTTTATAATTTAAAAATATATGTATTATTTCTTTAAAAAATAAATAACACTTGAACCTATAACGTTATATTTACAATTTGCAGAAAACATCTTTTTTTTTTTTTTTAACTGTTTATTGATAGATGGTTATACAGTATAAACATTCGTAAGCGGCACTCATAATAACGGAAACTTTTGTAAGTCCTGGTTTTCTCAGAGAATTAAATCTCCTTCTATATCCGGAAAATCTAATCAATGAAAACGGGAAGTTTCTTCTAAATAAATAGTCTGAGCCTCTCTAAGAAGTTATTTCTTTACATTTGGAATTCCTGGGATCATTAGCTTTATTGTTTTGTCTTATAGCTAATTATCATTTTCTGCGAATAGTTACAGTTCTGTTGGTTTCCCAAAGTTTTTTTTCTTTCCCCATCCCTTTGTATTTTCGTTTATCCCTTATACCAAATCTGTAAATTTTTGGAAACTTCAAACTTGGTGTACGTGTATTGAAACGGCGTCAGTTAAAATGTCGCGGTGTGCTAACACTGTCAGATAATATAAAAGTGATTGAATTACGGCAGAAGGACATACTTCTTAAAACATATCGTATCAAAATGTAAATGTGAAAAAACTGAAATTTAGTATGTGCTAGATAATATGTCTAAAATAATTGATGAATGGGTAAATGCAAAAAATTCTTTAGTGGAACAACAAAGGGCCCCTTTTGTGATTTTGAGTAAAAATTCAGTTTGTTAGCGCGCGATCAAAAAACTTACCCATCCCGATTTTAATCTAATTTTGCAAACTAAAACCTTAAAATTATCTCAAAAGTTAAATGAAACTAAATTATACCATCAAATGGTTAGTTAAAGAATTTAAAAAGTGTCACAATATTGTTTGGAAACAGATCAGTGGTAAATGAAAAACGTTGACGTCGTTCGCGACTGGGTAAAAAATGGTAGGGGCGTTCTGTCACAAAATTAAAAGAACTATAATGGACTACTTCAAGTCTTCGTTTCATTCTACTCTGTTTTGTATTAATAGCCCTCTCTAAGAAGGATGATGTATAATTTGTCATATATTATCCACTTATCTGAAATTATTATTTCATACAATCATGTGTGAAATACCAGCTTATCAAACTACAAGTTATTTCCATTTTGTCATAAATTATTAGATACATTTTTTATTATGTATATTATTCTTTACTACCCCTATAACTTAGTGAGTTTTTGACGTTTTTTTAACAGTAACAGTTTCTAAAAACAAATGTTTTAACATTTAAAATTTTAAAATATTTTTATCGTACCTGAATAAAAATAATCTATTGATGTAAACTGAGAAATAAATGTCCAATATTTTAAATATATTCTCCTTTTTTAGAAGATAAAAATAAACGTCAACGATGGTACAGGAAATTGATGATGAGAGGTGTGGGATGAGGCGAGGGATGGTTGCCTGTTGCCAGGCGGATGATCACCATCAATAACAGCCTTTGATGACTAACCTCTTAATTTGGGCTCACTCATGCATATGATGGCAGAGGAGTTCGGTCCGGTCCAAGCTAGCGATACCATCATCGGGGTCCTATTGTGAAACTGACGCTGGTTGGGCACAATACGGGTCCGAATAATCTTATTGTGCCAGATTATGACCTTATCTATTTATGTGCACCACTATTAAAATAACTCGTTTAAATTGATGAATATGATATGCATTATTTTTTGAAGATCTTTAGAATCTTAAGATAAAATGATAACAGTCGGTACTTTTCCGATATTAATCTGTTCTATACATATATTAACAGCTCTTCAGAGTTGGCCAATGGCAAAACTCTCTTGAAATTAAACATTTTGTACTGAAGATAAATAAACGTATTCAGTACAGGAGATATTATTTAAAAGTGTAGCAATATTCACACTTAAGAAACCAAAGTTCGGTAATGTGGGTTTGATAAACAATAATACTAAAATTGAAACTATCTCAAGCAAGTTATATTACTTACCGTCCTCGGACAAACAAATGGTTAATTTAGTAACTAACTAAAATGCAAAATATAAAATTTAAATTAGCTAAATACAATATTATTTTAGATAAATCACTACAAACAATGGAAGCAATGTGTGTATATATATTTCTGATAGTGTCAGGTAATAAAAATTATTTTCTGAATATTTAAAAAACTTATTATGCTACATACAAATTTTACTAATTCTGAAATTTTTAACTACATAATAATAGCACTTAAAACTCATTAGGTTTATATAAAATAAGTACATTTCTCTATTTTGCACATATATTTGTCAATTAGTCAATGAAGATATTTTATAAATAGAAATATCTTTAACATTTAACGTATTGTTTATTTTTTTATGACGCTATGAACAAATGGTTAATTTGTTTATGGTCTTGGCCTCCTACAAACGCTTCCTCTAATCGACACGGTTTTGTGCCGACACGATCCAGTTTCTTACTCTCAAGATGTTTTTAGTATCCTCCACCACACCATCTGACCACCTTAAGTTTGTTCTTCCACTCTCCCTCATTTCATGTATTGGATGATTCAGTAATATCTTGGGCATTTCTATCTTACAATTAGTTATAAAAACATTAGTGAAGAAACATTTCAATAATCAGAAGGCTTGGAGATATCTTAATGAAAGGTCTACGTCAACAGTTAATAATTTCCTTTATTATATTTTAATATCATGCTAACAACATAGGCCCAGTTTCTATTGATAGTTAAGTAGTTAACGAATTATTACCTCAATTTTATTTTTGACAGAAGTGAATAAGAATATTATTAATTTAATTACAGTGCCATAACTGTTTAGGTATCGTTGAGAACATAGGCCAGTTTCTATTGATAGTTGGGTAGTTAACGAATTATTTCCTCAATATTCTTTTTGACAGGAGTGACTAAGAATATTTTTAATTTAATTACAGTGCCTTAGCTGTGGAGTTATTGTGATTTTTCATCAACGTGATTCTATTCCCAATTTCAGGGATTTTGAAACTGTTACACATTACATAAATATTCCATTCCATTAGTTTTTCATTTAATTAATCCTACAAGTTTACAATATAATTAATAATTTACATTATGGTCATAGTTTTTAAGATTTTTACACATTTTCATTAATAAAAAGGCAATCTATCAGTCGACTAACTATTGTTGGGCCATTATGGCTTCATACTTTCCAATTAAAAAATAATTATATTAATGAATATTTTTTTAACCTATTAACAATTTCTATTTAATTGTTAATTTTCTATTCAACAATTTCGTAGTTGGGAGTCCAAGAGGTCTTTAGAAATAGGGAAAAGGACCTTGGCACGTGTATAATAATTATATTTTGAAAATAACTCTGGAATGATTGAAAGAGCGAGACTCTCTCAGTTCGATATGAAACGGAAAAATGTAGCGAGGTAAACACTTGACAAACAAAACTAAAATTGCAATAATTGACCGTATGTTTATTTTATCCGCATTTATATTTCAATATTCACATTCATAAGGATTATTAGTTTTGAATGCTCCCCCGTTTTTCCTAACAGAGCAATATCGGCGAAATTCCCCTAGCGGCGCAGAAGAGGTGAATTGGGAGGAACGCGGGGGCGGGTGAAGGGGAAAGACACGAGGCAGGGATCGCGACAGCTCGGCGCCGATATTTTCAAAAGAATATTAAAAGGTTTATCTCTTATCTGTCCAATAAAAGCTTCCATAGCTCCTTCCCAATATTGTCTCCCCCAGGCTGGGTATAATGCTCGCTATTCGAGAGTAATGTTCGCAAATGTTTTAAATTCATTTGTTAAACATTTGTATACCTCAAAAGAGCGAAATGAAAAAATAAATAATAAAAATCAGAACAGTTTACTAAATTAAGCTTCCTGTCTCTTGGAATATTTTTGTTAAAAATAAAGCGTCCTGGAAATGTTTGTTAGAATAAGCCAGCTGCAAAAATGATTCTGACTAACTCGCCTCCTCCGAAAGTAAACAAACCAGATTTCCAAGAATTTTTTGGGGAATATTTTTAATACAGATAATTTTAACATTCTATAAATGTTAGTACAACATATAAAGTAGAGACATCGAGGTCAACGAAGGTACAATCAATGAAACTGTGGCTGTCGACAATTCCAGAATATACTTGACTTGGGGAGGACCATTTTCGTTTACTTCCTTAAAGACTTTCTGAAAATTTTGTGACATCTATACAAATACCTAATCTTACATGAAATGACTCAAGATGATTAAATAAATAAATTATGCATCTTTAATATTGCTAAAATCTATCACTGCTTAGAAAATTAGTAAAATGTAATCAGCAAGAATAGCAAGAGTTTTGTTTACTCTACAATGGCTAGTGATTTGATAACATTTGCAATATATAACAGTTATTATATTTAACATATTATAAACATATCTTTTATATTAAAAAATATTAACATTACAGTATGTATAAATAGTTTTTTTTAAATACGAGATATACTACTCGTATGATACGATTGAGGCATATCTTCTAAAAAAAATTAAATGTCTCTCTCCACATTCCTCTGTCTACAGAAAAATTCACAAAAATTGGAGTCCATGAGTTCTCGATATGATTCACGATCCTCTACAGCATACGAAAAGTATTCTTTTGTTTTCCAGAAAATTCCATCCATTACTGTGGATAACATTGTTGTATTTCCTTTAAGTAAACCAGGATATGCCTATTCCTACAATTATGTTATCTTCCCCGATGAAAATGGTTTTCTTAATTAAAATAAATGCACAAATTTTAGCTGACTTTTTCATTCAGTATCGTCTCATAAACTATCCAATTTTTCTGTAGATAACTAAATAGTTCAATTCTCGCATAGTTTGAAAATTTAAAACAGATTCATGTTAATCTTCAAATAAAAAAGTTTCTTTAAAAGACTTTGAATGCGCTACTTTTTAAAAAAATGACCTCAGCCTAGCAATGAAAGAATTATTTGGTCTCATATGATTATTTCAGGAAGTAAACAAGAACCACATGAAAAAATTGAAGGAAATATACAAGTAATGTTAGATATCGTCAGATTTTTTTTTATTTTCTAACATTATAGAATAACAAGCTTTTAAATGGATAGATTATGATTTGCCTCCAAGTTCTTACTAACTTAGGAAATTACAGGTTATTGGTGATTTGGTGATTATTATTAAAAAATAAAAAAAATGTTGGAAAGAAGAATATTAAAATGAGAATCAAATAGCAGCAAAATTACTAAAGCAAACACAAAATTACTAGAGTAATAAACAATTTAAAAAAAAAATAAAATAAAATCATAAACGCAATTATGAAAAAAAATTGTCAACTATTATTAAAACCGAATAAGAATAAACTGCCTACATTACCGAGAGAGAATATTAAATATTTACTATAAATATTTGTATGTATTTTAGAAACAATATATCAATTAGTTATATTTTTAAATTGAATATTGTAAATATACAACTACATTATTATTAACTACTACCTGTACAACTACATTAATATTAACTCCAAATATACTATAAAGAGCATCAAAATATAGTTTCCTTTTTTTACAGAGAAAAACGAAATTGAGTCTTTATTTCAGTGACTGAGGGAAACAAATTGCTATTATATATCTTCAATAGGCCAATGTTGGGTGAGCCTAATTTCCTCCCGCCATTATAGCTAAAAAAAATACTTTGAATTAAACACCCTTAAAAATATTTCTTTGCAAAAAAATCAAAATTTTTAATTAGTTCTAGCCTTGGCTCTGAATGGATTAAATCTATCAATTAACATAAATTTATAATACTTCATTTGAAAACTCGTGCTTATATTTCGGTTAAAAGACATATATTACTGAATAAATCTAAATCTACTTAATCATACCAATATAAAATTTATTGATAGATTAAAAATGAAAAACATTTATTATTCAATCCAAAAATAAAGAAATAATATATACAATATGTATTTTTATTTTTTATATTAATTTATTTATTCATTTATAATTGAAAAATTAAAATACTGATCATTAGATAATTAATTAAAATCATAGACCTAGTTTAATTAATTGGTTCTTGCTCGCAAACGAAAAATATCCATTTCCACTATACTTTATTACATCATTGTTTATTTTTTAATAATTATTAGTTTATGAATATAATTAAACGTAATAAACTGAGCTCATATTCAAATATTCCTTATTATTATGTTAATGATTACCTGAAATATTCTTATTCCGTTTTATATTAATATTAAGACAAAACGTTTTTATTAATTTATTCTACTAACTAATGACTGGATGGATTAAGGTACCTGCACGACATTTGTGTATTGCGGAATGGTTGGTCCCGTCATTTTCAGGGGCTGTTGTATGTGAAGCAGTTGAATTTAATATCTACATTGTAAAATATATTTAAAAATCAAATGTTTATTTCAATTTTTGCTAATAAAATACTATAACTGACTAAACATATCAAATGTTTATTTCAATTTTTGCTAATAAAATACTATAACTGACTAAACAGCCACTTAAATAAATTATAAAATTGTTTTATTCAAGCAACTTCATTTACTATTTTAAGTACTTTTGAAATCTGAAAATTATTTAATTGTGCGATTAAAACAACTACTATGTGAACTGTTAATAATAGTTGAGTAGTTTTAACAAAAATGCTTGTTATGAAATATATATGTATATATAAGGTTGGATGCTTTGTGACAATCGATATAAATGAAATTTCTGTTTATAAATGAAATTTACTGACTATAATTATTAGCTGTATCTGAGCATTTTATAAATTAGTTTGGCTACAATTTTATATATTTTTTTAAAATAATGTTTGCAAGATATTTTTTAGAATGTAGCTGATTGATAGAGCCTTTTATCACTATATTAAAAAACAACTTTGCAAAAAACCATATCATCATTAAAGTTAAAGGAAACTATATCTTTTCATGATCAGACGCATTAAAAATCGTTTTGTTAAATATTTAAAGATTTCACTCTTGTTGAAACCAACATTCATACTTTAGAAAAGTTGTGCGATGCAAATATTCATTTTATTTCCTCAGACTTCAGAACAACGCACTAAATTAGGCAAGAGGAATTGGATTGGGCTACTTCTGGAGCCGTATGTGTTGGTAGAGAACGGGACGGTGGAAGTCAGAAGAAAGTAAGAGATAAAAAGGAAGAATAGAATAGATACCGGCTGTTAGTCTCCTGCCTCCCCTCCCCCTTTCTCTCCGCTACAAATAATCAGTCGTTCGTTTTTGCTCCAAGTCAGTTATTGTGTCTCCCTGCTTCCGCCACCCCTCCCATGTTAGTTACTTTGTTTTTCTTTACATCCGCTCAGATTTTTTTTCCTGTGGCCTCTGTCCTCTTCCTGGTCTTTGTTCGGATCCTGACAGAGTCGAAAAGAATACGACGACCAGAGACCTCGAGAGCCCTCACTGCATCATTAGCTGCACTCAACTGCACTAAATGTCACCTGCAGTAGGGTGCCCCCTGAGCCGCTCTATTATATGCAGTTGAGGAGCACTTCAATGTGCACTCGGGGGTAGATTTAAGCATGCCAATGCATTATAAATTTAGAATTTTACATATTGCTTCTTTACATCGATATTGGCTACAGATATATACAGATCAGGGTAAATTCGTCAAAAGCAGTTCCTTTGAATTTATTAGCAATATGGCTCGATTTAATGATAGAATCAAATCTGCAAGATTTAAGTATGGCATACAAATTATACTCACGTTAGTATTTTCTGAAAAAGCATCGAAACATATTTTAAAATAATGTATTGCGTATAATGGAGCGGCATTAATAGACAATATGAAATCAACTATAAAGGCCAAACTCCGGAATAAGCTTCTTGTAACTCAAATGGACTATTGGTGGACTATTTTCTCAAGAAGAGAAATATAAAAATTGAAAAAAATTAGAGGAAAAATGGAGGTGTAAAGAATTATCCTGGAAGAGAAGGAGAAAAAAGAGCTGGTCCGGGCATTTAGAAAGTATATTCATTGGAAGACTTCTTAAGAACGTATATAGGTAGATAATGGAGGGAAGACGAAAACAACGTAGACATGATGGGACAAGGCATAAGGGAGAAATAGACCTCCTGCATTGATTGCATTGTGGAAAATATATCTTATCTCAGTAAGTCTTAATAACTCATTTTACTATACAAGATATACAGAACAGTTAAAATGATACATGTAAACAAATTCCAATTTTTTTAAGCAAAAACATTCAAGAAAGCGCCTTGGTACATGAGCAACTTAACTGTACATACTGACTTTAGCATGCCAACTGTTAATGGTGGTTCATCATATAGGGACTCTTTAAAACCGATTTCAAGAAAAAAATTACATTGGCATCCCAACACATTCATAAACGACATTGCCACTACTCAGATACCAGACAACTTCAAGAGAATGCTAAAGAGGACCTGAATGAGAGGATATCCTAAGTTAAAAAAATAAAATAAACGAGTTAGAAGGAAGTGCCACAGGGTTCTTCTCCCTCTCATGCCTTTTACGCCAGGTAATTTATTATTTCTTCATTTTCACAGATTGTTAGTTACTTCGATTGACTTTGGTGACGAGAGGTCTAAAGGTAAAAAAAAAAATAAATAGTGTAGGGTTTGATAGGGCTTGGCAGAAGTTTCCATGAAGCTGCTTCCCCTGAGACTACCAAACTCTGACTGAACACACCCAACGTTGTCATCAAAGATATTAGGCGATATCTTCAAAGATAGGAGACGATATCTTCAAAGATGTCAAGAACAGCCTTGGCCCCGTTGTCTGCATTCTCACAGTTTACTTGTCTCATAAATAACAACTATCACATCACTCAGATATTAAATGCACGAAATCTACAAGAAATGTTCGCGATAAGGATATCATATAGGCTTAGGATATACAAACAAGAGATTTATACTGAATATAAATATTTTTTTTCTATTGATTGATTTTTTTTTCTTTAGCTATTCATTGAGATTTACAACTGTATTCAAAATTAAATAAAAAATAAAAAAATAGAGAAAACCACGACACTCATATACACGACACTCATATAGTGTGAATTCTAGGAACATATACATAGTGATTTAACTATGAAATATACACACTTAAATATGAATATTACTGTGATGAAAACAATGACTTCGTATAGTTGCACGTCGCCCTAAATCAAGGAGGATGTCCATCCAACTTTCCGTAATGAGCATCTTCAGTATAAACTAGGAACCGGTAATCAAAACCTCGATCTTCACTCAGTATTCTTTGCTCTATATAGTTATTAACTATTTGTATATATGTTGACCTCAATAGCAAAAGCATATAAATACCAGTGAACGTTGTTAAAAATGACACTTTTCACATAAAACAAACATAATACCATTTTTCATCTATTATTAATTTCAAATTTAATTTAGGTTTGTTTATATTTATTTTTTTTAATTCTCAATTTATGTTATTAAATGTTTAAAATTGTATGTTAATTGATTTTTTAAGAATGTATTACATTTTTAAGCGATTCGCAAATCACCTTAAGGTGTTTTTGCAAAGTTCAGGGAAAAACATCCCTTCAAAGCCGGATTGCTGAAAGTCCTTCCAGATATTAATAATCCAAGCTGGAAACTTCACCATCTGCCAGCTTTAATTAATGAAAAGTAAATAACCCCCTGCTTTGAAATCATAAAATAGAAGAAAAAAAAAAAGAGGAAGAAAAAAGATTGAATTCGTTAATTAATACGAAGCTATTGAATAAAGATGACTTCCAAATAAAGGATATTTCATAATATAAATGAAGTTTTGATCACATCTTATTTCCTTAAATGGATTCCAGATGTATAAGTAATTCTACTAATTTATCTTGTATACATAATATTAGTAAAAATTTTTTTATAAATTGATAATATGTTTTGGTAATTACTTATGTTGTATCTTCCCTCTATTTAAAAGACTGCTTGAGGTTGATTTGCCCTTAAGGAACTTTCTTAATAAATTGATTTTTTTTTGTTTATACAACAAACGAGGGTATTTACGAAGTAGCTATTTTTCCAGAAGTTGACACACCCATTTGCTACTACTGCCAATCATACTCTGTTAGTAATACATTACTTTAGGATCCACAAATTTATTTTATTAATGTGCTATTAAATATGTAGATTTGAAATTATTAGTAACTTATTTTTGTTTCTGATTTGCCGATTGTGGTTCGAAGGAGGTGGTGGGTATATCATGGTCCTTACCCGTGACCATGATATAATTTTTAAAACTATAACTGGCAGGAAGCTATGGTGTTATACACATTATATAGGACGTTATCAATGCTTACAACAAATGCCCCAAGAATCGTCTTTATACACACAATATAAAAAAGCTAAGGGCCAAAATAAATTGTATTATTGCTGAACATTCCTGGAACTATAAAAAAGATGTGGTTGAAATTTGGTACATATTGGTTCAGTTGTTTCCGTGGTTAGTGACGAACGAAAAATGGCTTGTCCTTTTATATATTATAGATATATATTGTTACCTTCTAATGCCCTTTTTTCACTGCAATTAAATTATTTTAATTGCTAATTGGCTTTAGTTTTTAAATTAAAGTTAATGATTTATTAAAATTTAAATGTGGAAAACGGAGAATTGCATAAGATACCTGTGGTGGTATAAAAGGATCAGTCCTAAACGGAGAAGTACCTTAGAGAAGGGACATTTTAATATTTTAGACAATTTATGAGAGAAACCCGCGATTCAACAGTAAAATATTGATTGAATAGAGCCTGGTGATTAGGATAATTCGATTAGGAAACCTCGGAGCTGATCAGATTTATCAGGATTTAGCTCTGGTTACTTATTCATCAATAATCGCTCGTAATTACAGTTGTGATACCTAAGCATTTATTTTTTGACTGTGTCAGAAATTTGTGACAATAAAGAAAGATTTTGGTACTCAGTCTATGATTTTTTAAAGTGTTTGTTTTTAAATTTTTTTAATCATGTCTACTTATACATATACCATCTTTACCATAAATTTTTAGTGTTTAACTTTTCCTTAGAAAACGCATATGATTTAGATTACACCCGAATAACTCTTGACACTGCAATGAAGGCAGTCATTGGAAAAGTCCGCTGCAATAAATATTTGTAACAAGGCCATATCACTCGCCCATGTCTCTCCATGGTCTATTAATTTCGATTGAATCACATTAAATGCTATCACATTTACATTACATGCTCCATAATTCTATATTTTATGAACTTTTAATGTATTTAACTTTATAGATCTTATTGTTTTTATTATTTACTATCAGAAGAATCAAGTAATGATATCTTGGATTTATTTTCTAATTTGAACAATTACCTATCAAGAATTATTAGAGATGGTCTTTTTACAACGAGTTAGCTGCTTTAGCCTTCCTCAAATTTTATCATGATGATAAGATTTCTTGTTAACGAAAATATTTAATTAATTTTAGTTTATAAATGAATCATATCCCTGTATTTGTAAGTAATAAGGTGGAAGAGGAATTTGAATGGTAGGTATCATCTCTGGTCTATTATCATATAAAACAATAATAATAGTTAAAATGAAAATATAATTGAATTAAAAGTTAAAAATAACCAACTCTCTCTTTGTATTATTAGGTCCTAGTTATTTTTCTAATCTTGAAGATTGTCTTAGGCATTAATACCTTTTCCAGTTAAGAAGGATAAAAATCTTTTAAATATGAACTAGAAACCAATTTGCTAAAAGTAGGTGCTTTGAGGGAAAAAAGAGGATTTTTTAAATAAATTTATAAGCTACTTTTTATAGGAGCCTTAAAGAAAATTAAGATCTTTCTTATAAGCCTGTCAACTAGGTTGTTTAACGTGGGAACTGGATCTATAGTAATGCACTTCCGTGTTTAATGGGCTTCATAATGGGCTCTCTCTCTCTCTCTCTCTCTCTCTCTCTCTCTCTCTCTCTCTCTCTCTCTCTCTCTCTCTCTCTCTCTCTCTCTCTCTCTCTTTCTCTCTCCTTCTCTCGCAGTCAAAGAGTAGCGTAATTATAAAATCATCCAAATGAATGTTTAATCAATAAAAATATTCATAATAATTATCTTAGTTTGTAATTTACGGTATTATTATTGTTGTTAATGTTGAAAAATTGTTACCATGGATCACTAACCCACTATTCATGTGCCAGGCGACGAAAAAATTTCTGAGCATTTGAGCTACAAAATTTCATAAGACTCATGAGGTCAGTGTATTTTGCTGTCTTGATCAATATGGGTGCTGAAAGAAAGTTCGGCTTGTAATTTGTGTATTTTGATTTCATGAAGTCAGTTTTTTATTCCGAAAATAGCGAGAGGCACTATAAATAATGTAAAATAAAACGTAGTAGCAAACAAAAAAAGGTTAAATTACCCCTATATAGTTGGACAGGCAGTTCAAAATCACCTATTTCTGTCAGATCAACATCTTTCTTGAATGGTCTGCGTATCACAGGAGACAAAAAGGCTCCATTGCATGTTGTGCGGTAAAGTATCAAGCGACAATTGTTGACAGACGCTGTAATTTCCTCCAATGGTCGAATCTTAAATGGACATTTTTGCACACATTCTTTATCCAGTAGATCCTTCCAGTTGAGGATAAGACGTTGTATAACATTTATAACCTTGAATGGCGACGGCTTTGCTCGAGAGGTTCTGATAACTACCCTGAAATCTTTGGGGGTTTCCATTGGATTTTGTATATTCAATAATCCAACATCCTTATCACACTCCATATAGGAGTGACCTCTGATGTAATCGTGATCTCTTTTAGGCCATGAATGATGTTACTAGTCACAAATTGTATTAAATGGAAAATTGTAAAAATGTTGCTTAGCCTCCTGCTGAGTCGCAAAAAATTTGACGTTGCTCTGCGTCATCATCATCACAAGTAGTTGTTAATATAATGAAATAACAAAGTCGCAACTTCGTTAGGCCTCTTTTTAGCAATCCCTTCCTTCATTATCTCTAAGATCGCACTGCCATCTACACTCAAAATGTTAACTTATGCGATTCTTTCACTGGACGTCGTGACTTCGTCGGTTTTTTCCCTGAACACGTAAACTTTGAGCGCTATTATATATTGATGTAGTTGTTTTTGTTTTTTTCCCGGTTTTGAACTGTCACAATGTGCAGTGTCTCAAACTGAAACCAATGATACCATAATATCCATTTGTGAAAAAAAAATGACAGTCGGTTTTTTCCCTGTACACTTCATATAATATAGTGAATTCAGAGAAATGCCAAGTAGTTCAACAAATAATTATGTTCTCTAGTAGAATGTTTCTTAAGTGGAACATTCTACTAGAGCTTCAAAAGGGAAAGGATGTCGTTGTCAAGGAAAAGACTTAAATTTAAATGTTCTAGTTTGTTTAAGATGCAGTTCAAACAGACCCAATTAGGCTAAAATACAGAGGGTTACTGAAATATCATCGCCTCTTTTTACAGTCTAGTTTCCATCGCGTCCTGTTTGGAACAAATTTATATTTGCTTAGTAATGTTTGAAGAGCACTCATCTTGGTAAAGGATAGTGCACCCATTGGACGATTTTGCGTGCTCTGTATTTGTTGATTTTGTAAAATTAAACGTAAAGTATGATTAGAAGCTCCAGTCACAAATACAATACAACTAAACGTGGTTTTGTTATCTAGAATACCACGCCTTCGTTTGATTTGGTTAGGCTGAGAAAGAAAATGTATTATCTAAATGATATTGTATTTCAGGATTAATTGACAAAATTTTTGGAACTAGAATATTCTAAAAAAATACAAAAGCAGTTTGAGTTACGTCGATACTCATATGTCTCAACATAACTGTATTTGAGAGATCTATAATATTCAGAAGTTGTCTTCTACCAAACAATGGATTTATGATAATTTGCTGCCTTATATTTTGAATAATAATCAAGCCTTCGATCTGGAATTTTATTTAATGTCATTTAAAAACTGAAATTAATTAAACATTTCCGTTGGCAAGAAATATCATAATTATAAAGCTTAAAGTAAGCTAAACGATAAAACTTAAACGTTGGCCATCTCTAATAATTCTTTACACATAATTGTTCAAATCAGAAAAACGAAGAGGAATATATATATATATATATATATATATATATAGAGAGAGAGAGAGAGAGAGGGAGTGAGAGTGAGAGAGAGAAAGTGAGAGTGAGAGAGAGACTGATTGATTGTTTTATTGTCTTAGGGCCTGTGGCCCTATCATACAGACAAAAAATATAAATATGACTTAGCTAAAAATGTTACAATCTTTTTTTTTTTTCATTTATTTATACAAAAACTAAACTATGTCTAAATGTACAAAAACAAAATACATAAATAAACTAACAGATGAAATTAAAGCAAAAGTAATTTTAAAAAAACAATTAAGAGAGAGTGAGAGAGAGAGTGAGAGAGAGAGAGAGAGAGAGAGAGAGAGAGAGAGAGAGAGAGAGAGAGAGAGAAAGAGAGAGAGAGAGAGAGAGAGAGAGAGAGAGAGAGAGAGAGAGAGAGAGAGAGAGAGAGAGAGAGAGAGAGAGAGAGAGAGTTAAATGTATAAATATGTAGCTCATTAAACACGGAAGTGCATTATTATCGATCAAATTATCTCGTAAAACAATCCAGTTGACAGGATTATGAGAAAAATCTTAATTTCCTTTAAGGTTCCTATAAAAAGTAGCTTATAAATTTATTAAAAAAATCCTCTTTTTTTCCTCGAAGCACCTACTTTCAGCAAATTGGTTTCTAGTTCATATTTAAAAGATTTTTATCCTCTACTTAACTGGAATAGGTATTTATACCTAGGACAATCTTCAAGATTAGAATAAATAACCAGGACCTAATGATATAAAAAAAATAATAATAATAAAATAAAACAAATCTAGTTTTGATATATCGCAGCCGGTGTGAATAATATTCAGCAATAATTGTTAACGAAGACTTTAAATTAACTGAAGATCTTCAGAAAATCAATTAATTTTCAGTAACCATTAAATCACAAATCATTATATAGATTAATAATATCAGTGACTATAATGAGAATGCAGCTGATCAAAATTGTTATTGTTTTAATACTGAAATTAAAAATATAATGACTTGAAGAAAAATATAAAATGATCAACACTTTTACAAATATTGATTTCGTGACATAAAATGATTTAGTAAGTTTATTCATTTGTTTGAAGGGGTGATAGTGTTAGTTATATTTAACTTTGTGAAGAAAAAGGTAGTAATTTTGAAATTAATATTTTTAAAAAGTCACAGTTCGTCTATCTTTAAAAACTAAAACAAATTGAGAACGTTATTGGAGAGATGAATCTGTGTAGTCTTCGTCAATTGTCTTAAAAAAAAAAATAAAAAAATAAATAAGGAAATAAAAATAAAAGAAAAGAAAAAAAGGAAAAAGTAATGAATTATTAATCTATTATTAATCACAATTTCTCCAACTTCTTTGGTATACTAGCCTAAATCAAGAAGGAACACGCCAAACTTAAAGATTAAAAGACGTGCTTTACACAATTAGATTTAGTTTGGACCTTTGTTCTGATCATTTGCTTATTCGGCTGATCGTGTTATAAGAACCATGCAAAAAATTAGAACGTTCGACACTCAACTCAAGAATAATATTATTCCTAATATTTATAATTTCGTCAAGTTCTTCATTTTGTTATTATACCTACGTTTCGTCACTGCATTAATAATGAACCACAAATGTAAATATCACCTTACTATATACTATTATACTGCATTCAATACTGTTAGGGGCTGAGGAGGGAAGTTCAGGCAACCCAAAAGTCAGGTATAAATAAGAAAAAAGAAGGTTACGGTCAGGGGAGTGAAGGTAGAATAGCATGGTAGTGTCTGTGTGAATCATTTTTAGACATTTTGGAAGATCTAACGGTCGGTGGGATTTTAGAGGACAGTAACAGCTTGGAGTTAAATTGTTTAGGATTAACGTTCCCTTATTGTATTTAAACAGATTAAATATGGATTAGCTTTAGGTTATACTCTTTATGATAATTGATGGTATGTTTATACTAGTTTCAGAATTGGTTTGTATTCAATAGTTTGGTAAGAAATTAGTATTTTCATATTTAGTAGTAATTTATTTTTGTCTTACCTCCAGTAGCACCTAAGAATAATAATAGTTGTATTTTAACATCCCTCCTTACTATCCATTAGTTTACCTCAATAACCTTCTTATTCAGCTCCAAAACTATATTAAAAAATTAGGAGTTACCTTTGATCAACACATCCTGGAACAACCATATCGCCCAAATTTCCAAAAAAAATCCATCATAATCCTAAAACAACGATTTAGAAATTCCTTTACCCTGTATTCCAATACCCGTCAACTTTTACCGTCGTGTCCTCTCTGAATTTCTCTTGCTTTGATTACATTTGCTTGGTTTATAGGGGGCTGACTGGCGATCACGAGATGAAGGTAAAGAGACTGATGAACTGTTTCATTAGATTTATCTTCGGGATCCCCGTTACCTGCCGATATCCTGGCCTTGGGTGGCTTTTTTCTAAATTCCGACGGTAATACTTTCTGGATACTTTCCTATTCCAATCACTAAAAACCAAAAAACCTTACTATATTCTTAAACTATTAACTCTGCGCTCTTCTATCCACCTCTTAAACACTAGATTCCAACTGTTTAACCTGTATACCCCCTCACATAAAACTGCTTCCTTTGACAAATCCTTCATCATTCGTACTACCTCCTTCCGGAATTTCCTACCAACTTCCACTTCCTAAACTTTGTTTAAAATAATTGATTTTTGTACCTTTTAGACAATCAATCTTCCGCAAATATGTAAATAATTAAATTTTTTTTTGAATAACAATTTAATGAAATTTACAACTGTACAATATTTATACATCAAGTGAATGTGCTGTTAACTATTTCAATAACGTGACAAAACTTGAATAGAGACCCAGAAGGTCTCTGGGGTATCTTCTTTTCAGACGCCTCGGAGGATTATCAGGAATGGTGTGGGAAGCAAGTTGAGAAATTAGGGGATTTGAGTGGTTATGGAGCTGGCTATGAAAGGATTACATCTGGTTTGGGCTAAATCTTCAACATATGGAATATTCAGATCTTTATGGATAAGTTAAGATGAATTGGATGGTTTAGTGGAGCCCCAAAGTTGAACTCTGTACATCCAGATATTTCTAATCACTGTCATGTATATCAGTCTTTTGTAATTCATTGGGAGCTTTGAACGTTTGTCTAGTAAATGTTGAAGTAGTCTGTAATAATTAAATAAAAACTTAAAATTACTTTTTTTTCTTTATTTCTTTTTTATATATGTGTATACGATTGTATTTTATGTTATTATTTTTATTATTTAATTTAAATTAATTAAACGTTTTTTTTCTTTCAAAATTGTATGCCGTAATTACTGAAGCATTTAATTTGTAAATAATACGGCCAGACAATAGCACTTGACGGTGTGCATTATTATTATTCTTACGGGACAGTAAGTCCCAGAATACAGTTTATTACTATATACTTATATAGCAGTAAATAAATTTATATAGTAGATATGTATTACAGTAAATATGTAGTACACATTTGGCTACAAATCATCTTTATCTGCTTCTAATCCTTTTTAAAGTATCAAAACAATGAGGAAAACGTTAATCAAAAAGCGTATGGCCTAACAGAATTTTTATATATTTATTTAAAGAGATTGTTATTTACGACATTGTAAATCGACTCCTAGTAAAGTTGAGTAGTGACAGAATCACCACAGTGGTAGAGGCCTTTTTTACGACGTGGTGTGGCCTGGATGGTGGCCGTAGTGGATTCTACGTTAAGGCCGATCGTAACCCTTGCCCACCTCCCCCCACCCGAAGGGGAAAATAAAAGCCGAAACCGAGATGATACCGGACCACGGAGCAGAACATTGTTATCGTTGCCGAGAGCAAACAGATACTGCTCCGCCGAAATCAACCTTCACCTCCGGCTGTTTGTCTTTAATTTAATACTCGTCGGATGTTCAGGTACCGATGATTGCCAGGTTATAACTCTGTATTTTAAAAATAAATAAACACTGAAATTGTTATCCAAGTAAATAATGTCTTGATGTTACTTACTGGGGTTAATTGTTTACTCTGCATCACCTCATACATTTGTACAGCAGTCACTTTTAATAATTTACATTGAACTGATTAAATGTAACTGAAGTTCCGTGAATTTCAAGAACTAGTCTTAGGGAAAAAAATTATTTTATTTTAATAATGTTCCTGATAAATCTGTATTTTTCTAAAAATATTTTTTTTAAATAATTCTTTATTAAAACAATAATTTATAAAAGTATTTATTTATAAAAGCCAGTGACCATTTTATGCCAAAATATCATTTTTTTTTTCCATCGGATTTCACAACCTTAGGTCTTATACCGAGACCCAACAAATTCGACCGCCAATATACACGGTCCTTCCATTCTTCTTCCACTAATCCTCATGTTGCCATTACCTCCTTAACTCCTCTAACCCATGTTTTCCTTAGGCGGCCTCTTTTCCGTCTTTCTTCTAGGGCTTATTTGAACATTATCTTTGGCCATCCCTATGGCACTATATTCTTCTTAGATGGCCATACCACAGCAGCTATTTGGTTCTAACTGTGTTAACTATAGTTTTTTCCGCCTTAATGATATTTTTACCCGTGAATCCTGGAAATGCGACATCTTCTCCAAAAATCCACTTTGACAGCTTGTAGCCTCTGTGTCTCTCTCCTCCCCACCACCCACATTTCCCAACAATAAAGGATTACTCCTTAAAAGAATAAGTGGAAAATCTTTTTGGTTTCTATTGAATCTTATGGGCTCCACAGTAGAGTTGTTCATGCCAATTAGCTTTCTTCTTTTCTTTATCCTTTCTTTCGGACCTATACAAAAGTTATAGCCGGAAGAATCAAATGTTAAACGACAAATGCCAGAATATCATAAATATAAAAAAAGGAAAATTAGAGTATATTTTTTCTTTTCAGAATAGGCACGCATGTGACGGATCATTAATAGTACTAAGAATCAGATGCGCACCATGAAATAAATAAAAATATGAAAAAATCTTCTTAATATGCTCTCGTAAGAAAAATTAACAATACCCTGGGAGACACGCGAGCATTTCTAGAAATGAAGCAGCTAACAGTGCAGTGAAGCACTCCAAAATATAAAAAAGAATTGTACAAACACTAAAATAAACAAAGAATTGTACCCAAAAATATAAGAGACGTTACATGATTTTGAAAAAGAAATTATAATTATATAAACAAAGAGTTATTGACAGAAGCGGCGTACATAAAACATAAATCAAACCTGCATCAAAGTTATAGAAGCTACAACAACTACAAACTTAAAAATCTATAATTTAAAAATGTTGCTGCAACAAAGGAAAATAAAGTAAAACCAATTACTCAGCAAACACCAAGAAATTAAAGTGATTAATTAAGAAATTAAATTAAAATACCCGAAATTGTACTACCTCTTTCAGAAAATCTTGATTAAAGGAAATAATCCTGACAAGACTATGATTTAGATATTCAGATTGATACGGTGCTTTTGATTTAATGTTAAAAAATAACATAAAATGAAGATCGAAAGATCTAACCGTAGGGTACAAGCGGCCGTCTAGAGAATCTTGTTGAAGGATCTCGAAGGAGTCGACAAAGGCATATTAACCATTTTAGGCCAAGATACCAACTTCCAACTAACTCTCCGTTATTATTTATTCAATTAATTAATGATTTAAATTCCATTATTCATTTTGGGACATATGAGTGATGATTAAAGTAGATTTAAAAAAAAATAGAAGTAGATAATTTTGGCTTACAATCAATTGTTTACTTTGAAAAGTGATTAATATATATTTTCACTGATTGGAAAGTGTGTTTTATTTTTTGATTAAGGTTTTGCCACTTTCCCTTGTAAACATCGCTTGGCCTCCGAATTTGTTCCTGATGAACCGAGACGTATCCATTGGGCTTAAGGCATTTGTGTGCGGTTATTTTTTTGTAGTGGATAATTCCAGCGTTACAAGCTTTTATCTATGGTTAAATAATGAGAAGCCTGGAACTAAATTTGTGAAAAAAAACATTTATTAATGACTATTAACACTTAAAGGACTTCCTATTCTCAAACCTTTCTTTTACAGACAGACTCTGATCAAAATGAGTATTATTACAGTTTCATTTTTTTTATTTATCTTGACAAATTTGAAATATATATTGAGCATATTCTTTTAAAACAATTGTCTTACTTTATAGAGAAGTATATATTTTATAAATAGTCATTGCATCTGAAACCAAGCTAATTTAAATGGTTTAGTAATTATTCTCTGTTTGTTTGAGCTAGCAGAATAATACTGGGCAGTTTCAATTATGTTTGATAATTATACGATGTGTGCTTTAAGAGCTAAATTATAGTTCCAGTCATTTGTATAAAATATGCAACTAACAATAACGAAAATTATCAAACCAAACAGTGTCAAATATTTTCATCAGTGAAACATTTTAGTACGAAATTATAAATTTTTATACTATATTTTTAAAACACTGTTTAAAACTTCTTATTGTATAAATCAAAAAAAGAGGATAATCTGGTAATAATCTAACCCCAATGAATTTTAATAATATTCTTCTAAATATACATATTTAATATTAATATTTATTAATTAATATTTACACCTATTAAAAAAAAAAAGAAGAATGAATTAAACATAAACTATTCGATTCTAATGAGTGCAGTTGCTTCTTTAGAATATGTTTAATAATTATCATAAAAAATTATTTAGCCTGTAAGTTATAGTGACATTAATAACAATCGTATTTTGCTCTTTAGAGTTCACGTTATAGCGAAAAAAACACTATATCTTTCTTTAATTATACTATATTCACTTGATTGTTAACAATTATTGTATTATATTTCAATATTGTATATAATATTTCAATTATATTGTATTTATTCATGCCAGGAGGAGGTACTATCGAGTACTAGTCTCCCACACGCATACAAGGCTTGTAGTATTCAATTTCATCACATTCACTGATTGTTACCCTAATAACAGGTGTAAATTAAAATCTGAAAGAGAAAAAAAAAAAAATTGTAACTTCCTAAAAAATACTAGCTGTACCATAAAGCTGAACCCTAAATCATACAAAAATCCGTCAACTAAATCAGAAGAATTATTTTTTTTTTCCATAAAATCCTTATGGATGCTCCATGATAAATTTAAAGATCAACAAATCTAAATTTTTCATTAGCATATAAAAATTGTGTAGCGCTATTTTTATAGACGAACAATACAATGGTGATCAATTTCATCAGCTTGTATTGTTTTCATTATATATTAAAGCTTTTGTATTTCCCCGAATAAAAATTCTTTACTCTCTTTCCCTATTAATTATTTTGTTTAACTTTTCATAAAAATTCTTTTTAAATAAGCCAGAGACCTAATTAATATATTTTGTGAAACCTGAGATAACAAGTTTAAATTTAACTTTAGAAAGAAACTGTGATATTAATTTTCTTACATTTCTGGAACTGGAAAAAAAAAAAAATCAACTTGTTCAGCTTTAGTACTTTTGTCAATAGATCTTTGTAAAAATCAATTAGTAAAAAATAATAAACAATCTTTGTTAAGCTGCTAAAATAGAATTGGATATCTCGACTTTATATAAGTCATGAGCTTACTGCCTTCATGATACCAAAGTAAGTGAAGTAAAAGAGCTTGATTGGAACTTCACAATAACAACTTAGGTAAATGATTTTTTTCCCTAAATAAATGTTCTTCTCAAATCAATTATCAAAATAGTTCTCAAAGACAAATATATTGTATATACCAAATATCCGAGAGATAAGCACCACAAGGTTTTTATTCACACTTATTTGTAAATATCCCTGGTTTCAGAGACCGTGTCTGCTAAGGTGGGGAGTCAAACGTTCCCTCTCTGAGAAAAAGTCTTTGTATACAGTTTGTCTAGAAACCGATGATTTACCAGATAAGCAGAGCAGAAAGATCTCACAATTCCAAATAATTCTCAAGGTTTCTTTTATTATTATAAACAGAGTTATTTATAAATGTCTTGGTTAGTTGGAATATCATCATTGGCGTCTGTGTAAACCGTAGATATTTACTCTTTGTGTAAAACGTAAATATAAAAAAAAAATTAAATAAACAACAAAAGTTCTCTTTCCAAAAAATAATTACTATTTTTTAATTTATTTATGTTCTTTTTTCCTCTCATATATAATATGATTATATATACTTACAATTAAAGTTGTCTAATAATATATTCTTTTTACGTTTTTAGGTTTGAGACTGGATTATTTTTTAGGGCCAGCATATAATTTTTGTGAAGTATAGCAATCATATAAAAAATAAACCAAAAAAAAAAAAAAAATAAATAAACAATCACTAACTGTTAACAGAAGCTTATACAAAAAAACCGTAATATGAAATCACTATAAGAAAATTTGATTACTAAATCAAATAAGGAAGCAGGTTCTTTGTCGTTTACGTGTTTTTTGATAAGTAAAACAAAATAAATCCTGTTAAATAAAAAAAAAAAAAAATCTTCTTGAAAGCAATTAATTAACTCAGAATTCAAATCAAATTAGGCAAAAATGTAATTAAAAATACTTATTAATTAATTATTCGATTTAAAGGTATAACTCTAGTGTTCATAAGGACAATTTATCCGTATAAGTACAGTTTTATATGTACTACTATCCTGCATTGCTAGAAACCCCAATCCACAACACTATCTCTAATATATCTTATTCTAGACACAAATTTACCCAATCTTTTAAGGCTGATTAACTTTTTAATTTTATTTTGGTCTCTGTTAGGTCTTCAGTGACCATAAACTAGTTATGATCACTGTATAAATGTATAATGGTCGTTTTTCTTACTTAAAATACTTAGTACCAATGTTATTACTCCGTTTTATTATAACACGTACAAAATCCCAAGGATGACGTCAACTCGAAGATAAAAGGGCACAGGAAGGTTTCAGTGTGCAGACCCCATTTCGTCTGCTGAAGAGGAGGACCTGTTAGAACGAAAATTATTCTTGAGCGTCAAGGAACTAGCAATAGTTTCGAACCAACAATGTAAATTTAAAGATGGTATGCCCAGTAACGGATGGTATAGGGGTTTTCTCCGTCGCCATCCAAATATCTCCAGTAGAACCACTGAAGCCGTATCACCAGCCAGCTCTGGTGTGTCTGAGAAAGACATCCGGGTCAATCCATTTCAAATCGCCCAGGCAGTGTTGCTCAACATTTTTAATTTTCCTGATTCTTTTATCATGGGTTCCCTATGGGTATACATTAACAAAACTTCAATTGGAAAAAAATTTGCAAGCCATAGTTTTTATTTGGCAGCCATTTTAAAATGAACCCGAGTACGCACAGCAATTCTATATCCGTGGTTGGTTTGACTAAAATGATATTAAAAAAAAACTGTAATAATAAAGTGTTTTCGGAGTACTAAAAAATGCCTTATAATTTATTAACAAAATCTAAATATGTAAAAAAATTCTTAGATATATTAACTGATCAAAAACCTTATAATTTATTAACAAAATTCTTAGATATATCACTAATTAAAACATTTTACAGCTTCTATTATTTAAACCAACAAGTTTAAGAATGAGACAATATACTATGACTCTTCCTAAAATAATCCTGGTTCGTTAGTTACAAATATGTAAATATATAAACAATATATATTAAAAAATAAATAAATATAAAAACCCTATACTCTTGGAACAAGAGATAGCATTTAGATTTCATTTAACATATTTCGTTACCTACTCCACGAACATACATATCAACTTGAGCATGATTTCAAGAATAATGTGAGAAAACATCAAATAAAGGTTATAAAAGAGACGGTTGACATCCCTTGTACGTTACCTATTATCATGTATAATATATAATAATTACCCTTTGATGGGTGTGAATTTAAAATAAAATAATAAAATTTAAATAACATATTATTATTATTAATAGTATCAATTTAAAGTATGACAAAATATCTGTTATGAAGGCCAACTCCTTTATTACTTGGTCTCTTTATAAATCCTCAGTGATTCCCTGAAGGTCTTGCATAATCAGCGAAAATTTAATCTCAAACTTGAAGCCTTTATGGGGTGGATCTTAAGACAGTTAAACTATGTTTTTTCAAAGAGTTATTTTAATAGAATTATTTGAATTATGTTAATTCTGAATAGGAAATAAGTATGTATTTTTTTTTTCTCGTGATTGCGTGCAAATAATTCTTATGTATTCTTAGTTTATTAATATTAATTTGGTAATAATTTGTGAATGTTCGTTCTTTCTCTTGAGATCCGCATGATGACATTGCTATGATAGAATTCCTTTAAGGACCACAGATCTGCGAGGCGAAGGATATATTAAGGATCTGCGGCCTTAATAACCCGGTATTGGTCTTTAGAACCATGGAGAAATAATAAGAATGCCACGGTGGATACTCTAAATCAATCTAGTATCTATCTCTTTCTCCCTCTCTCCCATATATATATATATATATATATATATATATATATATATATATATATATAGAGAGATAGAGAGAGAGATATATATAGAGATATATATATATATAGAGAGGAGAGAGAGAGAAAGAGAGAGAGAGAGATAATAGACTGAACTGTGAAATTAAAAATAGTAAATTGAGAATATCACTTAAGCAGAAAACATCGGAACAGAATACAGGAATAAGCAGAACACAATACATAAAAACTATTGCATTTTTTAAAAATATATATATTAATTTATTGAAATTTACAACAGTGCAAAATACATATACACATCAAGCATGTGTGTTGATAACTATTACAATGACAATAACATGTCAATACTTGCAAAAGAAATACTCTTCAGCAGCTCTTCAATAAAAGTTCTACACAAGAAGATCTCTGAGCCATCTTCTTTTCAGACGCCTCGGAGGATTATCGGCAATGGCGTGGGAAGCAAAGTTGAGAAACTAGAGGATTTCAGTGGTTATGGAGCTTACTATGAAACTATCCTTTCATATATAGTATCTGGTTTGGGCTATACCAGCGACATAGGGAACATTAAGATCTTTATGGATAAGTTTATTAGTGACAAAGTAAGGAGCATTTTTCGAAGGATTTTGGACTGTAAAGATTGGATAAGAGATGAATTGGATGGTTTAGTAGAGCCCCAAAGCTCAACTCCATACGCCCAAATAGGTCTAATCACAGTTATGTAAATAAGTCTTTTGTAATTAATTAGTTGTAATCGCTTTGATTTTTGGTCTAGTAAATGTTAAAGTAGTCTGTACTATTGAATAAAAAATAAAATTGAAAAAATATTGAATATTTTGTTGATATAAAAATAATAAAAGATATTACGATAAAAGACAAGTGGTTAAGTTAATGAGTACATACAAAAAAAGCATGTGTAAATACAAATTTAATGAGTTAATGAGTAAGTACAAAAAATAAATAATAATAGTAGGAAGTTGACAATATAGTTTATAATAAATATAATATATATAAAAATCTTGATCAGCCATCAAGTCTCCCTCTAGCGATATTTAAGATATTTTAAATCTTTTAGTAGGAAAAATAAGAAGAAAATAATATTATTTTGTTTGATATGTTATAGAAGAATGGATTAGTTATATTTGTGTATCTCTTATGTGACTCCTAGATTGTTTCTGTTTGCTTTTATCATTAGATGGAACTCTTCATTTGTTCTCTAAAATTGATTTATAAAGTTATTAGCTTTTAATAAAAAAATAAAATATTTTGGGCCCACGTGTCTTGTGTATCTTGAAGGGAAACCTTTCAATACACCCCTTGTAATTTTATTATGAACATATTCCTGAGTTAATAGAGGATTAGATAACTTAAGTTGTTTATTTATTTTTTTTTTCGTTAAGATTAAATATTGTTTAAGTATAAAATGTATAGTTCCTACAAACATTCTTACATTAAATAATTTGTTTCAGGTAAGTTAGCGTATACTTCATCGAGAACGAATGTGTAAGTTTATTATCAGATTATTATGTAATAAATGGACAAACACGTAAATTAAGTAGATCAACGCATTATTATATAAAGTCTAAAATATTTGGGTTTCATGTTTTGCTGAGGCCTCGGTAACGATATCGTTAAGAGCTGAGGAGGCTAGCCACTTCTCTTCCTTTCTAACAAGATTCTTAATTAGTCCATTGTAGAGTTAAGTGTTCAAGAGCACTAAATTATCCTGATTTAACTTCTCTGCTAAACTACGACCGCTTCCTTCTTTGGGACTGTCAGCTCCTGTTAAAGAGACATCCAAGGCAAGAGGTAAAGATTCTACAATACAATCAACAGGCATTCCTACGAAGCTGATAACAATCTATATAAGGATATATTATTTAACAAAACTATAAGTTTATATTACCCATGGACATAAAGGTTTGACCTAAAGTTTTTACTTTATTTTAATTATATTTATTTATTTTTTTCTAATAATTCCAAGCTGCATTACTCAACAGTACTATCTATGAGTATGAAACGCCATACAATAAAGAAAAAAATAAAATAAACTAAAGAAAAAATGTCAATTAGTTAAAAATATGATTTCTCTACATCATTTTTTTATATTTTTATTAAAGATGATTGTCTCAAAAGCACAAGGTCTCAATTATATCAACGGATAGGAGTTATAATATGACATAATAGTTTAAGAGCGGTTCACCACCAAAGATTGGCTAATTTGCAGTAAGTCGTCGTTTTCCGCAAAAATACGTTGTTGGTACTATTTTGGTAATAACTCCAAAACTATTTGTCTACTTCAAAATTTCTTTTATTTATATTAAAGCTGGTTAGTCCAGTAAAACACCCATGCCAGCACACGTACTGTTGTGAAATCCTCGTTTGTTCGGCACATTTCTCGCTATAACTCTAAAAATGTTTGTCCGACCCGAATTTTTTTTCCATCTCAAAGCTAGTTAAATTAACTATCAGATTCAATATATGAAGTTTTAATTAAATTCCGTTGAATACCCACACCATCACGCTAAAAATCGCGTACTGTTGTGAAATCCAAGTTTAATTGGAGTATGTTTCGCAATAATTCCGATACAATTTGTCCGATCCTGAATTTATTTTTTTTCCATCTCAAAGCTGGTAAATTTTCTCCCACAAAATACCCGCGCCAGCCCACTGATCATATAAAAATTGTAAAATCTTGCTAAAACTAACATAATTTCTATAACATAACATAACATAAACATTGCTAAAACATTTAGCGTGCTGATAATTAATGTTTTGCTTTCATTGTTGTAATAAGTTATTTATATTTATTTAATTTTCTCAAATAGATACCAGTATTTCGAAAAATAGCTTTTTTGTTTTTATTTCATTATTGTTTCGGAGCCCCAATCAAAAGACATTGTAAATTTAGGTAAGGGGGCGAAATTGGTTTCATTTATTAGTTGCATATCATGTATTAATTATCAAGATACGAATTAGTTACCATTGAGGACTACTTTATAATTTAGAGAACACCTCAGACTGACAGGGTCATTGAGGATATCTACGTGAACGACCCTTAAGATCAATGAGCGTCTGTTGGTTAAATTGACGTAATTAAGCCCCTCTGATTGGTGGAGAATGGGCCAATCAGTTCGAGCCATTAATCCTTTAATGTCAGATCCTGTATCGGGCACTCAGAAGTGGTGGAAGGTACAGGGTCAAAAGCCTTCTTAGAATCGACCTTAGGGTCTAAAACGTTCGAACTCAGACATCTTATTCTGAAATACTTAATATTTGCCAGTCAAATTTTAGAAAATAATCATTGTATGTAATAACCATATATAATGGAATATTTACAATTGCGTAGTTATAGAAATGTAGGTGCATTACCGCTACACTAAAATAAATCACCACTGTAGTACCAATATACTTACTTCCGAACTGCTACAGAGATTTTACTCAAATGTAATTTTACTAAAATATCAATGAAATATTACATATATATAAATTACTTTATAATCTAAATTAAAAAAAAAAAATGAGCAAATTTACTATAGCAATCATCTATCGTCATTCCAGTCAAAAGCCGGACCCGCAAAACACTATCTTATCAACTTTCCTGTTAGGTTATATCTTCCATGCAGGATCTTACCATTCATATTGTTTACTATATTTTGCCTCTTAAAGTTACGAACTTAAAGAGGCAAAATATATAAGTTAATGAGGATGGATAGAAACTCGTCATGACTCAGTGTAAGGTAAATGTTGAGAAGTCCATTGCCTAAAATAGACAACATGTATTCTGAATGCTCTCATAAGAAAAACTAACGACTGCCTGAAATACACGAGTCGATGTGTGAAGAAGCAGTACTATTTTAGATACGCCTACATTGTAAGATATCCAGGAACAAAGCAGCAGACAGTGCAGTTAACCTAAATAAAAGGAACCTATTTAAAACCACAAAGATATACGCTACAATAACCCCTGACCTGATAAACCTATTGCAGAAAATGATTACTGCAGCTATGAAAATAAAGTGGCACAAATTTGGAAAAAAAAAAAAAAAAAAAAAAAAAAAAAAAAAAAAAAAGTGCCCCTCCTCGGACAGCAACATATTTCAGAAAATCTAGATTTAAGGAAGTAATCCTGGCCAGACAGGGAACTGGATAGTTTTACCTATAGTTACTTGATAACTGGCCTTGGGCCACCGATTTGTGAATTTAAAACGACAGCTCTGACATTGAACCACGTAGCAACAATATGCACACTATACACTGACACAATAAATAAACGCAGTATACCCTCTAGTATGGCTGTCGTACTTCATTACTACAAAGATAAAATTTAAAACGTTTTTGAATTCACAAAAACAGATAAATTTTTTAAAACAATCAACCAGTTGAATTGATGTATTTTATTTCAAAATAGAATAAAAACATTCTGTTACTTTTACATTTAGGGCCTTTATATACAATATAGATGCATTGTAGATTATTAATTGGGATTATTTATAGCAATTAGAAGTATTATCGACTCCGATTCAAAGTAAACGACCAATATACACAATATACACAGGATATACAATGTATAATCTGCACTCTAGTGTTATAATTATCAAAGAGAGAACTACACTTCTAACACTCACGTAATCACGCATTGTTCTGTCCGCAAAGTTCATTGTCAAAGGCAAAATAGAAATAGATAGCTAATTAGTTAATTAAATATACTAAATTAATAGTTAACTTTTATCTTTGTGGAATTACTTGATGGATAAGAGAAAAATGTCATTTGAAACGATTAGTCGCATAGCTCTAAAATAAAGTTAATTAAAAATTATGTTAAAACCTTTTGAGTTATGGTGTTATTACATATTTTGGAATGCTCCCTTTAAACATAAAATACTGCTCAGTTAATCATCTGCGACTTATGTAACCACATACAGAAATTAAATATAAAACATAGATAAAGATCTGAAATTCCTCCTCTAATTATTAGGAACATGCAAAAAAAGGTCAAAGGTAATACGATTTTTTTCTTATTTTTTGCTGTGTTTTTTTTTCTCAAATAATTTCTACAGCATAAAAACTGAATGAGGTTCAAGAGAACGGTGCTGCGTGGAATGTTTGGCGGAGTGTATGAGGACGGAGCGTGGTGAAGTAAAAAAAAAACAAAGAAGTATAAGATATCTACAACGATCTGTCTTTGTCAAGCTTTATACGAATAAGCAGGCTGAAATGGTATGGCCCTCTTAAACAGATAAATG
This sequence comes from Euschistus heros, assembly GCA_003667255.2. Taxonomy (NCBI): domain Eukaryota; kingdom Metazoa; phylum Arthropoda; class Insecta; order Hemiptera; family Pentatomidae; genus Euschistus; species Euschistus heros. Next base: position 1,091,783 of record RCWM02000065.1, on the reverse strand, counting down.
AAGACAGGCAGGTGATGAAGGTATACAAAGGGAAAATCTTCGCCACCAGACCAAAGGGCCGTCCTAGAGCTTGATGGAAGGAAAAGGTGGAAGAGGACATGATACAGGTGGGCATCCGGTGGGTGGAGGACAGAGCCACACGACAACAGATGTTGAAGCAGGCCAGGATCACATCGGTCTGTAGCGCCACTAAAAACAAGGATAAGACAAACTAAATGGAATTAGAAAAAAAGAAAAAAAAAAAGAGGAATCTATTCTTTTTTCTGATATCAAAGTTCAATAGAAAATAAATAAATATAATAAGAACGATTGTATAAACTTTAGATAAAGAATTTTAGTTTCAAGTTTTAAGTAGTTTTCTTTTAAAGAACTTCTGTCAGACATCTGATCACAATTATTAATTAAACCTTGAAGAGGAGAAATCTGAAGGATCTGTAGCCTGATATGATTTAATGTGATTTTTTTTTTAATTATTAAATTATTTGTTTAATTATTATTGTTTTGTTTATATTAATAGTTCGTTTGTATCCATATGTTCATTTACCTTTTTGTATAATAATAATCTATTCACTAAATTTCTAAATTAAGATAAATAAATAAATTTGATACTTGAGGTAAATAAATAAGTTTATTATTAATGGTAAATACATTTATTTTCAGTTATTTATTTATTTATATAGTTTATAAATACATTATTTAACTATAAATTGAGTAAGTAAATTATTTATTTATGAATTTAAGAAGTAAAATAGTTTATTTATAAATTTAATAGGTGAATCAATTATGTTATAAATTTGATCAGCACACTATTTACCTTTTTGTATCTTAATAAACTATGTTTTTTATTTCTGTTTTCTTGTAAATATTGCATGACTTATAGCGCTATACTATGGGATAAGTTTTAAATTAATAAATATACACTCACTTATTCAAAATAAAAATGAAGTTTTTCGTCTAGTTTAAAAATTTCACAAATTCCTTTTGTAACTAGTATATGATTTTTTTTTAATAACTATTGTTTTATTGAGTAAATATTACAAGCTGTCTCTGATATGAATGATAAAGAATCCGCTCATGCAATATATAGAATTAAATTAAACAAGAAGGAAAAATTTATCATCAAGGAAGTATACACGATACAAAATTAGTAAATATTAATTCAAAATAAATCAGAAATCAAAAGTATAAAGAGTATAGAAAATAGTAGTAATAAAGAGACCAAGAAGATAAACCCAAAAATGAGTAAATAATAAGAAATAATAATTAAAAAAGCTCAATAACACTATACAGGATACTACACAGGATGTACACAAACATTCCTGGGAAAACCCCGACCAAGCCTGTCCCTCCATTTATGGAAGCACAAGCCTGGCCCGCAGTAATCCCAGTCACAGTCGCTCTGGATTTGAGTATAGAAGGTGGCCATTGACAGAACTCCAGTAGTATATATTTATTACTATAAGTCTCGGAGCCATTGACGTTTTAATCTGCGCGGTGGGTTTAAAGATGCGTGGGACTGGATAATGAATGAGCTAGAGGGTTGGGATGGTTAGAAAGGTTTTGATGGAATTTAAATAGTAACTAACTAAATTCCTGCAACCTGGGATGGGAATAATACTCGACAAAGCCAGGAATTTACTTCTTTACTACAAAATGTTTCATTTGTTTAAGCGTATCAGTGCGTTGAAAAGAACCATTTATGTTTGGTGTGTTATAAACTATTAAAAAAAAAAAAAAAAAAAAAAAAAGTCATTATACTCAGTATTATATTATGGTATTAAAAATAATAAAACATATAATACTTAATGTCACATTCAAGACCATTGAGTAAATATTTCAGCAACAGTCGGAAATAGGATGATAGGATTATGAAGAAAGAGCGAGTTCTTTTTTTAGATCGAAATCTATAGGAGACCCAAAATAACTGAATTTCATTTTGATTTAAAACCTGGTGTCAGTCATCAAACAAGAGAGGCACGTTGATAGCCTACGCCTACCCAATATCACAGATGCTCGAACTGGAAATTAAATTTTATCACACAGCACACACCTTCATAAAATTGGCCATTAAAACAGAATTGTTAAAAATAAAAGAAAAAAGATCCAATGATGCGGGCTTATGTGAACTTTCAGATCTGGTAAATACCAAATATTTGCTGCAATGCTTATTTAATTATCAACTGCATTTTTTTGTTTAATAAGTAAGTTAATCTGTTACAAAATGAATATTTGGAATTAAAATATTAAATAGTCTTTCTTTTTTTTTGTAGTTTGTTATATAGTTTGTTTTGAACAACTATTTTTAATAGTTTTATTTTTGATTTTAAGCTGTAAATATTGTTTCATGATACACTTAATAAATAAAACAATATATTTACTATTTAATATACTGAAAAATTACATCTAAGTATTATTAAAATATCTTACATATCTATATGATAAGTAATTATAATTATATATCTAAAATTGTATCAAAAGGTTTGTTTAAGGAAAAAAAGTTAGTTTTTTTTTGGAAATTAATAATAACTGTTTTTATAATTTTAATTGAAACTAAAGTTTCTATCAACTTTTATTGATAGTTATCTGATCAGATGAGATGATCGGTGAGTGCGAACAATACAAGATCATTTCTACTTAGGTGCAGGGCATGATTATGAAAACAATACAGTCTCGAAAAGTCGCCAAAATATATTTATTTTATCGACTGAACCTCAAGACCCTTAGACATATGATTATTCATCGTTTAAGCCCTCTAATAGTAACCCAGTCAAGAATATATATATATATATAAACAGTGATTATACCTGGAAAACCTCACTAGGGATCTTCTCTTTCACCCCTACCCTATTTTCTATTATATATTAATGACGTTGCCGAAATCACATCCACTATATATATATATATATATATATATATATATATATATATATATATATTCCAGACTCCAGACATGCTGCAGTTACCAAAAATTAGAATTTATAATGAATACGAGAAGTTAATTGAGATATCTGAAATTTGATTAAGGATAAGTAACATGTACTCGAGGTGCAAGAGAGAATGTACCCTTGCTAGGACAGTTCTGATTAAAGGAGACAGAAGTAACCTATTGGTTACTTTAAAAAAAATAGGCCTTTTTGATAACTGATAATTACCTGATAAAAATTTGCAGTTTCCATAGCCATTGCTAAGGGGATGGAACGGATTTCAACTCAGTCCCCTTTAAAGTAATAACTACTTTTAACACCAGGATATTTCAAATATACATACTCAGCTAAATTTTAGAAATTTGAAGTCAGTTTTCGGTTCTCTCGGCTCCTTCTAGTATAAACTCATTTTACTAGCTGTACTGCTTCAGATCATAGTTCGACCCTGACGGTTTATATTTATATTATAAATAACATATTTTCTTAACAATTTAGATGTTATAACACGTTTTGTGTTTCCAATATGCCGGTTTAAATCATTAAATGCCCAAATTATCAACTGATTCTCAGGTTGTCAAAATCTCATTAGACATTCGCAATCAATCTTCATCATTGATTAGAGTTGATAAAAACGACATTTATTTTCTAAAAGGTAATTATTCAAAGGCAGCTAGGGATCATTATCTTCCAGCGCAGGTGATCCAGCCACCTAACAAGGTCTCCAGTATCGCTTTCATTACTGGAGCCAGTTTATCACCTAGTCCATTAAATCAATGTCAGTTATCCAGGACCACTGGTTACAGGATTTCTACATCAACATACTTTTGGTTTGCTTACATTTTTTCTGAAAAAATGTTTTTTAGTTATGAGATTTTTCTTAATTAAACTGGTAGAGTCTTTATTTGTTATTGACCACATATTAATAATTGATGCAAACGAGATTGATTCATGTTGGTGATAAAAATTAAAGCAGCTCCTTTAGGAACTTTTGCTCTGTTGTTTTCATGTCAGCGTTTTAATTCGTTGACTGCGGATGACGTGAACACTCACGTCACTCCTAGTTTCTAGCCCAGAGCCTGTGAATCAGAAAAAAAACATATTATGTCACCCTCCATTGGCTAGAAAAATCTTCTACCGGGCTCGCAGTGAACGTGATAAGAAATTTAAATCCATTTAAAAACTGGAATATCCTGTATGCATACACCGCATAAAATTAAGGATATACAGAGAGAGAAAGAGAGAGAGAGAGAGAGAGAGAGAGAGAGAGAGAGAGAGAGAGAGAGAGAGAGAGAGAGAGAGAGAGAGAGAGAGAGAGAGAGAGAGAGAGAGAGAGCGAGAGAGAGAGAGAGAGAGAGAGAGAGAGAGAGAGAGAGAGAGAGAGAGAGAGAGAGAGAGAGAGAGAGAGAGAGAGAGAGAGAGAGAGAGAGAGAGGAGAGAGAGAGAGAGAGAGAGAGAGAGAGAGAGAGAGAGAGAGAGAGAGAGAGAGAGAGAGAGAGAGAGAGAGAGAGAGAGAGAGAGAGAGAGAGAGAGAGAGAGAGAGAGAGAGAGAGAGAGTGAAAGGAGAGAGAGGCTAAAAGAAAGAATGGGGCTGTAAAAGGGCTTACTCCCCTCCCGGTTAAGCTAGGTAAGTGACCGCCCCCAGAGGTTGTGACCAATTACTTGAAGGTCGTGGAACTTGACTGCTGGCCACGTGTGGTTGTGACCACGTTCAATCTGATCCTTGGGAATTGCTGATGGCTTGGGAGAGCTTGAGTTTATTAACTTCCTTGCCTGCGCTTCACTGTTTTTTACTAAACGATAAAGTACAAATACACCAACTTAAGAAAACAATGTTCAATTGTTTGTTAAAGTATTTTAATGGATAATCAATTTATACATCAAAGTTCGCGAAAGCGCACGTATTTACCATTTTTTAATATGTTGTATTTACCTATAAGGCCAGATGATATCCAAGTTTGCATTCCAAAACCTGGTGTTATATTTTTCTCTCTACTTATTCACAAACTTGTCAAACAGGTATAGAATTTTCTATCCAAATCTTTTTCTCTTTCTGAGAAAACTATTGCCTACAGGCATGGTTTAGGTCTCAAATAAAAACTTATATTAATAGTTGGTACCTACTAACCTTGTCTCTAAAAAAGATTTAGTTGTCTTTTCACCCAAATTTGATTTTTCTATTTTCCAGTTTTTCCCATTTCTTTAAAAATCACTTGGATACATGCACGGTATCAAATAAATAATGGGTATCAAAACAGAGCTTATTAAATTTTCTTTAAATTCCTTTCAAGAGATATTATTAGTAAAGGAGTATTTTTGTCAGTATGTGGCCGACTTGACAGTACCTCCTGAATCGTACTGAAATTTCTTGGTTTTGCGACTACTGCAAAAACCGTTTAAGCCAGAAGATGAACTATTTCATACTAAAAGGATTCATTGTTATTGAAACTTTCTAATTAGTTTTTGTAATATTTGTTATACTTATTATTGTTTTTAATTCAATCTTATTACCCATCATTACTCAAAATTTTCAATAATAATAAAAGAAGAATTGAAAGTGGACATTTTTTTTTATTAAAAATTGAATTTTAATTTTTCTGTTCATCACTATTTTACAGGAGAACGTACACATATACTAATTTATACACCTACCGCTGTACAATGGTCTCCTTCCCACACAAACTTATGAAGGATGGTAATGAAGAATAATATAATAAGGTGGGAGCTAACTTCACGCTAGCGAATAGATTTACTATCAGGACTAATAGAATGCCTGCATACGTGGGCTGGTCTAATTCAAAGGTCACAACGCTCAGTGAATTATGTGCTCGCCAAAAAGCATTCCGCGAACCTTAATTTCGAATGTCAATAGGAAAATCTAAAAAAAGAAATTTTCATCATCAAGTTTTAAAGATCACCTAAAATAAGGAATAAAACAAATGAATAGTTCTACACCTTTTAAGTGAGGACTGCGTGTTACCACCACGTTATTAATTATGTTCTGGACTATTTTACAAGAGAGCAAACTATTAGTTAAGCAAATATAAAATTGTCTCAAAGATAACAAAAGTCAATCTTTATTACTTAATTCGTCTTTAGCAGACCTGCTGTCACGTATGGATAGATAATAATACGGTCTTGCCAAAAATAGCATCCTGTAATGGGCTTGTTCCAAAAGAAACAATTTCTTATACAGAGCAGAGCTTATATAGTTGGGAACTGCTACAATAGTTCGCAAGTTTTTAAATTTCAAATAAACATTGATGGTCGTCCATCTTTGGTTCCCAGAATGTTTGTGTGTGTGTGCACATAAACAACATAAAGACAAAATAAATACGAATAAAGATAACTCATATCCATAAAGCAAATTAATATTCCAATAATAATAACAAGGCAAGTACCCAGTCAATGGGTATGGGGTGGTATCATTTTGGGAACAGTGCATAGCTTAGCTACTGATATTATATTACAGTATGTTACATTTATTTTATCGCTACATTCCTCGTTGAATCTCCATCAACATAGATTCTGTGTCATGTTATTTTGGACGTATATATTTACAAATGTTAAAGTTAATGAATCATAAAAATAAAAGTGACTCAAGCCTTTTCACTATGATTTTTTTTTCTGACATATGACTATTAAATGGACAGAAAAGTTCTTGAATATGAATAGTTTACATATGAGCATTCGGTGACTGACGATTTCCAGTAACGTGGAAATTCTTTATATTCCATCTTTTATATTGCACTAGTGTGAAAAGTAGGGACAGAGAAGAATGTTTGGCAATAAGAGGAGAAATATAAGGAACGGCTGAATGGAGAATTTAGCTGATAAAGTGGACCAGGTTGTGACAAATCGTGGGACATCAATGTTGCAGTGGATAAAACTGCCCGTAGACTTCAATCCGTTAGCTACTTACAGCAAATAGTAAGCCTCTATGTCTATATTCAGTCATTATTTGTAAATTATATTTCAAGGGTATATATTTTTTAATAAAAATAGTGAAAAAAAAGTAATTAAGTGATGTTCATTTTATGTAGGTTGCATTTTTATATTTTACAAGCATAATTATACCTTCCCCTGTAAAAACTGACTCATATGCCCATAAAATTCACTTCAAAAAGTGGTATTCTTCAATATCATCTGCATTCAGAAGCCAACGGCAAAATTGAGGTCTATGGTTATTATCATTGGGTTTTAAACCTTACTTAGAAAATCTAATAAAATAAATCCTAAATAATAATAATAAATAAATGTAATAACATAAAATACTTTGATCTGGTGTCGCTTTATTGACAGTTTTCCTTTATTTTCTATTAAACAATATTTTTTAATACATATTTCTATTAAACGATTATCATGTTTTATTTACACAAGAAACTAATTTGTATGCCAAATGAAAACACGACGTTTTTACGGTTTTAAAATTTTTTTTCTTTATGAAATAGATAAGGAATCATTGGTTTGATCATACCATATGAAAGCTGGTTCAATTTGCAAGTTTTTGTAAGATTTGCGGTTTAGTGGATTGTTTTTTCAAAAAATGGTGAGCGATGGATGAAGTATCATAAGTGATTGTAACTTCTATAAATAATAAGATTGAGCTGTTCTTTAGGTCCCAAGTTAGTAAAATTCAAGGTTACATGAACTCTGTCCTTATAGGAAATGTAAATGCCAAATCCAAAAATGTGGTCAAAATTTGAAAAATAATTGAGCATAGTGGAGATAATACGCTATTATGACAAAATCGTGATTTTATAATAAGATCAGCTGAGATCAGCGGCTTCATCTTCTTCATTTTCGTTCTTGTTTTAACCAAATTTTTTTTACACTAAGAGGGACTCCGGAAATATTTGTATGTATATATAATATAATTTTAATGTAAAAGCTTTGCTTCAAAATTATAAATTGTTTGTAACTTATTTATTTGTTTTAAAGTATGATTTTCTCTATGCACCGATAAATTCATCGAATTGCAAATCGTGATTTTTTTCCCTATAATTATTGTTATTTTATTAATATTTAATATGATTTACATTATAAATAAATACTTTAATTTAATTTAAATATCTTCAATTACAATAATGTGTTAAATAAGACATTGTTTACAAAAATGTGCAATTTCATGCTCGTGTAAAGTTCTAAGAAATATGTTATTTCATTTCATTTTTATGCTTATTAAAAAATAATGGGCCGATTTTAAAATTTACTGAAATTATTATGAGAAATGTAAAACATAGCAATTTTTTATTTTAAAGTAAACGGAAAAACTATACAATTCAGTGAAAAGAAACGAAAAACTTTCGAATTCATCAGATGTGCGAAACAACCAAGTATACCTAAGGTTCTTAAATTAACAAAAGAAAGTCCAATTGAAATTCAGGGTTGGAATGGAGACAGATCAAGTAGCCTTTATCACTTTCGGACTGTGGGTGGGCTGGAGTTCAATCAGTGAGGGGCTGAAAGATAGTGGAACAGTCCATCTCCGTCCGCTTTCGACTCAGGCCAAGGCGATTAGCTTGGCTCTGGAAACGGTCACATCAGTCAGGTATCAGGGTGTCCAAGTAGGAAGCTCAGATTGGTAATTTTTCAGTTAATTAATTTACGTTTGATACACATCCCACAACGTTTACTGTTTTTTTCCGTATTACTAGATTTTTGGAGCGTAATGTGTAATGGTATGTCTGAAGTGCCAGCCCGATTCAAAGGAAAATTTTGCTAATACGTTTCTAGAGTATCTATTTAATATATCATTTATACGATATCATATCAGCCTGTCATGTTAAATAGAATGAATTTAAGTTTATAATTCTGTAATTTACAAATAAATAAATCAACAAAGGAAGTTTTGATTAAAATTTAATTTTTGAATTTTTCGACTCCTTTTACACTTACTTGACAAATATTCAAATCTTTCAAATAATAAAACATGAATCATTAATTAGACAATAATTAGACCTAGCTTTGGAGCTCCACCAAACCATGCAATTCATTACGTATCCAATCCTTAATATTCGAAATGCTAAGGAAGATCCTCAATGCTCCTTACTTCTTCATAAGCAAACTTATTCACAAAGATCGAATGAACCTAATGTTTCTGACTTAGGTCTAACAAAACATATAATCTTTCATAGTGAACTCCATAACCATTCGAATCCACTAATACCTCAATTCGCACTCCCACTCTATTCCTGTTAAACCTCCGAGGCGTCTGAAAATAAGATGGCCTCGGGACTCAGTCCAAGGCGATTAGCTTGGTTTTGGAAATGGTCACATCAGTCAGGCATCTAGGTGTCCAAGTAGAAAGCTCAGATTGGTAATTTTTCAGTTAATTAATTTACGTTTAATGCACAGCCCATAATGCCTACTGTTTTTTTCCTTATTACCTTATCATTATCCTCACCTACGGATCGGAAGCCTGGATCCTAACAAGCGCAGAAGAAAAAGAAGTTCTCATTTTTGAAAGGAAAATACTGCGCCGCATATGTGGTGCCATCAAAGTTGATGAGAATTGGAGAAGGCGGACCAACAGGGAACTTTACCAGATGTATGGTGAAGCGGATGTGATGCGGTGCATAAGGCTGGGAAGACTGCGCTAAGCGGGCCATGTTGCCCGGATGCCAGCTGATGAAATCCCGAGGAAGCTGTTGGACGGGAGGCTCCATGGAACTAGAGGAAGAAGAAGACCGCGGCTTAGATGGGAGGATGCTGTGAAGCAGGGACTCCAAGGACCTTCTGAAAGCCTGCAACTGGCGAGCGACCGCACAGGATAGAGCTACATGGCGAAAGCTCATAGTGGAGATCCATGCTGGGCTGTAGCGCCACGGATCATCATCATCACCTTATTATGATGTTTGGAGAGGTTGAAATGCGTAATTATATGTCTGAAGTCCTGATTCAAAGGAAAAATTTGCCGATACGTTTATAGAGTATTATAGTGAAGGTAACGGTGAGTGTAACGACAATTTCGGGGTACAGTCAGTATGGTCGGTGTAGTGACCGTAGACACTGTTCCAATAACTGATAATCCGGATTACTGATCGGTCAACTGTTTGTTTCTAATATCGATATTGATGCCATGATGGAAGAGAAAATCGACTCCGATAATTGCCCTTCCTACGTCCGCCAAGAGAAATGTCCATGGAAGGATTCGTCGCAGTCCAAGATCAAGTTTGAGAGTCTTCTCTCCATAAGTAGGTATTGGAGTATTATTGGCTGCTACCAGTGTGAATTCCGTTGGTTTCTTGTGTATCTTGAGGTTACACGGCAATATTGAGATTGAAGCACCTGTATCAGTAAGGAAACATATACTTGATTCTCGATTCGATATAAAAAGGCGGAGTTGAGGTTGGGTTCCGACGACTGCCGCCAGCTCCGTCGACCCTTTCAGTTTAAAGGACTTAAGGATTTCCAACCACACGGTCGGACACATTTCTTTGCCTTTGGCCTAAATCGTTTGTGGTAGAAACATATTTTACTCTCCTGGGGAATAGATTGAGTGCTGTTTCGCCCTTTGTGTCTAAATTGTATTCGAAGCTCGGCCACTTCTTCTCGAAGGCTCCGCAGTTCCTCAAGAACGGTATCGCTATTTGCTGTATGTGACACTCTAACAGCGGCATTTACTTCTGCTGGCGTCTCAACATCCATAATATTATCTGCCAGAGAGGCCAAAATTTCCTGAACTCTAGTAGGCAGTTTTCTTAGCCACATGGTCTTCACTATAGATTCCCCCGTTAAAGAACCTGCCAATAGCAGCATACATCTATATAATTGAGAGGGTTTTTGGCTCCCCAGCTGCGTATCCCTTAATAATTTATTAATTTTAGAAGAATTGGACTCACCATAGATCGAAACGAGGCGTCTTTTGAATGCGCCGTAGGGATCTTCTTCCGTAACTGCCAATAGGTCAGCGACCTGGGTTAGGACCTCAAGTTCCAGCCCCGCGACTACAGTCTGAAATTTGATCTTCGAAGAGGTTATACGTGAAGTAGTAAACACAGCATCTGCTTGTAAAAACCACGATTCCGGGTTGGATTTGTAAAAGACTGGTGGTCTTGTAGCCGGCCCACCAAAGGCTCCTATTTGGTAGTCTAGTGCCGATTTTGAAGTAATTTGAGACTCGGAGAAGGGCTTGCAGGCATTGCTTTGCTTGGATCGCTCTTTATCTCCGTTCGAGGCATCTCGGTAAAAAAAATCACGTCGGGGTCACCAGTTGTCGTGAATGATTATATTTAAGGTAAACCAGAACGTCTCGACATTAAAAACTACGTGTTCAAAATTTAACACAATAAAAAACACTTTATTTTATAATGATAACAACCAAACTGGGAAGGTTACAATTATAACATTATTAATAATTATATACAAAACTGGTTGCCCTCGCAACACATAAAAGTAGTCCGTTAAAAAAAAAAATATTAGTATAACTAATATTTGTTATGCTTAGTAGCTACCGCTACAGTATCATTTATACGATACCGCATCAGTCTTTCATATTAAATAGAATGAATTTAAACCTAATATAAAACTCATTGGAGTGCTACAATGGGTAGCGGTAACTGAACACAAGTACAGTACTTAACAAAAGTAATTGTAACGGCGAATACTATCTAGTATTTGTATTTGTACTTACCCAGCCACAACTACAGTTACTCTGCTTTGAAACAACTTAATTGATATCTGAAAAAATTTGAAAAGGTGATATGGTCACACTTTTTAGTATTGGTGAAAAATCACTAAATCAATTCGAATTTTTGAGGTGGTGGGGGGAGTGGGCTTAATTTGTTTTTTAGGGGAAGGGGGGTAAAAACGGATATAAAAAAACCGCGCCCGATTTTCGTAAAACTTAATATTGGAGTACATACATATATACCAACACTATTAGTGTGGAACGCCACAGAGATTAATTTTGGGGGGGGGTGAATCAAACATAAAAATTTTTTCGTAAAATTTAATATTGCAGTTACATACATATATACCAACACTATTAGTGTAGAACATCACAGAATAAATTATATGAGGGGGAGGAGGGGGACTGAATCGGACATAAAAAGTTTTTCGTAAAATTTAATTTTGCAGTTACATACATATATACCAACACTATTAGTGTAGAACATGACACATCATTATTTTTGGAGGGGGGAGAGGGGGTGGGCAGAATCGGAAATAAAAATTGTTTCGTAAAATTTTATATTGGAGTTAATACATACTATACCAGCACTATTAGTATAGAACATCACAGAAATAATTATGTAGGAGGTGGGGGGGGGGGGACTGAATGCGGACATAAAAAGTTTTCCATAAAATTTGATATTGGAGTTACATACATATATACCAACAACTATAGTGTAGAACATGACATCATTATTTTTTTTGGGGGGGGGGAGAGGGGAGGGCCGAAGAATCGGACATAAAAATTTTTTCCATAAAATTAAAATTAGAATTACATAGATATATACGAACACAATTAGTGTGGAACATAACAGAATTAATTTTTTGGTGGGGGGGGGGGGGGGGGGGCAGAAATCGGACATAAAAAGTTTTCCATAAAATTTGATATTGGAATTACATACATATATACCAACACTATTAGTGTGGAACATCACAGAAATAATTAGTAGGGAGGTGGGGGGGGGGACTGAATCGGACATAAATATTTTTTCGTAAAATTTGATATTGGAGTTACATACATATATAACAACACTATTAGTGTAGAACATGACATCATTATTTTTTTTGGGGGGGGAGAGGGGAGGGGCAGAATCGGACATAAAAATTTTTCCATAAAATTTGATATTGGAGTTACATACATATATAACAACACTATTAGTGTAGAACATGACATCATTATTTTTTTTTGGGGGGGGGGGTGGTGAGAGGGGAGGGGCAGAATCGGACATAAAAATTTTTCCATAAAATTTGATATTGGAGTTACATACAGTATATAACAAACACTATTAGTGTATAGACTTTAAGCAATTGACATGTCAAAACTAGTATTATCATCTTATTCACGTATTTTCATTTGTGTATATAGATGTCAATTTTAATAAACTGGTAACAAAAAAAAAAAAGTCTACAATCCACTTCAAAGACAATTTCGCTTCAAACAAATTTGCAATCCTCTTTAAACAAAGACAATTTCCAGTTAGTCCCTGTAAAAACACGTAACATGTTAAGAAAGTTAAAAATCATTCATACTAAAATTATTTCTACAATTTACAATGTTTACTTCACATAAAAAATATGAGAAAAAAAAATGTTATGTGAACATTTGCAATCGTACTTATCTGATATCAATGAGGGTTTTAAAGTTTTTGCGTGAGATTTCCAAGATGATACTACGCTATTGTTTTTAATTTCTACACATAATGACTCGTCGTATCTAAATTTTTATAACAGGGCACTATCTACAAGATTGCTATTTAAGTAGTTCAGTCGGCTCCTTAACCTCGATTGCGGTAAATCTTGTTGCGAAATTATCAGTAAATCTGCTGAGCCGTATCGGCCCCAATTTCAAGAACTAAATGGCCTTTTCTATTGCCCTTATCTCCTTTTCCAATTTATTTTTTCCTCTAAGCAGCCTGGTTTAATTTGAATTTCCTCTTAGCATGGACGGGCCCCTAACTCATATTCCTCCAGCCGACTTGATATATTACGACTGGGTAATGTATATGGTTTTATTGCACTCGCCTGGAAATGGGAGGAGGGGGTGACGTGTATTATGAAATCTCCTACGACCCACTTTCTGTTCGCTGGATGAAGGGCTTTTATAATATTTCAAATCTAATTCATATATTTTAAGATATTTTATTTTTTTTATTAAAGTTTAGATATTTAGGTACTGTTAATTGATGAGTCTCTTACACATTTTTCCTTTTCAGGGTCACTACTAGTTAATCATTGAATATTCTCTGTAATTACTATTTCCCATCTGGTAAATCAATAAATAAATATATTATCAGTTTTTTTTTTTAATTTTTATTTACCCATTTATTGGAATTTACAGCTGTACATAAAAAAATATACATTCAGTAAATGTGATAAAAACGCATATATGTAACTACCACTGGTAGCACTTCAATAAAAGTCTTATATGAGAAGGTCCCGAAACTTCTTTTCAGATGCCTCGGAAGGTGGTCATAAATATAATGCGAAGCAAGTTGGGAGACTAATGGATTTGAGTGGTTATGGAGTTTATTATGAAAGGCTTGGTACCTATCTGGATTGGGCTACATTAGCAACATTTGGTACATTAAGACCTTTATGGGTAAGTTGGTTTGTGAGAAAGTAATAAGTGTTGTAGATTTTTTGAAGGATTTTGGATTGTAAGGAAATCTATGAAGTTTTCCTTCATAATTAAAAAAAAAAAATTATTGAATAATAATAATATTTCTAGTAAATGTTTAACTTTTTTTATACTTTTGTTTCTTACCCACTAATGTAATAACAGAATCAGAAAAATACATACTTTTCATATGAACATTTTCCATCTGGTAAATCAATAAGCAAATAAGTATATTAACATTAACGAAAAAAATAAAATAAATAAGAAGTCAGGAAAGTAAGTCTCATGTACAACACTAAAAGTAAGTCTCAATAGTCAACTGGGCGGATTTTAATATAGTGGTATTGAAAGTATTTTTTTTTTTATTTCTTAAAAAATATTACTGTCACAACCCAGAGGTAGAAAAATGATTAGCTTAATATTGCGGACTATTTTAGGGGTGAACACAGGGATAAAAAGATATTTAGGAAAACAGAGGAAGGGCAATATATGCCTAATGCAAGTCACTTAATAGAAACATTTTATGAGTTTCTCTTGAGCTGGTTTTAAAAGTTTAAGTTAAAGGGGATTTTTTCTCCTTTGACCCTTGGGCCAACGCAGCTTAAAGACCTAAAGACATAACCTACTAGTTTTTTTACTACTGCTAGGTTAGTGAGTTGTTCTCTTTTCCCCTTAGTTCTAGAGATTTTATTTATTTTCCCTCTCCGTAGAATACAAATATAGTTTTTTACAAAACAAAAACTATAAAATAACTTAAATCAAAATAAAATAAACCCTTCGTATTTTTATGTATTTTGGCGTACTTTTTTATTTTTCAAAATGACTTATCTATAGTTATGTTGAAGATGATTTAACCATTCATAAGACAGTGGGTGATATCAATCTCACTTCTATAGCGGCATTCGAAAATTCGGCGCAATATCTTATTTTGTTTTTATAACATTCCAAGACACAGAAAAACGTAAAAAATTGTTACCTGTACCAGAGGGTAGAGTGCACTAGCTGATTTTAATGTATGTCTCATCGAATCAATCACGCTATCAGTCCATTATGTCCTACTTGTCTGTTTTTATTCTTGACTATGGATAGACTACAACCCAGTTTTTTGAGACCTTCCTGGGGTGCATCCAGCCTCTTTAAATGTGGCTACCCTTAATTGGGGGAAAAATGTGGCGGTTGAGCGTAAATCCTTGCCAAATCACATCCTTTCACAACCGTTGTCTCAGAAACAGTACAGCAAAGAAACAGTTAGTACTGAACCCAACATCCCTTATAGGTTGTAAATGGGTCATCTCTGTTGAAATGTAAAATTGCACTTTCAATATTTGTAATCGTCAATAGCATCTGCTTTTGATAATTGATTCGAAAATTGAGGAGGTCCTGGTTCTGCTTTAAGGACTGTTGCACCGAAAAAATAAATAAAATATATTCGAAAATTTCCTTCGTCTTCTCCTGCTTCGATCTTTTATTGAAAAAAATGCCACTAATAATAATAAGTAGAGCAGATATCTCACTGATTAGAGATTGACCATATTTTTTGCCATTCAGCGCAAAGTGGGACAAATAGGTCTCACCTCACATCTGCTAGCATAAATTTTAATAAGCAAAAGAATTTTTTTTTTTTTTTTTTTTTTTTTTTTTTTTTTTTTTTTTTTTTTTTTCATGCTCAGTATAAGTTCCTGGAACTTTTTCATTGATAATATTTTTAAAATTTGAGCATTATTAGTGCTGTCCCTAAGAGTTAAGCAACTTCCTAAAGACAGCAATAAAACTACTAAGATGAGGGAAAATTAACTGATATTACCACACATTACTTTTAATTGATCTTTGAAAAAAAAAAAAAATCATCACTAGTTATCTGCCAAATACCTACTCCTATTTTTGCCTGATGTTGATGTAGTTTTGATGTTATTATTATCCGATTCCCCTACTTTTCAAAACTCGCTGGACCGTTCTCAAAGCCGATCCCTGATACGCCGCCATCCATATCCTCAGTTCCATATTCCTCAGAGGCCCCTGCGTCAGGAAGAGGCCACCCTGCCAAGGAAGTTTAGGCTAAAAGGGCCGGTCCTTTGGATCCCTTCCAACCCCGGCTTCATTACCATCTGTCCTCCTTAGGTCCGCTGCCCTTCTTGTCCTCCCAACCTTCATAAAATCAGCCATTTCACTGTTTGTTACAGGCTTTGGGTTTGACCTTATCCCACCCTCCTTTCAAAAATCTGTAATTTCATGTTGTTGACTTGGTAACATTAAATATTATCGTACTTCGAGTTTTGAACAATACCTTTCCTTTTTTTATACTGAAATCTTAAATCTCTCTACCTTAAAATATAATAAGCCAGAAATTTTTTTTTCAAATCAAACCATATTAAAAAAGGATCTGGGACAACAGCGGAGAGCATCCATCTTAAAATTTCGAGGGGAAAGAAAGATCTGAACCTTTTGTATCCATTTGTTTATAGATAAATAAATGCTGGATGATTATAAAAAAGACAACAAATAAATAACTTTAACCACTCTTAAATATAAATCTATATGCTTGTCTACAGTTCTTTTCTCCAATCAATCCATCCACCATATAGCCATAAGGGCTAAAAAAAATATAATTGTAAAAAAACATTCTTCCACTCCAGTTAATAAACAGCAACTTACATTCAATTGTTCTTAAGAGAAAAATAATTTTTCCAAATCTTTTAGTATTTGCTTCGATCAACTTTTTAATACCTTAATATACTTTTTTTTTTAATCTAATACCAATCAAATTTTCAAAAGTACATCAAAACCTATTAAACTATCTCAACACTCAGCCGATTCATTATCAAGTTCTAGACATCCTTATGACTTATCTCGAGGATTAAAACGGTAGTGGTCCCAAGACTTATTGTAAATGTTTATTTTGTTGAAATTCTGGCAATTACCTGTTTTTCCACTCATGTGCCATCTCGCGTTTACGTTAGTGACGCAGCTAATACTATAGCGATGGGATCTGTTTCGTCAATTAATCAATAAGTAAATATATTGACAGAGTGTTTGTTATTTAAATTTTCCTTAAGAGGAAGCTGTTATTATTTAATGGAAATCTTTATTCAATCATTGTTCTATTGAAAGATCAAAAAGTTTGTAATCTGAAGCTCTGAAAGTGTATTTTCTTAATTAGAACATTATTCATCTAAAATTAAGGTTGAACCGTTTATGTGTAGAATTGTTAATCTTATTCAAGTTATATCCTTCTTCGATCTATAGTTTTTATAGGAAAAAATTACTAAAATATAAAAAGCTCTTGCTTTTTTTTCGATACAACAGTTGAACCTCAGATCAGATTTTTTATTTTATTTACCCATTTATAAAAAAAAAAACAAAAAAAAAAAAACAAACGGATGTCGGACTATTGAGATTTTTAATGAGATGAATTGGATAGTTTAGTGGAGCCTCAGAGCACGAAAGATCAGAATTAGTAATTTACCCGAATGCCTCACATTTTTAAGATGTTAAACATAAACAACGTTAAAAGAAATCACAGGAAGGAAAATTATATGGTACAATCTTTAATTTTAGCAAAGCTAATACTGTTAAAGAAACAGTATGGATCGTCTGCATTCTTGTATAATAAAATACTTCCCTATCCAATATAAGTTTCTTTTAAAAAAATACTAAGCGGTTATTATATTAGGAGGGCTAACCAGGGTGTTCACCAATGGGATCCCAACAGGACGGGGGAGGAAATAAGATTAATGATGAATAGCAAATCATCCATCTTCCTTTGGCCCAGTAATAAATTTTCTGCTTCTTTAAATAAAGAAGACATCAAATTTATGAGCTTTCGTATTCAGGAGTTGCTAACTGGCTCTTTATTGGCCCGTCGTCCGATACCGTGCGTCAAAGGACACCGCTCCAAAGCGAGCCATCCCTCTCCTGCTGCAAAGGACTCAGGGTAAATGGGCTATTGGAGCAAACAAGAAACATTATTGGATATAATACGAACTAAGATAAGAATTTTATTTATTCCTCAATTTCCTAAATGCCTCTACAGATGATTTTTACTGATAGCTAAAAACTTTTAATGAAATCTATCTCGAGAAAATAAAAAGTTCAAAATACATGCAGATACAATTAAATTATTCGTATATAGGCATATTCAGAATTAAAAAAGTGGGTGTGTTTGAGACCAAACGCTGGAAGTGTGAACTTGTTTGACCGATCTACATTCCTAGATAAATCTAAAGATAGAATGATAGCAGAATAAACTGAAATAAACTTTTTTAATTAATATTCCATTCAAGTATATTTATATTTTTTGATGGAATAGGTATTTATCTGATTGTCTTAAATTTTTTAGTATATTTGAATATATAGTTAGGCATCTAAAGTTATTCTGCCACACCAGCATTAAGGGCTTCAATCGAAAACCTGAAGTGCAATATGTTCCTTAGCTAAAATTTATTTTTTAGCGGATCGTTGGAATAAATCTCGATTTTTTTCCACTATAGCTAAAATATGCTGATTAGCCGTTCTTCCTTCCCTTGTTTGACTGCATAAGCACATAAAGCCCTCATCAACGACAATCTAGTTTTTTTCGTTATTTTATCGATGTATACACGCACAAATAATTTAACTGTATCTGAATGCTTTAACTATGCAATAAAACGCATCTTCAACCTATGTTTGAACTGTAAACTTCTTTTGGATCGTTGGGAACTGTTTGAAAGGGGTAACAAAAGCAAACGCGTCGGATTCTTTATATTTACCTTCTGAATTAAAATCTGTTTAATATCTTTTCGACGAGTTAGTGACTTGAAACTTGGTACTTATCTTCGGAGTGGATGACAATGCAATAATATGCAATAATAACAGGAGCGGGGACAATGCGGCACAGTGCGCAGCCCTTAGGACAATCTTGGACAATGAAAACATTTGTAAGGCTTCTCATAGGTATGATGGGCGATTATGTGTTTTTTTAAAGTTCCTTTTATACTGATTTATTGTAAAATTAAAAAAACATGAATTTATCGAATTTAATGCTTCTTTTTTTTCTCTTTCTCTTTTGTTATCGTTTTTCTTATTCATTTCAACTTTGAATGTATTCAAATATATTTAATATATGTATATATATATATATATATATATATATATATATATATATATATATATATATATATATATATATATTCCATTTGTCTCCTTCCCTTCTCCTTGTCAATGTTACATTGAGGTTTATACATTAACGCTAGATATTTCCTAGAGTTGTTTTCAAATGATGTTATAATCCTTGATTTAAAAAACAATGGTTCAGTTAAAAACAAACGCTATATAAATTTTCTTTGTTATTTTACTTTTTAAGAGGAACAATTTATGTTTTATTTTGACAGGGATAAAGAAAATGAAGATTAAAAAATCGTTAGGAATATTCAAAAGAAAGTCTGAAATCCAAGGGAATGGTAGACAAAAAAAAAAAAAAGAATATCCGTAAAGTAATAAAAAGTCAGAGATGGCCCGGCCTTGGTTACAGGATCAAAAGAGAATATTTTAGCTCGTAATGGAATTGTAGTATAAAAAATAAGAAAAGCTGCCGCCTAGGTTTTGGGTGGTGGAGGGGGAGGGGTCTTACTTATGATATAACAGAGGCAAGTTCTTTTTAATAATTAAAAATACATTTTAAAAAATATAAATAAATTTCAGTTCCATAACCGGGCTAGAACTTTGTTGTAAGTATTTACTTGGTACTTTTTCTTAATATACAAGAAGTAATACAACCATAACGAATCCTAAGTAACTGGCATCATAATACTAAGAATTTGCTTGAATTAAATTTATTAACTGATATAAATTATTACATTTTATTTATAAAAACAATATTTGATTTGTATAAAGTTTACTGTATAAAAAATAATTAACCAGTAATAAAATAAAAATATAAATTTTAAATAGAATACAAAAGAATTACACTAACATCGCTCTCATTCTACACTGGGTACTGATTACAATCATATGATGATTATCAGTGAAACTGCAAAGGGATCTGTTTGGTCTGGCATGCTCCTCCGTCAGTGCACTCGTTATTGTTATTAGTATTTTAGTTTGTTTATTGCTATTGTTATTTTTATTAATTACTTATTACAGTAAAATCTGATATATCGTATTTTCAATGGGACAAAGAATAAGTACGATGTTCACTAAAATGAGAATATGATATATCAGGTGTGGGGAACAAGGAGAAGAATCTACTTATAATAGTTACATAATTAGGTATTTCAAAACTATCGTCAACTTTAGGGACACCGTTCGGTTTCTGTAAATCGACTTTAGATCATCGAATTCTTGGAACCGAGAATTTGATGGAATCGAGAATCGACTCGTCCCTTATTCTAAAAAATCAATAATTACTGACTTTAAACAAATATATATCAGAATATTCCTATATAACACTGTTTATGTTTCTTCTTATAATCCTTACTGATTAAAGGGATTAAATAACAATGAGAAAATAAAAATATATTCTTGTTGTTTTTGTTTTTTTTCTAGTTATTGATACTTTGAAAATATGTTAAAGGTAAATATGCTTGGTTAATACGACATACCGAACAAAACTGTATCTCGTTGCTGATGTAGTATCAGTTTTATGTTGAAATTTAGTTTATTACCAAAATTTATTTTTTATTATTTATTTTGTTTGTATTAATTATTATTTTCTTATACATTTTTTCCGTATTTTTTTTATTTATTAATTTGTTTTAGTATTTTTTTTTTGTTATTGAAGTGCCTGATTTTGCCTTGCCTACTTATTTACTTTTTCTTATTTATTTATTATTATTTTTTTTTTGTTGATTCCTTCTACAATTGTAAAATAATTATTAATGTTGTTAAAACATCCATGCAAGGCTTACCAGGCCGATCTGGATATAAATTTAACAAAAAAATTAGCTCATTTATATATTATTGTTCATTGCCAATTTCTGATTAACTCAATTAAATCCTAATATTATGTTGTTGCCATGTTAGGATTTGTAGAGATACCAGTTGGTTTTTGGGTAAAGTATACCATATCGAACAGGAACGGGACTACAAATCAATGCTCGGCTGCCGATGGCCAAGTGGGCCGCGGGAGCGAACTCCTAAATCACTCGGGGACTGGAGAATTCCCCCCGGGCAGAGGAAAAAATAAAAGCTTTTAAAACTTTACAAACCACTCTCTCTGGTTTATACAATTAAATTGTGGGAGGGGCGGACAAATGTACAACCGCAATACTCAGCATAGAACCGATTGTTCTAGAACAGATTCTTTTACTAAACATACTTTTTTTTTCAAATTATTTATCGAAATTGTATATTAGTATTTTATATCTATCACCTAAGGGGGTGATTTTTTCATGTGTTTCAAAAAACAATTTAATTTTCAAATTTTATAATTTAATACATATATATTAACCTTTAATCACTTTAACCTTCCACCGGTACAAACCCGACTTTTTTTTTCTCTTTCTCACTTTCCGTGGTACGCCAAAAATTGACTTTAGCTATTTCTCGAGATACTCCTATTTTCCGACAGTAATTTTCACTGTAATAGGACGGATAGGTTTCTGCATGAAACATATTTAGTCCTCAGTGTTGCATTAAGTACAACAAGCGACCGCTCTCGTTTTGACTTTTTCACGCTCCTTTCTCGGCAATCAGCTGGATTCGACATAATGTAATTAGGGTTATTTTGAATTTTTTTTACTATGTTAGTAAGCGAAGTGTTAATTATTTTGAATTTTTTTTTTGGTGCAAACTCATAAAATTGGAAGACAATCCTCGAATATTTCTGGAGCTAGACGAGGAAGAAAAAAAGAACCGGACAATCAAATAAAACTTTGGATTTGAGTGAAGCGGAGTTTGAAAATGTTCTTCATCATAATACAGAAACCTATGTTGAGGGTACTGATGGAGATGACAGGTAGGGGAAAGAACCTAAAGATTTTTGCAGTTTATTTGTAAAAATCATTCTTCAAAATAAATTATTTGCAATAATTGCTCATAAAAATAATCATTTTAGACATGAAAATAATTATATCTAACTATTGTAAATAAATATTTATCTAGTTATAAGTTTGTTTTTTATTATTTTCGATCGTAAATATATTTTTGCTAACGTTAAAAATATTAATCGCTGGGGTATACTCTACATATATTCTATTTCAAATATGGAATGGTCAAAATATTTTATTTAATAGATTCAATATAAAATTTGAACAAGAACGGATAAAAAACAGGGTATTGTACTTACAAGGGAAAGTTTAGATATCAATGGATTTTTAACCGTTCAAATCCATTGATATCTAAACTTTCTTTTCATTATGGTCCAGAGAGCCCTCCGAGACCCTGACCTCAAGAACTTTGGACAAAAAACTTTTATTAAAGGTAACAATGGGTAGTTTGCTTTACAACCGATTGACATGTCGTTATGATCATTATCTTCACATTTACAAGATTAATTTTTAAAATGAATTTTAATAAATAGTTAATAAAAAATAATAAGAAAATAAAGAAATTAAATACGAAGGATGCGTTATTTTATTTTAATTATCAAATTAATTAAATTAGTAATTAAAATTCACTCAGTGGATGTAGTGTATGTTTGTAACGTTTCAGCCACACTTTAGATCATATGAGTATGCAATAGGAACGAATATTAAGCTGGATTGGGATTTGATTCCTATAAACCATTTAGATGATAGCACCCAGGATCAGGAAAACGCTGACAAACTGTGAAATAGGGACAGTCTGAATAATCTATTAGTGACATTTGAGTCTATAATGGGGAAATGTAAAACTAGTAAATACGTAACTATATAATGACATAATTAATATGATTGAATAATTAACGTAATGATTTAATAATATCTCAATGGATTAAAGCTAACGAGCTGTGGGGGAAGTGAGTTATTCAATTAATAATTAATGTAGTAACTAAAAAGGTCCAGGTAATAAGACCAAAAGTCTCGAAGAATTTTTTTATTAGATTATTATATTTAAATAAAAATTAAAATAACAACGTAAAATATATTTTTGTCAATACTTAAAATATGATTTTCCTAATCTGGTCACTATTATTAAACAATAATAATTATTGTATCCCTTATGAGTATTAAAACATTATACGATGAATATTATATTATAAAATATTAGTAACAAATAATTTAAATAATTAAACACCAGTTAATAACTTATTCACTACCATAATTGATTATAATATGTATTTGATTAGTGTTATTATCAATAAAATGACAAAGTCGCATTATTCATAAGATAATGAAGAGCCATTACACTTGAAGACAGGTTTGGTGGAGTTCTTCAAACAAGTTACTCTCTCCCCAGAACTAACTTCCGGATCTCCCTAAAAGCTATATTTCACTATTGAGCAACCAAATTTATAGAATTTACGTTAAATTTATTGTATCTAAATATATTTCAAACGTGTTAAATATTTGTATCCTGAATCCTAAGCGATACATAAAGCGTTATCATAAATTAAGTAATGCCATAAAAATGGTGCTTACTTAATTACACAATGTATAATAATGACAAAATTATGATAGCCTCCTTAAACAGATGTTGAACTTATAAATCTCTAAGTTTTACCAAATTTTCCATCACTAATATTACCTCAGATTATTTTTCATTTTCAGTATGTAAGCGTTATTTTTTAAAAGCCTAGTCCCTCTAAATCTTAATATATCATTACTTTAGCTAAGATATCATGTGTTGCTTTAAATGTATAAGGCATTACTAAATATCGATTCTAACTTAATTTAAAAATATAAAATTGTAATATTCTTGAACTTGTCAATGATATTCGAATTATCATGTAAATTCCAACTTCTTTATCTGTTCCTAGATCTGAGCAAGTATCTGTGTCCCTTTACTAAAAGGAACTCAATAGATTCCTTTTCTTGATTGAATTGATTTTATACTCTGGAAACAAACCGAAACAATTTAAAAAGAGAGGAGCACTTTTTTAGCACTATCTGAACTGAATATGCTTAAATATTGACAATTGAAAAAGATATACCTACCTATACAGTACTTTCTTTGTTAAAAAAATAAAAATAAAAAGTCTCTATAAACAATTTCCGTCAACGAAGTGAATCAGGAAAAAAGATCTATTCACTAAAATATTTATCGAAAATTAATAGAAATCCGACAGCTTTGTAGATATACTGACCAACGAGACTATGTTTCGTTCCTTTCTTTTGCAGATAATAGCATTTTTGTAAGATACAGATTTTTTTGTTTGTCTTGTGTGCGTAATCTATTCCAAGATAAGCCTGTAAATCAACAAATTACACCTTAACACGTTTTTTTGGATTTTTTTCCCCTTTAAATATGATACTGAGAAAGTTGGATTAGGTTTTTTTTTAATCCGATGGCATTTAAATCTAAATAATCAAAATCAAAATAGTCTAAGAAGTCAAAGTCTAAATCTTAAGTTTTTAAGAGAGCAGTGAGTTTAAGATATGAAAATAGCAGAATCTTGTCCTGCAAAAGGATATTAAAAATTGTTACTTATCTTAACAATTTAAAAAAAAAAACACTTTTATACAATAACAATTCAACAACCTATTCAAGGAACGATAGTTCAGAATTCTGAACTACAAAAGCCTGGGATAAACAATATTTTGTATTTGTTGAAATTTTCTCCTACAAATCTCCAGGCCAGTCTTGTGTATTTTATCTGATTAAGGATACTGATGAAGCAAGGAAAACGAATATAGATTACCGAAAAAATTGCTATGGCTGATTGAAAACAAGACAAAAACAAAATTACCTAGCAAATAAAATAATTCTCACAATTTTAGAGAAAGGCCTAGGATTATGTAGTCGAGTCATTAATTTAAGACCAAACTTCTTCAAGAATATTAAACATTAAATAAATAAAAAAGAAATGGATAAATATTTTATAAATACATAAAAATAATTGTAGGATTAACTTTTGTTGGACATATATTATGAATAGATTCAAATATGCCTGTGAAACATTGAAACTAAAAAATGTAAAGAGAGAATCAACTTTTGTAACAACAAAAAAGACTAGAAAACAAGCGCATCGAAAAGAAGATCGAAAAGCGCTGCTGAGTAAAACGGTGATGACATTCTGTAGATAAATCAAAGATAATTTGTGTTAAAAGTAAAAATAAAATTGCATTGGATTTTAACAATTTTTGATGTTCTTAGTTTTCAAGTACTATGATAATTAAACTTCAGAAATCAGGTTAAGAGAAACAGAAGAGAGTAGTTTTATTTATACTAATGCGCATTTTTTTTTTATTATAATCATTATTTTCAAGAGCTGTAAACTTCCATGCACTTACTTCACATTGAAGAGAACCTGAGTTTAATCTTTATAGCCAACACCTTGGACCATAGTGGAGTATTTAAAGTTTTAAAAGCCCTATTACCATTTTAAAAAATAACAGCAAAGAAATTACTTGCTAAGGTAATATCTATATTTTTAGTATCCGTTAAAAATACATAAACATTTTATTTTTTTAATTTATAAAATTAGTTTTGAACAGGTAGGTTAGCGATAATTTCCCGGCGGTATGGATTCAAATGTCGCTTTTCCTAATGGCTGCCTCCCTCGAGAACAACACATGTGAAACAAGAACTTTGCTCCGTTCTATACGAGATGTTGAGAACCATTAAAAACAGATTTGGAAGCTGTGTGCCGGCTTTAAACAGATTAGATAGGAAATATGTTGTCCGCACTATTTTAAAACCGAGCTACTTTTCGCTTATCTGTGACTGATTATTTAACATTTTTTGAAACAGTGGTGTCATATTTTAAAAGAAATAAAATTTGTTTTTGCGAATAAATATCTGATTTGATATGATTGAAATACAAAATGAGAAATCCTTTTACTTAATAAATATTTTAGTAGGTATTTAGGGTTTACAATAGATAAGAGGTATATAGATTTACATCAGGGAAACCGCAGATGAAATTATACTCCTCAAACGAATTAACAGAATATTTTCTGTTGTTTTTTCGAAATACTAAATTTCAAACTAATTAAAAATTTCTATTTCTATTTCTATATCTTGCGTGAACCATTCATCTTAGTTAACTGCAATATCTAATTATTTATCTATATATATATATATATATATATATATATATATATATATATATATATATATATCTAGGAATATCTCTTCTGCTGAGTCCAGCTCCCATCCTAGGGCTGTCGTAGCCAAGCATCTTTTTAAAATTTTATTGTTTGAATTCTTTGATTGTGTTTTGCCTAGTAGCTACAAATACTGTTTCCGGGGATTTTTCTTTGTGGCAATGGTCTTCTTCGCGATTATTGTTTTATTCATCTTCCCTGGTTAGAGTATATTTTTCTTTTGCTACCGACTGATGTCCTCTTGATGGATTTGTTCATCGTGGGCAAAATTGTTGCTGTACGGTTCTTTTATGTTTTGCAAAAACATAATCATTTATGAATGTCGATTATTGATAAAATCTTATTACAACGGGGCGAGTCTATAAATCGTAAGGATCCAGATAGTTATTGCTCTGCTTAGTGTGTTGTGATGGCACTAGGCAAATGAATAGGGGTTGTTATACGCGAGAGTCGCGGCATATATTTAAAGTTTTTTATGTTTTCTTTTCCACATTGCCGTATTTTTTTGATTGAATTCCGGGGTCCCTCTCTATTATTTAATTAACCGTAAATGTTCTATTAATGTGCTATGAAATCGTTCAAATGGGTCCGTTTTATTGAGGCTGACTTGAGTAGCGGTAGTACAATGTAGGTTGGATTTTTGTGTAATTGTAATAATAAATCGGACCGATACTAATGGTGTTTTCTTTCTAAATTCTAAAAACCGTTATCTGTTATTACTTGTTTTGGTAACACCCGTGATGATAAAAATGAAAAAGTAATTTTATTAACCGACTTTCACCCCCCCCCCCCCCCCCCCCCCCGTTTGGCTTGAAAAGAAAGACCATGTTTTTAATTATATTAAACTACTCCTTGGCGCAAATTTTTGATAAAAGGAGTAGTCGATATCGAGTTCAATTATGTGTTTGTTTCTCTAGTGTGATTTGTATCCAGGTGAACGTATTTCCAATATGTGTGTTTAATGATGGTGTTTTTGTAGTAACTGTGTATAATTGGCCAGTAGTGTTTTAAAAAAGGATTTACCAGCTCATTATTTTTGATAAAGCATACCGTAAATTTCGCAAATATGTAATATGGGAATATTCGAATTAAGTTTTTTTTCCATATTAGGCCAATAATACAATCTTTTTTTATTCGATTAAGATGTTCCTCCCCTCTCCGACCGCGGTGGTTTGTTTTTTTGTGCCTAATGGTGGAAAATGCACTTTATTAACATTATTTATTGTTAATACAGGAACTTTAATATTCCGATTGAATCTACTTTTAGTTTTTTACAAAATTTAATTTCCGAATGTTAAAATATAATTTTTAAACCTATGCTTGTCATAAAATTGGGTATAAAATCAGTTTCAAAAATAAATAATATTTAAAACTTTTGTGTTCAACGACAAATTCTTTAATTAATTTTATTATATCTGGTTCGAAATTTTTTTCCTTTGTGATATCTGAGCGATAATTCTGTTTTTAGTATTATTAAACAGTTTTTTTTCGATTTTGGGTTTCGCGGAATTAAATATCAACTAAAATTTAAAATAATCTGAATTTTTTTTTTTTTCCTAAATTTACTGGAGAGTGATCTGCTATTGGTATTTCGATTATTGTAAATTTTCCTAAAGTATTAGAGGAACGGAATTTTGTTTCAGATTCTTCTGTTATATTATCTAAATTTTCATTTTCCCTATCAAAATTTTACGATAAGAGATGCATTGTTTTTTTTTTTTCCGATGGTGTTCATTTTCGCGGTAAAATTGTTCTATGGCTTAAATCATTAATAATAGTATCAGGGTCTTCAGATTCTGTTAAATTAATTTTCTCTCTTACTCGCGATAGTGCGTCAGCGACTTTGTTTTCATGACCTTGGCTTAGATTTTATTTCAAAAATTAAATTCTTTTGAATGATAAATTTTCTGCCATAAAGATATGGTCGGAAAGATTTGGTAGCCAAACAATAGCTAGAAGTTCGCGTTCAAAATAGTGGACAGTTTTGATTCACTTTCGTTTAAAGTACGGCTCGCGTAAGCTATCGGAAAGATCTCGTCCTCCGTGCGTCTGTGACAATACAGCGCCCAAGGCTACGTTTGATGCATCTGTCGTTAAACAAAATGTTTTGTTGAAGTCCGGATATTGCAGGATTGGGATTATTAATCAAAATATTGTTTAACTGGTTTTCAAAACTATCTAAATAATTTTTATCCGCGATGTTAATTTTCGTCGATCCTTTTTTTAAACATTGGGTCAAAGGTTTTGTGAGGTGTGCAAAATTTGGAATAAAACGGCGATAATAATCCTAGTAGTCCAAGGAAAGCTTTAATTTTTGTTTTAGTAGTCCTTCGGTATGGGATAATTTTTTATAGCAAGGATTTTATTAGGGTTTTGGTTTTACTCCGTTTGATGTGACGAGATGTCCTAAATATTCTATTTCCTTTTTTAGAAATTCGGTTTTAAAAAAAATCGGGCTGAATTTTTAAGTTAGATTCTCTTAGTTTTTTAAAACTTGCTCTTTAAAATTGATAAAATGCTCCTGAAGGGACGTACTGTAAATTATTATATCATCTAAATAGGCAACACAATTTGGAACGCCCATGAGTATGTTGTTAATCACTCTCATAAATGTTGGTGGACTATTTTTTTAATCCAAAAGGTAACCTTAGGAACTCGTAATGACCGTTTACGGTTGAGAATGCTGTTTTAGGGATACTCCTCTTCATCCAATAAATTTGATGAAACGAACTTGTTAGGTCGATTGTTGAAAAGTAACTGCTTTTGCCTAATTTATCCAGCAGTTCGGTTATATTGCGGAATAGGATACTTATCATCGACCGTTTTCCCCTCATTTAATTTCCTATAATCAATTACTATTCTCCACTTTTTGTATTCCCGATTGGTCTAATTTTTTTTGGAACTACCCAAATTGGACTATTGTAAGGTGAAAAAGAAGGGCGAGAATGATTTGTTGCTCTAGCATTTCGTCAATTTTGTCTTTTCACTTCGTTTTGAAAATATTTGAGGATATCGGTAATTTTTAGTATAGACTGGGATCTCGTCTTTAGTTTAGGATTTTATGTTTGATTTGCGTATTTGCAGTTAGTGGAGTACCTTTTTAAATAAAATAGATCAGAATATTGTTTTATTAAATTTTGAATTTCTTTTTTTTTTCTTCTTCGTTTTCAAATGGTCCGTGCGAATAAGATTTTTGACTTCATTGAAATCTGATTCTTTTGTTTTAATTAATTTATATTATGAGATTCGTTATTTTTAAAAATTCTGATTGGTTTCACAAGGATTGGGGTTTTAATAGTTAATCTAAATGACCGATCCGAATTATTTTTTTACCGTACATATAGCTTCGTTATTTTTTAATTGAAATTAAACCTTCATGAATTTTAAGACAATTATTGAAATCGGTATGAGGAATGATTCCTTCTCCATTTGAGATATTTTTGATTGGAATTTTGATTACGGTTTTCAGAATCGTTGTTTAAGATGTAAGTATATTCAGATTGAGGGGGTCTGTTGTCATAATGAATTGTTAAATTGCCAAAAGTGTGATTAGTATAATTCATTTACTAAATCAATTTTCGCACCTAATAATTAAGACTGTCTGTTCCAAACAATAAATCGAATTTAGGATGGAAGTCAAAAATGCCAAATTTCAGGGGAGTTTTGGTGTTGGGAAATAATTTAGATGAATCTACATTAGCGTTAAAATTTTGTATAGAAGAACCGTGCGCGCTAGTAAGTTTAAATGGTTCGTGAGTAATGTTATTAAAAAATATTTATTTGCTACAAGGACGGATACAAGCGATTTTGTGCACGCAGTGTCTATTAGAATTTTTTAAGTTTGACTTTGGTGGAATTATATATGGAAGAGCACTAAAACGGGTTAAATTAAATAGGTCCTATTACGTCCATGGTTCCTGTGCTAGGCTGGGATCTAAAAAAATTACTTTGATCACTATCCAGATTATTTTGATCATTGTATTGTTTGATTTTCTTGATGATCGTCTGGAAATGATACAGTGGGATAGTCGGGTGGTTGAGCATTTGGTAATTCAGTAATTTTGGGATTCACTTACGGACTGTTCCGAGTTTTAGATTATGAAGTTCTTCAATTTCTAGGTTTTGGGTTTTTCCGAACTGGGGTATTGGAGAAAAGATTTAAATTTTACACTTTGATCAGGTTGTCTCTGATATTGGGAAATTACTTCTATAAAACTTACTATTGACACTCATCATAGGGTTGACTGATTAGTTGTTGGGGTCTATATTGATGATATTGGTGTGGTATATATTGATTAGGTTGTTGGGGTCTATATTGATTAGGTTGTTGGGGGTCTATACTGATTAGGTTGTTGGGGTCAATAACTATATATATATATATATATATATATATATATATATATATATATATATATATATATATATAATTTGTTCTGCAAAGCCTGATTGGTACTGTTGAAATATTTACAAACGAGAAATTCAAAATTCAAAATTCAAAAAAATAATCCTTTTTAAGTTTAGTAAATCATGAAACCAGACACTCATCGACGTTTCTGACAATAGATTGTATGTTATTTATCGTTCCGCCAGTAGTGGATCGACTCTGCGAACAATCCTGGATCACATCCAGCCTTTAAAGAAAGTCTTAATCATATCTGTTTTTCGCTATACAAAACTGTACTGTATGAACTCAAAAACAAAAATATACAAAGTATTCAATGTTAAATGAATATGTATTTTCATACCTGTATTGACTTTTTCATTGCTTATTATTATGACACGGTATTTGTTTTGAGTTATATCTGCTAATTGGGTCTGAATAATAAAAATCAGTAACTTGGTACTTAATATTCAAAAGTTGTTCTATTGAAAAGAATTTACATAATTACAATAAAAATAGTTTAGAAAAGTGACAATTAAAGAGCTTGGGTGATGAAGGGGCTATGTAACAAACACACAAATGTTTAGTAATTTATGCTTCAAGTTTTTTTTTTGCAGCTTTTTCTTTTTCTTTTTCCTTGAGGTGGATGCATGAAATTAGTCCAATGACATATATTTTTTTAATATACCCAGTTTCATTTACTACTTATAACTCCTTCATTCAGTCAACTAAATTGTATTTTTTAAAAATGCGACATAATCTCTTCATCAATCAAACCCTTCAATCGATCTTTCCATCTTTTTATGTATATTCGGGACCACAGAACACGGTGCCAGCTAGAATGGGTATAGAAGGTATGACCAGTGAAACCAACCTCCCACTGCTCTCCCCACTCTCATACCCTCACTTGATACTGAGGTAGTTGAGGAGCTCTCAGTTTATTAAGTTTTAGTGCGATCATCTACATCTTTTTCTTTGCTTACTTATTCTTCATAATCGTATAATCCCGTGATTGCAATAAGGTTTTAGTACAGTTTTTGTATAGTTTCTGATCTTATCATGGAACGTATATTTAGCTAAATGACCTGCTGTCTTGCATTTGTATGCAGCAAGAGACCTAACTAATAACTATATATAATAAACTGGAAACGTTATTGGAAATATTTATTTGGTCATTGAAACAGAAATCTGGATTGATCTTGAACGGTTTTATTATTTCTAACGATTCATAAATATTTATAGAAGTATCGGTTTCACTCCAGAAATTGTATTTCATCTTTAATTCTTGTATATTCTTTCTTTAAATTTTGACTCATTTCGATCCTCCCAGTAGAATTTTGAGGCGTTGTACATGAGGCTTACATAACTGAGCTCTTATTATTTTATTTTTTTACTTATAGACCATATTTGCCTATAGATTCACCAGATGCAAAATGGAAAGTAACAACCTTCAATCATATTCTATATTCGCTAAAATAAGATAATTCCGTAATTTGTTGTAAATATTGTAGAAATTTACAACTCTGTGCCTCGGAGGTATAGAACACTATGTCCGTTATTTACTAAAAAATCCATTATTACGTATTCTAATTCACCTTTTTTCACTTTATACAGAGGTATATAATTCTATTTCCTTGACCAATTAATTATAAGGTAAGTTACATAAAAAGGTGTTTTATATATTTATTATTTTTTTTTTTTTTTTTTTTTTTTTTGAAGGTGGGAGAGAATAGCATCCTTATGTACTCCAATTAGGGTAGAAAGGACTGGTTACTAACCTATTCTAGCCTGAGTGATTCATTCCGTACACATAAGTATACTAAACAGTTCAGGAAATGAAATTTTTTAAAAATAAAACCGATTCAAATTGCTCTCCTATAAAATTACGGAAATGTGACATAGTGTTCTGTACCTCCGAGGTACAGAACTATAAATACATGGACTAAATACGATATATTTCATTATATTAAAGTTATTTTAAAAAGGCATCAACCAATCAGACGGCTTCATTGGGAAATGGATCGGAAGCAAACTGAGAAACTATTGGATTTAATAAGATAAGGATTTTATTATGAATTATACTTTTAAATTTAATAATTTATTTGAAGATGGTCAATTGTTTAATAGGAGATATGTTCCGACTAGTAGTTTGCAAATGTATAGTTGAATTATAAATAACTTACCTATTATTTTAGTTCAATTCACCCAACTAAAAATTATAATTAAGTTATGTAATATTGTTAACTTCTTGTTAAAACGTATTCCAATATGCCTGAATGTAAAATGGATTAGTATGTTGTGTAAAATGTAGCAACCTATTTGAAATGGATAGCATAACTTAATAATGCTCTTCACTCTTTTATTGAATGGGAAATAAAAAAAATAAAAAATAAAATTATGAGAATTTTAAGGTTGACTGTAGGATGTAATAGTAAAGAAATGGTAAGGGAAGCAGTCAAGTATAATTAACACGCCCAAGTTAAAAATAAATAAATAAATAAAAGCAATATAAGGTTTTTTTTTGTTATTTATTTTTTTAAATTTAAAAACTTGGATGTGTTTATTATACTTGAATGCATTCCTAACCTCCTCTCTACTAATTAAAAAAAATATTAATTTACTGTATAATGTATATTCCCTGAGATATACAAATGCTAAATTCTAACTCATTTATGCTTCTGTTAGAAGTAGGTATTACGTTAGTAATTCTCATGGACAAACCTTATTAAGAATAAATATACAAAAGTAAGGATATTCCTTTTAAAAAAATGTGGTTTGAGTATTAGCCCAAGCGGTGGGCCATGTTTTTCGCTTAGATTGCTTTTCTTTCCTGACTTCTTTCTATATTTTTTATAGCGGTAACAAAGGGCACCGGATCTGGGTCAATATAGGTTCAATTTCTTACAAAGCCATTGCATGTTTTAATTTCCCGAGGGGAGCTGGCCAAAAGGGTTCCTCTACAAAGGAGCTCGTCTTCTACTTGGGGCGAGGGGGGGGAGGAGCGAGGAGAGGGTGTGGGAGGGGGTGTTCTTAATTCCCGGCCTGTGGGGAACGGTTCGTTTATGAACTACAATGGAAATAATTCAAAATAACATAAAGAAAGAGAATTAGTTATCTTCCTTTGACATCTTTAACTTCTTGCAGATATTCTTAATTGAAATTTCTCCCGTTTCATTACGAATAACAAGTTAAATATTAATCGTTTCAAAATTAATACAAAGCTTTATCATACATTGAAATTTTCTGGGCACTTACAGACTGTCGATGAATCTTTTTAAGATAATAACAAAAATACGTATAGTAAGTCGACAAATAAATTAACAAATTATTTTTTATATGTGTATGAATAGAGATGTTATTTAATTAATTTACTGAATCGAGAATAATAGAAAAATAAATTTTAAGAAGCTTATTTAAAAACACAAAGATTGTGTTAAAGAAAAGAACCATATAAAACACTAGAGGTACGCATGAAGGTATAGAAGATCTCAATGAGATTCGAGTTATACTTTTAATGAAATTTTTATTGGAAAGCTTGTTTCGAATATTAAACATTTATCATCAGTTTTAAACATATATATAAAAAAAATCAAATTATGAGCAGCTTGCTGCGCAGATGATATACATTAAATTTTATTAATGGGACACTTGAATTCAGATAAATATTTTAAATAGTCCAATTTTAAATGTGTTTCTATTATGGATAGAAAAATAGCCAGTTCTCAGCTGTAACAGATTTTTGTGTGTGTTTAGAAACCTATAATAGTGCAAAACTAGAATAATAGCAGCCAATGAGCATTGAGAGCATTGAAAAATAAATACGAAAAATAATTTTTAGAAAAAAAACAAAACCGACTTCAAGAATAAACCTACATATACAAACTTAAACTAAAAAATAAAAAATAATATTTTAATTTCTTCAAAACAAAAACCATTAAATGAAAATCAACGAAATTATCGATACTTATATACCTATTTACAATTCATGACCAATTATCTTTGGAGTCGGTGCCAGCGAAGAAGGGAAGTTTAATCCTGTCTTCACAATAAATAAACAGTCAAAGGGCCGGAGACAGCGGTGTTGCGGTGATTAAACAGTGGGAGGATCTTTAAGATCACAATTTCTTTTCAAATTCTGTTTGTTTTGGTTAGCACCGACTCCAAAAATAACTGATTATAAATTGTGATTAGGTATATAAGTATCGATAATTTCGTTGATTTTCATTTAATGGTTTTTGTTTTGAAGCAATTAAAATATTATTTTTTATTTTTTAGTTTAAGTTTGTATATGTAGGTTTATTCTTGAAGTTGGTTTTGTTTTTTTTTCTAAAAATTATTTTTATTTTTTACTTTTTAGTGTTGTCTTTTTGTTTAAATTGTCAATTCTCGATCATCAAGCTACTCTGAAAAATAGTTCGACTTACTGAACAAAGTATTAACGATGATATTATTTCACTTATCTGCATATAAATGGGAAAATTTAACACAAAATTGTAGTTGAAATCATTACTTAAATTTTCATTAATGGGAATGTTGTTTGTACATACATAAAAAATCATTGATACAGAAAATTAAATACCCGGTACCAATTTATCATATAACTTTCAACTGAACTGCCCTTTATTTTTGAGGGTGCCTATAAGTTGAATTACCGACTTCCACCAGTGGCGACCTTTTCTTTATTCTTTAGGATGCTTGAAAGAGAACTACGCGGAATTCGGAATTCACTAGCAACAAACGCCCAACTTCTTTCTCATTTCTCCACTTTGCAAATCAATTTTAACTTTTCGTTAATTGAAAGAATTTACAATAGCCACTGTTAAATTATTCACTCGAGTGAATAACTAATAATAAATGACTGGTGTAACTATTAACTGGAAACATTAACAGTGACAGGAAACCGGAATATAAATTACATATGAAATTCTTTTAATTTGTGTTCGAGTAATAGAGGCGATGACTTCTAATAGTTCATTTCATAGAGGTGGTCCTAGAAGTTCTCTCTTTTGATCCCCATTTTCAGTTAGACTTATTTACACAATTTTTAACGTTTTCTATCTGAAATCGTCTCTTTGAGGTAAAATTTAAGTGTAATGTACTTCCAACCGCAGATTTTGTTCGACTTATGAGAAAGAAAGAAATACCTCTTGAAAGGTTTTATTGAACACAATTTCACACATAAAAAACTACATAGTATGACTCGTAAAAAACTAATAACAGTTAACCATAAACTGAGAAGGTTATAAAAAACATATGAAAAAAATGAGATACAAATATTTACTACAACTTATTAAGAATTCAGCTTATCGAAGCAAGACATCGAGAGTTGACTGTATATGTAAATTATTTTTGTTAATAATTTATATTTAGTTACCTTGGAGATTGTAGATAATCATAATCATAAATATGTTTAAAATGTAAGGTTATATAAAAATGATTTTTATTAACTGGTTTTTTGATTTTTCTTAAAAAGTGCTGCGTTGATTTCAAAATATTTTTTATGGGACTACCTCTGAAGTAGGCACTGTCGATCTAAAAAAGAATCATCAAAATTGACGGAGGTTCTCAACTCGTCTTTATTTTTTTATTTTTTTTTTTTTTTAATGTTACGCGATTACTTCGTCAATTCTCAATCAATTTTGATTATTCTTTTTTAGATCGGTAGGGCATACTTCATAGGTAGTCCCATAGAAAATATTTTGAAATCAACGCAGCACTTTTTAAGAAAAATCAAAAAAACAGTTAATAAGTGATTTTATGAACTGTTTTTTTGATTTTTCTTAAAAAGTTTTGCATTGATTTTAAAATGTTTTTTATGGGACCACCTCTGAAGTATGCCCTACCGATCTAAAAACGAATCATCAAAATTGATTCAGAATTGACGGAGTAATCGCGTAACATACACAAAAAAAAAAAAAAAAAAAAAATACAGACGAGTTGAGAACCTCCTCCTTTTTGAAGTCGGTTGAAAATCACGTTTTATTTTTTTTTCTCAGCTCTCAGTCAAGATAGAAAAATAATTTTTTCACGTAAATCTGTAGTTTCGTATAGTATTTCTTTACCATAACCAAAACCCGATTTTACTTAAATTTTTAAAATTTATTATAAATACTCGGTGTAGTGAAGTAATGATGTTTTGAAAGTTCTTGTATGTTTTAGAACTGATAACGAATGTTTAACATTCGAAACCAGTCTTCGAATAAAATATTCCAATAGAAAATTACCATTTAGCCATCCATTATCAAGCAAATCCAATTGTTAAGAAAACAGTCGCATTGATTTTATATATATATATATATATATATATATATATATATATATATATATATATATATATATATATATATATACACTTTTATGCCTTCGGACAGTAAAAATCCCACTCCGTGATGTTTAAAAATTATACTTGCTTGAGTTTGTCCCAGGTTAACAATAGCCCACATCCTATTTCGTTCTGAAGTTTCACAAAAAGTGGCTATTGCCATCTTCCTGAAAAACCAAAAAAAAAAATAAACTAATGCTTAGCAAAGATGTGTTAACACCTAAAATATTCTTCAATTTTATAAATATTTTAATATTCAAATACATAACAAAACGAGAACATTCTCGGAACATAGAACTACATTCAATCCAACTACATATCTACACTTTTTTACACTTCGACAGAAATTCATTAAAACATTAATTTTAGTTTTAAAATTTTATTAATTATTGTTAAATAGTATTTTTTTAAAAATAAAACTAGTTGTCTCGGTATAAAACAAAAGACTATGTGAGAGACCAAAACCAGGCGGACAGATAAAATGAACAAAGTTGCAACAAAAGTTCAGACAGTAAATTGACAAGCAATAGAACAAGATAGAAAATAGCGTAAGAGATTGTTAAAGCGATTCAAGTCAGCTTTGTCTGTTAATCTTCGATGTCTATGGAGTTTACTAAATATAACAAAATTAATTTTGAAGTTTAAATAATAAAAAGTAATTTTAATAATCACTTTAATAATTCATAAAATTTTTTACTTTAGTTTTAGTTAGTTCTGCTCTTATCAATTCATATCAAGGCTCATATACCTCTCCTGATTTTCCCTCATTTCTCATACAACATTTTCTTTCAAAATTTTACTTCCTTAAAATAGGATCCTGCCATTCTGGTCTCTATATCCCTTTCTGCAATAGTGCTGTTTAAAAAAATCCTTCATAAGTTATGTAATGTTCTTGAGGAATTCTATAACTTTATTTTTTCATATGTTTAAATCTTGCCTCTTTGCTCATTTTTTATTCTTCAAATATAATTTCCTTGCGTCTTCATTTAACTAAAGTTTGTATATTTGTTAACGTTATCATTTGTCATTTGTTTTTATGTCTGTTTACATTAAAATTATGTTTATATGTTAAATAGGTACTTTTAAAAAATTAACATTTTAATTAATAAGAAGGATTTATCGTAGGATAAATCTAGCATCCCTCTCCGGGGCTTCGCCAGCTCTCATATATAAAGAACTAATTGTAAGATAATTTTAACTAAATATTGAAGTCTTATTTGTTTATTGATTAAAATCTTCTATTGTAGGATGCCATTAATAAGCATTATTTCCTTAATATTTTTAAGTATAGCAGTGATTTTTAGCCAGGTTCAAACATTGATTAGGTAGTTGAAGTTTACGTAATATATTAAAAAGACATACAATTTTTAATTATAATGTATCATTTAATAATCCAGATGGACTGAGACTATTTAGAAACTCTTGGAGATAATGGATTGCATTATCAGTGCTTATAACACAACGACAATCATATTTTGATGTATAGTATCAATAAGCAAAGGATCGACATTTTTATTTGGTAATCATTTTTATTCGGCAGAAATAACTATATTGATTTCATCAGGTTTGATTTTAATTTCCAATCATGGAAGTATATGGCAGTGTTGCGTACCTCGTTTTAGCTACTCGACATTGTAAATTTAAATTTTTATTATTGATATACCTTTCTAGATCTATGGATGTAGTTAAAAGTTTGTGTGGATGGTTCAGTAATTTTAGCATTGTAAACTCTGTTTCGGTATGGTCTTTAGCCACACATCTCAGTCGATTTTCTAACCTTACTGGGATTCACATGTATCACTTAGATCTCTTTTAATAATTTAATTGAATATTAGTAAATTTTATTACCGATTTCAAGTTGTATGTAACACCGTAAATTTGTAACCTCTCATGCAGAGGTTGGTGGGTGGTGGGTCTCACCACCCATCGGTCAATTTTCCAACTTCAGTTTTATCCACATATTATCACTTTTATTATTACGAAATCTTCCTGTAACCATTGAAATGCTGCAGTTAAAATTTAGTAATGATTAGTTCAGTAGTTTTCGTGGTTAGTGATCACAAACGAAAAATTTCACACGATTGTCAAATTTTTAGGCTAATTTATATCTATATTTTAAATTTTCCTAAGCGAATATTTGTCACTGGAAAAATAAATTTATAATAATTTCATTCTATACTAGTGCTTATATTTCAGCTAAAGAATTTTCTTGTATATTTTTTGCTATGAAGCTCTTGAAAAACTTTTAGTTTGATATTAATAAGTCTACTTTTCATCGCCAACTGAGATACTACAGTATAAATAAGCTCCTGTCCTATTTTCGTCTAGTGGAGATTATGTTATAACTAGCTTTTGACAAGTTTTATATAGAGCTTGTTACTTTTTTTATGTTTCTAATTTATTTGCACCCTCTTCGTTTTTGTCCAATCATCCTATCGTTTCATATTCTGCGCTAAAATGTTTTAGATCGAAACAGAACTACTACATTTTATATTATTATTTTATTTATTTATTTTTAATTTGATTGAGAAAAAAAATCATTAGAACGTATACATAAAAATTTCTTATTACAACAGTTAAAAAAGATAATATGGTAATGTTAAGAATGCTGTCATTGTTAGAATGTAGACGGTATAAATAACTTAATATAACAGCAATAATAACTATCTGCAGTTTTTCGCCCTTAAGAACAAACAAAATTTTGTTTTTTCTGCACAAACTGAATTTAAATTTTCTGTTACTTGTATTAATAGGTATGTTTTGTTTAAAATTATATTATTATTATTTTTCATTTTAATCTAAAAAAATATTACTTCATTTTTAGGCTCTTAATGCCTTTGACAGTAAACTATTTTGTATTCTTAAGAGACCCAAGGTCCCAGAATAAATAAAGACCTTATTTATGATTGCACTTTGTCTAATGATTCAGTTCCCGAAACTGTTTTATCCTGAACCTCTCTGTGACGTTTATCTGTAATTCTTTTGAAGGAAAATAATTATTTTTAAAATAAGAAATATAATTGTCAAGAACGCTCTGTGTCCTTCCATTTTTATTATCCTTAAAATAAACACATGGATCTGAGAGTAAAAATAAAACTGATTCTTTTGCATTGTAGTCCTATCCGAAATTAGATAGATACTTAAATGCGATACTTCTTCACCAAAATTGTCTTATTTCCTATATATTCTATCAACGAATATCATTAGAGGTCTAAAATTATTTTTGAAATGTTATCAATTATCTTAATGATTTAAACTCTGACAAGAAGGTTAAATTTCTTCGGAGATCCAAGATACGGTAACAGTTTTTTATTATTGTGAGCTGTCATTGCATTCATTTTTCAAAATATATAGCATATATAGTATGAAACCGGTTTTTAAATACATTTTTGCACCAATAACTTATTTATTTACTTATTTTATCTGAGGGGAGGCGCGGTAGCTCAGTAAGTAAATCACACCCGAGTTCGAGTCGTAATGAACACTTCAATAATAAAAGACCTTTCTGTTGCACGCAATACAACTGTAACGTGGGTACACACATATGTCTATCTCTCAAATATATTCAACAATAATGAATCAGTTTAACGCTAATAATTTTGAACATTCTATGCCAATAATTAATAACAATAAGAATATGAGAAGTGAGGTACAATTATGATAAGAGTGAAGGGATTACAGTCCTCTGATGATGAAGGAAACCGCCCTTGCTGTACACAGCTCCAGCTCACATTATAAAGTATCCTCCTTATAGCCCTGACTAAGATAAACTTATCTCGATTTAGTTTGTTGGGTTATTTCTAGGCTAAGTGCACGCAATCTTCCTTTCGTTGGAAGGGGCCTCATCTGTTTCCTCTGGCATCGAGAGGGAGGGGCGTAAGAAGTAAGGATCCAATTTGTACAGAATACCCTATGAGCTCTACATAGCAGATGGTTTAAGGAATCCTCGTTGATGTCGGAATTATGTTAGCGTGGGAAGATGAATTGGTTGGGTTTCTCTGTAACAAACTCCAAGACTGCTACCTGCAACATGAACATTGAAGAGGAAAATCAAAACCAAGTTGGTTTTATTTTGGTTACTTTTACAGAAAACTATATTGATTCCACATTTCTAATAAAGTTTGCAAAAAGTACAGTTTATTTAAATTATTTAGGCATAGTTCTCTTAGTACAGGAGGACTCAATGTACTTACTTATTTGGAAAATCACAAAAAGATATCGAATTAAAAAGCACTTTGGAAGATTACATTTTGTAACTAGAAATCTTCAATTTCGCTTCTTGGCACTTTGTTGTTCAATGGTTGATATCTTCCCCCTAGTTTTTCACTCTTAAATTACTAAATTCTACTGATAAAGTACATAAAATAATAAATACAAGGTTACAACTGATATTATAACTTAGAAATTACTACTGGACCTATTAAAACAACTAGTGCCTAGTACAAAAAATGAAGGAAAGCCTACATGACAAAATATAAATAACTAATATGTATAATTAACAACTAATATTTAAAGATAACAATAACAGACGTGTAAGCTGAATTATGTTAGGAGTATATGTTGTGTTCATTAGTATATGTATCTTTTCAGAGTTGTTTTATTGTAAAATATAAACAAATAAATATTTTAAATTTCACTGAATTCTCAATATAACCGTATACAACTTATAACCGTGAAATCGGTGAAGAATGTTTGAAATGAGCATACCTTCCGTTTTCAATTTTAATAATTCTAATAAAATTTTGCTGAACTTAATTTATCTATAAATGAATATTAACTGTATGTAATTTTATTTTTATTATATTTTTTTAGACGTCACTTACTGCATCGTGGCCAGAGGCGCCATCTTCTAGAATTGAATTTAGTATTGAAAATTTTTAAAGATCTGGTCTATCTAGAAAAAAATAAATATTTTTTCAATGCAATATTTTCTAATGCTAAAACAAGACATTTCTAAACCTGTAAATATTTTTTTAATGAGTCTCGAGAAGATAAAAGTTTCAGAACGGAAAAAAATAAGAAAGAAACATAAAAACAGTCTGATATAAATAAAATTCTATAAGGAGCAAAAAAATATATTTTGACTATTCGGAAAAAGGAATTCATGTTTCTTAGAACAAATGTAGACCAAACTATCGAAAAAAGATGTTGAAAATCTGTCGTACAAATGAGTTGCTACTACATGGGTTAAAGCAGTTAGGTAAGATTTAGAGACTTTTCATGCTACAAAATCTCAAAATTAGAAACAGGTGCTTTTTAAAGAAGAATGTGAAAAATGGAAGACTTTCAGATTTCAAACGGAACTAAAGAAAGTTGACAAATCTGATATCAATGGAAGTAAACCAATTACTCATGAAATTCTGGACGGAGAAACAGTAAGAGAAATAAAAAATATGTGCCTCAATCTAAGGTTTTTAATGAATAAATAGAAAAAGTAAACCTTTCAAACTCATCTCCTTTTAAGGAATGATGCTTCAATATTTGCATCCATGGAAAAAGGAGTTTTCTTAAATTGCTTTAGTGATGTATGCTTTGTTTTGTTTTGGCGAAGTAAGAGTTTATTTATGAGTGGCCTGCCTTTTGTAAAAATGATTGCTTCTGATTTCCTCTTACTGACTTTTCATTTTTCATTTTTGGCAATAATTGTTAATTTTTTTTTTTGAGATTTTGTTGTAATCTGTTAACTTTTGTATCAATGCGGTTAGAGGCTGAAACAGGATTAAATGAGTGGAGGATAAGAAGGAACCTTATGGAACGAAGGGTAAGTACTTTAGACGTGTTCAGTATCCATGGAAGGTATAATTAAGAAGGGAAGAGGAATGTTATTTACGCAATACAGTGCGTTGGTATAACTTTGTAAAAAAAAAAAAAAAAAAAAAAAAAAAAGAGAGAGAGAGGAATAATTTTAATTACTGTTTGCTTGATTTTTCCCCTAATAAGAAGACCGAAAAATCCGTTCATCCAACCGGCAGATTACATATGCTGCGCTAAAATGAATACAAATATTGCTAATTTTGTGATATCTACTTTGCCAAGTACTAATAAACTGTTTTTATTATCAATGCAAAGATATTTAAAAGACAAAATGTTTCTACTAACTAGCAATGCATTTTGTAACATATATACATATATATATATATATATATATATATATATATATATATATATATATACA
Organism: Euschistus heros; assembly: GCA_003667255.2. Classification (NCBI taxonomy): domain Eukaryota; kingdom Metazoa; phylum Arthropoda; class Insecta; order Hemiptera; family Pentatomidae; genus Euschistus; species Euschistus heros. The sequence continues at coordinate 1,048,533 of RCWM02000065.1, read as the reverse complement.
TATATATAATGTGCTTGGCGAAGAAAATATCACAAAATTAAGCAATATCCTTATTCATTTTCGCGCAGTAAAGACAGCAAATTTTGAATGGTACTGATGAAGAGTCTTCTTTCTTTAATATCGGATATACTGAAGAATATGACACTACGAGGAACGGAAAATGTCTTTTCACTTCAATTCTCATACTACTATGGTCTATTGTATGTCTCTCCATACATGAGGTTTCTCTTCAGCTTATAGAATTCTTCATTCCGACCTCCTCGTATGTCTAAAACGATAAATATTTTCTTACAAGTTTAGGTTAACTCTAATGCCATAATCTATAGTTGGGGAATGAATGTGATCATAAAACATCCGTTTGGTTTATCATTAATACAAAACTTGGTGCATACTGGCAGAGAAGAGGCATTGCGACTCAGTATTATTCAATGAATATAAATAGTATGGAATTTCCCATGAATGATTTTGCAGGTAACATCAAATTCTTAAATTAGCCTAATTAATATTATTCATTGAGATATTGTGCAAAATGCTACAGTAAATAGGGTTTTTTAAACAACTAAATCCTTTTCTCATGGAAGTCTGTTTTTTTTTTTTTTTGTTTTTTTTGTGAATCTACGACTTCCTATCACACAGTATCGTTTAATGATATTCCATTAATCCCTGTTCAGATACGTAGGACTCTGTCTGGACAAACGTCTTACTTGGAACCCGTATAAAAGACTATAACGACAAGAAACTGCACGTCGTTTTCGACTCCTTAAACATTTACTTGACAAACGTTCAAACCTTCCGATTAGTTACAAAAGACTCATTTACACAATAGTAGTTAGTCCTATTTGGACGATTGGAGTTGAGCTTTGGGTCTCCACTAACCCATACAATTCATCCGAAATCAATCCTTACAATCCAAAATCCTTGAAGAAATCTTCAATGGTCCTTACTTTGTCACAAACAAACTTATCCACAATGATCTTAATATTCTTTATGTCTCTGTCTTAGCCCAAACCAGATACCAATCCTTTGGTAGCAAACTTTATGATCATTCAAATCCATTAGGATCACAACTCGCTTCCCATTTTATTCCAGAAAACACTCCGAGGCGCCTGAAAAGAAGATGGCCTCGGGACCTGTCAATACATAGAATTTATTATATAGAATATTTATAAGTACTGCGAATGGGTAGTTACTTTCAAGCAATTGCCATTTTTAGAATTATCATCACATTTAAAATTTTTATTATTATTTTTTAAAAATCAATTTTAGCGACTTTCAGATAACTAATAACAGTTTTTCATCCAATGTAATTAAAGGGCTTAAAATGAGTTTGTATAAAAAGTTATTGTCAATTGTTCCTGAAAGGATATTTTAAATAAATGTATTAAAATTTCGGGCTATAAAACAAAAAACATATCGCAACATTTTATTAATTTTATGATAAAGTCTCTTTAATGGTGACTATCCGCTACAAACCTTTTTGGTAAATTTTAATGTTTAACAGTTCACTGGTAAATAAGTGAATCAACACTCATTAATATTTGTTCACAGGGTTATATAACAAAAGAATACATAGAACACAAACAAAACAAAACGTCTATATTGGTTAACTAGAACTAGTAGGTTATAATAAGGTTATCTGGCACTCAGAGTTGCCATGTTCTCTTGACACACTTTCTACAAAATTTAACACAACATAACAACAAATAATAATGAAACAGAGAATAATAATGAAGGAATGAATAAACTCATTAAGGAAAAATAAACTAATAATACAATATTAAAACTAGTAGCAAGCGGCGCGATAGTTATCATTGAGTGAGGAAGGACCTTCAGGGTCTTAGTTTATTATGTTATCATATATATTCTTCTTAAAATGTAAATTAAGTGTTATGAATAGATATTATATTAAGATCTTATTATACAGGAACCCTGCGTCAACGAATCAATATTGGAACTAACCAAAAGCCAAAAGACTATTTTTTTTTTTTTTTTTTTAAGTTATCTAACAGCAGGACTTAAAGGGTATAGAAAACCAAAAGTTAAACACCTGATGGCGTCGTTCCGCAAGGTCGGAGGTAACAAAGTACCAATAAAGAAGAAAAAATACTGAGCAGATACAAGGATAAACAATGTTCCAGACTATCTGAAGTTACAAACGCAAAGAGCAACAAGCTGCCAACTTGATCGTAAACAAAGGCTCTTCTAGACCGTTTCTGCCTCACTGGTTGCTAAAGGATCCCAGCTTTATCGTATATTTTCAATTGGACGAATCCTAGTATTTTTGTCAGGCTGGGAGAAATCAACTTATTTTTGCAACTAAAAAGAAGAAAAGAGTTAGGAAAAAGGTTTAAAAATTTCTAAAAGATTTTTTACATAGCTTAAACTTCGAGTTATGAACCAATAGGATTTTTTTTTCTTCAAATTAGTTGTAGAACTAGCATTGCCCATGACAGTTTCGCCCGCTCTCTAATAATTGAAGTTTTATTTATTTACCAAGAAAACTCTTGTATCGTAGAAAGCATACAGAAGGGAAAAAAATATTCATAAGACATCCAAAAAAGCTACATTTCGAAACTTGTTTCCCCATACTGTGGGAATGGATTGATGGTTAGGGTTACCAATTTTGGAAAGTACTACATATTATTCACAGAAAAACTCACTTTTTTTTTTTTTTTAAGATCCACTACAACTTTTTTGTTTGCTCTTGCAATTTGCTAAGTTTAATAGCAAAAGAAATTTTAATTGGATTTTTTTTAAATCGTTTGAATTTAAAATATGGTAGGAATCATTGGGATTCTCAGAGATGAGATGATACACGCATAGCTGTAATTTTTAACCTGGTACCATTCCTCAGATTAGGTGGTTGAAAGTCACGTAAAAACATAATTCGACATCTTATTTTTAATTTTAAGGTATCAGTTGGTTATCCAGATGTACAGAGAGTATGTACTGTATGATCAGCGATATATCATTCGGTTTTCAAACTTCATTGGGATCCACATGTACCACCACATATTTGTCTCTTTTCAATAAAAATTTAATTGAAAATAATAAAATTTATTATAACTTTTAAGCTCTATATAACACCGTACCATTGTAAACTCTCCCACTGAATGGCGCTCGCCATCTGTCATTCGATTTTTAAACTTCACCGAGATATACATGTTTATCATTTTTTTTTTTTTTAAGACATATTAATTGGATATCACTAGATTTTTTTTTTATTTCAAAACTTTCCTGGAGCTATAAAGATGGTGTGATTTATATTTGGTGCTGATTGGTTAAGTAGTTTTCGTGGTTAGTGATCACAAACTAAAAATGACTTTTTCTTTTATATAATAGACTATGAATAAAGTTACTAAAAAATATTTTATTAATAATTTTTTTTTAATAGTTAATGATTCGTTTTAAAACATAATTAATTGAGTTAATTACTATTAAAACAGTAATTAATATTGTTAAAAAGACAGAATACAGACGTTAGGTACAACTGCTATTAAACGGCCCCGAGAGAGAATATTTGATGCCAGCCTCTATTAATAATGTATGGTCATTTCAACTTTTAGTTCCCCCCGTTCCAGTCCTTAAATTTTTACCTCAATGAAGTGTTTCAGTGGCAGCCATGACATGCATCATTTAATTTTTCTTTGTTAAGAATAATAATTAAATATTTAATACAAATATTATATTAGGATCTTCCTAAAAATCAAACAATGGTTTGGAACTTCACCTGTTTTTAAAAAAAAACAAAACAAAAAAAAAATATTGTTTTAGGTCCTCGCTCAATGTATTAATAATTACGCTATGAAAAAGTACTTTTGTACCTAGAGAGCTCAAATTTATTGCATTATTTTACAGTTGAAACGCCCTTTAATTTGATATATCACTTGATATATTTTATGTTCATTTTGAATTTTTTATTTTTTATCAGGAACCCATTTCTATACCATTCTGAAATTATGCCCGCCTGAAATATATATATATATATTATTTTTTTAATCGAAAGGGACGTATTTCAGGGATTTCAAATACCGTTTTTGGACATTTCGAAAAAAATTAAAATCTACAGAAAATATATCGAGTGATATATATAATTAAAGTACATTTCAAATAGAAAATATTGTCGCAAATATGAGCTCTTTAGATGCAAAAGTTGCTTAAGGGTTTAATTTTGAATATATTGACTGAGGAATGAAAACAGTAGTATTTGAATTTTTAAAAGTTTAAAACTCAGAAACAAAAAGTCAGAAAAATGAAATATTTTCATTTTTTACTGGTCCTGGTAGTTACACCTTCTATACTTCTATGTAGAAAATCATAGAAATCGGAGAGGTCAAGGTCCAAATCTAATGTAGAATTGGTTGATTTGACATGGAATAACCCATTAATTTTTATATAATACAGATATTAAAAAACATTCAAATTGGTTTATACTACAATAGATATTCTGTTCCACTTATAAAAACGCAATTGATCATATAAAACTAAATAACTTTATTCCTGTTCCACTACAACCGATGAAACTTAAAAGTAGTGCCTTGTTTTAGTAGAGGCTTTAGTTATCTGTGATATTTTATTATATAATAATAAGATAAATATAAAATAATATTTTATCCACACTTAATAATTTCCGCCGCTAAAATATAACGACTGAGAAATTCTTTTTTTTTATTTTTTTTTTTTATTTTTGTATTAACTATTTCTTGTTATTCACTACTGTATACACTATATAAAATAATTAAATGTATGAAGTAATGATTTCAATGGTATGTCTATAACATGTCAAGAACTACTCACTTGTGTAACTTAGTTCAATAGATATAAATTACAAGGTTTCTCTAGTCATCTCCTTTTCAGACGCCCCGGAGGATTATCGAAAACAGAGTGTCAGGCAAGTTGAGAGACTAAAGGGTTCGATTGGATGTGTAGTGAACATTGAAAGGATAGATATCTAGTTTGGGCCAAATCAGCAACAGGATCCCCAAAGCTGAACTCCGTATGTCTTAATTGGTCTAATTACTGTCATTTAAATAAGTCTTTTGTAAATTATTTTGAGCCTTGTATAATGTAGGCAGGAAGTCATAGATTTACTACCAAGGATAAAGGTTTTTTGATGAGATTTATTTTGATTCTTAATTTTTGACACCATTCATAAAGGTAAGTGATATGAGATTGGAGTAATCGAAATGTAATCATTATTTACTGATAACACACAAGTGTCATCAGCGTGGTGAGGACTGTGGTAGAAAGATTCGGGATCTCAAGCTGTATACACCGTGTAGAGAATATAAGCTAGGATTGAACAAATGATTTACCTTTGAGGAATAGGAATATTAAATCAAGGTAAATCAGTAGATCAGATATAGAAAGGTGAATAGGGAAATCTATGATTTACATTAAAGGTTCTAGCACTGAGATAGGATCGGATAATTAGGCAGTATTTAGAAGGAAGGAATTTACAGAGCTTGTTAAACAGTCCTGGAATTCTAGTATTAAATACAAAATTTGAATAAGCCCATACAGATGCCTATCCTTTCTTAGTAAGCTCCATAAATACTTAAACTCATTAGTTTCTCGACTTGCTTCCCACCCCATTCCCGATAAACCTCCGAGACCTCTGATGGCCTAGTGTAGAATTTTTATTTAAGTGCTGCTGATGAATAGTTCTTTTCAAGGTTTGACATGTTATTGTAATCGTTATTACCTAATTTACTTGATGTGTATATTTGTACAGTTATAAATTTCTATAAATTGAAATTTGAAAATGAAAAAAAAAATTGTATTATTTCTGAGATGTCTTATATTAAACTACAGAATATTCTTCACTGTCATATTTTATAAGTTGGAGGACCAGCACTTTGTAATATATTCCACACCCACACAATTCCGCTTCACATAGTCTTGTTTTCAAAGCAATTTTAATAATCCCCTTGAGGTTTACTCGATATATTGTGGTAAACGTAGTTAACAAATAATTTAATTGTCAAAATATTATGGTGTGATGAAGCACTCTTTGTTAACAACATTCTAATAATTATAAAGTTTTTTTTTTAATAAAAGGTTATGAAAGGTGCTTAAATATGTATTACCATATTAAAACTACTAGATTCCTTTCCAAATCAAGTGAAACCCCTTAAATAAATGACAGAGAACGCGTGTGTAAATGTTTAGCGCTTGATAGTACAAATAATATTAAATTTTAAATAACAATAATTAAATACTAATGTTATTTTTATTAATTATATTTCAACTAACTGTTCACTAATTAACCTAACGGTAGTTATTTAACATTACCTAACAAGTAGGCTTGTTATTTTTGACTTACTTCTTTGTTAGTGAGTAATAGTTATTATTATAATTATTATGCTTTGAACTCTTAACCTGAACCTCTACGCTCACGGGTATCTCACAGATACGTGTTCAATTTGAAAAAGGCGATAATGTTGAAAAAAACGGTAGAGGAGTTTTAAAAAAATAATTTTGAACGGTCTCAGGATATTCTGCCATTGTTATCTTTTTGATCGCTATGGTTATCATTTTTTGTATATTAAATAAATTATTACGCTTTGTTAAATAAAAAGGCCTCTCTCTTCCCGTTTTATCCACTAGTTTATTTAAAATCCACTAATGCCGATATCAGATTTTTTTGACGGATAAAGGACATCCTTAGCCACTCTCCTTCTCAAAAACTTAGTTTTAGTTCTTTTAAAAATTGAAATTATTATTCCGATTTTTACAAAGAACACTCTCACTTCCCGTTAAATCCTTTTGGCAGTGCATCAAAGGATAATATTTTGAGATGTTCTAGGATTTAACGATTCTGAAGATGGAGAAAGGACATTTCGCCAAAATAGTCCTTTTCCTATATAATATATAATATAGCCAAAATAGTACTAATTCCATCATTAGTACACTTGTGGAAAATTGAATTATTAATAAGGTGGTTTTTTAAAGGAAACCCATTCTTCCCGTATTTCCCCCCCGTCATTTTGGTCCCTGATTTGCACTAAATATTTCGTTCACGGTCAGTAATTGAGAAATATAGCCAATTCAATCTACATATTGTTTTCACTTACAGACTGAAAAAATAAATAAGCCTTCTTGAAAATGAATAACGAAACCGACTCTAAATAAATTAACGAGGTCTGTCGTGCCGTATTGAAATAAGTCTCATAGGAGAGTAGTAGAGGGAGGGGGGAGCGACCTTTCCTGATTTTTTCGTCTTTTTCTTTCAGTAACTCTCACTTGTAGCCCAATCAATTTCAAAAGAGGGAGAAAATTTTTTTTCGTGGAGAACATTTAGGCTTTACAAAGTTCCCTCTAATTTTATTTACAATTAAATCAATTTACACTGACTGCATTCCCTTAGCTGGGTTAATTGAATTAGGTGAGTGGAAAATTATTTATTTTTCAGAGTATTTTTTTTTTAATTGGATGGTATATCCTTGAGTTTGAATTGAATACTTGGCGTTCAAGTTTTCTCGAGTAATGAATATAAATATTAATAATAAGTACTGAATGTTTTTTTAAGTTCAATGACCATTGAACACTTAGGAAAGTAATTTTCATCCAATAAAGTAATGTACACCAATATACCAATTAGGATAATTTAGTGATTTAAATCGTTTGAACAATTTATTTTGAAATACAGTTCATCGAGAATAATCCATGATCCTCATTCCAGGGACCAAGTGTTTGTTTTAAGGCATTTATTTATGGAGTTTAATGAAACAGTAGGATACAAATTGTTGAAAGTTATAAAACTAAAGTCTGTCAGGATTTTTTTTTTTTATACTTTGACTTTTTTCCCACACCTTTGAGTAAGTCTCCACCTAACTTTTAGACGATTTATGGAAAACCAAAGACTGCCTGCTCCGTTGGGTATTAGATCTAGCAGATATATAGAAGAGATCAGCTCCTTGCAACTTACAACCAATGAATTTAATTACCCACCATGGAGTTTAAAATTACCTGCAATAAATTTAAAACTCCAAAAATTCACTAAACATAACACTACAGGACTTACCTATCTAGCAGAATTCCAAAACAATTAAAGAAAAATAAAGTAATAGAAAATATATTTACACAGATGCTTCAAATTATAGAATAATGTTGGATGTTCCTTTGTATCAGACTCCATCATTATCAAATACAAACATCCCACTCTAACCAGTACCTTTACTGCAGAATGTTATGCTATTTGTGCGGGGCGATATTATATCATGCAATGTGAAGAAGAAAACTTTGTAATATGCACAGATTCCATATCTGCTCTAATTATATTAAAAAAAGCGTACACTTAAAAACTGTTTAGTAATGAAAACCCAAGTCTATGCGTCAATGAGAAACAATATGAAAAAAAAATGTACTACTGGTTTGGACTCCGTCTCACGTGGGAATCATAGGAAATGAAGAAGCCAATCGAACAGCGAAGGAAGCAGCATTAACATCAATAGACATCGCAATCATTTACACATCTGACATATCCAATAGGTTAAAATACCAAGTCAAAATGGACTGGGCCCAGCTGTGAGAAAACACAGAAGAACTAAACAAACTGAAATCTATTACAAAAGAAACAAAAATGTGGAAATGTTCTTACTGTAACAATAGAAAAGAAGAATCTGTTATAACTAGACTTATCATTGGCCATACACGTCTCACTCACGGGTATCTTATAACGAAGGTCTATTCACCAAAGTGCATATCATGCAATAAACAATTAACAGTTAAACATATTCTAGTAGAATGCCCTATATGGGATAGTTAATTTCAAGAAGAAGGATTACATAGAAACCCCCCTACCATGTGATAACTACTACTGGCTACTAAGTGACAATAGCAAAAATATCGAAATAATAATAAAGTTTCTTAAAAAAATACAAATTATTCCATAAAATTAAAAAAAATGACATACAAGGAAAAAATAGATTGAAGGACACTAAAGACCCTCGAAGTTGAGTGTATATAAGAATTCTAATAATAAAATATATATATTCTGTAATATCCAATCTTTTAGTAGGTTTTTTTTTTCATCATGCTCCATCAATTTTTACAAAGTTTATTTAAAAAAAAATTAATAAATGACATTATATGTGTAAGATAATATTCATTATTGATTGTTGAATGCTACACATTGCGTTTGAATATTACAGTGAATAGGTAACACGATACCTCGAGAGTGCCATGCTCATTAAAAGCATATTACCTAAATCAGATATCCATTGGTGGGGGCGAATGGCCATCAAGAGAGTCAGATATATGAAGGTGTAAGGCTACAAAAAGGAATGTCCTTTAACCATAGTTTTTAACAATTCAGAAATGTAAATTGCAAAATCTATATTTTTGCGTGACAATCCTCTTTCTAGCCTTTAGTTGACCACCTTAAGTGATAGTACATGGGACAAGCTAAATGAGGGCGAAGAAGTCTCAGTTTTAATAATAAAATGTAGTTTTCATTCACAGCTACACGCACACAAATATAAATACATTCTGACATTATGTTGACATCAATTAAAATAATGTTATTTATAAAATTTTGATTATTTATAAATGCATTCTTGTTTTATCAGGGTATCGATATCTTTAATCATATTAGCAGAAGAAACAGAAACATTAAAAGTTTAAAGTGTTACGTAAGGGTAAGGCAACTATTGGAAAATGGACAAATGATCACATGATTCGACAAAGTTACATAAGGTATTGTTTACAAAAAGTTAATGTTTCACGATTAGAATAGAGATTAGATTTGGGACAAAACTGTGGCGATTGAAGCAGTTCTCTTATCAGAAAAAAAGGTTGAAATTTGTCAAATTTTAAAAATCAATTTTCAATAACGTTTAGTGTTATTTTTATTTTTTTTTACTGATAGGATTATGGACTCTATATATAATTATTATGCTCTAGTATGAGTTTTATTAAAAAATAATCATGCCCGTCTTTCCTTACGACAATTTTTTTAAATATTTCATTTAACAAAAATTTTATTTTTTATTCCAAATAGGTACCTGAATACTTAAATATGCATTTATAGTCATTTTTAAACTTTTAGATAAGTCGTAAACTTGAAAAATTAAATCCTTTTCCCTCTTTAAAATTATAATGTTCTCCCTAAATATTGTGCATTATTAGCAAAATGTAAAAGTAGTTATAATTGTCCATGTTTCTCAAATTTCATTCCATTCTCTTACCTATTTACCCTTTCAGGTATCAATGTAATGCCCTCATACTGTTGCTCCAGGTAACGGCTGCTGTTAGATGTTAGGTCAGGTTTCATATCTATATTAAATAATTATTTCTTGTTTGTTTGTCATGTATATTAGTTAAAATAAAAAAAATATATTTTGTTAATAAAAGCTTTTCTATTATGAAATTCCAAAATTTAAAACATCCTTTCCGTATTTAAAAAATCTTCTTGGGAAAGGCTATGATCATATGAACATGGCCAATTATGAGCAAACGGTGATTCTGATTTTTTTTAAAAACAATTTTCCGGAATCAGCATTAACAAATAAAAATATAAAAATCTTATTTTGATATAAAAAATGTTTGCTTGTCGTTGGAGGGTTAACTTTCAAAACCAACTTGATGACTATTATCTTAAAATTAAAAATACCTACAAAATTAGCAAATTACTCGTGAATTCCTATTTGTTGATCATTTAATACAATGCGTACTTTAACTGATAAATAAGTGAAAAGTCCTAAAGATCTAACAAATATATGTAGAAATATCGACAGAAATTTTCTTTGAAGTTTGCCTGTGAAAACATGAACTTGCAGCCATGATATAATTGTTATATCATTCTTCTATTACAATTATAATAATGATTAGTTCGAAGGCAAAATTTTACCTTTATTTGACTAATTTATTTCCGTTAACGGCATCTGAATGTTAACATCGAACTTTTCTAAATATTCTTAAGAAAGGATAATTATTCAAGAGACTCCCCCTCGAGACTTATTACTGACTCGAGTAACAAACGGCCGACACCTCCCTGACTGTGAGCGATGGATCTTGAACCGGCTGAGGTCGGGGCTGGTCACAGTATACTCTAACGTATAACCTCTCTCCCGGCAGTATTATATCAATATGGAATATATCAGTAATATAACTATTAAAAATAAATCATAACAATAATACATTTATTAAAAAGTAAACCTCATTAATAATACAAATAAAAATAATTTTTAGAAAAAAAACTAAACCGACTTCAAGATTAAACCTACATATACAAACTTGAACTAAAAATAAAAAATAATATTTTAATTGCTTCAAAATAAAAATCATTGAATGAAAATCAACGAATTATCGATACTTATATACCTACCATATTCACAATTTATGACCAATTATCTTTGGAGTCGGTGCCAGCCAAGAAGGGAAGTTTAATCCTGTCTTTACAATAATTAAACAGTCAAAGGGCCGGAGACAGCGGTGTGGTGGTGATAAAACAGTGGGAGGATCTTTAAGATTACAATTTCTTTTCAAATACTGTTTGTTTTGGTGGGCACCGACTCCAAAAATAACTGATTATAAATTGTGAATAGGTATATAAGTATCGATAATTTCGTAGATTTTCATTCAATGGTTTTTGTTTTGAAGCAATTAAAATATTATTTTTTATTTTTTAGTTCAAGTTTGTATATGTAGGTTTAATCTTGAAGTCGGTTTAGTTTTTTTTCTAAAAATTATTTTTATTTTTTATTTTTTAGTAGTGAGTGTATTGTTTTAACAGTCAATTCTCGATCATCAAGCTACCCTGAAAAATAGTTCGACCTACTGAACAAAGTATTATCGAGGATATTATTCCACTTATCTGCATGTAAATGGGAAAATTGAACACAAAATTGTAGTTGAAATCATTACTTAAATTTTCATTAATGGGAATGTTGTTTGTACATACATATAAAATCATTGATACCGTAAATTAAATACCCGGTACCAATATATCATATAACTTTCAACTGAACTGCGCTTTATTTTTGAGGGTGCCTATAAGTTGAATTACTGACTTACACCAGTGGCGGCGATCTTTTCTTTATTCTTTAGGATGGTTGAAAGAGAACTACGCGGAATTCGGAATTCACTAGCAACAAACGCCCAACTTCTTTCTCATTTCTCCACTTTGCAAATCAATTTTAACTTTTCGTTAATTGAAAGAATTTACAATAGCCACTACGAAATTATTCACTCGAGTGAATAACTAATAATAAGTGACTGGTGTAACTATTAACTGGAAAGATAAACAGTGACGGGAAACCGGAATATAAATTACACATGAAATTCTTTTAATTTGTGTTCGAGTAATAGATGCGATGACTTCTAATAGTTCGTTTCATAGAGGTGGTCCTAGAAGTTATCTCTTTTGAACCCCATTTTCAATTCGACTTATTTACACAATTTTTAACGTTTTCTATCTGAAATCGTCTCTTTGGGGTGAAATTTAAGTGTAATATACTTCCAACCGCAGATTTTGTACGCTTATGAGAAAGAAAGAAATACCTCTTGAAAGGTTTTATTGAACACAATTTCACACATATAAAAACTACATAGCATGACTCGTAAAAACTAATAACACTTAACCATAAACTGAGAAGGTTATAAAAAACATATGAGATAATGAGATACAAATATAATGTTATTATTTACTACAACTTATTTAATAATTCAGCTTATCGAAGCAACACATCGAGAGTTAGGATTGATGGATTAAATGCCACTTCTATTGAGATTATTTTATTTGAAGACTAGTTTCGAATGTCTAAAATTCAGTGTTTTAGTTACCTCGAAGAACTGAAGATGAATGTTTAGCATTCGAAACTAGTCTTCAAATAAAATAATCTCAATAGAAGTGGCATTTAATCCATCAATCCTAATTGTATTGATCCTTCTATATCATCATGCGTACCTCAAGTGACATCGAGAGTTGACTGTATATATAAATTATTTTTGTTAATAATTTATATTTAGTTACCTTGGAGATTATAGATAATCATAATCATAAATATGTTTAAAATGTAAGGTTATATAACAGATGTTTGTTAACTGTTTTTTTGATTTTTCTTAAAAATTGCTCATCATCAAAATTGACGGAGGTTCTCAACTCGTCTTTATTTATTTTTTGTTTTTCTTTATGCTACGCGATTACTCCGTCGATTCTGAATCAATTTTGATTATTATTTTTTAGATTGGTAGGGCATACTTCAGAGGAAGTTCCATAAAAAATATTTTGAAATCAACGCAGCACTTTTTAAGAAAAATCAAAAAAACAGTTGATAAGTGATTTTATGAACTGTTTTTTTGATTTTTCTTAAAAAGTATTGCATTTATTTTAAAATATTTTTTATGGGACCACCTCTGAAGTATGCCCTATCGATCTAAAAAAGAATCATCAAAATTGATTCAGAATTGACGGAGTAATCGCGTAACATACACACACACACACAAAAAAAAAAAAAAATACAGACGAGTTGAGAACCTCCTCCTTTTTGAAGTCGGTTGAAAATGGGATGTCATCATTAAAACAAAATCAATACGTAGCAAGGCAAACGGGAATCCAATTTGCACTGATTGAAAAATAGTTTACCGATGCATATAAAAACATTCGTGTTTTTATAAACTTATCAATCAAATCCTTATCTAACCTGTAAATAATTTATAATTAGTGTCGCCATTAACCGATAGATTATACAGAGTTTTGCAATATGTAGTTATGATTATCAACTGCTATCTACTACTATATTAATTCAATTGCAGTTACAGTTGGTTTCATCGTAATTAAAAGTTAGGGCTGTGTAACTACTTTTTCGATCAGTAGTTGATAGTTAATTTTTCCCGACAACAAACTACTAATTGGTTAGCTTTTCCGACTATTATTAACACTATTAAGATGTTCATTTATTTCTATTCCATTCAAATTTCAATGGAGGAAAATATATATTATTTCAATAAATATATATTCTTTTTAAATTCTATTTAATATGTGAATTTTAAAATCATGCACTTAAATTACCTATAATATCGACATCAGTGAAGCGCTGAGATCTCTAGAGGTATAAAAGTATGATTATTTTCATCCCAAAGAAATTGGGCGTAACAAATTTGAGAAGAAATGTTTTAAACAGAGATGGCTGGAAAATAATTTTTTTGTAGTTCAAAGTTAACCAAGGACAGTAGAAGAGGAAGTAAAAATAAAAAAAAAAGCTTTTCTTTAATAATTACTATATAATTAGTAATTATTAAAGAGAAGCTAATGATATATATTAGTATAGTTATACATAAATTATTTAATATTTTTTTAACAACTAATAAGTACGTTGTAGTTAACTACTGATTCATTATTATATGTTATATGAATTCTTTAATGTGCCTTCTCGCATGATGTCGATTGCCTCCCAGTAAGACATGAAGCGTTGATTTTTTGACGTAATCAGAATTCGGAGTGATATAGATATTTAACCTACCATCGGTCATGCCGTTGTATTTTGTACGACGCTTGCATTGTATTCATTCTCTGACGCTTCTCTGAAAAGTGGCTTCAGCTAATCCTTGATACCCTCCTCAGTCAGTCACCTGTTACTTCTCACCGTGTTTAGGGGGAGGGGGGTATTTTCCAGCAATAGAACTATCTTTTCAGTGATTGTCCTCAGTGTTGCACGAAGTACAACACGCCTCACCGCTCTCAATTTTTTTCTCTCCTAATAAATGTTGCTTGGGCAGATTCTCAAGAAATATAAACTATGCTGAAAGGAGATGAATGACATGAAGAAAATTATTTTTCGCAGAAATCTCAGAAAACATTTTCACTGGAGCTTATGAAGGAACACATGCTTTTTAGAAGTAAAATAAAAAGCATGTGTTAGAGATTACATGTTGTCCTTCCATTCCACATCATGGAATTTTACAACTAAAATATCCAGATCCTTCAACTTAAGACTAAACGGAACCTCTGAGCACCCTTTATGGGATGTTAAACACCTTTGCGACTATGATGTGCTCTATTTGTGGACAGTTTATTTGTATAAATTACTCTTCGAAAAAATTCGTTTGCAATAATATGATCAATTATTGCAAACGATTTTATACTTATATTTGACTTATACATTAGATCTTAATGTTCTATATGTTGCTAATCTAGTCCAAACCAGATACGTATTCTTTCATAGTAAACTCCATAACTCGACATATCCACTTGTCTCACAACTTGCTTCTCATTCCATCCACGATAATCCTCAGAGGCGTCTCAAAAGAAGATGGCCTAGACACCTTCTGGTGTAGAATTTTTATTTATGAGTAGTTCTTTTCAAGTTTTAACATGTTATTATAATCGTCAATACATTTACTTGATGTACATATTCTGTACAATTGTAAATTTCAATAAATGTATATATAAAAAAAAAAAATTGACTGTAGTATTGTAAATAAAAATTTTATATAGTTTGAAATATATATTTTTTTTTTTATTTTCAATCATAAACATATTTTACGTTCGAATTATTATTCTCTCGGGTAATATGCTGTACATTTGTTCAATGTTAAATGTAGAATATATTACACCCATGCTTTTTTAGGAATTCTAAACTAATTACAGATAATAAACTATTAATATAAAAAGCCTGCTTAAGACTTATAATTACATATGCAAGCCATATATTCACCTTTATGTCAAAAACTAACTATAAAAAATTGTAAATATTACAAAACCAATGTCTAAGAATTACTGGAAACTTTAAATAATTTACAAAAATTGACAACATGCAGAATGAATGGTGTATACCGTATATTAATGTATTCATTGTGAAAATATGCAAACAATAGTTTATTAAGTGTAAAAATAATAAAAAAACCCCTTATAAAAAATATTGGAAACTATTCAAAAAATAGTACAAAGAGGTATGTATATAAAATAACCAAGCATTTATTATTGTAGTATACCAATCTATTTTATTTATTGTTATTTTGATATACTTGCGTGTGTGTGTGTGTGTGTGTGTGTGTGTGTGTGTGTGTGTGTGTGTGTGTGTGTGTGTGTGTGTGTGTGTGTGTGTGTGTGTGTGTGTGTGTGTGTGTTTGTGTAGACATGTGAGTATTTAGATATGTATGAATATTTGTGTATGTATATTAAAATACCTATATATTTTATAATAGTAACAATTTTTGTTAATTTTCGTACTAGGTTTTTTTTAAATATATTTTTCTTTCATTATTAATTATAATCAAATCTTATATTTAAATTGTCACAACGGGGTGTAGTACTTCGTACAACACACGACCTCTCAAGGAATGGTTATTGGTAAGGTCTTAAAAAAATCATGCTATAATTACGCGTTGGTATCTTAATAAATAATTAATTATTTCGAAGTTGAGAAATGCTAAAGAAGAATTTTTTTCACAGAAGAGGATTAATAAGCGGTGAAATCTATACAAAAGGATAATCCATCAGATGTGAACGGATTGTTATACAGAGACAAAATTATAAAAACATGAAAGCCTGCATTATTTTCCGGACAACCCAGTCCATTCAAGGAAATAAATAAATTACTGCAACAAATATAGGTAGCGATCTGCTTCCTTAGGATAGCTATTCTTATATCAACAATGGCGGGGATGGGAAAAAGGAAATGGCGAGAGAGTCCTGCAGTAGACGGTCGCATACAAACTAGCCCCGAACAAGGAGTGCCACTCAGCTAGTGCAATGGCTATTCGAGTCCCAAGTCAGCCTTTTAGGCTCTATATCTCTTCAGCTCTATAACAGATCCATTGAAGATATGTCAATTTAAAGTATCTTTTATTTGTGAAAATGTGATTTACCATACTTATTATATTATTTTAACAATAATACAAATTTAAAATTCATCAATCTTTATAATCCGAAATTCTTAGAAAAACCCTCAATCCTCCTTTCTCTGTCACAAACAAACTTATCCATTAAAATAATAATGTTCCATATGTTGCTGAATTAGACCAAAGCAAATACCTATCCTTTAATATTTAATTCCTTAACCGTTCAAATCCACGAGTCCCTAAACTTGCTTCTCATGCTACTGCCAATAACCTTCCGAGACATCGGAAAAAAAGATGGCCTCGAGACCTTCTACTATAGACATTTTATTAAAGTGCCTCCAATGGGTGGTTGCTTTGCAAGTTATTGTAATGCTAGTGTATTTATATGTCCACACATTAATATATGTTTATGTTCTATACAGTTAAATTGGTTGGCCTTTTTTTTCGATACAGTTTAAATTTATACACTAAACATCAATAAAAAGTAAAAAAATGAATAAAACATCCAAAACTGGTGAACATCATTTAAAAATTCATTCTTTAAACATCAAATGTTTTTCGATTGTACGGCGACTACAAATGTTTAAATCCGTTCAAACAACGAGAAATATTAAGAATTAGGCGAGATATTAATATGATCAGACCATATATTTTTTTCTGAGAATAACAGTTCGAATAAGTAATATTTTCACTAACGTTAAGCAGAGCTGTGAACCAGAAATTTATTTTACACTAAACTCTGAAGTATCACTTGAATACTTTTGTACCTGTACTTGTGCTTATATTTAGAGACAAATTTTCATACTAACCTCATTTAATTACAAAAAAAAAATGTTCTACTTTAGTAACTTTTATAATTTAATATTAATTTTATTTTGGTTTTTAGTCTCAAATTCAAAGCACTTCAACCACCAGGTTTTTCTCTCATTTAAAGGAGCTCATGGCCTACGAAGGATCTCACAAGACAGATCCTGATCTGATATAAAAGGATAAGTTATTATATGCATCAGCCGGACTCAAACCCGGGTTTTGGAGATACGAATCCAGTGCTCCACCCTGACTGACCTAATGCACCGCTTATTTTTTTCGCCCGTGAAATCAGTGGAAGAGATTTTGTGAAAAAGCGTCTTTTTATTTTGTGAAAATATGGATGAGGCAAACGTTGATCACGTGAACATTCAGTTAAAAATTGACCAAGGCCACCTACACATCAAAGTTTATTTTATTATCAAAGAATAGAAATATATTAATAAGAAAAAATAAAACATTGTTATTATTTAATATGTAATCACAGAAATTGCGTTTTTGAAATCCTGATTTTCAATCATTGTTGTCATTGTAGCCGTATAATAAGAAATATATATACTCGTATGAAGTCTATAAGTCAATACTTTAAAAATTTGGAAATATTTCTTAAAAATATTACATTTTCTTTCTTCTTTTTTACTGAAAATTGTAATTATAATTATTTATCGTAAACAAAATCCCTAATAAAAGGAAATAAAGCACATAATAATTTAAGTAAGAAAGAATACTAAAGTGAGTATGGTTTGCATTTAATATTTACCTCATTTCTCTTTTTCAAAGGCCCCGCACAAAAATACATTATGTTCACAAATGGCGCCTTAAGTGCAACCTCATGTTTATAAAAATCTGCACCATTTATTTGTAAATGTAAACATATATTTTTTTTTTTTTTTCGAGAAGTTGAATAGAAAGAAAATGCTTGAAGTGAGGGTCTTGAATACAATGACTGTGGATGGCTTCAAAGAAATACTTAGAGCTGAAAAGATTCTTTATATATTTTTTATTCCTTTTCAGCGGATAATCGCGCGATGAGAGGTACATTTTAAATTATATTCCATCTTTTTAAATTTTAAAATAATAACAGTTGGATGTGCTCTTTACTAATATTAACAAACAAAGGCTAAGGCAACTTTATCTAAATAATGATAACCAAATTAACATACGTTTAAAATTAATTTAAAGGATGGTTGCCTTATTATATTATTTTAATCATCTATTGGGCATTTCTGGGGCAGAGCTCACTTTAAATATTCAATCATTAAAACGGTGAATATTTTAATTCTTTCTAACTGGTGTTAATTGGTTTATTAACCTCTCGAACTGCTAATTTTCGATATATCAAGGAAAAGTGATATAGTATGGAATAAATTTAACCTGAAGAGAAAGGAAATTTTTTTTTATTATTATTTTTAAATTTAAGTAAGCTTTTGTTGAGTATATATTACAATCTGCCTCACTTAAGACCATTAGGTAACTTTATGGTTATGAACTCATTCATAAAATATGAACAGTAAAAAAAAAGAACCTCTAACTATAGAATATATCAGATAAATTTAAAGTAATTGTAAAGTAAAATTAAAAACAATATTAAAAATTAAAAATACAATCATGCTATGTATATCTCTGTGCCACTAGTGAATAGCCGGTTAAGTGAAAAATCGTATTTTAGGACAAACGCATTATTTTTCCATAATGATCCACAAATTATTATCTATCTCTATTATAGACTCATGACTAAGTCCTTAATTAACAAAGAGAAAAATATTAGCTTTCTGTTGAAACCCATTACTTCATAACCCAGAATAGTTCAGGGAAATTAGGCCAAAAAATGGCCAAACCTTAAATTCCAAAAATAAATAAATAAAGGTCTGACTGCTAGAAATAGTTCCCGATCCTTAGCTCTAAATGTGATAACAAATCTTCCATGAAAAATCGTAGGGTTTCGGTGGGGGAGGATAGGAAGGATTGAAAATTGTGTGTTTTTAGCTGTTTGTTGCAAATTTGCTTTGCTTAAATATGTATAAAACAAATTGTGCTAAAATTAACGTTTTCCGTGTTATTTAAAAAAAACAGTAAAAAAGCATACAGTTTCCCTCCTCCCACGCTGAAACCCGACGCTAGTTCGAGGAATACTTTTTACCGCATTTAGAGCTAAGGATGGTGAAAAATTTCCAGCTGTCCGACCTTATTATTTTTGGAGTTTATGGTTCGATGCTAATTTCCCTGTACTAAAAATTCACAAAAACAATTACAAACAAAATCCAATTAACCGACCAGTCACAAGTGCCACAGATATACGTTCAACAAGTCCACTGGACAAATGTTCAAACCTTTTGTCTGATTACAAAATACTCATTTACATGACAGTAACTTTTTGGGCATACGGCGTGTAGCTCTGAGGCTATATAAAAATCCTCAATGCTCCTTACTTAGTCACAAACAAACTTATTCATAAAGGTCTTCTTTATGCTGCTATGTTAGCCTTAACCAGATACCTATCCTTTCATAGTAAACTCAATACCAACTTAAATTAACTAGTCTCTCAATCTTCCCACTCCTATTCCCAATAACCGTCCGAGGCTAAGGAGATGACCTCGAGATCTTCTATTATAGAATTGTTAGAATGGGAGTTGCTTTACAACTTATTGTCATGTTATTATATCCATTTGCTAACAAATTTTCTATTAGTTCTATACACTTGTAAATATCAATAAAAATGTTTTTTTAAAAAATAGTTAATTAAGGATGGGAACAAATCTGCAACTGCAGAAACTCTCAATACGATATTGCGAAAAAATTAATAACCTTTGTTAATAAGAAATATATATATATTCTTCAGTATTGAATGTAAAGTACACGTTGATAAAGTTGATATTTTATTATATCTTTGAAAATTAGTTGTAAAAATGGATATTCAAACTACTTTCCCTCTGTTGCTTGCGCACCACCATTTAGTTTATAAAAACATTACCTATTCCTATAATACTGGTTGAATGTTTTTCATTTCAGATTCTCGATTCTTCAGCAAAATTTCATATTTTAGTTGCATCTTTGTTTTACCGGATGAATTTAAATTAAAAAAAAGCATATATCCAGAAATATATGTGATAGCATCCCCTGTCGCAGCTTTGCCCTCTCTCATAAGTAAAGAACTAAAAAAACTAATAACTTTTAACTAATATTCGAACTTTTATTTGTTTATCGATAGAAATCTTATATTGAAGTATGCGATTGAGCATTATTTCTTCAATATTTTTATGCTTAGTAGTAATTTTTAACCTGGTTATAATTGCTCTGATTAGGTGTTTGAAGATTGCGTGAAAACGTAGTTAGAGATCCAATTTTGATTTTTAACCATAAAAGTATATGACAGTGTGGCAAATCTCGTTTGTGCTAGTCAACATTTTATATTTAAACTTTTATTATTTTCAATATTATTATTGCTATAACTTCATAAAACTATGAAGATGGTGTAGTTAAATTTTTTTGCAGATGGGTTCAGTAGTTTTACCATTGTAAACTGCATTGCAGAAAGGTACTAACCCCATATCGACCGATTTTCAAATTTCGCTTGGATCCACATGTCATACCACATATTTAAATCTTTTTAAATAATTTAGTTGAATAAAACTAAATTTTATTATCAATTTCAAGCTTTATATAAAACCCTACTTTTGTAACATCTCAGGTAGAATAGCCCTCGTCATCTATCGGCCAATATACAAACTTCTGTTATTCATATATTATCTCTTTTTTAATAAAAAAAGTAATTGAAATTCAGTTGATTTTATTTTTGCTAAATCTTCCTTGAACTATGAAGATGATGTAGTTAAAATTTGGTACGGATTGGTGCAGTAGTTTTCGCAGTTAGTAATCACAACCGAAAAGTGTTTTGTCCTTTTATATAATCGTGTAGATGGATTTAGGCATGGGCTATAATAATTCTTATAATTCTTTTATGCAATTTTCTTATTAAAACCGAAAACGAAATAAGTGGGAAATATACAATTTTTTAGAAACAGGTTACTTGCTCGAAAATAGGCGAGCGTGTCCTGACCCTCAAGCCGTCAGTTAATTTCTGATGTAACACGGTCGGACAGGACCTAACTGCCGCTTAGAAAATCCTCGGGCCACTGAGGTTAATTAAATCAGGGTTAGCTAATTAAATTTCATTGAAGGCTCACGCGATATCCGCACGTGACGAAGAATAGAACATTGGAGGCTAGCAGTCCATTTTTCATATAAAGTTTTTCGAAAGACTAAAACGACAAGAAACTTCCCGTCGTTACAGATTACTTCAACTAGTTACTTAAGATGGTCCCGACTAGTCGTCCTGGTAAAAAGGCTGATTCGTTGGTCGACTAGTCGACTAGCAGATCATTGCTTCGGATAGAATTCAGATGACATCATTAACGTTCGAGGCACTTCATTTATAGCTGTATAGCCGTCTGCACCAGTAGCTACAGCTTTTGTTATGCTTAGGAGTATATTTTTTCCTCTGTTTTTTGCAAATGGGCCAGTAAGTAACGTGGTATTTTCAAAAAAATAAAGCAAAAGTCTGCTATTTACTTTGCTTAGCTTATGTAGCTAATTGAAAAATTTAGAATTCAATCATGCTGAAAAAAAAAAAATATATTGACTTATATAAATAACACAAAAATATCTTACATGTAATTTTAAATTAAAAAAATAGCAGTAAAGGATGTAAATTGCTAAAATAGCAGATTCCTTCTAACCTTTATATTACGTTTCAATGAATTGATATTTTTTTAATTATGACACAAAACCTAAACAGTTATGGTTTAGCTAAAAAAGTTCCTTATTCATTATTGTAAAAGTTATCGAATTTAATTTTTAATAATATCGTGATCTTTTTTAATTTTTGATAAACGATTAAAAAAAAAAAATAAGAGTTTCTATTCCTACATCAATCAAACTATTTTAAAGCGTATAAAATATTAAATATATATGAGACGATATAAAACATAGTATTGATATGTTATTCCACGCAGCCTAGAAATTTATTTCCTATTTTATTTCAACCGATATAAATCTAGCTAATAGTTACACAATTTATTAAATA
Organism: Euschistus heros; assembly: GCA_003667255.2. NCBI lineage: Eukaryota > Metazoa > Arthropoda > Insecta > Hemiptera > Pentatomidae > Euschistus > Euschistus heros. Next base: position 1,025,858 of record RCWM02000065.1, on the reverse strand, counting down.
ATATATTATATATTTTGACATATAATATACTCCTCAATTGCAAGATTTAGTTGAATCTAGTTATAGTTTTAATTACACTCTAATTAATGGAAATTATGTGATAAATAATAAATAGATTTTGTGATAGTATTATAAATTTAAAAGTAATAACCTATGGATTACTTTACAGTTACTCGTCAATACTTTACTTGTTCGTTTCCCAAAATCTTATACCTAATTACTCTAATTAGCTAAAATAGATACCATTCAAGTTAATGGACATATCAACATCTTTACGATAACTACCGATATATAATTTAATAAGCATTAAGATAAAATAATTTTTGTAGAGAATAAAAGTTAAAAGCCCGATTGGTCTTGGACAATGTTTTGACACAAGAAAAGAAACTTTGAAGATACATTTTATGTGCTTTGAGTCTTGTGACCATTCAAGTGGCAGACAATTGGAAACGGAGAGGAAAACGTCTTGATACAAAGACTTCATTTTTTTTTAAAAGGCGATACTTATCTAAAGATAAAAAGAATTGTTTTTATTTTATTTTAAAATAGATTTATTTTCCTTTAGCCTTAACGAAATGATGATTGCTTTTTCTGATATTCTGGAGTAATTAATGTATTTTCTTTCTTACAATTAAAGTCATTTTTCAATGTTTCAGGTCAATACACATGTCTTAATACCATTTTTTTTCTATCCATACACTTATAAGCTCTCGAGATTCTTGATTTTCTACAGGTGTAAATCAAATTCGATAATATGAACGATTCTAAACTTTTATAACAATTTAAACGATAATCTTGTATATTTGAAGAATGCGGATAGTCTTGTATATTTCACTATCGTGTTCAATGAAATAAAATGAAAAATAATTCTTATTCACATAGTCTGCTCGAAAATTAATAAAAATATGCATATCAAAATATAGATTATATTATTGATAATAAATACTGTTAGTTCTTTCACTAATTTATCCATTGAATGAGTTATTATAATAGTATTAAAAGCTGGTTAAATTTCCAAGTTTTTGCAACTTATTTAGTTTTGTGGTTTGTTTTATTCTAAAAACGGTGAGCATTGAAGTATTTTATTTCATTGTAACTATTCTAAACAAATTGATGATCAAGCTCTTCTTAAAGTTCAAAATTTGTAAAATTCTTTTTTTTTAATCCATTTATTGGAATTAACAAATCTACAAAATATATACATCAAACAAATGTGTTGATATTGGATTGAAATACCATAAAAAAATAATCTTTGTTCCGGGACATAATGTGCCCTAAGAATAACAGTGATGTTTAAAGTTGTACAATAGTCTGGCTATCTTAATTTAAAATGAAGATAATAAATAATATGTATAAAAGGTAATATATGTATATACAATCGAAAATAGAACTTTGTGATAAATATATACATGAGAAAAGAGGAGAGAAAAAAATAACAATAACAATATGCTAATATAATAATTACAATGCGTTCAGAAAAATAAAGAAATATAAAAAAAAAATCAATGAAATAAAATAAATATAGTGAATAGAGAGGAAAGGATATATAGAGAAGAAAAATAATAAGAATGATAATACGACAAAATATTTACAAATACTTAAAGGTAATATATGTATATACAATTGATAATAGCACTTAATCAATTAGAAGAAAGAGAAAAGGAATAATATTAGTAACAATAATAGCAATATGATGATATTAAAATATTTTATGCTTATATAATCACAATGTGTTCGAGAAAAACAAAGAAAAACTTATATAAAGATATATTATTGTAGCAAATTGATTGAACGCCTCTGAGGATTATCGTGGATGGAATGAGAAGCAAGTTGAGAGACTAGTGGATATGTAGGGTTATGGAGTTTATTATGAAAGAATACGTATATGGTTTGGAATAAATTAGCAACATATGGGTCATTAAGATCTTTATGTATAAGTTTATTTGTAACAAAGTAAGGAGCATCAAGGATCTTTCGAAGGATTTCGGACTGCAAGGATTGGATACGGAAAGAATTAGAAGGTTGAAAATTCAATGATTTAAGTGCTTAGGTCTTTTAGAAAATTTAATTCTGTGTACGAAAATGTGGTCAAAAGTTGTGCAAAGTGAAGGTATTACATCTTTTATGAAAAAAACAACAACGTAGTTTCCTCAAAACATATCTAGGGATCATCATATGCCTGCAACGAATTATACTAGAAAGGCAACGTCAGATGCATTTTTCTTCATTTTTAGTGTAGTTTCACTCAATTTTTTTTTTTTTTTTTTTTACTACAAGAGAGGTTCACCCTGTAATTATTTTAACAGGACCTCCGAACAAATCTCAAGCTACTCAATATAGTTAGAATAAGTTGGTAACCAGATAGATTATCTGTCTTTTTTATTTAACACTGACTGGAGTAAAAATTTACATTAAGAAGACCCAAAAGAACAATAAAAAATAATGATAAATGTCTGGTTAGGAACCGTAGTTAACGTCCTTGCCTGAAGTCTACCAATATGTTAAGATTATACTCGATTTTTTTTTTTTTTTTTTTTTTGTTCAATTACAGGAGTACAAGAGCTACAGTTATGTAGACGCTATCACAATTTTTCTAGGTCAAATATGTTTATAAGAAACGTGGGTCTTATAATAACGATGATTAAAACGTACACTTAAGTTAATTAAAAATATAATTTCACAAAAATTGATTTTAATAGGAACGTATGATTAACCAGCAAAATGGATAAACCTTTATGTTCTGGGTCACGTCAATGTGGTATCTACTGTATTTATAGTTATTTCACAATGTTTTTTTGTTTGTTTTTTTAACATAAAATGGTCAATATGACTTGCCACATAAAGGTATAAAGTAATTTATATTTAACTGATGTAAGGTTGGTCAAGTGGCAAAGGTTAGTAGTCGTGATATCAATTGTAGCCTTAGATGTTAGACCTAGGACTGAGACCCTGATGCCAATAGCTTGGTATGGAACTGGGAAGGCTTTGTGCCGAGCCGTATATCAGCGACTGGGAGAGGACACAGCTTATTGCTTAAGTTGGGGCCGAGCCATCAATATCCTCCCCAAAACAGCCAATAATCTGTATAACTTACCCTTCCCCTTGTCCTTCTCCTTCTCCTCTTCTCTCATCCTCTCTTCTTACAGTTCTACAAGGATATTTGTCAAGTTATAAAAAACTACCAACTCCAAAATATCTTTTAGCAATAACGGGAGAGTTATTATATTGACTCAGAGATAGCGATCAGACATAACCAGGCCAAAACTGTTTGTCCTTTTGATTATAAATAAAATTCGGTTTATTCGTTTCATAATTTTTTATTAGATTATTGGGTTGTACAAATAATAATAACAAAATGAACGACCGTTCAAGCTTCCTAAAGGTATAATTAAAGAAAAATATATATATTTTTTTTAATTTAAAAAGAAAAAAAAAATCGTCTTTATAAAATACAACTGGACGAAGATAAAAATATTTGGAAAACCAAACCAATTCATACTGTTGGAAAAACAACATCTAAGTAATTGTATACCAAATAACTCACAAGGGGACGTTTGGAGTTGTAAATTACAGATTTGAATGCCGATTTGTGTGTGGGTAGTAGGGACCTATAATAGTGCAAAACTAGAATTACAGCCGCCAACGAGCATTAGGAGCCGAGAAAACAAATATATAAAAATCACGTTTTATTTTTTTTTCTCAGCTTTCAGTCAAGATAGAGAAATAATTCTTTCACGTTTAATTGTAATAATGTATGCTATTTTAAATAAAAATATTTTCGTTATGCTCAAAAACTCCAAACAAAATTACAAAGTTCCAAGGAAATCCGCTGTAAATCAGTGGAAAGATTTTTTCATAAACAACTGATCTAAAATCTCGATTCAACGCACCATAAAACCCTTATATGTGAAATTTTATCAAAATAAAAAAATATTGATTGTTTTATCCCTTTCGAGGAGGTTAAAATTTTGAAGTTGAGATTTCATCAACAATTTCTAACGGCCATAACAACTACTGCGTTCAACTGATTACAATAGTAATACCATCATTATAATCAGCACACATTCTGCTTTTTATCCATGCAAATAACATTGGGATTACTCCAGATTTTAGTGGACAAAAACTGATGTGAATGAAAAAATCCGAGGTCGGCTATAACTTGAGATATCTCATTGAATGTATTGAATCGAATGTATATTATTTGTTGTTTTTTTCAGTAATTGATTAGTAATATAACTTGATTGTATTTCCTAGTTGCTGATTGTGATTTAAAACAAATCATGAAAATATATAAAGTTTTCGAAAATAAAGTGCTACGTAGAATATTTGGCCCAAAAAAGGATGAAGAAACGGAAGGGTTTAGAAGGCTTCACAATGCGCAACTGTGCGAGTTATATTCGGTAAATATTTTTCAAGTAATCGCAGCGCAACGGTTAAAATGGGCATGTAAAGTTAGGGTTTATGACCGAATTAAAAAAAAAAGGATTCAGTTTTGAGCCGTCGGGTAAACTACCGAGGGTTAGACCAAAACGTAATTGGGAGGATTGCGTCAGGGCCGACCAGAAGGATTTGGGTATTGAGGGAGTAGATTGGAGGGAGGGTGTGGTCAACGGTTGGGGGTATCAGGATCGAACCTTCGGGTTCGCTAAACCTTTATTTATTTATCATTTGAAACTTCCTTGCTGTAGTAAACTTATATGTATATAAAATTAATTTTTAAAAAGTTTGATTATTCTTATTTTATTTTTTTTGCATTTTATTTTCAAATAAAAAGATCAAGAGCTAGTGTTGGTATTTACATGGAAAAAGGGGGCTCAGTCATCATTTATTTAGGTTGTTTTCTTATATAAGCCTGTGAGGTTATTGTGTTACTAAAAAAAATAGTTAATTTAATAGAATAGATTTTTTAAAAGGATTTTTTATCAATTATTAAAATTTTCTTTATTGCTACAATTGTTATTGACATTATCTGCTAGACAAAAAGTGATTTGCTTAAGGGATAATTTAGTTTACCAGCTATCTTGCCCGCCTTATTCTTCTAGTGGATCGTTTTTGAATCAAGGTGGTCGCTATAGTGTCTAAGGCAGTAAAGTCTGCCTGCTATTCAACAAGAGATGGGGGACTGATAGAGGAAGAGGGTGGGTTGAGAGAGGGTAGTTAGAGAGATGAGGCTAACATTATAAGCTTTGTATCTATCTATCCGATAGCTGATGCCATATGATGTAGCATTTTCATAAAGAGTTCCTGTATTCATTTATTTAATATTAGACAAATATTTAGAATAAATTTTTGAAATTAAAATTCATTTCTTTATTTAGATTTTATTAAATTGCTACATTTAATTAAAAAAATATGCCTTTCAATCATTAGAAATATAGAGGTTTTTAGGGAACCAGTTTATTTAATACATGCCAAATAAACTGCTAAACAATCATTTACATTCAACTAGGAGCTTATAATGTATTTTTATCATAGAAAAAAAAGAGTGTTCTACTTTAAACTATTATAAGATTATCTAGGGATTTAATTCTGTTACATATTCAAATAGTTAATTACAGTTATAGGATTAGTTAATCCTGGTTATATTATTGTTTGTAATATTGTAATATTGTTGTCAATATCCATAAATTAATGTTTTTGAATTAAATATTTTAAGGTCAACCTCTTGCCCCTCGAGGTTGTCTCTATTTTTCTTAATGTTTGGAAGTGAAATCAACATGACTTCACTCTATGGTCAAGGCACGTACAAAGAAAAAGCAACCAAAATCTTGACACTAGCTATCCCACAGGATTAAGACAGTTTGTTATTGGAGACCGAGTGCAAGCACGGGTTTACTCTCCCCGTGGAGACAAATGGGAACTTGCCGCTGTTTCAAAAAAAATAGGAAGGCTTCACTATGAAGTGGAAAAGGACGGCGGGCTATGTTGGTCCATCATCTGAACCAACTGCTCCCGGTTCCCTTACCCTTAATTCCTTGATTGGTGGCGGGGGTATGTAACATTTTCAAATAATTTATTATAGTTATACAAATAGTTAGTTAACCCTGCTTATCAATTCTTGTTCATATACATATGTCTTTGAATTAAATATAATAAAATGAAAATATTCTTATCATTTATTATCTAACGGATTCTAATTTCAAAAACTTTCTTCTTTCTGTTCTAATTAAGTCAGTTGTGGGTGTATTAGTCCTTAGTAATACATTTGATTTCCAAATTGATGTTTCAAGTTTAGCTTTCTTTCAGCATTTCATATCATAGACAGTATCGAAGATTTTGTGATTTATTAAACACACCTACTATTTTCCAGGTAATGGTTTGCTATAAACAAGGTTGGAACATGTGGAAGCAATTAAATACATGAATTGATATAGTATGTATAATGTATTATTTTTTTTCTACGAATTTGGTCGTTTATGAATATAAATAGTGTTTGGAATGAGTTCCACTCTGGCGAAGGTAAACTACCTTCGACACCCCACCACCCCGGACCACTCATTAGATAACCTAGCTAACTGGAACCATTAGGATTTTTGAACATTTGATAAGGACCTGAGGATTATTGATGACGAAGGTAGAGAAGAGAGCGAGAGGGAGGGGTCTAATGACGTCGTTATCCCCTGCATTACGCCGTAATACTCGCCGACACTTCAGCCTCACTTAGCGGTCTTTATTAGCCCGATGTGTTCTCTAATAAACTCACTTTTCATTCCTAAATGGTCCCTCCGCTAATCTCAGGGTTATGCGAGCCAGCGGTCTATATGCTCTCTCACTCCCCCATATTTCAGCTAGTTAAATATATTCATCTCATAAATGTTCTTTGTTCTATACATTCGTAATGAAGGATTTAAAATTTTAGTTTCCTTCCAAAAGATAATAACATGGAAATAAAAGAAAAATATGATATGCAAAGTCGACGTTGCATAGAAGCGATTCCTCCATACATTGACTAATGGGCAACTGCACGCGTGTATGACCTGTTTATGATAATCATATTATTGTTTTTTAAGCTGAAATCATTCAATTATATCCATGATTAGAAACAGACATATGATTTTAGTTAGGATGGTGCAACAAAACGTTTTATATTTTATAATCTTTTATTACATACGGATGAAAAGTATTATTAAGTATACGTTCAAAATATTCAAGAAAGATTTCAAAATATTTTCCTTTAGGAAGAAAATTTGTGAGGAAGGAGTTGACAAGGATGTCCTTCCACCCTCTTAAAAATCGTCAGATCCTGGTAGATCTAAAAATAGTATGATGTAATAGAAAACTAATTTGTCCGGATGGAGAGTACCCAAGGATAATTTTCCGCAGATCTTAAACCAGTATCCTTCACTGGTTTTTGTATTGATGAGTGCAGTAAGCACAATCAAATACAATACATAACTTCAATTAAACGTGAAAGAATCATTTCTCTATCTTGACTGAAAACTAAGAAAAAAAAAAACGTAATTTTTATATTTTATTTTATTTCTCGGCTCCCTATGCCTATTGGCGGTTATAATTCTAGTTTTGCACTATTATAGGTCCCTACTACCCATAAAAAATCGGTATTCAAATCTGTGAGTTACAACTCCAGACGTCCCCTTGTAGGTAAAAAGGATTAAATAAGATAATTTGATATAGGAAAACGTTTGCTAGGGTCAGTTTACTATTTTTTTATGCTTATAGAGTAAATACACAAATATTATCTATATTTTAAGTGTTTAATCATTAGATGCGTTTCTTACGTGAATTAGAAAGAATGTGAAATCGTTAACAAAAAAATATTTTTTTAGAATGTAAAAGGAATCATATTTTAGTGAATAATTCACTTAATTATTCAGTAGGTATAGGCAAACTTTTTCTGCTCACTCTATGTATTTAGGATGACTACGATTTTTAGAACTGCCTAAAAATAAAACTACATTCGTTAAATCGTTAATTATATATTGATTTATTATAGGCTTATTGATGAAATTAAGATTGCTTGATTCTTCAATTGTTTACTTAATAATCTTATTAGTGTTTTTTTTTTAGTACAATTGTTATTTAATTTCATATCTAGCTTGAATTAACAATGTGTATAAACAAATACAATGTTTTTCACCAATTTTTTGGAGGAGACTCAACAGTGGAAAATCGTTAGATCCAGGAAGATTTAAGAAAAAAACATCCTTTATTGTTCTGTGAAAGGGGTTAAACGGGAAAAAAGAGTGTAAAAACTGAAAGTTTTTTTCAATCAATTTTCAAAAGGACTAAAATTAATTTTTTGGGATGGATTGGTCATATATATCCTTTGTCCAACAAAAATTAATAGATCCTGGCAAATCTAAAACTAGTATATTTGGCTTTGGACATAGTATTTTACAACAAATTGTATTGATCATCATACAGAAAAATTTCATAATACTAAAAACATAATACTTTTTTTCTAAAACTTCTGAAATAGTGCGTCAGTATGGGACAAACATTTGAGAAATGGACAGTTTTTTATATCGCCCAAAATTTGTGTTATACTATATCACCGGTCCATACATCATACTATCTAACTATATATATATATTATATATATATATATATATATATATATATATATATATATATAAGTCAAGGTCCGAATCCAGACAGTATTAGAGTTAATCCTTAGTAACATAAATAAACAATGTAAAAAGGTCTGTATATAAGCAGCCGCATAAGAGCAATAAAGTTAGTTGTTATCCAACAGTCATTGTGTGTCTTTATTGAGCCCTTTTTATTCTGTTTTTTTTTTTAAGTTTTATTTTTCATTCAATTTAACTTATATATATATATATATATATATATATATATATATATATATATATATATATATATATATATAGATAGATAGATAGATATTTATTTTATTTTTTATTAGTATTAATTACTTGACCAATTTCTCTAACAGCTTTTATGATATTCAATTTTATTCACTTATAGAAACTTACATATGTAGAATTTAATGCAATGATAAAAACTGAAAACTTTAAAAATTAAAACTACTCTTTGGTAACACTTAAAAAAGAGTTCTGTATTAGAAAGCCGCGAGACCATCTTATCTTTAGATGCCTCAGAAGGTTATCGGAAATCGAGTTAAGATAATAGTCAACATCATCTGGGACATAACAGCCATTATGGATCAGCTTATTTGTGACATAAGGATATTAAAGGAGGAAATAATAATATTAAAAAGGATGTTGGTTTGAAAAGACTGGATGCAGAAACGATTTGTTTAGAGTTCATCTGGACCTTATAATTCTATCTTGTATGTTCCAGTTAGTATGGCAGGAGACATAATTTGCTTTTTTGTTGTGCATTTCGAGATCAGAAAGGTTGTTGAATTGTTGGAATAGCGGAAATCGACGAATACCTTCTTGCGATTTTCCTTCTTTTATTTTCTTGTTGAATAATATTTTTTCTCCTAATAAACACATTAAACAACTAAAAAGAAATGAATGTCTATCGGCTTATGATAAAGTTTGACAATTAAGGTTCATTGATAGGGAAAAACATAGAAGTTTTAAGATGCATTCATTACCTGAGATGGTTAGTGCTTATTGCCCTTGAATCAGCCAGATTTTGATATAAATCGGTAAATTTCAAAATCAATACAAGCGTTCAAAAGCTTCCAATTAATTAAAAAAAGACCCATTAACATGACAGTAATTGGACCTATTTGGATATACTGATTTGAGATTTGGATCTACACTATACTATCAAATTCACCTCGTTTCCATTCCTTTCAATCCAAAATGCTCCATGCTTTGTTACAAATAAACTTGTCCGTATAGATCTTAATGTTCCATATGTTGCTGAAACAACTAAAATCAAATACCTAACCTTCCATAGAAAACTCTATAACTATTCCTTTGAATTTGGATTTACACAATTATCCCAACTTGCTTCCCATTCTATTACCGATAATTATAATAGTTTATAGAATTTTAATTACAGTACTACAGACATGACAACATCACGAATAATCACGCAAAAGAGCAAAATCGATTTTTAAGACCATATTAGTATTTTCGTTCTTTTTGTTTATTTGTTGTGATGAAATATATCCTTTTGCAATACATTTTTTTTCACTGTCCTTGTATTTATGTCAGTCCATCTCGTGTCGACTGTGTATAAATCACAGATAAAAAGCTCCTTTTTATACCTCGACAAGCCCAAACAAACACCAGTTTCTATAGGGATCTTTTCTTTAAAAATTCCTCTCTGGGATAAAATCCCGGCCTAATTTAAAATATATTTACCGACAATTCCTGTTGTGTTTAAAGTAAACTTTCAGAACATAAATAACAAAAATTTTACAAGAACAACTTATGGAATATTTTGGGTTCAGTACTTTTGTAAGGATATTCTTTTACGAGGCCAACGATCGCGAATAGAGGACATTTGGCCGAAATCACTGTCAACCTCCAGGTTTTTGCCCAATTAAGGGTACTCACTTTATAGCGGCTGGGTGTGCCCCAGGAGGATTCCTAGACCTTAAAAAATATCCACACGGCTGAATAACATAAAATAAACTTTCCGCCTTCAGCCAACCAGACTTAAACTCAGGCCCGGGAGCATAGCAGCCTATTGCTGGCCGAGTACATATAAACTGAATACAAATAAACTATATAAACTGTGTAGATTTTATACAAAATTTGGTCAAAAAAGGATTAAAAAAAAACAACAGTGTGTTGTACTTTGTAAACCGCGCAATCGCTCGAGTTACGGAAATTGGCGCGATCAGTGGAAGGTTAAATATAGAAGCCCTAAATATGAGATACCGTGAAAATAATATCTGCTCCATGTTCGGTAGTATAACTGTTATGTTCCATGATTGAAACAAAAAACATTCTGTTTTTTTACAATATTAAATAGCCATGTAGAATATTAACTTATTTTTAAGCAAATCTGCCCAAACTAGAAATTCGTCTTTGCCAATTTAATTCTCATTTTATACTACATTTCATATCACCCTAGAAAAAAAGGGCAAAAAAACAAGCTTTTTTAATTTTATTGACAATTCCAAGTTAAACATTAAATACTAAAAATCCAGGTGAAAATCGAGTTAAATGTCAAGTCAGGGGAGGCCAACAAGGTACCCGCTCGGCAACTGTAGCGGTTCGTTTTGTTTTTCGAGAGACGCATGATGTTTTAGAAAAATCCACAGAAAAAGTCGGGTTTTTTTAAACTACTATGAAGTAAGAATTTTGTGCGATCGCATCAGTCTTTAACTGATATTTAGAAGAAGTGATTCTGTGTCATAATGATCAATGTTTTAGTGTTCTTACTAACCATTAATTATTTTGAATATAAGCTTTATTGTTGTACTTTTCTACTGATAACATTGGTTTCTTAAAATGCTTTAAACATAAAAAAATACTTTATGTTTCCTAAATATAGGTTTTAGTTAATATTGTGTATATTTTTGAATTATATACAACCCTAGCGTGTCATCTAACGGTAAAATGGCTCTGGGTATAAAATGACCCCGCTTAAGCAGAAATAGAACACTCCTGCATTAAGACGTCGCAGCTTTAATTTGCATAGCTAACTATTTAATGAGTTATAATCAGAGCTAGGTGGTAGGTTAAACAAGCTTTATATTAAGGCTATTAATGATTTGATAATTTAAACTATTATTGAACACCTATCATATTACTTTTTTATTTTATAGAAGTGATCTGAATTTACAGAAAATTCAGTGTAATTAATCAATGATATTGTATGTTATATTTTAATTTTGTTGAGAAATTGAAAAGGACTGATGTGCGAAGTGCGGTAGAGTAGGCCGATAAAATTTAGGGCCTAAGAGATACGAGCGGCGATAAATTTCGGTTCGGGGACAGTAATCTGTGCACATCTAGCACTGTTTCCAACCCAATTCATTTCGAATTCGATACCCGCGCAGTTAGTCTTGATTGTATCTGTCAATTCTAATGCCTAATGTGTAGGTACCAAATATACTCAGATAGACCGTATCATAAATAAAAATAAACTAGAAATTTAAGAGTCTGCAAGCAGATGTAGAAATTCCTAAGGATACCTGATTTAATACGTGATTTAAGCTGCTTTCAGTAGTGACATGCCGACTATGATTTTGGCCGACTAGTTGGCTTGCAAATAGACTGAATAGTCGGCCAACTTCATATTGACTATTCAATTGAATCATATTGTTGCCAAATTGTTCAGAAGCAATATAGAGCCTAAATTAAAATTATTCAAAACAAAAGATTGTTTTGTCAATTAATCTAATCATATTTTATTATCAGTATTTCTGAAAATATTATTCTTTCTGGTGAAAAATGCGTGTTGCGGATCGGCCCCTTAGCCTGGTAATTTGAATATTTGAGTCCTGCTCCCAGGGGTGGAACCGCAACTTTGCATGTTTAACAAAGGCTTTTACTGATATCCCAACTTGGAGTGAAATTAACAAAGCAGCTTTTATAGTCTTCTGCCTTGGAGGTAATGGAAAATTAGAAAACTAATTGATTTTAGTTAATTTAAATATTGAAAAAATCAAATAATATAATTATATGCTATCCGTCAAGTAACAAACATACAATCTAAGACCATCACTTTTATTTGTAAAATTACAAATATCTTTCTTGTATATTGTATTTAACCCCTGGAACAGAGGATTTAAAAGCATCATAAACATAAAATGAAGATTTTAAAAATGAATACAATAGTAGTTCATAATATATGCTAAAAACTGTATGTACTGTACAATAATATATATATATATATATATATATATAATAATTAATTTAATAAAATGATTTAGTATAACTTTAAACCAACGTAAAAAAAATAACTGACGCCATGAGGAAACGGAGAATTTTTTTTACTGCCATTTTACAATAATGAACCCAATGTGACTGACAAATAGGATCTTCACATACTTTCTCAAAATGAAAGCTAAGGGTGCTTGGTTCACTGAGGTGGACAAAGATTTGAAAGAGGTGGTAATTACGAGCAAAGATATTCGGGAACATTAACTCGACTAAGCAGAAACGAACAGCACACCGATGTTTCCAAGAAAATCCTGCTATGTATCAAACCTATAGGGTTTAGTTTGATAGACATGACATTAGCGTGTTGCAAAAGGGGTGGCCCCTCGCGGGTGTTCCGGGGAGTCCGCGCCCTTTGTTGAGACCCTTTCTCTACCAGATCCTGGTAGATCTGAAAAAAATATCCTTCGATAGCGTTTAGCGTAGTACATATTTTGGTCTTATTTTTAAAATCTTCGTTGAACCGAGTTATGTTTTTTTAATTATTGAATCATATTTAAATGAAACATAACTATAGTGATTAAAATTTGATAGGAAAGCATAATGTTTGTATGTGGAAACCAAGTATGTAATAAAGACCATTTATATTCTGTTGAAAATCTGTAATGAATTTTGAAGTCAAGCTTACAATGATATTAAGCAACAATTCTTGTAAATAGTCTATGATATATTTCTAAATTATTTCATTGGTCGTTTTGAAGTCAGCTTTGAAGAACAAGCTACTTCACAAGTTGCGATTTTTTTTTCCGAAAGGTTTTTATCCGATTGGTGAGAGGCGGCAATGGATTTTTGTTTGTTCCAGTGCCCTCTTAGATCCAGGCTAAGCGCTCCACTGTTAACGAAGGCCGGTATTAGCAACTCAGCTTTAAAAGGATTTTGGCCTAATACCGACTCTTACAATAAAGATAGCACTAGGTAATGCCATATATATTATTTACGGTATATGTACCAGCCTAGGACATTTGAAAAAAATAATTTTATAATTATACATTAAAATCATTTTAGTTTAATAGATTTCAAAGAGTAATTTTCGCCTAATTTTGAATTATGAGTTGAAACTTAGTCAGTTCTAACGGCTAGAGACATTAGAGAAATTTGGGATGATAATAGTGTGAGTTAGTGCACCATTAAGAATGGTTTAATACAGGCAGATTGGAGAATAGACAACTAAACAACTATCCCAGAATTGCTAGAAATTCTCCCAGCCAGTCGCTTATTACATTTAGGCAATAAGAAATGTGAAAAAGCTCAAAACTTGGATGTACCTCATGCATCAACTGACCACAAATATTAATGATTGACCTCACCGAAACTGTTTAAGTTTGGTGATGAGACTGCTTCAGCCACCCTATTCTCTAAATCTTTCACCGACCGACTACCATTTTTTAGATACCTTTTTGTAAGAGATAAATGAACTACTAGTTATACATATAAATGTATATAAAAAAAATCATTATGATTGGAAATTTGCTTGCATTTATTTTGTATACTCAGTACGATTTGTATAAGGTTGTTGAGAAAACCATAAAAATATATTTTGAAATTGCTGTTCCCCTTGTATAAAAAGGAATTATATAACCTAAAAACATTCCATTGAAAAATATAACAAAATTCAGAACTATATTATTTTCTTTTTCATTATTCTTCATTCGTTGTTTGTAATGTACTGGTTCTTACGTTATTATCAAGAGTGACATTGCTGTTTTCTAAGTATTAGAAGTATTAGAAGCGCTTTAACAAATAGTTCATACTGTTTTGGTATAAAACCCGGGCTGAGCCAATGTCGGAGTCAACGCCATAAATCTCACAACTAGAATACATTATGTGACCTCTGCGTTCGCCTCGCTGCTGTGAAAAAATGAGATATGTTCAGTCCCAAAGAGTAAATTAACAAAGATCCCCCACAGTGTTCTCTAGAAGACCACAATATGTGTCTATATGTGACTTTGTATATGTATAAAAGTATATTTTTTATATTTTAAAATGAATAAATTTCTACGTATGCTCTTTTTTTCAATGTCTTATTATTCCATAAATTATCTTGTTTCAGAGAATCAGTTTCTCATTTATGAAAGTATTAGCTACCCCTCCCCTGGGCACTAGAAGTCAACAAGCATAGAGCAAGGCAAACCATGGTATGCCGAATCAATAGTTTTTAAAAAGATTGAGATAACGCACACAATGTTGGTTCGGATTGGATAGATCGTTTAACTATATATTTAACTTTCTTAGAAAATCCGATCCGGACTAGCGTTTGGTAGTCTTCAAACTACCTGTTGTTATTAAAATATATTCCAATGTTATCCTTAGCATACAAAACTTTAAAGAAATAAACTGCATAATTAGACACAAATACAGAGTAAAAAAGAGGGTATATACTATTTCAGCAAGCATATAATACTATTTTCATCATCAAATTGAACAAAGAAGACATTTCCCAATATAAGAATTTTCCAAATTATTTGAATACCATATAGAGGTCCCCTTTAGCACGATCAAAGGTCAAAAAGAAGTAACCGCTTCTTTTTCCTGCTTTCGAAAAATGTCAGCGCCGGAAACTTGGGGAAAGAATGTCACTAGGAGCGACCTCTTTAGGAATTCTCTCTGGGACATGCTCTAGAATGCCTGCCCCTGTGTAATCAGCTTTGTATATTTTAGTCCTCTCCGTGTAAGTTGTAATAGCGAATCTACTGTCTGAGGCGAAATAATACGTTTTATTTGTAACAGATTTGCAATAATAATTACTTTGAACCAAGCATGATAATTGTTATTTGGAATTACTATAAATATCAACAGTTAATCATAAAAATTATTGGAATAATATAAAAAAATAATAATAATATTAATTTTAATGAATCGATATATCGCTCATTTTCTACAACAGCCACATAACTCATTTATTATGACCGTGTAACGAGCCATTCACAAATATAATTTTAGTTGGAATAACGACGTATTTATAAATATATTTATACACATTATATATAAAACATACCCATGAAACATTTTGAATTGATCCTTCTATGAAATTGAAGTTTTTGAGTTATGTCGCTGTTGCAGGAATAGAGAGATATATTGTATTTTTGAAAAAATAGAATGAATAAAAAAATACAGTAATAGGAACTCTGATCCATAAACAATCCACAATGACAAATAAAATAATACCTTTGTGACATGGATATATCTTTTGGCTGGGGAAACTTCGTCATTTCTACCTAGAGTGTAAGGTTTTTTTCATTCTCAAAAATATTACATCGTGACACGCTCTAGCTCTGCTTGTGTTGCTCGGTTTGAGAGTTAGCCGACGGCTTCCTTGTCAGAAACAGATATAAAAACAGCAGTCTATTATTAGACACATCCATGATCTATTGTTTTAGATTTACAAAAAATATAGGTTTACAAAACAAATGTATTACAAATTTTGCAATAATCACTTTAATATATTCATCCAATATATATTCATTAAATCATAGGGCAGATATAGGTAGGTTTTTTAAGCAGGGTAAAGGTTATTTTTTAAGATTTACTTTAATTTAATTTGATATATTCATACAATGTGTAAATTACATATAAATGTTATTCAACTCTTCTGCATTTTTAATATATAAAATAAAGATTCTCTATTCAGATCATGAGTGCGTTTAAGTAGGATATATTTACTAAACATGTTTGCCTCAAGTTCAGAAATGCTGACCAATCCAATGTAAATGACATCATCATTAATGTCTTCTTTGAAAAGATTACAAGATTGGTTGATAATTAAGTTCTCTTTTTGCCAGCTATCGTCAATTTAGCTTGCAATCGTAGTTTATACTTGTGAATGTTGAAAGATAGGTATTTTTGTAGTGTTTGGACAGTTAATCTCTAAAATACAGATTAAGTTCGGAGAGCGGTACTTTATAAAATCCCAATATTTTGAGATGATTCTTCATTTAATGATTTACATATCTCCCTTATGGAAAGCAGAATTATTGTTTGTATATATTTAATAGAAATTTACAGTTGTATCAAAAATACCTATCCAGTAAATATGCGGTATAGAATGCAAAGTAATAATATTACAAAAGCATATAAAGGACCTACCTATTGGTACCATTATAATGAAATCATATAAGTTCAAATAGGTCTTATAATAGTCATATAAATGAGTTTTTTATAGAGTAGTGAATTTGAGTTATGAATAAGGAGATTAGAACGTTTGTCAAGTAATTGTTGGGACAGTCGAAATCGACGTTCAGCTTCTAGTCTTTTCAGTCTTGTGTGAGGGTTCCATGTGAGTCTCTTGTCCAGATAAAATCTAAGAAATCATATCTGTTCAACATTATTTAACGTTACTCCAGTAAATGATACAGAAGGGCAGGTATAGGTAGGTTTTTTACGCAGGGTAAAGGTTATTTTTTAAGATTTGCTATGATTTACCTCAACCCTCCAGTTGTGAAACCATTCTTCAAGGGAAGTGATATCTGACTGGAGTGTCTAAGATACAGCAAATGGATCATTATTGACTGATAACATGCTGGTTTCATCAGCTTGTGAGGATAAATTGAGATATCAGCTGTATAAACGGTGTAAGGAATAGGACCCAAAATACTACCCTGAGGAATACCAGTAGAGAAATGTTGGATGAGTATGTATATTTAAGGTTAAAAAGCAGCGTTAGAAACTCGCTTATCCAGTTTTAGTAATACAAAAATCAGAAATTTTATCAAAACATATTGACAGTTGATGCTCTTCCATTCCTAATAATTCATCCAACATTTCAATATACTTTTAAATATGTTTAAAATTACGTGAGCCATGCTTGTATTTATTCTTATATAGTAATGAGACCTGTTGTGGTTTAACTTCGATAAATATTTCACAAAATTCAATCTATCTTGCTTCAGAAATTTCGAGCATTAACTTTCCCAAATCTAATCTTGTTTCCTTAAATGTATTAACTAAAGAAAGGAATTGTGTGTACCATTTTTAAGATTTTTCCCTCAAATGCAATTCTTACCAGCGCAATTCTTTAATCATCAAAACGAATAACCTTGGCAGGTCAATAGATAAAACTGTTTACTAGTCTACTTTCTTGTTTATCAACTCCAATTATTCAAATCTAAAAATTTACTATTTTCAGAATTTTATGATTTTTTTTTTTGTGATATTGAGGGCATGGCATAAATAAAAGGACAATAATCTAAATATATGAATATTCAGTAAAATGTCCTTTAGAACTTTTTAAATCAACAAGTTTTAATATTTACTGTTCATCCACTTAAAAAACTAACTACATTGACAATATAAAAATACCAAAATAGGATAGTTTATATTTTATTTTGAAATACCCGAAGACACCTAAAAATAAATAATAAATAAACTTTATTTTAATAAACTAAAAAAAAAACTGATAAACATCACAAAAGAAACAATTAACGGGCTTACAGTTTTTTTCCCTGATGGTCGGTGCAAGAAGATAATTGGGTTAACACCAGCCGAGCTGATAGGAGATCAAGTCGCTAAAGTTCTCAGGAAATTGTGAGATAACTGTAGAATCATATAAGGTAAGAGCAATGTTTAGAATTATAATCGTGGTCTGCTAGATGTTTAACACATTTTTTTTTTTTTTTTTTAGTTGTAATTAGTAAGCTATCATTTATTTAGTAAATTTATTAGAGTAAATCTCTCATCCTGCTTCTTTTAAGCCTTCTGAGAGTATTTCCAAGTATGTTAGTCCTGAACATGTCCGTTATATCTGTTGTGAAATCACCTATACAATTTATGTATATGTTCGTTTACTGCGGGTACTTGTAAATTTGAGTGAATTGTGTGGTTCAAAATGTGCCTAGGTGATTTCGTGATTAGTCTGAGTATTTTTAATTCGAACATTTGTATTTTTTTTTTTTTTATTTATTTATTTTTTTTTTTTTTTTTGAGGTGGGTATTATTGCAGTCCAGTTTATTTATATATTTCGTTCCGTATATCTAAATATTTAAAATGTTTATTTTTAACAAAATAATCTTTTTAAAAATTAAATTTTACCTAGTGATCAATAATTTGAATACCGATTGACATCTAGCTAATAAAGATACTTTCTTTCTTAACTTTGTGGCCACTTCTTCCGGACAAATAAACTGTCATCCTTTTGAAAATTGATTAAATTCTTTTTGTTTTTTAAAAGGAAACTCTCTTGCAGTTTAATACTTTTTACAGAACAAGAAAGGTTTTTGATTCAGATCTGCCAAAATCTAAGACACTTTTTCTACCCGTTTAATCGTTTGGGCAGATATAGATATTTACATTTTATTTTTGGAGCGACAAGCTATTATAAAAAAGATTTTATAGATCATAAAGATCTTATAGATTTTTTTATCTATAATTTGTGAAGAAGGTAGTTTTTTTTTTGAATTCCCACTAAAATAGAATTCGAAATACCTATTTTGCTTTTAAAAATTGGTCCATCTCAAGAAATCGAAACATTTTTTGGTGTCTTAATTAAATATTTGAGTGTTCAAGAAGAATTTTTGATGATGTTTTAAATAATACTAAACACATATGAATATATGAAATATTAAATTACTTTAAAAAATATTTGCCTCTATAAGTTTAACCTAACTTTTATCTTTGCTGAAGGTGAGATTTCACAACTATTCATTACTATATTTTAATGAAATATAACATAAAATAAGCACATAATAATTACTCGGTTCATAGCTGATCCTCGGTGGTTGTCTGTTTGTTTGAACAGATCTCATGTTGATGGGTCATGTTGAACAATATTGTTTATTGAATTTAGAGCCCCTATGTACTCAGAGCTGGGATGTTCTAGTTACGAATACAATGGAACTGCCCCCACAAAACATTTACTCTCAGTGTAAATGTCGAAAAGTGTTCTTTTGGTTTATTATGGAATAAAGTTAACTCTAACATTGCCACGACTTTTTTTATTTATTTATTTATTTTTTTTTTTTGTCTATTGATCAAAACACAATTGTATAAAAATACATCCTGTAAATCCTCGAATTTAGGATGATGGACAGAACCATGAAACGAATAAATAGTATTGTTGAAACAATGAAAATTAAATAATAAAATTACTCATACTACATAATTATCTTTATTAAAAACAGTCATATTAAAAATTGTCACTTATTAAAAAAATCACAGTAGAACGCCATTCTACAAATTAGTATGATGTATAAGATTACATATATTTATCTTCTTTTTTTTTTTTTACTACCAAAGAGTTATTCAAAGCTTATAAACTATATATACTTTACTAAAGAAACTTTATATTTATTTTCGTTGACTTAGTAAAACATATAATTTAAATAAAAATGGTTTACTTAAAACATTAAAGTCTTTCGTTGACCAGTAAAACATTATAATTTATGAGTCATCATTTCCCTTCGATTAAGATTAGTATAATAGATTCAAAAGTAAAACATCTTATTATTGAGATTTTATGAGCTATATCACATAACGTTTGTTTAAACTTATAAAGCTAGTAGTAACGTTATAAATTTAACAAAAATAAGCAAATAACTGTTAAATCATTCTCCTAACTAGGCAATGATCAAATGTATAATAGTTATACATTCGGTTCTTTTTCTTGAAATAGAAACGTTTATATTTCATACAGTTTTTTCGATTTCGATTGTTCCATTAAACTACCTGAACCAAGAGATGGTTCTTTTCTGTTGAAAATAGTAAGCACTAATCCTATATACACTAAATCTAACTCATTTTTGCATATTTTGTAGATTGGTTTCCTTCTGCTAAATGCCGTCCATTTATTTGAATTTATGGATTATTTCTAAACGATTGTATTAAACTGATACGAAGAACAGCCAATATTTAAGCGTCAGTTTTTCTGCAACTCCCTAATGTTGATTTAATTAGTTAGTCATGAAGAATTAAGTAATCAGTAATTACACTAAAAACATACCCGCCGGCAGCCCTCGGAAGTTCAAAGGGACCGCGAAGTGGGAACAGCAAGCCCTTTCAGTAGGTGAGCAGGTGATGGGGAGGAAGTGACGGGGGGGGAGGATGTTTTGTGTAATTAGTAAACTTTGTTCTCCCTGGAGCCTACTATTGAGAGCCGTGCTCCTAGCGGCATATTTACAAACCAGTCAGTACACAGCTAACTTCAGCGATACATAACAATAAACTTTTATCTAAGGTTCTGCTTTGTTGTAAAGTAAGTTTTTCTTAACAAACCTATTTCAGAAATTTGTTTACATATCTTTATGAAGAACTTATCGGAATGCGGTAGCTGAAACCACGGATCTAGTCGTGTGAGTCATTGGAAAAAAATGAAGTAGGATCTCCATTTTCTGGGGCTCTATTACCCGGGCCCGATGGCCCAATTTTTTTTTCTTTTTTAAGAAGGTATTTTTATTATTATTTTTTTTCACCATTTATTAAGAAACCGCCTGAGGACAGGACACACAAGACTCATGCAAAGTACTTCTATATATCACCTGTGGATAGTGTCCATTTTTTGGTGAAATGCCTTTTAACAGAATGTTTAGGGAACAAACATAAGAGGCTTAAAATTGGAACAGACAGTAACAAAAGTTTTAAAATTTTATATTACTAAAATAAAGTAGTAGAATTTATTTAATATAATTTTGGTTTACAGAAGAATTTGTATTAATAATTAAATGAAACTGGAGTGACTTTTCCAACTTGTAACAACTCGAGACTGACATTAGTAAGAAACCAATTTCAGCGAAATTTATTAATTTGACTACAAATGTCATTATAAATTCAATTTACACTGATACGCAGTTCAGTTGAAATAAAGTTTTAATAACATCAGCTTTGTGAAACATTCCTTCATATTGAATAGAATGAAGAAAAAACAAAAAAACTATGATTACTAACCAGAATAAATGAATTTAAAAGTTTTAACAGTTTCAGATTTGAAGAATATTTTATTCCTTCCACAAAGCGTGAGCATGAGATTCAAGCAACTGAATTGTCATAAGCATATGATGTTAAATTTTTTTAAAAATAAATATCTAGAAGTATTATAATGTGGCTAATAATATTTACTGAATGTTTTGCTTCGCTGTTTTCCAGATGCGAGACAAAGACACTCGTCGGACCGGAATACCTTCTGAGGTCCATCGCTTACACAGACAACGAGACGTACGTGGCCCTCCTCCACAGGTACCGGGACCCGTCCTGCTCGATCCCTTGGATATCCTCCTCTTCGAGGGGGAAGGCAGGTCTCAGGGGTCGATCCTGGGTATCCAGCTCAGCGGCTCAGGCCGACTTCAGTGTTGAGTCGGTCATGGTCGTCGCTCACAATCAGAAGGTAATAATGCACATATATTATGTAAAATATGCAATTAAAAACCGAGAATTCAACTTTCTTCATTAATTAGCAATAATGCACTTATAGAATAAAATAAAATAGAAAAAAAAAAACTTTATTCTGGGACAAAGTTCCTTAAGAATAACATACATATCACAAAGTAAAATCATAACTGGCCGAGATATTTAAAAAATAATACAACATAGATAAAAGTGAATACAAATTTGTATGAGGACAAATACAAATAAAAAAAAATAGAATAAAAGCAGAAACTGTAAATAGAAAAAAAGAGATACAGAATATAGGAGTTAATATTACAAACAAAATTGCAAAGAAAAAAAAAGGCAGGAAAAGATCAAAAATTAAAAAAAAAAAATTTGTGATTACATTATTCGTTTACATCCATTGTGAGACATCCGTATCATTAGAGAGAGTTAGGTTGGAGAGAAAGAAAATGGTGAAAGAAGAGTGTTTTAAATGTTCCGAGGGAAGAAGCTTTGCGAATGCAGGGAGGGAGGGAACTCCAGAGATTAGATGGTCGGGCAAGGAAGGACCGTTGGAATGCAGTACTTCTGTGGGATGGAGTAAAGAGATCGGAAAGACGAGACCTCGTATGCAGTGATTTGATTGAGGACTTGAATTTCAGGATACTGTGAATAGAGGGAGGGTGACGGGTGTTGATAACTTGGAATAGGTAGGTGCCAAGGAAGTACTTTTTGCGGAAGGAGGGGAAGAGCCAATTTAGCTCGGTGTGGAGATGGGAACGTCTCTAGGTTCCGAAGACAAACCTTATAAAGCAATTCATGATGCGTTTTGTCCTGTCCTCGAGAAACATGGAGAGCCCGCCATATATCACGCAACCATGGTCAAATTGGGAGAAAATAAGAGAGAATACTAAAAGTTTATATATATATACAAACTAATAATTAAAAAACTCAGTGTGTTGAAAAGGTGAACAATAGAAAGAAGGATATTAAAAACAAAAGGACACGGCGAATATTAAAAAGAAAAGTTATAAAACATAAAGTGACTTATTTATGATTTAAAGAAAGGTGTGTCAGCCCGAATTTAAATGAAACATGAATCGTATCGAAATTAGACTTTTCTCATTCAGTGGCAGTTCGTATAGGAAAAGGTTTTTCAAATTTTGAATTCTTACCTTTGTTTCATTTGATACTAAATCTGTGCAGTAGTTGATAAAACGTTATTAAAACAAACACTACATAGAACTCTCTTTCATCCTTAAAAGT